>CM053769.1:232215816-232232278 GCA_028658325.1 Potorous gilbertii | reverse complement strand
TCCTCCCACCAGAGTCATGTGACTCAAGCTTTCATGTGACCCAGGCAGGTCACAGGGGACTTTTAATGAATGGGAAAGATCTTCCCATTTAAATTACCATTACATTCTTTAAATAACCATTATACCCCCTCATCTTATAGATGAAAAATTGGGACCTAGAATGTAGTGATTTGTTCAAAGTCACACTGTTGTTAAATGGCATTCAGGTTTGGAACCCAGAATATCTGATGTCACATCCAGCGTTCTTTCCACTATATCAATCTTACTCCTCTAAAACAACAAGATAATCTGTCATGTTGGAGTGTGTAGAAAGTTTTGTCTTGTGCTCTAATTGTCTAATTTTAAAACTTGGCTAGTAAAAGCATTCAGATCCCTTAATGATTCTAATTTGATTTTCAAATGTGTGCTATTTTAAGATAACATACATCTTTAAAAATTATTTAAAATAAGCATCGTTTTGTGTCTTACAAAATTACCCACTTCCTTTAAGTTGCTAATGAGCCTTATTTTTAACCATTTTAAAATTAAATACTTGTGAAAGAATTGCAAATGTTTACTTTATTTGGGATAACCATTAAGCATTGAATCTCAAAGTCAAATTGTAAAGGACACTAATTTTTTAGTGGACTAATAACAATAGCTACATTAAAGTTATATTTATAAAGTTTTAAAGTTTGCAGAACTCTTTACATGTCATAATATTTGATCCTCAGAGATAGCAACATCTTAGTATTCTGACTCTCTCCTGTACCAATCAATTAAAAACTTTCCATGATATAGGTTATCCTCACTTTCTGATTTTACAGATGAGGAAATTGAGGCAGAGGTTAAATGATCTGCCCAAGATCATACAACTACTAAGTGTCAGAGGTAGGATTTAAGCATACATCTTCCTGACTCCAGTGCCAGCACTTTATACACTAATGAGAGGAAACAAATATACTTCCCTCCTTGCTTTGGAAAAGTGGAAAACAATAGCCATGAAATATTGCAAATACTTAGAGATTCAACTGACACGTTTGTTAATTTTGCTGAACTGATTTTTTTCTTCTTTATTAAAGAATTGGCTCTCTGGGAAGAAGAGAGGAAGGGATATATTTGGAAATGAAAATGATGTAAAAATAAACATCAATAACAATTGTAAGAAGAGAACTATTTGAAAAAAAATTCCTGAATTTCAGATGCTTTTTGGACATCATAGAAAGAGAAGATGACCTATATAATGGAAAGATTTTAGTGGATTGGTCAAGAGATAGGCCCCTGAGGTGTCAGAGGGCCTTCTCCAACTCATTTTACAGATGAGGAAACTGAGGCAAACAAGGTCAAGTGACTTGTCCAGGATCACAAAGCTAGTAAGTATTTGAGACTAAATTTGAATTCTGGAAGGTGATGTCTTCCTGACTCCAAGCCCAGCAGACTATCTATTGCATCACTTAGCTGCCCTCCAACAACCATACTACATCCACCTACAAAGACTTGTTGACTCCTTATGGCAAATTTAAGTTAAGGCAGGAACTGTTAAAAAAAAACAACCCAATATTTTTAACAGAAATTTTATTTTTAATAATGTCTTTTTTTTGGGCTGTACTCAATACCTGAATATTCACTCTAGCACTGTGCTCCCTTTTCTTTTCTGCCTTAGAGAATCCCTATCTTCCTTCAAAATACAGTTCAACTCTTTCCTGACTTCCCCCCTTTTACTGGCACTTTCTCCTCTGAAATCTTTTTCTTTTCTTTATATGCTTAATGTTCACTAGCTTTTGTACATGTCATATCCCTCCCCTCTCCCCATTTCCAGCAGAATATGTATTTCTTGAAAGTTGAAATTCTCTGTCTTTGTGTCCTCAATACCCAGCATAGAGTCCTGTTCATAGCAGATACTTTTTAAATGTTTGTTGATTTATTTAAGTGGATTAAAACATGTGAAGGATCATGTATCTTAGGGAACTTCAACATATATTCCTACTCCCCAACCCCAAATGGTGTGTGTGTGTGTGTGTGTGTGTGTGTGTGTGTGTGTGTATGTATGTATGTATGTGTGTGTGTTTACAAACCTGTGCATGTGTACGTTTGAAGAAAAGAGCTGCAGTGGGTAGACTTTGAGAAAGTAGGTCTGGGCTGAAGGTTTGGAATAGTCAGTGATAGCAGAACAAGAACTATATGGTGGTAGCTCCATAGTACTGAATATAGTTACTGGGCACAAACAAGTAGCTGAGGATTAAAGAACACCAAGTGCCTCAGTCTGAGGAGACAAAATCTTGAATGTATTGAAGTGCTTATGTGTGACATTCTAACCATTTATTTCCTGCCCTCATCCTGTTCTTTACTAGAAGTCTCGCTTGGGATGCTGGCCAAAGGTATCTCATTCTCTTTTTGTAGAGTACAGACGCTGCATCCCCTCTTGATGCAAATCTCCCCAAACTTTCATTCCTGGCTGCTTGGATTACTTTTGTGCTGTTTATTTTGGGTTAACCTTAAAAGACAACTCAAGAATCTTTTCTAATATGAAACTGATTTTGCTTAATTGATTTGCTTAAAATCCCCCCCAACCTGTGAAGAGCAGGTTGTCATGTGGACACTTACATACCTTTGTATGAGTTGAGAAAACCACTGTACCAAATTTTGTATGGTGCTTTTTGTACCCTAAAATACAGAATAGCCCAAAGTAGATTAAGGTGAATTTTTCATGTTTCAATATACTTCATTAAAGTTTAATGGGGATTTTACTTGGTCCTATAAACCCAGACTGACTTGAGAATGAAGAGGTTATGTTTAGTGTCTTATTCTCTGGCCTAATGGGAAATGAAATCATCTCTAAATGTATAGATTTACTCCTTCTTCAATCCCTTCAGAGGGCTTCTTTCAGCATGTTTGTGATAGCCACTCACCAAGGACAGGTCTGAGAAATGCAAAGATACCTTACATTTTCTAACGCCTTTCTCTTAAGAAGTACTTTTTGGAAACACTGTATTGATATACATCCTCACACAACCCTCTACTATGTGGTCCCTTTGTTTGTTTCATTTAATGATACAATAACCTGATTGTAAGAAGGCTGAAGACCTTCAAGAAAACTTCAAATGGAAAAGTTTTGTCTAAAACACAACAGTGTTTCTACTGTTTCATGTCTTACCGCTGTTGTTGGTTTTAAGTTTCCTTGGGGAAGGAAATGTTCTAAGCCTCAAATGCAATTGATGACACCAAAATATTTAGAACGGTAGTTAAAAATAATTTTTAAAAAATCAGAATGCAACAATGCATTGTAATCCTTTCTGAGAACATCTTATGATTGAATTTATTATAATTACAAAACATATTGACAAAAATTCTTCTTGATATGATTAAGAAATAATAAGCTGAGAGCTCAAACAGCTATAATGATGCTGACTGATGACAGCTTTGTTTTTCACTGTCTCTAACATCATGTAGCTATTCAGTTAAAGTAAAATAGTATGGTGAGTCTGAGCCTCTCTTACAAAGGTAGAATAGATCTAGGGAGCAATTTGAAATGGAGAGAGGATCCAAAGTTCTTTGTCATCAGAAATATTTTCTGTAATGACTCAGTTACTGCAAATACATGCAACCTGTGTGTTATTAGCTGAAGGCAAAAAATACTAGCTTAAAGAAATTATGAAAACAGTCTCCTCTTAATACAATGGAGAAAAAAGGAAAGAAGGAAAGGGGTCCATTGTTCAAGCTTTGTACTTCTGGAGAATTGAACAGATGGTCCAGCTTTGATATGCTTTGATATCTACGAGGTGTGTCTCTTGCTAAACTACTGCACTTTACCACTGTGCACTAATCTCTCTGTAGGGATGTAGCAGGACATCTGTAATTTTATCCTATTTCACTGCTAAGGAAATTGAGACCAAAGGAGGTTAAGTGGCTTGCTCCACAGTGAGTCACCTCATGACTAGAAGGAAGGCACATTCAATACCCAAAAGGGTGTGCCAGGTACTGGCATGTGTCATGTCCCTCACGAGGTGTGAGCTGGGAGTTTAATAACATTCTTAACATGACCTTTCTTGAAACATTCTCAGTCAGACATGCAATTTTCTGAGTGCTTTTCTAACACTGTAGTTTACTTTTCTTCCAGTTTTTTTTTTTAAAGAGGATGAATGCAAACTAGATAAATGCATAAGGATTATTTCTATTGACTGGGCAATTCTTTGCAAGAGTTGAATTCCTAGGAAAATTATACAATATATTTTCCTCTCTTCCCATAAATATATACCATTATCCAAATGAAATCTGGTTAAGATGAACGAGGGAAACTTTAGAGAAGAAGAGTTTTGACAAAGAAGCAGTGAGGCAAGTCCTATCTTTTTTGCCACAACAATGGGGATAAGTATAGACTACCTAAGTGTGGGCAGCTAGGTGGCACAGTGAATAGAGTGCTAGGCCAGAATCAGGAAGACTCACCTTCCTGTTTTCAAATCTGACCCCATTCAGTTATTAGCTGGGTGATTCTGGGCAAGTCTCTTAAACCTGTTTGCCTCAGTTTCCTCATCTGTAAACTATGTGAGAGAAACAAATGGCAAACTACTCCAGTTGCCAAGAAAATCCCCCCCAAAAGAAGAGTCAAACATGAATAAACATTAACAACCTAAGTATGTGAAGCTTCTCTATTAAAGCCTTACTCCAATCCTAAAGCAAAAGATGATCTTGGGTTCTCAAAGGCCATGACAGCAGAGCATAAACCCTGGCGTGTCCTGCTAAGTTGGAAAGGCTTTAACTCAGTGCCTTGGGATAAACTGTCATGCAGAGTCATAACAGAATGAGGCAGCCAGGTCTTTGGAATTTCAGGTCCCTGAAATTTAGAGGTCATTGACAACACTTACTCACCTTCAGGAGATTAAAAAAAACCTATACTTTGGGAAGAATAGTCAGGTCACATCTAAAATAACCAGATGGCAGCTTCTTTCCCATTGCAGTCCAGGCAATCTCTGCTCTAATGCCCCCACTGACTGCTTTCCACCCTAGCAGGGTCCGTACAATGTTTACATCACTTGCACTGGACAATGTCTCAGCCTTCTGCCCCTCCTTCCTCAGGTTTTGTATCATGAGGTCTAAGGTTGTCTGGATCCTTCACACTCAACTGAAATTGTCTTTAAAGGTTGATTTGAAGGTGCCTTTTGTAGTTCCTTGCCCCAGGAACCAGAACTGAGAGTAGCAGTCTATTGTCACATGAGTTCAGCCTTACAAAGTTTAGAAAGGCTCATGATCAAAATATTGGCTCCTAGATGACAATATTTTTGATCATAGACACTTATATACTGAATTATGGAAGGATTATGATCTTCTCTCAGCTGAGGATCAGATCCTGGAGACCAAGGACCATATTTTACTTTATAAGTGAAATCAAGTAGCTACTTTTTGAAGTGTTGGCATTATATCAATACTTATAGAAGTTTGCAGTCTCAGACCTTTGTTCACATAGATGAGGAGTCATATGCAATCATGAGCCTATTATCACATGACATCCCCTTTCTTGTGGTATTCTGAAAGAAAACTTACCATTAATTTTATTAATAGTGTTTTCTAAAGTGAATGAATTACTCATTTTATGCAGTATAGCCTAATAGGAAAAGGTTCAACTCGAATTAAAACACAATAACAGAAATAAGACATATACTGATTTCATTTGAAGGCATTAAAATGAAAACTGGACCTTGATCCTTTTAAACTCCACTGATTACAAATATAAACTTGCTTTCTTACTTCTATTTGTTCTGGCACAAGACAGCTACTTGATTATGTAGAGAAAGGCTGAACCTTACAAGTCTTATTTAGGCTATAATCTGATTTCTTTGGTTTTATTAATGGGTTTCCAGAGTGTACTTTCAGTAGCTCCAGTGGTATAAGATTCATGGAATAGCACAAAGGTTATTCTTACTGTTCCCAAGCACCTCAGATTTCAACTTCAACTTTCGATATTACAGAAGTGAAATTTTCTTCCTCATCAGTTACCTCACTAGTCACAGCATGTGGAAATAATTAACCATAGAATTCCCCACTGACTATACTGATATACATGAAGTGGATACAGCTATAAAAACAGGTGTACTCCCCAGGTATATTCTTGGAGTTTAAAGTAAGGGTCTTACTTTATAAGTTAGTGCTACTGACTTCTTTCTTTCTCTTTTCTTCCCTATAAGCAGTGCATGAAGAAGGCAAAAGGGAGTAAATGGGCTTGTGTGTGTAGCATTTCAAATGGAAAAATGAGGGATGACTTATTAGCAGGCACAGACTTTCCAATACATTTCTCAGATCAGATCCTGGAGGTCAAGGACCATATCTTTTTCCCGTAGTCTAGATATCTTTTTCCCATAGTCAATATGTGCTGAATGAATGAATGAAGGAGTCTACTTAGAGTAGCAGAGTAGAATTTTATCTTAGGTTATCTTCACTGTCTTTTGTGCATGAGATCACACAGTTTCTGGAATCCCAGTGTGCTCATATTTCCTTTAACATTACAACAAATTACATGAGGTTTCTATAAATTTAAGAAAAATACACAGACAAAATTTGACATTATACTTTTTGCCTTTATTTGCATACCCAGCACTTAACACAGTGCCTGACACATAGTTTTATTCAGTAACTTTTCAATTATGTCCAATTCTTCGTGACTCCATTTGGGATTTTCTTGGCAAAGATACTGGAGTGTTTTGCCACTTCCTTCTACAGCTCATTTTACAGATGAGGAAACTGAATCAAATAGGGTTAAGTGATTTGCCCAAGATCACACAAGGTGCTTAATAAATCCTAGTTGACTGAGTTGCCAAATTAAAAAGGTAATAGGATCTCTCTCTGACAACTTTGCTCTGCAATTTTCAGAGAAAAAAGTTTCTGTGTGTTGCCAGATGAAATCATTTTTTAGAAGATGCTAATTTGTTCTGCACATGTTTATGTATGTGCCAGAGCTCCACTGACTAAGAGTCAAGAAGGACATGCTGCAGCTAGTCATGTGTGCTCTTATGTTGATTGTCCTTAAAAATCCAGAGCTGTCTGGCATTCACAGGGCTCAGCACAAGTGTACTGGATAAACAAGTAGAATGCCAAGAGATGATGGGTAGATAGCATGTGCAAAATTTTCAACAAGGTCTTGATGACCAGTTATTTATTTAGTCCTACCCCTAAAGAAATGTGTACAGCACTGGAATAGGGGTAGTCAGGAGATCTGGGTCCTAGTCTTGGTTCTGTCACCTACTAACTGAGACTTAACTGTTGTTATATAACCTCTTTTGACATGACTTTCTTCATCTATAAAATGAGGGGGTTGAACTGTATGATCCAATTTAACAAGCATTTAATAAATGGCTACTATGGGCCAGACACTGTTTGAGGCTCTGGAGACATGAAGACAAAGACAAGTATCCCTGTCCTCGAGGAGTTTATATTGTATTTGAGAGAAATATATACCTAATATAATTAAATGCAAAATATATGCAAAGTAAATGTGTAATGATGCTGAGAGTGAGAGAATACTAGCAAAGTAATTTGGGGTCAGGGGAAGAATAAGGAAAGGTCTTTTGCTTGTAGAGGACGTAGGGAGTGACCCCTTGAAATGAGCCTTGAAGGGAGTCAGAGATTTCAAGAGAGAGAGGTGCAGTGGGAAGACATATGAGCGGTGAGACAAAGCCTGTGCAAAGGGAAATAAAATGTACACAAGGAACAACCAACAAGCCAGTCTGGCATGGGGTTGGGCAGGGGGGGAACAGGCAGTAAAGCAAAGGCTATTTTATAACTGGAGGAGGGGTGAAGATGTCCTGAGAAAGGTGGGTGGTTATAGAAGTGGAAAGTAGGGGATGGGTATAAGAGATGACATTGGGGTGAATCAAAAAGAATTGGTAAGTGACTGAATTGTGAGGAGGAGTGAAAAACTGAGGGCTCAGATTGCAGACTTGATTTGGAAGGATGGTTGTACTTTCAGCAGAAATGGGGATGTTAGGAAAGGGATTCTCGGTTTTTAGGGAGAAGATAATTAGTTCCATTTTGAAGGTGACTTATAAGTTGCCTTTCTAGCTCAAAAATTCCATTATTCTCTGGCAACAGAGAATATATTTCTGGAATGGAAAAAGTAAGTCAACTGTAAATAGAATGTCAGTGTATTATGCACCAAATTTTAAAATAATCATACAGGGATATTAAACACATATAAACAATATCTTTAAGTAATTCAGATTCCATCAAGTAAAACAATCTGAGGAGAGGCACCAGTCAGTCAACTAGCATTTATTAAGTGCCTACTATATGTTGAGGATACAAAGAAAGGGGGAAAAAAAAAACCAGTCCTTACTCTGAAAGAGAACTCTTGGTCTAATGGAAGAGACAGTATGCAAAAAGCCAGGCGCAAATTGGGGATATATATTGAGAAAAAGCCTAGAAAGACTTACATGAGCTGATGCAAAGCGAAATGTACTGCGTACAAAGCAATAGAAGTACCATAAGATGATCAACTCTGACTGACTGCGCTGTTTTCAGCAATGTAATCATTTAAGACAATTCTGAAGGACTTAAGATAAAAATGCTCTCCATCCCCAGAGAAAGAACTTACGGCGTCTGAATACAGACTGAAGTATACTTCCTTTAACCAAGGCAGAGCACTCCTGTGGCTCCTTATTACTTGTATGAAAACAATATTAATTCCTGTCTTTACCTTTTAAAGACCATCATAACATAACCCCCACTTTCCTGCAACCTCATGCGTTAGTCTTCTTGCTTCACTCTATACCAAACTAGCCTTCTCTCTGCGAACATGGCACACGCCATATCTTTGCACTGGCCACCTACCATACTTGGAATGCACTCTCTTTTCTCCATCTCAAAGAATTCTTCCCTTCCTCCAAGATGAAACTCAAATGCCACCTTCTACATGAAGGCTTGCCTTTCCTAACTCCTTTATGTTTATTTGGTATTTATTCTCCATATATGTCTTCTAAATATCCTTATATACCCACATGTTTTCTCCTCCAGTAGAATGGAAACTCCTTGAGAGTAGAAATTTTTATCTTATTTTATTTTTTACTTTGTGTCTGAAGAATCGAACACAATGACTGACTCATAATAAAGTACTAAAGAATGCCTGTAAATTCCTGTGGCTGGTGCTGCTTCAAGTTTATGATTCCAAGTAAACATCTAACTTAGGGGTAATGAATTTCTGTAATTCCCATCTAACCTCTTATGGAGATTCTGAACCTCCAAAAGCCATATGGGGGACTTTGCTCCCAACCCTCCTAAAGGGTCATTCCAGAAGCTGAGACTACAAAACTGAGTTGGCTGGCAAGCAAACTGCCATTGGAATGTAAATAAAATTAAACAAGAACAAAAGCTAAGTGAAGAAGAAAAGGTCATTGCCTTCATGATCCTGGCTCATATTCCTGTGTTTATTATGCAGCAAAGACTTCCCTGACTATTGCGGCATATTCTGACCAGTGTATACTATTATATAATTGCAACAGAGGTTGACTTGGCCTAGAGGAATTGTACCAGGGAATATGTGCGTTCATTATTTTGTCATATCAGAAATGATGCACTTCTTAGCTGCTTCTAGCCATGTGCTAACCCATGCTAAAAGTATTTAGGATTTTACTGCCATCCAACAAATTCTGCATATAGGACAGCAACAGGAGGATAGTGTTATATCAGTTAAAGGAAGAGAGAACCATTCTGCCTTCCTTTGATACTCCAGGTGACATCCATATAACTCCAAGACCTTCAGGGAGAGGTTGAAAGAGATGGTCCCTCTCAACACCAGATTTAAGGTGACCTTATCCAACATGGCAGTTTGTACAGGGGGGACTCACCTGGGGAATTTTTACCTGACACCCTGAATAACTTTCCTACTTTTGTTTCCTGAGCAAATGATCAAGCATTAGTAGATAGTTGTATATAGTCATGGAGGCAATCTTGTAAATTTGAGAGACCAGGAGGTCTTTAGTCCAATGAAAGGAACTAGTTAGTGGAAGAAAAAACTTTTAATGGGACAGGATTAGCCACCACAAAAGGACTGGCTTAAGTCTTATCATTTTACCAACAGGCAAGTAGTTAGGTAGTTGTTTGGACAGCACAGAGCCTAGGTGCAATTAAAATGACTAATCATCAATCCCATAAATTCTTTTATCTCTGATGAGGTTTAAGTATCAGCTTACCAGTAGACTATAATAGTAGTCATAGGCAGGAGTGTGCTGGAGAGAGTCAATTGTAAAATTTTCAATGTTGCACTTACATTTTATATTTTTCCTTTTTAATTAATTTACTTGTTTTCAGTTTTCAGCACTCACTTCTCTAAGTTTTAAATTTTCTCCCCCTCTCTCTTCCCTCCCTCCCTGAGATGTCATGCAATTTTATATGGGTTCTACATATACATTCTTATTAAACACATTTTCATATTAATCATGTTGCACAGAAGAATTAAAACAAATGGAAGAAACCATGAGAAAAACCAAACCAAACCAAAACATAACACAAGAGACAATACTCTGCTTCATTCTGTGTTCCAATTCAATAGTTCTTTCTCTGGATGTGGATGGCATTTTGCCTCAAGAGTCCTTTGGGAATGTTTTTGGTCCTTGCATTGCTGTGAAGGGCTGAGTCCCTCAGAAATAGTCCTGGCACACTGTGGCTGTTACTGTGTGTAATGCTCTTCTGGTTCTGCTCATTTCATTCAATATCAGTACATATAAGCATCAGTTCATATAAGTTCATATCAGGTTTTTCTGAAATCCAACTGTTCATCATTTCTTATCACACAATAGTATTCCATTACATTCATATACCACAACTTGTTCAGCCATTCCCCAATTAATGGGCACTCCCTCAATTTCCAGTTCTTGGCCACTCCAAAAAGAGATGCTATAAATATTTTTGTACATGTAGGATCCTTTCCCATTTCTATGATCTCTTTGGGATACAGTCCTAGTAGTGATATTGCTGGGTCAAAGGGTATGCACATTTTTGTAGCCCTTTGGACATAGTTCCAAATTGCTCTCCAGAATGGCTGGATCAGCTCACAGCTCCACTGACAATAAATGAGTGTTCCAATTCTCCCACATCTTCTTCAACATTTATCATCTTCCTGTTTTGTCATGTTAGCCAATCTGATAGGTGCAATGTGGTACCTCAGAGTGGTTTTGATTTGCATCTCTCTAATCAATAACAATTTTAAGCATTTTTTCATATGACTATAGATAGTTTTAATTTCCTCCTCTGATAGTGCTGTGCACTGAATAAATAATTTGTGAGTGGTTGCTGAATGAGCAGCCATTTGCTGCCATTATGAAAAGCAAAGTATGAGGATTTTTGGATTTTGTTACAGATCCCTTTAGGTTCTGTCAGTTTTCCTAACCAGATTTTTTTGGAGGAGGGCAAGACTTCTTCCTTCTCCCTTTTTTTTGAGACATAATAGGAAGCACATTCTGCTAATCTAAATGACCTTCATGCTGAGTCTGATTATGAGTTTCATTTCCTAATTTTATTATTCAGATTTTCTAACTTCCTAATTTCTTTCAAACTCCTGCTGCTAGTACCAATGTCTTGAGAAAACAACCAGAAAAACAATTTTATATTTTAAACTAGTTAAGACCCAATTTCCGTTCCTAAAGGAAGATAATCCTGTTTATGATTGGTTTTACCTCTTCTCTAGTTTTACTCTTGAGAAGCCTTCCTCTTTTTTTTTTCCTTTCATTTGGGTAGCTACAGACTGTTCTCATCACAATTCTTCTATACCAGGCGCACTCAGACTGTTTTTCTCACCCTAAAATATCCCTCTACCATGCTGGTGACATTTCCATTAATGAGTTCCTCTTGGGACCTCTATTTTGGGGATGGGCCATTCTTAGTTCCCTTCATCACTACGCTTCAGATTTTCAAGACTTTGACATCATGCCCTGGTGTACACACTCACCCTCTCCCTAATTTCAGCTCCCTTTTGTATGTTGGCTACCCCCATTGTAAAGTAAGTTTCTCGAAGATAGGAACTAGCCCTCTTCAGGTCTCAGGTCCTTCAGGTCCTCAGTGGACCTCAGGAGGTCCACTAAATGCCTGGCATTTAGTGTGTGTTTTTCCTTCTTGTTACCTTGCCTTTTAGTCTATTTTCCTTTATTGTTGTTGCTTACTTGTTTCAGTGGTATCTCACTCTTCATGACTCATTTGGGATTTTCTTGGCAAAGATACTGGAGTGGTTTTCCATTTCCTTTTCTGGCTCATTTTACAGATGAGGGAAGCTGAGGTAAACAAGGTTAAGTGACTTACCCAGGGTCATACAGTTAGTAAGTGTCTCAGGCTAAATTTGAACTCAGTTTTCCTGACCCCAGGCCTAGCTGTCTATCTGCTGGGCTACTTAGTTGCCTATTATCCTTTGTCTCTCAGTAGACCTTCCTAAACTTCTTTTTTTTTTTTGGTACAAAAATCTATCTTTTAAAAATAATTTTAATTAATTTATTTGTTTTCAGTTTTCTACACTCACTTCTCTAAGTTTTAAATTTTCTCCCCCTCCTCCTTCCCTCCCTCCCTGAGATGTCATGCAATCTTATATGGGTTCAACATATACATTTTTATTAAACACATTTTCACATTAGTCATGTTGCATAGAAGAATTAAAATGAATGGGAGAAACCACGTAAAAAACCAAACCAAAAGAAAACGTAACACAAGAGAAAATATTCTGCTTCATTCTGTGTTCCAATTCCATAGTTCTTTCTCTGGATGTGGAAGGCATTTTGCCTCAAGTCCTTTGGGAATGTTTGAGGTTCTTGCATTGCTGTGAAGGGCTAGGGCTACCAGAAATAGTCCTTTCACACTGTGGTTAATAGCATGTACAATGTTCTCCTGGTTCTGCTCCTTTCACTCAGCATCAGTTCGTATAAGCTCTTCCAGGTCTCTCTGAAGTCTTCTTGTTCATCATTTCTTATAGCACAATAGTATTCCATTACATTCATGTACCACAACTTGTCTTTGCATATGTGGGATCTTTTCCCATTTTTTATGATCTCTTTGGGATACAGTCCTAGAAGCAATATTGTAGGTAAACGGTATGCACATTTTTGTAGCCCTTTGAGCATAGCTGCAAATTGCTCTCCAGAATATTTGGATCAGCTCACAGCTCCACCAACAATGAATTAGTATTTCAACTCTCCCATATCTTCTCCAATATTTATCATCTTCCTGTTTTGTTATGTTAGCCAATCTGATAGGTGTGATGTGGTACCTAAGAGTGGTTATGATTTGCATCTCTCTAATCAATAGAGATTTAGAACATTTTTTCATATGATTACAGATAGCTTTAATTTCTTCCTCTGAAAACTGCCTGTTCACATCCTTTGACCATGTATCATTTGGTCAAAACTTCTATCAATAGGAAAGGAAATGAATTCTAGAGTTTGTCAGACATATGCACCTGAGAAATAAAATAGATTAATTAATTCCATTAGGACTATGTAGCTGTTTGTCAAATACTCCTTCTACCCTTTTGACAAACTTCTCTATCCCAAATTGGGAACTTCTAAGTTATCTGAAAGCAGTAGGCTTTCAGGGATGCTTGGTGTGTGGGTGCATCAGGCAGATCAGGACACTTTGAGGTGTTTCAGGTAGGTGCCTGCCTACCTAAAAATATCTCTATTACTATTCTGCTTTAGAGCTCAAGATCTTCTTTGTTATCTGACTTCTATGAGTTAAGACATGTTCCTAAGGAAAATTCTGTTAAAAAGTTACCAGGAAAGCAATAAGGTATTGAGTTTTTATTGAGGAATAGTTTATCTGATTAGCTTGTTATCTCCTAGTGAAGTGCTGAGCTGAGGGATGGGACATAAACTTAATAAGGTTTGTTTTAGTTTTTAGTACTATAAGAGTCTCTACTACCACTTTCCTTTTCTGTGTATGTCGTATGTGCAGGTAACATTACCTTTAGGGTAATTACTTTCTAATTATACAGATTTTTCTGAGGCAACAGTCCTAGTAAAGAGATATTAAGTCTTATAGATTTTATATGTTTAGGATAGTTTTGAATGATTAATCATAACCATGACAGGGACTTTTTTTTCAGGTATTTGACTTATTTCAAAATTGTGATTTAGATATTGGTTGATTTGCTATATATAATAATAAGTTAATTTAAAGAAAACCTATTTCACATTCCAAGTAAATACAATAAATGCTTTAGAAACATTTTAGAGAGTCAGAAAATTGTATATATCTTGCAGCAGATTGATGATAACTTTCTCCAAATAAGTATACATCTCAAATTTTTGAAAAAGCTGTAAGTGGATTACAAAAGTAATTTAACTATTGCTATGATTAAAAACTCTTGGTCCTTCGAAAAGCGTAATAATGACATATTACAAATTCAAGATACATTAAGAAAGATCTGCCCAATTGATAAATGGTCAAAGGATATGAACAGGGAATTTTCAGAGGAAGAAATTAAAGCTATCTATAATCATGTGAAAAAATGCTCTAAATCTTTATTGATTAGAGAGATGCAAATCAAAACTTCTCTAAATGTTGGAGAAGATGTGGAAGAGCTGGAACACCAATTCATTGTTGGTGATGCTGTGATCTGATGCAACCATTCTGGAGAGCAATTTGGAACTACAAAAATGCGCATACCCTTTGACCCAGCAATATCACTTTTTTGACTCTATCTCAAAGAGATCATAGAAATGGGAAAGGGTCCCACATGTACAAAAATATTTATAGCAGCTCTCTTTGTGGTAGTATGCGGTATGTGAATGTAATGGAATACTATTGTGCTATTAGAAATGATGAACAGGACAATGAACAGGAAGATTTCAGAGAAGCCTGGAAAAACTTATATGAACTGACACTGAGTGAAAGGAGCAGAAGCAGGAGAACTTTGTTCACAGCAAAAACCACAGTGTGTGAGGAATTTTTCTGGTAGACTTAGTACTTTGTTGAAATGCATAGACTTAAAAAATTTCCAATGGACTTGGGGCAAAACGCCTTCCACATACAGAGAAAGAACTATGGAATTGTATCGCAGATAGAAAGAGACTATTTTCTTTTGTATTATATTTTGTTTTATTTTATGGTTTCTTCCATTCATTTTCTCTTCTATACAACATGTGTTTAATAGGAATGTATGTGTAGAACCTATATAAGATTATAGGCCATTTCAGGGAGGAAGTGGGGGAGGAATGGGGAATAAGAGGAAAAGAATGGAAAAAAATCTAAGATATATGTAAGTGATTTTCAAACGCTGAAAACAAATAATATAATTCAATTGTTAAAAAAAAAAAAAGAAAAAGACAAAGAAAAAAAAGGAAGATCTGCCAAGGGCCTTTCTCTGTGATAGGACATTTTTGGAATGCAGATATAGATCACTGGAACTCCACCCTAATTTGCCTCAAGTGAATCCTGTTAAGGGAGGGGGACTAGCCAATAAAGTCTCAGTTTTAGGAGAATATGAATGTTTGATGAGCCTGCTTCAGGGCATGTATAATGAAGTATGAGCAGGTATGACAACTTCTAGTATATTAACCAGTTGGTGAAGAAATAGATTTTCCACTGGCTGCTGATAAATATTGGGTGTGTGATGAAGAGATAGCAATTGGCCAAAGTCCGTCTCTAACTCCTGGTTGCCCTCACTGAGTAAAGCAGAAGTAAGGAAGATTCTTGCAAGTCTTCAGATGAGGAGAGAGAGGTAGTAGCAATGTTTAGGGTGGTCTGTCTCTGTAGCCTTTGATGCTGTTGATTACCCTCTCCTCATTAACACTCTCATCTCTCTAGGTTTTAGGGATACCACTCTCTCCTGGTTCTCCTTCTACCTATATGTCCACTCCTCATTCACCTTTGATGAATCCTCATTTACTCTTCACCTGTGATAATAGGTGTCATCCATGGTTCTATGAGCCTGCTTCTCTTATCCTCTATAATATTTCATTTAGTAATCTCCCATGGATTTAAATGCCATCTCCATGCCAGTAATTCTCAAATCTACCTATTCTGTCCCTACTTTTCTGCTGACCTTCAATCCCACATTTCCAACTTCCTTTCAGATATTTCAAACTGGTTGTCCAGTAGACATCTTAAGATCAAATCCAAAATGGAGCTCATTATCTTTCCCCTGAATACTTGCCTTCCCTCTCACTGTAGTCTACAATCTCCCAGTCCTTCAAAATTGCAATCAAGGTGTCATCTTTGACTGTCTTTTCCCCTGGGAAAACATATGAGCATGGTACTCCTAGTTGCTTCTATGTGTTTATTCTTTTCTGCTCTTAAATGAATGAATATTGGAGATGGAATGTCAATGCTATGTATGACTTGATCAGATTTTAAAAGATTCAGGGACAGGAATCTATGCTACAGTTTGTAATGAACCCAGTCCAAGGAATATCCTACAAGACCCACCCCAACAGATGAACCAGGTTCAGCTATCTAGATGCAGCTTCCTGGAGAAATTTTCTCCATTTGCTAATGTATATTCAGAAAGAAATGGGGACAA
>CM053769.1:232193386-232215316 GCA_028658325.1 Potorous gilbertii | reverse complement strand
ACAAAACAGTGCTTTTTGCTTCCCCTTCCCCTTAGCTCAGTCCATAGCACTCTCAGTGAAGACATCAAGTCCCTATGATGTCACAATCCTCTGCTGTCTGAAGGGCCACTCAGGCCCCTAAAGCAGTGTTCTGCTATGGGGAAACCCATAAGCAGCCAGTAGGTGACCTTAGGACCAGAGGTGGGTCTGATAGGGAGCAGTCCCTAAGAAAGTCCAGGGTTTTCTCTTCAGTTCATAAGACAGGACTAGTAAAAAAGCTAGGGTCAGTAAAGCAGGGTGATTAGATGTTGGGGAAGGCAGCAGGATAAGTCTAAGTAGACACTGCATGCAGTGTCTCTTAACTCAGAGTTAGGAGCCCAAGATGGGTGTCCCTGCATGCAGTGTCTCCTAACTCAGAGTTAGGAGCCCAAGATGGGTGTCCCTTCTCTCTAGAGCCCAGGCAGACTAACTAGGTCTTAAGGATGTGATCCAAGCCTTTTCCTTAGATTTAGATTTTGTCTCCATTTTGTGTGTGTGTGGGTTCTAGGTTTTAAATCCTGTCAAGGGTTGGTCCTAACTAACTGAAGAGAGAGGTTTATAGTTTTTTACCCAAACTGATTCATTTAGTACCAGACTTCACTTCTAGATAAATTATTGGGTGAGATTAAGGAAAGAATGAATAATATAGAAAAGAATGAACATTTTCTGGTAACATAAGATTGGGCTGGTGTTGACCGTAATTAACTAAGAAACTTCAGAAGTAATAGTGTGACTAGTTCTTGTAGTTTCCTGACTTCATTGGTCTCTTTCGTACAGAATATAAATTGCAAGGACTGACACTGAGGAAATGTGAGGAACTTCTGCAAATAAAGCCTATTTTCTGTTTCACTAACAAAACACTCCATCTCCCCCCTTTTCATTGTCAGACTTCTACGTCTGGAATGCTCTAGCCCTTCATCTTGTCACTTTGGTTTCTTCAAAACTTGGCTCAATCTTCACCTTTGGCAGGAAACTTTTCCCAGTGTCTCACGCTTCCCCAAAGTGCCTCTCCTTCTCAGATATCTTCCATCTGTTCTGGATATATCTTGGTTCTGTGTAATTATGTATATATTATCTCTCTTAATAGAATATAAACTCCTTGGGACAGGGATTTTTTTTTTTTGCCTGCTGCTTAACATGATTGGCACATAGTAGGTAGTTAATAAATAAATATTTATTGGCCAGCTACCTAACTGACCACAAAAAACTCCATGAGGTCACTACCAGATATTACATCTCCATTTTGCAAATGAGGAAACTAAGACCCAGAGGGGTTAAGGGGAAATTTTTCATGGACATGGAGCTCAGAACTAGATTTGAAATCAGATTTTTAATTGAGTGCTTTCTATCACACCAAATGCATTAGTAAGTAATAAGCCTAGGATTCAAACCTGAGTTCTTTGGATATCAATGCCTTCATCTTGTGTTGCACAACCCTCTACTGGCCTTTACCACTGGGATTGACCCTGCTCTCTGTCCCATGCACAGGCTGTCACTCCCAGGGTCCCATCTCTAGGGCTCCAAACTATTACCTGATGCATGTTGGGATGTGATCCAGTTTCTATGGAGACCAAGATACTTCATCTTCTGGCATGACTATGCCCATGGCTGAACTGTTCTCTGTGTTGCCATACCACTACCCAACCACTATCTGTGCTCTAGGTGAAGAATTCATAATTATGGTTCACAGCATGACATTGTAGTTGGAGGGCTGGACTTGAAGTTGGGAAGATCTGAGTTCAACTGAGTCCTGCCTCTGATGCATACTGGCTGGGCAAGTCATTTAACTTCTCAGTTAAATTCTCTGAGACGGGACATTATAGAGAATTTGCCTGCATTGATAGAGGAATTTCTTTACTTGAGAATATTCTACGCCAATGAAATCACAGATCCTGTTCCTATTGCTATCCCCATATATCCGTATGGGGGGAATAATTGCTCTCCCTCTGTAAAAATCAGTATCAGCCTAAGATCGTTCTTGGAAAATGACTCCAAGGCATCAGTAGGGCACAAAGGATAATACAGTGATAAATTGGTGATACTCTTTCTTTTCAATATAGATGCTATGAATGAAATAATAAAAAGTGAAATGAACAGTACCAAAAGAAAAGTATTTTCCTAAGAACAATTGTGAATATCTTGACTATCATAAATATTCAAATCAACCACAAAGGACCTATGAAGGAAGATGCTATCCACCTCCAGAGAAAACTGACAAATAAAAGTATGTATAGCATGGTTTTACATACGTGTGTGTGTGTATATTTTATATATATATATATATACATAAATATTATATGTATATTTGTGTTCAATTGCACCCTTCCCACCCTCCTCCAGGGCAGGGTGGGAAGGAAGAAAAAATGCACAGCAGATAATAAAAGAAAAAGAAAGCATAGAAAAGTCTGGTAACTTTGAAAACAATATGTAGCATATTATGTAGTTTTTGTGAAGAGTAAACAGTCTGAAAGAGAAATTCATGGTTTTATATTGAATCCTCTATGTTGTGCTATATATATAGAAATGTTCTTTTTTTGGTCTTTTTCTGTTTAAGTTAAAAATGAGTAAAAATTTTAAAAAATTGGTGCTATGAAATCAGTTTACCAAGATAAAATGGAAGGAGGAGAAAAAGAAATGAAGGAAGGAGGGAAGTAAAGAAGGAAGGAAGAAAGAAAGAATACCCAGTAGCATGAAGGAAGCATGAATACAAAATAGAAAGGATTTCTATAAACATCTACTGCAGTTAGTAACAAAAGTACTGATAATTTCCACTTCCTTTAATTATGCTAGTGAAGTGGGAATTGGGATGAAACCAACCAGTATAACCTGATCTAAATATTTCCCTATAATAGATGGGTATTTGATATTCTGTGAAATGGAGGAATTTCTTTTATATTCTCTATAGACTAGCTACTGAAAAATCCTTGCAGTATTTCTAAATAGATTATAGTACATTAGGAACAGGAACTAGTCTTGTGATTTCATCAATTTAAGAACTCCTTGGTGGGGAAACTTCCTCTACTAATGCAAGTCAGCATTTTCATTATAACTTCAAGTCTTATAAGTTGTCTAGACACAGAGTTATCTAGATAGAACACTGAGAGGTTAAGTTACTTGCCTAGGGTTATGCAACCAGTGTGAGTCAGAAGTAGGACTTGAATTCAGGTCTGTATCAAGGCCAGAACTTTATCTACTATACCATACTTTCTTTCTTGGTCCAGTACAGTACTCTTCAAGAATATCAGTACTGAAAGAGCCCTTAGAGGTCATTTAATAATTAAGTGATGTCAAATTCAAATAGTAAAGGGGCCATTAAACCATACATAAGGATCTCTGAAGGCTATGAATTGACTTAGAAAACCACATTAACATTGTCTATGTTCTATTGTATTTTTATTAATTTTGTTAAATATTTCCCAATTAAATTTCAATCTACTTTGACAATAGACACTTGGCAGTGCAGCATAATAGGGCCCTCTGGCTGCCTGACACATCTGAATCCAACCTCCCCATTTTAAGGAGAGGGAAAGTAAGTCTAAGCAGGGTGAACCAATTTACTCAATTTGCCCAGTACTGTTGGGCAGAACCGAGAGAACACTGTGTACAGTAACAGCAGTATTGTTTTAAGAACTACTTTGAGTGAATGTTATTTTGACTATTATAAAAACCAAAATTAACTATAAAAGAGATATGAAGAAAGATGCCATCTGCATCCAGGGAAAGAACTGATAAATAGGTATATGTGTAGAATAATTTTACATGCATCTATCACATGGAAATATTGCTGTAACAATGTTTTCTATGAAGTGGAGGTCACTAAAAAGCAGATCTGTGTCAGACTCCATGAAGGTGGCTTTTAAAAAGACAAAATACCCGAGAAGGATCTTCAACCTGTAAGTTAAGTCCCCTAGCATGGACCTTGGAAACTGGTTTTAATGAATCATTGTCTTTACAGAGAATTATGATTAGCCATTTGAATAAAAGAGTGGCATTAGGTGGCAACAGTTTTAAAAACTGGCCGGCCCTAGGGTGAAAGTGGGGAGACCCGAGTCCTAATCCCAGTCTCCACTGTGCTCTTATCCAACTCTATTCTCTTTAATTGTACTTCAATTTCCTCATTTATAAAATGAAGGAGTTGGACTCTCTTGTGTGCATATCCTTTCCTACTCCAAAATTGCATGGTTTTATGAAAGAACGATCTTCTAGGTTATGAGTTTTTAAAAGCTACTGTTTAAAGATGAAAATTGCTATTTTGTCCAGGAAATGTTAGCTAAAAACACACACAGCTACCAGAAGGAAAGCAGAAATACCCAATGTGGGTTTGTTTCCAAGCAACAAATGAAGGGCTGAGTGTCCTCCTTTGCTATGACATTTCAAAATTTCTTCCAGGAAGTCAATAGATATCTTGAGTAAGAGCACTGAAGCAATTTTCTCTATAGAAGCTAGTAGGATAAGGAAGATGATCAGGTGCTCAGTGCAACCCTCCCTGAAATAAATAATGCAGGGAGAATGTTTATACTTGAATCTGAAGTATATGCTTTGCCCAGCCAGGACACTTAAATTACTCAGCTGCATTTCATAATAATGCAATTGATAGGGGAAAAAAAAAACCCAGAAACAATGTAACTTCTCTTACCACCATTTTTCTGCCATGCTGCTCAGGTTTCATTAGATATAGAATATAATGAATCACAACTGGAAAGAACTCTCTCAAAGCTGACATCATTTTTTCCCCTCACAAAAACAACAACCCACAGAACAGATTTTATAGAGAGAATTTCCTCAGAGACTTATCAGCTTGGGACTTTTGTACTTGACTTGGTATCTGATCACCTTACTTGGGATAATATAATAATAATCCTTGATTTTCAAAGGGACATTGGTCAGTACATGCTGTTCCCTTGCAAAATATGCTTACTCTCTAGAGAATCCTGTTAAGAATCAGCTTAGTGTTTTGTTGTTAATTTTAAAGATCTAGAAATACTTTAAACTCCTTTTGCATAGATTTTAATGACTACTTAAATATATGTTTACACACACATGAATGTACACATACATGAATACATATATATACATACATGTATGTTGTCCTACACATGCATATGGGCAGTTAGGTAGTACAGTGGATAGAGCACCAGGCCTGGAGTCAGGGAAATTTGAGTTCAAATCTGACCTCAGACACCTATAAGCTGTGTGACCCTGAGCAAGTCATTTAACCCTGTTTGCCTCAATTTCCTAATTTATAAAATGAGCTGGTAAAGGGAATGGTAAGTTGCTAGTATCTCTGCCAAGAAAATCCCAAATGGAGTCATAAAGAGTCAGATATGGCTGAAACATTTAAGCAAAAACAAATTTATACACATACATGTAGATATACCTGTATGTGCACATGCACATGCACATACACACACATATATATAGAATATGTGTGTATGTACATATATATAGATATAAAGTACATATACACATCTCTCTATGCAGTAGAATGCAGTATATGAATAACATTCTGAGTACTTTCAAATCCTCGAATTTAATGATTTAAAATCCACTAACGAAACCTATTTATTTATTTTGTTAATAATCAATAAATTATCAATAGAACTAAATTAATTCCTCTGTTAATTTTGTCAAATTACACCCAAATCCCCTTGTACTCAAGTACATAATAGTTTACTTTAAAAGATGAAAATAAATTGCTCAGGGTGATGGGGCATGATTCAAATAACTGCATAAAACCTATAGGTTCTAGTCAATTATGTATTTTTAATGGCATATTAATATTTAGTGACTTGTAATACTAATGCACATTGCATAAACTGGTTGAAGGAATGAAAATTAGCTTTTAAATTCTGGTGTAAACTAAAAAGATCTGTGATTTTGTCAATTCTTTTAACAGACACACAGTAAGCTTTAGAAGGCAATCTAATTGCTGTGGTTAATCATAAAAATCAAAATAGCTAACATTTCTATCTGGGCCAGGCAGTGTGCTAAGCACTTTGTAGTTGTTATCTCATTGGATCTGCACAAACACTCTGGGAGGTAGATGCTGTTGTTATCCCTCTTTTTACAGATGAGGAAACCAAGGTGTAAATAGGATAAGTGATTCACTAAGGCTCACACCGCTATTAAGTGTCTAAGGCTTGATTTGAACTCAGGTCTTTCTGATTCCAGGTTCTGCTGTCTATCCACATGCCTAGGTCAAAAATATTCACTGAATATCCGACTTCGGGGATGAATCTCTCTAAATTCAGCTTAGCTGGTGCTGAGACAACATAGTCCACAACTTGTCAGTGGGATATAAATAAGAATCTTGAATGTGGAAGTAGAAAACCTAAGTTCAAATTCTGGCTTCTCCATTTACCATTGGGTGACTTTGCTAAGTCATTTAACTTCTCTGACCTTCAGTTTTCTCATCCATGAAATGGAGGCATAATATTATATATGCTACACACTTTGCAGGGTTGTTTTGAGGAAAGCAATTTTGTAAACCTCAAAATGCTATAGAAACGTGAGCTTTTCCATCCTGGTAGAACCTTCTAAACCTTGCAATCCAGTTAGCATTTCTCTTGAGGACCTAGAGTCACCTCTGAAATATAAAAGAAACATAGAACATAACTTTACTGGGGTCGGGTCTTAAGCACACACACACACACATTCTGTTAATTTCTATTTACAATTTGTTTATGGTTCTGGATGACAGTAGTCTTTAAATCTTAAAGCAGCAGAGTCTAATTTGGAATCATTCATATTTGGATGTAGAAAAAAAAATTACATTAAACACAATTCTAAATCTGTTTCACATCCAAACAAATACCACAGCCTAATAGTCCAGTTACTGAAATCTCACGGGACTTTTTCCTTAGGGTACAAAAAAAATGATAAAAAATAAGCATTCAAAATAGTTGAGAGAAAACAGCTTCAGTATTCCAAACATTAAATGGAATGTAACTTTCTCAGGAAGAACTAAGACCACAGAAAAACAGGAAACTTAGTAAAATAATTCCCACAAGAATTTACACAAAGTGATTGTCTTCCTGGTTTTAAATTCTCAGCTTTTCTTTTCTGCATTTTTCTTGTGAAGTGGGGTTGATCACATGAACCCTTGGTCAGTTTGCAGAGCTCATCAATAAATTTGATTAAAAAGGTCACAAAGTGTGGAAGGTTTGTCTAAAGGGCTCCTCTCATAGGTAGACAAGGGACATTTGGTACTTGGCTGAAAAGACACAGGAAATTACTCTGATTGCTTCCCAATGACTGAAGCTTTTGTGGGGTTCTCTTTCCCCTGTGCTTTCAGACTGGATTATAGCATTCCTGCCTCCATTACTTACTCTGCAGACTTTCCCATCTCCTCACCATGGAGATATCTTCTGCTCTAAGCTTCTCTTTTCTCATTGGAAGTCCCTGTCTTAGACCATCATTTTAGGTGCCCAGGCCATGATCACTTCACTCTTTCTTTACTCTCTATTTTCTATCTCTTCCCCAGCAACTTTCTCCACCTTTACTCTCCCACCCCCTTTTATCTCTTTTTTATATGTTACCTTTCTCTACTAGGATGTAAGCTCCTTGTAGGTAGGGGCTGTCTCTTGTCTTTGTTCGATTTGGTTTGGTTTTTGCTTACGTATGAATTTCCAGTGCTTAGCAAAGTGCCAGGCAAGTAGTACTTAATAAATGCTTTCTCCATTTAACCATATAAAGCAAAGTGAACCTGTTTTCTGAGGAGGATGAAGATATGAAAATGCAGAAAAAGCAACGTCCATGTGCAATTTTCTCCAAAAGCAGACAAAGGCAATAGGTAACTGTGTTTGTCCAGGTGGCCAGAGAGGAGAGTTCATGAAACTCCATGAAACTGCCATTTTCTGGTATGGCAATGGGTGGATTTATTCTTATTTGTTATGAGGTTCTTAGTTTTTTTTTGTTTAAATTAAAATTTTTTTAATTTAAAAATTTTTAAATTGGGGTGCTGTTGGGTAGAGACAAACTAGAGACAGTAATACAAGAAGAAAAAGATGGTAACTAAATTTTTAAAAATGCACAGAAGAAAACATGAGGTATAGAAGAAGATAAGCAGAATAGTTTTGAAATGAACTTGATTTTTTTAATGCAAGTTATACATAATATAGATTTGTGGTTTCATGTACCATATGTTTTTTCTGTATATGTGGAAATGCTCATGTTAGTATTTCTCAAGTTCAAAATAACCCCCAAAAAATGAAACTGAAGAAGAAAAAAGAACCACATTGAAGAGATATACATGTGCATCTCACACACAGCTTGAAGGGGGTAGTTAATTGTTAATGAACCCCTAATTCCTCTGGGGACTTCCTGATAAAGTGTCCTTGGAGAAAGATGACAATCTACATAATTTCTGTTTGGAGAATAAAATCATATGCTCCCTGGAGAAAAAAATGACTATTTCACCTAGATCCTGTGTGGCATCCTCTTTGAAGAACACAGTAAATTATTCTGATTATGTAGGTTTAGAAGCAGATTGCTTATCTAGCAAACTGCCCCCCCTCCATATATCTATTTTATGGGAAATAATTTAACCCAGAGGATGGTGTTACATATCTTATGGGATGGATGGGGAACCTTGAAGGAAACTCAGAAAAGGGAACTCATCAGAATGACAAAAAGTTTACCTTATAACAAACCAAGTTATGTTCCATTTGGAGGCAGGTAATGGGCTATTTGAATACTTACTTTGTTTGTTCAAGAACTCCTGAAAGTCCTTTGAGATGAAGGCATTTTACGAGGAATGAAATAAAACCTGTCCCTATACCCAGTACTCAAAATATATACTAAATACTGTTGTGGGAATAAAGGACCTTGTTATCCATACATAGGAAAAATGAGAGAGATAGACAGAGACAGGGACAGAGAGACAAAGAGAAACATGGAGAGACACAGAGACTGAGATAGAGACAGACAGATAGATACAGATCCTTTAGAATCAGCTTCCAGCCTCAAACCTAATCTATGGGAACTCAGAGTCCTTGGAGAGTACTAGGGCTTTAGGTCATGGATCACCACTAGTTGATCTGACTTAGAGGGCCTGTCAACTTCCTTATAATATCTTTTTATTTCTTCATTCTTTAGAATAGATTTTGGCACAGACACTACAATGGGTTTCAATGTGATCTGTTTGCTTAGCATGAACATTCTAAGGTGAGATGGCCAAACGTTCCATTAAATGTTTCTCTTTGCTTTTGATCACAAGATGAACCAACTCATAGGATAATCGAGTGTAAGTTAGATGGAATCTGATGGGTTGTCTAGTTGAATTCCGTCATTTTAACAGGTGAGTTAGCATCCAAGGGAGGTTAAATAACTTGTCCAAGATCACAGGGGTAGAAAATGAAGAACTGAGATTCAAAACCATTTTTTTTGACTCCAACTCTAGGACTCTTTCCTCACAGCTGTGCTTCTTCTATTCTCTCAACTCATTTATTTGTCTCTTTAAGGAGAGCTTCTAAGACGTTCTTTTTAACTGAAGGCTCTGGATATTTTATAGTTTTACTTATAGAAAGAAAAATACCATTCTGAATGTGGTACAGGTACCCCCAGCAGTGTTGGAAAGATATGACACAGAGTACAAAGTTGAGCTAATATCTCTAGAGAGTCTGGAAGAGGTAAGTGGTAAGAAATGGTAAGAATTTTTAACCTTGCCTAATGAGGTTGAAGAGGCATAGAAGGTCATTTTGTAGATTGTACTCAGAGCTTCTTGATTCTTTAGGACCTCTGGGTTGGCTTCTTGGTATATAGGCCTCAGGACCAAAAAGGTTTGCACACTGCAATGACCCCATATTGGTTGCTGAGCTGGAGGAGCTGATGATGACATGGATGAACAAGGTGTTGATCCAGGCTTCTGCATTCCTCTTCCTTTCTTTTAGAAGAAAGTTGAGCGGAGTGCGGTACAATAATCAGTGGCATTTTAAATCAGAAACAATTCCTTGAAAAGGTGTGACTTATCGTAGGGGAAGGTTTCTTCACTCCTTAGCCTTGAAGGATGTTTCCTCTCTGCAAGCATCAATAGTGGGCTTCACAACCAGTGAGGAGCTATATATCAGAGTAATAGTGTAGGTCCCTGGGGGATCAAAAATTTAGAGCTAGAAAGAATTGGAGAAATTACCTAGTCCAATCCACTCATTTTGTAGATGAGGAAAATAAAGTACAAGATTAAATGACCACCTAAAGTCATGCAGGAGGCAGAATCACAGAGGGGTGAGTTGTCTTGATGGTTTATAGGCTTTTCTATTTGTCCTTTGCATTTTTTTGGGTTAAATAAAACTTGTCCTACATTTTATGGTTTGTCACATCTTCAGCTACAGAAGTGAAAATCCTCATGTACAATTGTAAGAGAATTTGGTATTGATGAAGGGAAAGCCACCATCAGAACTACATGGGTGGAGACAATGAAAGTCTTCCTTAGCCTGGTGCAGAGTGCAGAGCGGGATAGGTGGAAAAGTCAGAGAATGAGAAGCAGGTTGTGCAATCTTGATCCAGTGATCCAAGTCTCATTGGAAGTGGATCCAAGTCTCATTGAAACTAGCTACTTGCCTGTCTTAGAAGGGTACTCAGAAGATGAGAGAGTTAACAGCGTTTGAAGAATACTTTGAATTCCTAAACAGGAAGCTGCTATAATAGAACAGAGACCTGTAGCTATTGTCAGTTTGTGCTCTGATAGTCTGTCTTTGTTTTGCTTCGTAAGTTTCCTATTTCAATATCCTTTTAATGCTCTGATAGGAAAGTCATCTCTTTTTATCCCAGCATGAAACGTGTTCATGTCGTGCAAATTGTATTTGAAAGCAAAGTAACTATTTTGGGAAGATTGGATTTCCTATAAGGCAGTGTCCATCTTGCTGGAAAAATATCATCCATCAAAGGAATCTGTGGGAGCCTGATTCATTGTTAGAGACCAAAAACATGTCTGGAAAGGTTGGTAAATATTCAGATGGAGAAATATATACTTTATAGCTATGAAAAATATTTGAAAATCAATACTCAGCAGTTCCACTAATAGTCCTCCTAAAGCCTATGGAAATGGGATGATATTGCTCAAAGAGCATTAGGGTATTAGAAAGTTTCAAGTCCTGTCTCTATAGAAGAATGAGCTTTGAAAAAGGTAATTGTAAGGCAATGTTTTCTATATTTTTGACATTTATTTTTAGACATTTAAAATAGAATTTTTTTTATCTAGATGAAAAAAGCAATGGAAATGAACCAAAACCAAATCTGATTCATTGTTAAATATTCTTAAGAGACCATAGTTGTCTTATATTTAAAAGTCAGGCTCTAAGTTTCTATTTCACACCCATTAGATCTCTCCCTCAAATCTAATAGAACGGTCAAATTGGAAAAAGAAAATATCAAACGCTAGAGGATCTGTGAGAAAACGGGTATATTAAAGCACTATTGGTGAAACTATGAACTCCAGTCATTTTAGAAAACAATTTAGAACTATGCTCAAAAAAGCTATTAAATCATGCATGCCCTTTGATCCCGTAATATTACCACACATCTACAGCAAAAATATTTATAGTAGCTATTTTTGTGGTGACAAATAATTGAAAACTGAGAATATGTCTATCAGTTGGGAAATAGTTGAACAAGTTACAGTACATTAATGTAATGGAATATGATGTGTAACAAATAATGGAGGAGATGGTTTCAGAGAAACTGGGGAAAATTGGTATATACTGATATAGAATAAGAAAAATTTGTAGAAAAATAATTTCATGAAAAGAGGGAACTTCAAAGGACTGAGGAACTCTTAGGAAATTCAGGAAATTAATGCAATGATCAATCATGATAGCAGAGGATTCACAATAAAAACATGCCACCCACCTCCTGTCGGAGAAATGATGGATTCAAAGTACAGATACAATCATAGTTTTTTGGTTATGTGGGAATTTGTTTGCTTTTATTTCTTTCTTAGTGGTGGAGGGAGTGGGAAAAAGAGAAAACAAATTTTCATTGATTGAAAAAGTTTCATTTTTTAAAAAGTATACATTGAAAAACCTTAGGAAAACAAATAAAAACTCCTTACTACATTACTTTTAATGAATTTACTGTAAGCAATGTTTTTTAAAATTATATGTATTTAAATTACATGTGTGTATATATGTATATCCATGTAAATACTACTTTGAAGAAAGTACCCTATATTTAACTTTTAAGATAACATATAAGAGACAAGAATAGATATCCATAAATTTTAGATAAATAAAAGTTAAATTTTGGTTAAAAAAATGTCAAGGGAGATATATATTGTGGACTCAAATAGATAAAGACACAAGTTCAAAATAAAAACTTGATCTCAAACACTCCTAAGCCCCTTCCATATATTTTAACATTCCCAAGATTTAATTATATGTTATATAATAAATGCTAAATATATTTCTCCATTGACATCACAGGACAGTTACCAGTCAAACTCAATTTCTGACTCCAGGACCCAGCTTTATTTCCTTACAGATCATCATCTCCATTTGGGAGGGCAATTGTCTGAGCAATTGTGTGAGTCTTGCTCACTCTATGCTATCAGCACTGACAATATGACAATGCTGGGTGATACAAGAGTGGGCACATCAAGAAATTTCATATCCAGGATCTCCTACGTGTTTTTGAGCAAACCAAAAGTAGGACTTCTCATAGTTGTAGTTACTCAGCTAAAATGTTGTCAAGACCTGAAATAAATCAAAACCATGAGTTGAGGAGTAAAGTGTCTTTAATTGAGATAAAAGGGAAGCAAATCTGCCATGCTAGGGGATGTTGAGTGGATTTCCCAACCAAAGAGACCCATAAAAAAGTTTTTATCATTTTAGGAGGAGAGTGGGAGGAGATACTATGAGATAGCAAGGCCTGGTCATGAGACTCCAGTGGCCTTTAGCAATCTGGGCAATGAAAGTCACTTCATTCTGGTTATTTTGCCCTTTGTGTCATGAATCTCAATGGAAAGGGGCAAGGATATCAAAGACCTAGATCCAGCTTGAATCAGATTACCCCCAAGGCAAGATCTCAGGTTGGGGGTCCTAGGGTGTGGCTCAACTCGACCTAATCAAGAGTAACCATCTTAAGAGTAGGAATATAAGGACATTACTGAAATTCTGACATTGGGAGGAACATTTAAGGGAGTGGCAGTCCACAGTACATTTGGCATTAGCATTTTCTTCCATTATATTAATAATTATATTAACAATTTTCTGTCAGTGTCATAATACTAGACATTATTTTTCCAGGGAAGACAATTGTTTTCTACCCTGACCTTTCTGTCCTTAATTTGTACTTTTTTGTCATGCAACATTATAGGGATGTTTCCACATACCACATTTCTATGCCTGCAAGGTATTTTGTTTATTGCATCATGAGCAAAGCACCATTGAATCATAAATCTTGAGCTGGAAGAGACCTTAGAGGTTATGTAGTTCAAGTTCCTTACTTTACAGATAAGAAAACTAAGGGCCAAGGACTTGAAATTACTTCAGCATCACACAGGTGGTTGGAGAGGAGATTTGAACCTAGGACTTCTGACCCCAGAGATAGTGCTCTGTACACATTAGTAAGCATACTAATGGTGCATGCAGCATGGATTTAATAACCATTTCCAAATTTCTCTTGGCCACGCTGGTATAGGGCTATTCCTGACCAGAGAATAGAGTTTTGTGATTTCAAAATTTTGTTTCAAAGTCTTAGTTACACACATAGGCTATCAATAAATCTCTGACAACGTGTGGAAAAACCTTATCCTTTGAATATACAAAATTTAACAAAAGAAATCTGAGAAATTACTGATAAGAGTTTAAGATTTCCCATGATTACATGCTTAATAGAGTTTGAAATATGATTATTGCTCCCTCATATTGTCTCTTCCCCTCTCTTCCTATAGCTGAAGCTGAAGGATGGGTTTTACCTTAGGAGTGCAAGCTTCAACTACTTTCACAAGATTTTTAACTGAGATAACTAGTATAAATAGCCTATCGTGATCATAAAATAATTGAGTGAGGGAAAAAACAAACATTGGTTTTTTTGACCTATAAAGAGGAAAAGAAAGCTTACTTTCTATATTCCTTTAAAAAATGTTTAAATTACTTGAATGATCCTGCTCTTATATCTTGGATGTCATTCCTCATTCTCCAAGAGGACCAAAATGACATCACTATGTGGCAGTCAAGGTAAAGTGTTTCTACTGGCTGACCAGACCAACATAAACTCAGAATAATCAGGGACAAATAGTTGATAGGAACATTTGAAGTGGAGATGTCTCTTATGCGATAAGTATATGAATAATTCCCTAAAAATTTTATCATGTTAGGCCTCTGACACATACTGGCCATGTGACAATAGGAATGTCACTTAGTCTCTTGTTGCTTTATGTTTTAGAGATGATTTGATCAGAATTGGCAGTGGGGAGTTTTCTCTCTGGAAATTCCCAGAACCATGAAATCAGGTCTGATTCCTGTTCCTGTTGTAGTTCCCTTATCCTGGATACCTTCCATCAACAATTTTCTTCACTTCTAACCCTTGGCCTGAGAAGCATTTTTGGAGGAAATAATGAAACTTGACTGATACAATCTACAGAAATTCATCCTGATTTCAGGTTCTTGATTTTCCTAACAATTATTTCATTCATGTGTTGACTCCTTCTTAAACCTCCAACAGCTCTTCTAAATCTTTCCTCCTCTCCTTAGTCTCACATTGTATTCCCACCTCTGTCACTTTGAGCATCTCTTACTCTACTGAGATGGGGTTTTATGACATGATTTTCCTTGACTTCTCTACACTTCAATATTTCTCTTTCTCTTCATTTACCCCCTCTTCTCTCCTGCCTCACAGAAAGACAAATTAGGGCCATGAATGAAGCTTTGACAAACCAAAAAAAAGCTTGAAGGGAGTAGGATGGAAGTTCTTTCCTATAGCTATGCCTAGGGTCAATGTCCCCTTTATATTAAGATGAAGCCCCAATAATTATTTTAAAACATTACCACTTCTTTCAATACAAAACTCTCAGAGTAAATAATTCCCTCACATGTTACCTTTCCTTTTTTGTTCTTTTTGATGTAGGGTGCCCTCATAAGACCCTTTCACTTTAAGTCAGTTTGTGGAATAAATGAAGGAGGTTAATGTATAATGAAGGAAACATTTTGAAAGTCTCTGACAAAAAGATAGAAAAATATCTGTTTTTCTGTGTGGAACATAAGCCAAATAAATATTTGACTCATCAAGTTCAAAATCTCAATTTAAAACCTTGATACTGCTTAAATAGCACTTAGCTTTGCTCAAGAAATCAAAAACATGATAGATCTACTAATATCCTTTGTGGCAATTAAAGTTTTGAAGGAAGCACATATTCTTTATTATAAAGCAAATTTCTTTTTACAAAATAAATTGTTGATATGTTTGTTTTTATGCCATCTTTACTTCTTACTGTATCTTTCCCGCTGATCCCTCCCAGTAAGACTTCTTTTATAATAAAGAGTTTTAAAAGAGGAAGAAAAAAACCAAACTCTATAAAATTAATGTATCAAGAAAGCAGGACATTACAAACTGTGTTTCACATCCATGGTCACCAAATGCTGTAAAGAATCAGGGCAGGGTATCCACTCTTATTTTTTCTTTGGAGGAAGGCTTGATCATTTTAATTTTAATTAATTAAATCAATTATTTTGATTATTTTAGTTTTTGTTCTTCCCATTTGAATTATTGTAGTCATTTTCATTATTTTACTCTTCAGTTCATATAATTATTTTCATGTTTCCTTGTATTTGTTATATCCAATATTTCTTATAGCAAAGTAATATTCCAGCAAGATCATGAATGGAAGTCTGAGGTTCTGTATCTACTTTGTGTATCCATTTGATGTGTATCTACTTTGTTTACAATTCCTTTGCTACCACAAAAAAGTGCTTCTATGAATCATATGCTGTACAAGAGACTTTGATGTCTGTCTTAGATAAACTTGGAGTATATACCTAACTTTACAAAAGTAGAAAGGGATGCCATAGAGAGGGTAGCTGGTTCCCCACTGTTGAAGCTTTTGAACAGAGGCTTGATGATCTCTAGCTATGCCTAGGTTACTACACTATCCCTGTCAATACTACTGTCAGGAATCTTTTGGTATATGGGTTGGATTAGATAGTTGCTGAGGTTCCTCTCTAATTGTCAAATTCTGGGATACTGATATCTCTTTATCAAATGGTATGTCTGTTTTAGACACTTTCGTTTTTAAAAAAAAATCGTAATTCTAAATTTTTTAGAATGATTGATCCAATTCATAGCTGTACCAACAGTGTTTTAAGTGTACGTATCTCTTTAAGTTTCTCCAACATTTTCTCTTTTCATATATTGCCATCTCTGGTAATTTTCTGAGTGTGAGGGAGAAACAAAGTTGCTTTAAATTGTGTTTTTTCTCAATTTTAGTGATTTGGAACAACATTTCATCTGGTTGTCAGTAGCTTGTAATTCTTCTTTTAAGAACTGTTTGCTTACATCCCTTGAACACTAGTCCATTGGAGAATGGCTCTTGGCATTATATATTTTAATTCCCTAAACAGCCTATATCTCAAGCCCTTATTAGAGATATCTGATGTAATGGTTTCCTCCAATCAATAAGTTCCCTTAAAAATATAATAATAGCATTTATATTATCATATTACAAGCAGCTAGTGGCAAAATAGATAAAGTGCTGAACTTGGAGTTAAGAAGAGGTGAGTTTAAATTTGACCTCAGACACTTACTAGCTGTGTGATGCTAGATGAGTCATTGAGCCTCTGTTTACCTTCAGTTTCCTCAACTGTAACATGAGGTTATTATTAACACCAACCCCACAAGGTTCTTTTAAGGAACCAATGAAATATTTATAAAAGTGCTTATCGCAGAATTCAAAAAATCACATCACTATGTAGGAGCTACGTAAATACCTACTCTCTTCCTCTCCTCCATTTTATTCTAGTTGTATTAAAAAAATTTTTTTTTCAATTTCACGCAGCTGAAATTATCTATTTTGTCTTTTGTGATATCTTCTATTTGGTTCATAATGTTTTCCCTAACCATATTTGTGAAAGGTTCTTGAAATCTGGTTCTCCTTTAAATGTTTTTCTTATGACTCTACACAGGGCACCATGATTTTCCTTCCCTCCTTTAGACAGCATCCAGCACTGATAATATTGGACTTGTAACTGGATTCTGTGTCTTCCAGACTTTCTTCTCTTCCATTCATCCTTCAGATGCTGTCAAAGCAATCTTAATGAATAGATCTCACTTCATAACTTTCTTGATCAAAAGTCTACTACTGTTTTTACCTGCTGGAAAATTCTAACATTCAAGATCCTCCACAATATAACTTCAACCTACATTTACAGGCCTATTTTATACCTATAAACTTCTTTAATTATGTGGCTTAGTTAAACTGGGCTACATATTGGCTGTTTTCCAATCTTGGTCTCCTGGCCTCTTTTACCTTCATATATTTGTGACATGACCATCGTATTGGGAATAGACTCTCCCCAAACTCCTATTTTTAACTTTTTTTCCTCTAAATTTTCTTTTTTAAGTGAAATTGACAAACCAAAAGCTAGTGAATCTTTTTGGACCTGACTTGTGATTTCATGAATGTTGGGGTCTCTTGGTGAGGAATTTCCTCTGCTGATGGGGATCAGCACCTTCATTGCAATTTATGGATTTAGGGGGTTTCCTGGGATACTGAAAAGTACAATGACTTTCCCAGTCATAGAGATATTATATATCAAAGTCAAAATTCCAGTTTTAAATCTGTGTCTTCCTGACTTTTAGGCCACCTTAAGACAATTCAAGAAATGACTAACTGCCATATTTTAGGTAGAGAGAGTGCTCCAGCAGATGTCTGAATGATTCAAGTTCTTCATTCCAATTTTATCATGACTTTATATGAGTCTTATTAGTCTCATCAATTTCTTCTTTCTCTCCAGGTTGTCCGCAATATTACAAAGACAATTATGCCTATGCCTCAACTGGTCATTACCCAAATTCTCTATCATGTCACCTCCCTCTGATTCCTGACTTTCTTTCCATGATTATATGCAACGTTACTATGGGCAAGTCACTTAAATTTTTGAGCTTCTGTTTCTTTGTGAAAATGAAGAAAATGAGAATAAAAATATCTCTAGTGACTATCTCACAGGGTTGAGGTGGAGAGCAAATGAGATAAAGTAACTGACAATTTTTAAAGAGGTATTTAAGTATAAAATATAGTTATGATGATGCTATGTGTCCTATCCTGCTTCTTTTGAATAAAGTAAACTGTTTCATAATAACCAGTCATGGGCCTCATCTCACCAAGTCTTCACCATACTATGTGGTAAAATTTGCCTTTTTCCATCAGTATCTCTAGTTCACATTGATTGTTATCTAGACTCTGGCATTCGTGATTAGACATTAGAAGCCATGGGTTTCATTGCCTCTCTGCTTGAACTTTGTCTCCTGTAAATTTCTGGGTAGCTCTACTTCTATTCTTTTAGATTGTAGCTATTCCATAGCTGGTAAAAAGTCATACGCAATTTTATCCTCCCCATATATATTTCAATTTTAAAACCACTTTGTCCTCTGGATCACATTCTTACATCCTCTAATCTCCCAACATAGGTCTGGATTCATTCTAGATTCTATCTCTTTAGATTTCCTTTTTTGTTTTTAATATCTTATAGAATTTTTATGTTTATTTATTTATATTTGACAGTAATTCTCCTCAAGCTAGAAAGAGAGTTGACCTTCATGGCCAGATCCTGCTGCTGATTGGCATGGCAGATTTGATGATCTGTAGGTCCTTAGGAAGCTGCCTCCTGAATCCCTCCCCAGTATTGATGCCAGATTTAGTATAGGACCCAACCTTAAGTCCTACTGTAGCTCAAGATATGTCTAAACTCAAGTGATCTACTAGCCTCAAACTCCCTTAGGAGAAGGAAATATAGATTGGGACTATGGACCTGTACCAATTCCAGATCTTTCTTTGTTTTAACAATAAATCTCCAATTTTTTAAAAGTTACTTCAGCCTCCCAGATAACCTAATTCCTTGAATTCTCTTGCCTTCTTTTATAGGAGGGAGACCAGCCTGCTTTGATCTCTAAGGATAATAAACTATTCCTTGAAGGAAAAGACTGCATTGCTTTTCATTTTTGGATTCCATTTACCTAGCTTGGTACCTTGTACACAGAGACTTAATAAAGGTTTGTCTTATACATGGACATTTAATAAACATTAATTGAATTGAATTCCAATGCATTTATTTCTTTCTCCCCTTCCTCCTCCTCTCCTTGTCCTTCTTCAGATCTTCTGACTCAGTTTTAGCTCTAGGGAAAGAGAAATGCTTCAGTAAGGATATATCAGAAAAAGAGCTAAAGTGAAGCCTGAAAGCAAGATTTTTTCAGTGATATATTTCCTTGGTGATGGTTGCTCATATTGATGTCTAAACCAGCATCTCCTTAGATTTGGACAGGTATTAGCATTAGCACTTTCTAGATGCCACTATTTCAAGGGAAATACAAGCTCTCTAGGCATTCAGCCAAGCCAGTTGGCCCCCTGAGAGAGTCAAAGAAACACATGAGATGGTGGGAGGAAACTAGAACTCACCAATCCTACAGTGACTGTATTAGTTACATAATCAGACCTACACATTGCCACTGCAGAGAGTGGCTAATTTCCAAAATAACCATGAGACCCCTGTTATTGGGTTTCTGTTTTAAGCCCTTCAAACAATCACCACCCTCTCAGGGTGAAATTCTGAATTATAACCAGGCTGGGGTGACTGGGACTTTGTACCAGGATGCCAAATTTAAAGAGTGCTAATAGCATTTTCACCTTCCATCTGATTAGAAACAACAGCTAGCATCTGACAACGAGAATGACTGAAAAAGGAACTTAACAGAAAGCTTACTAACTTTCCAAGGACATTGGTATTTAGGTGGGCTATTATGTCTGAGTCTGACTCACTATTAATGGCCTTACAGACTTGCTCTGAATTTGGTTTATGATTTTCCTGGTTGCTCATTTGAGCTCTGATGGGACTGATTGCAGATATAACATTTGTGGTCAGTTTGTATGTGACAGTATTCTACTTCCTAGGCTATGCTGGCTATATTTACTCTGTTTAGTAACAACAAGAATACAGAATGAACTTCTATTTCATTGGTTTAGGAAATTAGGAAAAGAAATACTCTCAGAATCTTATAGGCCTAGATAGTTGCTTACACACTGAGAGGTTGTGACTCACCCAATATATAGCAGAAGCAGAACCTGAACTCAGGTCTTACTGGATTTGAGGCCATCTATCTACCCACTATGATGTAATGTCTTTTTTCCGACAATTATAGCATCTGTCATTGACAGAAAATTATTCTTTGTTGAAACAAAATGTAAGTCTCTGATACCTCTAACAATGGATTCTAATCTTATTCTCTGGAGCTACAAAGCACCAGTGTAAGACAATCCTTCAACTATTTTCCAGTAGTATGGTATAGTGGGAAAAACAATAGAACAGTAGTCAAGAAGGCCTAGGTTCAAGTCCTAACTGCCACCAAATTATTCTATAGTCTTATGTCACTTGAACTCCCTAGACCTTAGTTTCCTCACCTGTTTTTACAGAGGGGGTTGAACTGGTAACCTCTAAATTGCCTTCCAATTCTAACATTCCATGGATCTAGATACATGTCCCAACTTAGGTTTCCTTTTTTTCCATTCTCAAATTCCTTCAACCATTTCTCATATTACAGGGTAACTAGATACTTCACCATTCTACATCTCCTCTAGATTTTGTCATTACTTCTAAAAAGGTGGAAACCAAAATTATACATATAATGCATACAATTGTGAGGGCAGTAAATGTCTGAAAGAGGGAAAGATATCAAAGAGTGGAAGAAAATTTGGACCTTATCAATACTAAACAAAAGTGATCAATTGTACACCAGTGAAATTATCAGTTTATATGTCTACTTTCACATTTTTACAAAATCTTTATGAGAACCATCTATGCATGAGTCAAAGGCATCCTTGATGAGATTAGCAACAAACAAGCAGATGTCTGCAAACAACATTCAACAATGGACCACATCTTTACCACTTTACAATTAACAGAAAATTATAGAGGACATAAGATCCCACTGTGATTCTTGTTTAGTGGAAAGCATTTCATTCAGTAGAACAAAATGTTGCCTTATAGACTCTTAATAAAACAAGGTGTTGGTATTTACTCTATAAACATCAAAATCGTTCAAGATACCTTGAAAGATAGATAAAATGTTGCCTTATATAGTAAGGTGTTCTTCTATGGGAAGTTGCCTTATATAGTAAAGTTTTTTCTATAGTAAAGTATTGATAAGTTCTATAGCAAGGTGTTTACCCTACACACATCAAGATCATTCAAGATTCCTTGAAAGATGTAACAATAGAAAAAACTCTCTTCAGTGATCCTGCGAGTATAATCATCAAGTGAGGGAAAATACAGAGATACATGCCAAAGAAGTTTGCTAAGATGATAGAGTAGATCCAGAACTGAGTACAATTTAAAGAAGAATTCCCTCTAGGTGGTAAGATTCTCCAGATGCTTCAATTCATGGAATCACTTGTAGTTGCATTTTCAGAAAATTATTTTTTTAAAGGAGCATTCCATTAATCATAAAACAACTAATTAGATAAGATGTGTTTCCTGTCTTCATGAAGCTTACAGTCTAGCAGTAGGATAAAATTCAAACATAGAAAATGATAGTATGTGATTTTACATGACAAGTGTATTAGAGAGTTACAAAACAAAATCTTATTTGAGTTCAGAGGGAAAAATTATACATACCCTAAGCTAATTTTGCAGTTTGCTTCCACAACAATGTTATTTTTGTTTCTCTCTTCTTTGATCAAAAGATCTCCATCATTCTTAAACCCTCAGATTCTCT
>CM053769.1:232182758-232193286 GCA_028658325.1 Potorous gilbertii | reverse complement strand
AAAATCTTATTTGAGTTCAGAGGGAAAAATTATACATATCCTAAGCTAATTTTGCAGTTTGCTTCCACAACAATGTTATTTTTGTTTCTCTCTTCTTTGATCAAAAGATCTCCATCATTCTTAAACCCTCAGATTCTCTCTAGGTTTCATGAGATAAATTCTGTTCCTTGATCGGAATTCAATATTCAATTTTTTATAAGTATCTACTATATACAAGGCACGAAGATAAAAGGTAAATAATCCTTACCTTCAAGAAGCTTATAAACTACTGGAAGAGCACGTGTACAGTACAGTACAGTATAGTATGGTATAGTTTAGAATAGTATAGTATTATATAGTAGCAGGAAAATTTTGGAGGAAGATTGTTCTAACTGCTGCAGGTAGAAACAGAGAAAAAGTTAAGTCTTGAAAGAAGAAAAGAAAAAGAAGAAAGAAAGAAAAGAAAGAAAAGAAGCCTGGAAAAGTAGAAGTAGAAGTGGAGTGGAAGTACAGTTAAACCATGGAGAATGACTTCTGAGAATTCAGGGAGGTTGAGAAATGATGTATCAAGTACAGGTGTCAGCTAATGGCTTGGTTGGTTCATAAAGTTGGTGGGTATGAGATGAACCTAGAAAGGTAGGTAGGAACCAGATTGTAGAAGGTCTTAAATAATATGCTTAGGATTTTGCCTATTATTTATGTGACAGAGAGAAACCAGTGATAGATTCTGAACAAGAAATTGACATGGTCAGACCTATGCCTTGGAAAGATTATTTTGGTAGCTCTGTAGGTAGATTTTTCTGGTATTGTAAACCATGGTTCATAAATTTAAATCTTTTTTTGAACACCATGTACATAGTTGTTTTCTCCCTTTACTCTTTTAATATCAAAAACCTTCAACCAGGAGAAAAGATGAAAACACCAACTTAAGCTCCTCCCTGACCTTGTATATTCAGTACTTCAAAGTCACTAGAACTACATTAGAGGTTTCCTCTGGATGTTTTCATTTGTTCCCAAATAAATCTGTAGTAGTGGCTAACAACTGGTGAGTTTGACAAGCTCTACAGTGTCTCTCAAATATACACTTCAAAGAGAAAGTCTACTTCCCAGATAACTATGTCAAATCTGCATATAGCTGTCTCTGTATTCTCTGGCAGACAGGCACCTAGCATTATTCCTTGAGTTAATAATATGATTCCTTGCATCTTTGGGACTTATGAATCCTTATTGTGCTGTGAATAATACAATGCTGCTCTCTCTACCCCAATCTCAAGTCCACCCTCTTTAGATAGAGATATATATTTATTATAAAGTTTTTCTGAAAAGAGGCAGACCAGGCACGGCTAGTTTGGAGCTGAGCTATCTTAGAACATGTACTTGAGACAGAACCGAAAGCTTGCTAAGACTGACCATAAGAAGCTGCATAAAAAATTAAAAAAAATACCAATAATGACAAGACTAATTATTCCCAGATCCTAGGACAGTGCCTAGCACATTCGTAGTAGGAGTTATTAAATTCTTATTAATTGGTGAGTTTGAAGGAGAGACTTCACTGTCCCTTAGCTGGGAATATTTCAAAGTGAAACTGGGTTTTGAAAGACAAAGTATTTGAATAGGTCTTAAAAAGGAGAAAGGGCCCTCCAGAAAGAAGAGAGGTAGTTTATTTTTGCATCCTCCATATCTAAAATAGTCTTTTCCACAGAATAATAACTTAGTAAGTTACTAGTAGATTGGATTGACTTGATTTGGATTGTAGACAAGGTGTATTTGGAAGATAATGAGTATGCCCATTTGAATAGAGCCTAGCACTAATGTAGGACAGTGATATTCAGATGTCTCTTCTGCCTATTTCCACAGAATTACAGAATAAACTGCCTGGGGAGCAGTTGTGCAGTTGTGAGTAGTCTCTCATACTCATAGAAGAGATGCCCCTCCAATTTGGAAGCAGCTGTGCCTCAGCAGCTATAGCATAAACGTCCAATATATAAACTTGTTTTTCGGTTCTGGTTATTCAGCTTGGACAATCTCCAGATCAGTTGGGCATTATTTAGAGATTTTTGTCTCTGGATGTTATATGCAAATCTATTTTGAAGAGAAATTTTTTAGCATTTTCTGACTAGGTTCCCATTTCTCTGTGTCATGGGCATATGTGTTTCTTTCTGGGCCCAGAATCCTAGGCATTTATCCAAGCAAGATGATTTTTTATCTTTTGTGTTTTGAGGAGAGCAGAATTCCCTTACAGGTGTCTGTTTGTCTGTGTGCCTACATTAGCCTGAAGAGATTTCAAGGCAGAACCTAACATGAACACATGGACACATTAATGTTTGCTAGTTGAGTTGGGGCATCGTTCTAATCTGGTAGAGACTCATGTATATGAGTGAAATCCAAAGAGGCCAAATGAATTTGGGGTGGCAGGGAGAAGTGGGGGGTGGGGAAGAGAAGAAGCAGGGAATAGGCAGGACACTCATAGTGAGATTCACTTTTGTTACAGTTTTATTAGCACATAATTTATATGTAGACCTGATAAAGCTAATCAGGAGATATTTTTAATCTTGTGGGAAAATATTTGGGATATGAAACACACATGACATACGCACACAGCATGCTGGAAAGGAAGGTCAGGCTGAGATTGTGAAGACCTTGAACACAATAATAGCATTGACATTTATTTAGTGATGTTTGGTTTGCAAAGTGATTTATATGTATTATCTCTCATTATCCTTAAAATATTCCTATGAAGTAGACTATTTTAAGGGAGAACTGTACCAATGATTTTACTGGAATAAGTAACTTGGTGAAGGAACTTGCTCTGTCGTTGCAACTAGGAACCTTCTCTGTAACTTAATCTTAGAGTTGACCAGGACACTGAAAGTGTGATTTGCGAAGGTGCTAGTATGTAGCTGTCATAGTCTTCCAGGCTCCAGGGCCCAGTTACCATGCTTTCTCCTTTTTCACAGATGAAGAAACTGAGATTCAGAGTGGTTAAGTGACTTGTCCACAGTCACAAAGCTATTATATATCAGTCAGAATCAGAACACAGGCCTTGATAACTCCAAGTCTAGTATCTTTTCAAGGCTTTATGGCACCTGAATTCCTAAGCGTTAGCAGGATATAAAAACCTAGCAAGAGAACTGTGGTAACATGAAGAATTTTACTTTATCCTAAGCAGTTTGAAAATTATAATTATGAAAACTCTGATGCATTAGTATTTAACCAATAATAGATATGGTACAGTTTATAATAACATTTCTTTCCATTCTATACAATTTAGATGACCTAGTAAATTTTTTAAGTATCTAAATAAAATTATTATAAAAATCTCATAAACAAAAAAGAACTGTAATTATTATTATTTTAAAAGATAAGATTATATTACTAACTTTTTATTTTCACATTGCTAACAAAAACATTCACCTTTATCAATATCAAAACAGTGATTCTGTAATCAAATTGTGACAGCAGAAATAGAAACAGAGGAAATATTTTCTGGGACTTTATTGTGGTTTTTAGCATGACAAAATATTCTCATCCAAAAAAATACCAAGGGACTTGAAATCCAAGTTATACTGAATTTAAGAAGAAGAGGACTTAATCTTAGGCCATGAGGTTACTACCCTCACCAAGATTTCTACCTAAGTCATCATAATATTTTCTTCTCAAAGAACTATAAAGTTGTTCATGCTTTAATCTTATTTTCACAGTTCAAATTCATTTTTAATGCAAAATAGACATTAAATGTTAGTTCAATATTCATTTATCAAATACCTACTGTGAACAAGTACTATGCTAGGTGATAGGGATACAAAGACAAACTATGACATGTGTCTAACCTCCAGAAACCTACATTCTTTTGGGGGACACAATGTCTACACAGAAAGGTAAAGACTAAATAATTTTAGGGAACAAAGGGATGAAACTAAACAACTGAGCAATCAAGAAGGGCCTTATGTAGGAGGTCAAACCTAAGAAGATCCAAGCAGAAGTTTGTATTTTTTCCTAGAAGCGATATGGAACCACTTAAATTTCTTAAGCAGGGAAGTGACATGGTCAGAGTCCTTTTAGAATATCGATTTGTAATCTGTGTGGAGAAAAAATTGCAGAAAGGAGAAACTGAAAGCAGGAGATCATTTAGGAAGGTACTGAAATGGTCAGGGTGAGAGATGGTGAATTCCAGAACTACAGTGGTGACCATGATTTGAAGTTCTTTCCATGTATTACATTCATGACACTACTTCTTATTTTCCTTTTGTTTAATTTCTTCTTAGTCTCCTTTGTTACTTCACCATATAAATTTGCCCATTTCACTCCTCTATTCAATAAAATCTAGTGGCTTCCTATTATCTTTAGAGCTAAATATAAACTCCTCTATTTTTTAAAACCCTTTTCAATTTTGTCCCAGTCCATCCTTTCAACCTCATTAGGCATTACTTCTCTTTCCACACACTGATTCATCCAAATTGAATTTCTCTTGGTTCCTCACACATGATATTCTAACACCTATCTCCTTGCTTGGCAGACTGATTATGCTCCATGCCTAGAATGCATTCTTTTTTCACCTTCACTTCACAGAATTCCTATCTTCCTCTAAGATGTAGGTCAAGCATGACCTATATGAAGCCTTTCCTGTTTGTTTCAACTGATAATGCCTTCCCTCTCAAACTGCCTTGTATTAACTGCTTTGTATGTGTTTAGATTTATTCTCTATAAGCTTATTTGTTCTTATTGCCTTCCCCATTAGAATGTAAACTCCTTGTAAGGAGTTCATTCATTGTATGTATATGTCTAATACCTAATACAGTTCCTGACACATAGTATTAATGCTTAATATTTTATTGATGCAAATAATTTCTAGACATTTTTTTTACATAGAAGTTTTCTGTTACCAGAATAGGGATTGGTCCTAGACTGAAACTTTTCGAAAAATTAATTTCCTCACTTCAAGAATAGATTTCGACTAGTGCCAAGAGGAATTTGGCTAACTCAATGGTTAGTAATGCTAATGCATAGAAAAATCTTTTCTGTGGGTGATAGTGGCTTAATAAAATAATTTTGGGAAATTTAATTGAGATGGCATTGAATATGTAGATTAGTTGAAGTAGAATTGTCATTTTTATTATATTAGCTCTGCCCACCCATGAACAATGAGTATTTCTCCAATTATTTAAATCTGACCTTATTTGTATAAAAATTATTTTATAATTTTGTCCATGTAGTTCCTAGGTTTGTCTTGACAGGTATATTTCCAAATATTTTATACTGTCTGCAATTATTTTAAATAGGATATTTCTTAACATTTCTTTTACAGAGTTTTGTTGGTGATAGACAGAAATGAAATGCTGGTGATGGGCTTGATTTATATCCTGCTACTTTGCTAAAACTATTGTTTCAACTAGTTTTTTAGTTGACTCCCTAGGATTTCCCAAGTATATCATCATATAGTTTTACTACCTCATTGCCCATTCTGATTCCTTCAATTTCTTTTTCTTCTCTTATTGTTATTGCTATTTGTGATAATAGGCATCTTTGTTTTATCCCTGATCAAACTGGGAAGGCTTCCAGCCTATTTCCACTACAAATAATGCTTGCTGATGGTTTTGAGTGAATATTTCTTATCATTTTGAGGAAAAAATCTATTTATACCCATGCTTTCAAATGTTTTATATAGTAATAAGCATTTTTTGTCAAAAGTTTTTTCTGCATCTATTAATGTAATTGTATGATTTTTGTTATTTTTGTCATTCTATCATGTTAAGAGTTTTCCTCATGTCAAACCATCTCGCATTATTGGCATAAATCCCTCTTGGTCATAATATATAATATTTGTGATATATTGTTGCATTCTATCTAGTATTTTATTTAGAATTTTTGTATCAATATTCAATAATGAAATTAGTCTCTAATTTTCTTTTTCTAGTTTTACTTTTCCTAGTTTAGGTACCAACACCATATTTATTTCATAAAAGGAGTTTAGTAGGATTTTTTTCTTTGCCTATTACTCTAAATAATTTACTTAATATTTAAATTAATTGATCTTTAAATGTTTAGTAGAATTCATTTGTAAATCCATTTGGTCCTGATGCTTTTTCCTTAGGAAGCTCATTTTGGCCTATTCAATTTCTTTTTTCTAAAAGAAATTTCTATGCTTATTTAGGTATTCTATTTCCTCTTCTGTTAACCTAGACAGTTTATATTTTTGTAAGTATTCTTCCATTTCACTTACATTGTTAAATTTATTGGCATATAATTGGGCAAAATAACTCCTGACAATTGCTTTGATTTCATCTTCATTAGTTGTATATTCACTCTTTTAATTGTTGATGCTAGTAATTTAGTTTTCTTCTCCCTTTATTGAAATCATATTAACCAATGGTTTATCTATTTTATTGATTTTTTCATAAAATCAATTCCTAGATTTATTTATTTATTCAATGGTTTTATTTATTTCCAATTTGGTTTCGTTGGGGATTTTTAAGTTGTTATTTTTATAGTTTTTTAATTATATACCCAATTCATTGGTCTATTCTTTCCCTATTTTGTTGATGTAAACATTTAGAGATATAAATTTTCTCCCTACTACTGCTTTTGATGCAAAACCCTCTAGGTTTTGGCATGCTGTCTCATTATTGTCATTCTGCTTAATAAATGTTTAATAAAATAAATATTTACTAAAATGTATTGTTTCTATGACTTAGTCTTTAACCTACTATTACATAAGGTTGGGCTATTTAGTTTCCAATTACTTTTTAATCTGTGTTTCCATGGTCTCTTATTAAATACAATTTTTATTGCATTATGATCTGAAAAGGATGCATTTAATATTTTTGCTTTTCTGCCTCTATAAAGTTTTTATGCCCTAGTATATGGCCAACTTTTGTAAAGGTATTATGTACAGGTGAGAAAAGCATATTTTCCTTTCTATTACCATTCAATTATTTCCAGATATTTAGCATATCTAAGATTCTATTAATCTCCTTGACTTCTTTTTTATTTTGTTAGATTTACCTAGTTCTGAGAGAGAAAGTTTGAAATCCACAATTATATTTTTGCTATTTCTACCTGCAATTCATTTAGCTTTTATTTTAAAAATCTGGATGCAATAGCAATAGCAATCTGTTCATATAAGGTTAGAATTGATATTACTTCATTAATTATCTATGGTACCTTTTTTTCATAATATAGTTTCCCTGTTTATCTCTTTAAATTAAATCTATTTTAGGTTTAACTTTGTCTGAGATCATGATTGCTACCCTTGCTTTTTTTGTATCAAATGAACCATAATTAATTCTATTCCAACTCTTTATTTTTAACTTTATGTGTTTTTTTTATTTTTAAATGTGTTTGTTATAACCAACATATTCTCAGGTTCTGGTTTTTGATCCATTTTGCTGTTTCTGTTTTTTGGGTGAATTTATCCCATTCACATTCAAAGTTATGATAACTAGTTGTGCATCTCTCTCCTTCCTATTTTTCCTCACTGTTTATCCTCCTCGCTCTTCTCAGATGTCTGATCTTCTTCATCTTTTTGGAGGCAATCAGGTTTAAGTGACTTTCCCAGGGTCACAGAACTAGTAAGTATCTGAGGCCAGATTTGATGTCAGATCATCCTGACTCCAAAGTCAGTGCTCTATCCACTGGGCTGCCTACCTGCCTTATCGTCTATGACCACACCAGTCTGAATACTCTTGATTTTGCCTACTGTCTCCCTAATCCATTCCCCATCAACAATGCCTCCCTTATCATCTCCCCTGACCCTATTGCTTGATCTGCTCACCTTTCTAAGATTCCCGTCCTCATCCTGTCTCTTGCCCTCCTATTTCTAAATTAAGAAGACTTTTTATTCTAAATGTATGTCACTTCCTCTTTAACCCAGTTCTGATGAGATTTTAACACTACCAACCCTCTACCCTCTCCTGCATTCACTCTAACAGTTCTTCCATCCATGCCTTGTTTTTTTGAGATAATTATTCCATTTTAACTTTCTCTACCCAATTTTATTTTTTAGGATTACACCATTCTACTCAACTCAACCTGATGTTTCTCATTTGAAACTATTTGACAGTGCCAAGGACTTTGTGGGTAAGAACTTTCTTTTCTGGGCCTAACATACCTGTGGAGGAGAGAGGATGCAAAGGAGCACCTATGGTGCCAGTTGCCAGTTGCATCTCCACAAGGTTGAAGGCTTTAAGGACCAGGCTGGAAGTAGGACTGATAGTGGTGGGTACAGTTGCTCCCAGAGCATTTGGGGTTGCCTGCCTGGCCATTGGTGGCACATGCCACCCTATGTCTCTCCTTCAGGGTGCTGTACTGTTTCTGCTAGACTGGCTTGTTTTCCCCATCAGTGATAGTTGGTATTGGAGAGATACAGAAAATTATGATTTCATTGGTATAAAGAACACTACTGGTAAGAAAACTCCTCATAAAAATACTGATAACTTCTACCATTTATAGGCTTAGTATCTTGTATATCAGTCCTGAGACTGGGGCAAAAACAAAAGGCAAACATATTATTGTAACATATCTGAATGGTGAGACATGTTGACACTTGTACTAGGTGATCTAGGATTTTGACAGTCGTTTGACCTAAACACCAAACTGAAAATCAAGGAAATGAACGTGCTTTGCTAAGGGTTATCTGCTTGTCTGCAGGCAGGTGCTCCTCTAATAGGACAGACAACTGAATTCTTTCAGGAGATAAGCAGAGAAGAGACTTTTATTGTTGCTGTTATCGCTCAGTTGTTCAATTATGCCTGACTCTATGTGACCCCCAGGACTTTGTTCTTGGGGTTTTCTTGGCAAAGATGCTAGAAGGGTTCCCCATTTCCTTCTCCAGTGTGTTCCCATTTTACAGATGAGGAACTGAGGCAAATAGGAGTGAAGTGACTTTTCTGGGGTCACACAGCCAGTAATTCTGAGGCCACAAGAACTCAGACCTTCCAGACTCTAGGACAGGTATTCTATTCACTGCACTACCTAGCTACTCCCAGATGGAGTAGTTGAGGAAAATTGTCATTTGCAAGGTGCACAATACCTTGAGGTATTGTGAAAGGTTTTCCTTTATTTCTATGCATTTGCATAGAAACCATTGAGTTGGCCAAATTCTTCTTATGCTTGAAGTGAGGAAGTGACCAAGAATTGGTTCTGTTTAATTTGGGGAACTTCATTGCATTTAACATTTCTAGAGTTCCCATCCCATTTTGATTGTTCTTTCCCATCCTTTCCTAAGCAACAGATGGAAAAATGATAGTGAAATGTACTCCCAAAATGTACTCTCTAACTTTATTAACATTTTAAAACCCTTCTTCAATCTCCTTATCTTTTTACCCTGAACAACTTACAAATCCTGCTAGAGCTGCTACTACAAGAAAAAATAATTAATAGCATCCTGCCATTATTTTTTAATCAAACTCAGATCTTTCCCACAAAACCCAAACAAACTCTCCCCCACAACCATAAAAGCATCATGCTTTGGGATTTTCTAGTAATATTTTTTTAGCCAAGAATAATCCTAGAAAGAAAAGATGTGACTCTATGAATCAGTAAAATCATTTGGTTATATGGATTAAATTCCAATTTCCAGAATTTGTGTTCTGCTATGATCAATTAGTATTTACAGATATATTGTAGAGATAACAGTCTAGTGGAAAATGTGCTAGATCTGAAATCAGAAGATCTGGGTTTGAATTCCACTTCAGATACTTGTTACTTGTGTGACAATGAGCAAATCACAACCTCTCCAAACCTGTTATTTTATTTGTAAAATGGTGCTAGTCATGACTGCTTTGCTTACCTCCCTGGGTTTTCATGAAGAAAGGATTTTGCAAATTCTGAAGTGCTATTTAAATTTAATATATTTAGCATTATAAATTTTTTTAAAAATTTATTTTAAGTTTTCAACATTCATTTCTACAAAACCTATAGTTCCAAATTTTCTCCCCATTTCTCCCCTCCCACTACCCCCTTCCACCAATATGCCTTCCCTACTAACATCCCTCTCTTCCCTTATCCTCATCTTCTTTCTTGTCCTGTAGGGCAAGATAAATTTCTATACACCATTACCTGTATTTCTTATTTCCCAGTTGTACACAAAAACAATGCTCAACCTTTGTTCCTAAAACTTTGAGTTTCAACGTCTCTTTCTTCCTCTCTCCCCACCCACTGAGAAGGCAAACAATTCAATATATGCAAATATGTGTAGTTTTGCAAATGACTTTCTAATAGTCATGTTGTGTTAGACTAACTACATTTCACTGCATTTCTTTTATTCTCTCTTTTGACCTTGTTCCTCCCCAAGAGTATTTACATCTAATTGCTCCCTCCTCCCATTTGCCCTCCCTTCCATCATTCCCCCCACTCTGCTTATCCCCTTCTCCCCTACTTTCCTGTAGTGTAAGATAGATTTTTATACCAAATTGAGTGTGCATGTTATTCCTTCCTTGAGCCAAATGTGATGAGAGTAAGCATCACTTTTTGCCTCTCTCCTCCTCCCTTTCCCCCTCCATTGGAAAAGCTTTTTCTTACCACTTCTATGAGAGATAATTTGTCCCATTCC
>CM053769.1:232106264-232182258 GCA_028658325.1 Potorous gilbertii | reverse complement strand
GATTCTTGGTTTTAGACCTAGTTCCTTTGACTTCTGGAATATCCTATTCCATGCCCTTCAATCCTTTAATGTAGAAGCTGCAAGATCTTGTGTTATCTTGATTGTATTTCCACAATACTCAAATTGTTTCTTTACAGCTGCTTGCAATATTTTCTCCTTGACCTGGAAACTCTGGAATTTGGCTACAATATTCCTAGGAGTTTCTCTTTTTGGATCTCTTTCAGGCGGTGATTGGTGGATTCTTTCAATATTTATTTTGCCCTCTGGTTCTAGAATATCAGGGCAGCTTTTCTTGATAATTTCATGAAAGATGATATCTAGGCTCTTTTTTTGATCATGGTTTTCAGGTGGTTCTATAATTTTTAAATTGTCTCTCCTGGATCTATTTTCCAGGTCGGTTGTTTTTCCAATGAGGTATTTCACATCATCTTCCATTTTTTCATTCTTTTGGTTTTGTTTTGTACTTTTTTGGTTTCTTATACAGTCATTAGCTTCCATCTGTTCCATTCTAATTTTTAAAGGACTATTTTCTTCAGTGAGCTTTTGAACCTCCTTTTCTATTTGGCTAATTCTGCTTTTTAAAGTATTCTTCTCCTCATTGGCTTTTTGGAACTCTTTTGCCAATTGAGCTAGCCTATTTTTAAAGGTGTTATTTTCTTCAGCATCTTTTGGGTCTCCTTTAGCAAGCTGTTGATTTGCTTTTCATGCTTTTCTTGCATCTCTCTCATTTCTCTTCCCAGTTTTTCCTCCATCTCTTTTACATGATTTTAAAAGTCCTCTTTGAGCTGGGATAATTGTGTTTATTTTGAAGGTTTTGGATGCGGAAGCTTTCTCTTTTATGTTTTCCCCTGATGGCAAACATTGTTCTTCCTCAGCCAAAAGGATGGGAGAGAATATCTGTTCACCAAGAAAGTAACCTTCTATAGTATAATTTTTTTCCCTTTTTGGGGGCATTTTCCCAACAAGTTACTTGACTTTTGGGTCCTTTGTCAAGAGTAAGGTATATTTCCCTGGCCTGGCTTGTGGCTGAGATTTAAATCAGCTGCTCAATTCCCCCAGGGCCTTTAAGCTGAGGGCTCCAACAATGGAGCAACGGTTGCTGGCTGCTGACTGTTGCCTTTCTAGCCGCTGCCTGGGGATAGGGGAGGGCTCTCTCCCTTGTCTTGGGAGCCCTCTCACTAACCTTTGGCGCTTGTGGGTTGAGGGATATGCGAACTTCTGCTGCTGTTGGGGATTCCACCCCCAAGGCCTGCTCTGCTCCTGCTCTTCCCTGCACTACTTGGCCAACGCTAGACTGGGCTGCTCCATTTGTGTTTGGTGTGATAGACCTTTCCCATAATTTCCAGGTCACCATGGGCTGGAAATCTCCACTGTCATTTTGTGACTTCCGCTGCTCTAGGATTTGTTGAGAGTCTTTTTTTACAGGTATTTTATGGGCTGTGGGGGAAGGCATCTTTCTACTCTACCATCTTGGTTCCATCTGCTAGCATTATAAATTTTTTAAAAACATTTTACTAAATGGTGTTGGTGCTTCTTCCTCTTTCACTTAGACGTGAATAATACAATAGTTACTGAACTTTACTGATCTTATTTTAAAACAATTTCAAGGAGATAGATACTTCTAGAGATATATGATCTTATTAAATCCACTGATGCGACTATAAATGTGTGTACCTTCTCACTCAAAAATCTTCCACGCAGGATCAATTCAAAAGTGTTGAAGTAGGGAGAGATGTCATGTAAGTACTAGACTAAGTGAACTTGTATCCATTCACTGAAATCTTGTTTATGTTTCTTGCTTAACTTTTTTTGTAATTTTTAAATTTCAAACAAATAAAAAAATGAAAAAAGAAAAAAAAAAGCATTGCCATGTACATGACAGACCATAAGAGAGGACTCAATATAAAACAATGAATTTCCATATCAATAAAACCTATATAACAAATACCACACATTGCTTTCAAAATTGCCCACCTTTTCTTTGCTTCCTTGTTGGTTTTCTTTTGTTCTCTGCTGTGCATATTTAAATTGTTTTTTTTCTAGTGGCTTCCAATATTTTCTCCTTATTCTGGAAGCTTTGAAACTGCTATGATATTACTGTAAGTTTTCTTCCTTGAATCTCTTTCAAGTAGTAATAGGTACATATATATATTTTTCTATTTCTACTTGGTCTTCTTGTTCTAGAACATCAGGGCAATTTTCTTTGATAATTTCTTGTAATATTATATCAAGATAGTATTTAATTGCAATTTTTGGGTAGTCTATTATATTATTTCTCCTTCATCCATTTCACAAATGGTTGTTTTTCTGATGATGTTTCACTTTCTCTTCTATTTTTCATTCTTTTGATTTTGTTTTATGATTTCTTGGTATCTTAGAACATCTTTAGCTTCCCCTTGCCCAATTCTAGTTTTCAAGGAATTATTTTTCCTTAAGCTTTTACTTCTCTATTTCTTGTTGGTTGACTTTCTTTTCATAATTTTCCTGATTTTTTTTGATTGCTCTTATTTTTTTTCTAATTTTCCCTCAATCTCTTATTTTATTTTTAAAGTCCTTTTTAAGTTCTTCCAAGAACTCTTCTTGTGCTGGGGACCATTTGATGGTTCTCACTGAAAAAGGAGTAGCTTTTTAAGCTCCATTATCTTCCTCTAAGTATGACTCTCAGATCTTCTCTATTCCTAGTAACTATCTATGGTAACTCTTTCTCCTTTGCTTAGTCATTTTTATTCACTTATATTTTATTTTGTTTTTTAGCAGCTATTAATGTGATCAAGTTGTAGTCCTGAGGTATAGGATATGGTGCCTCAAGTTTCAGGTCCTTCTTATGGTTATTTTCTGAGGTGGGTCTCCAGGCCCAACCTTGGGCTCTCTATCTCCTCTTAAGCCACAGCTAGGACCCTCAGTCATACTGTGCTGCAAATGATCTTGCTCCTTGTAGTCCCTTGGGTGGCTGCAAACTACAGTTGTCCTCTCTGCCCCCGAACTGAAACCAGGAACTCTGCTCTCCTACAAATGCCCACAGTCAACAGGGTCCCTGACCCTCCCTACTGCACTTACCAGGTGAGTGCAGCCATAACATCAGATGCGTCTGATCAGAACAGCTGTGCTTGGTATCTCTCCACAGAGGAAGGTCCTTCAATGTCTTCCTACTCAGACATCATCTGTCCTCCATCCCTTACACGCACATACAGACACACATATATACTCTATAGTGCTTATGCGCCAGGCACTGTGCTAAGGGCTTTACAATTCTTATCTCATTTATTAGATCCTCATACCAACCCTGGGAGATAGGTGGTATTATTACTTTTGTTTTACAAATGAAGAAACTATGAGCAAAACACAACAAACCTGTGCCTTGAATAAAACTAGTAGACTTTTACCTATTTCTTAACAAGTAAAGGATTATTTTGGCCAGAATTAAAGAGTGAATTTTTTCCTAACTTCAGGAAAAAAGGATTTAACCATATCCTGTTCTGAGTTTTTTCGTGTGTGGTGTTCCCAGGAATTTTTCCTGTTTATCCTTTCACTAAATGTGAAATATTCCACCTTAAGGACTTTTCTTAATATAACTTCCCAATATTAATAAGTAAATCTATTTTTAAGTAGATACATAGGGCATATAGTCTTTTGGTGTTTTCAACAATAATATGGCTAATATTTATATAGTGCTTAGATATATAGTGCCAGATACTTTACAATTATCTCTTTTGATTCTCACAACAACCTGGGATAGAGGTGCTATTATTATATTTATTTTGTCGATGAGCAAACTGAGGCAAATAGAGACAAATTGATTTGCCCAGTGTCACACAGCTACTTAGACTCTGAGGTCACGTTTGAACTCAGGTCTTCCTGACTCCAAGCCCCTGATGCTCTACTCATTGTACCATCTACCTATCTTTTATGGATGTATTAAAGAATTGAACTGTTTGGGAAATAATTTAATATTTGAATTAAGCATTTAGATAAGCTAAGAGAAGCAGCATAGAGAAATAGAGTTAGCCTCGGAGTCAGGAAGACCTGGGTTCAAGTTGCCTCTGACAAAGTTGAATGACCATGAGCAGGTCACTTAATTTCTTAGTCACCCAGTCTACTCTGCAAGACTATACATTACACTAGTAGTTGCTGACCTGCCTCATGGAGGAAATTTCTACCTTGGGACTTCTCAACACAATGAAGAACAATATCAAAAAGTCAAACCATGTGTAAAGTTTAATAGCCCAAAGAAATAATAGGTAATAGAAATCTTAAAGTCAGATTAACAATGTGAGCAAAACAAACACAGCTCTTTTAAAAAATATTTTATTCTGAACTTAATAAAACAAGCATTTCCATAACAAAGCTAGATAGAAAAAGAGGATTACACCTGAAACTGGAAATCCTTTATATGTACTACTTGCTATTCCTTTCAAATATACAACAAAGTTTTCATTTTTTCCTCTTCCTCCCCAAAATACTTTGAGATGGCTACCATTAGACACAAATCGTGTGTGTACACACATACGTACATACACACATATATATGTCAGTTCTTTCTCTGGATTCAAATAGTATCTTCTTTCATAGGATCTTTGAGGTTAATTTGGGTATTTATAATAATCAGAATGACTTGGTTGCTCAAAGTAGTTCTTAAAACAACACTGCTGTTACTTTGTACAGTGTTCTCTTGGTTTTGCTCATTTAGCTCTTTATTATTTTGCGGAGGTCTGTCTATGCTTTTCTAAAATCAGAGATCATCATTCCTTATAACAGGGCAATATTCCATCATGAACATATACCATGTTTAGTCATTCCCCAGTTGACCTGTAGCCCCACAATTTCCAATTCTTTACTACCACAGGAGCTGCTATAAATATTTTAGAATATATAGGTTCTTTTCTATTTTCCCTAATCACCTGGGGAAACAGACCTAATGGTGGTATTGCTGAGCCAAAGGGTATAGGCAGTTTAATAACTTTTTGGGCATAATTCCAAATCTCTCTCCAAAATGGCTAGATTGGCTCACTAAACACATCTCTTAATCTGAAATGTATTATACCTAACTTCTGAGCGGGGACATTTTAGTTTGCATCTTGAAAATATATGTTTTGGCAAATGATCACTTAGGGGCTAAGTGATGACTACAGGGAATTCTAGGTGATGAAATAAAGTTCTGTTTATAAACATCTAGAGGGCATCAACAATGCGAAAGAGTATTCATTGGATACACCTGGGGTATGATTAGAAAAAGAATAACATCGATATCAGGCTACCAAGAAAATCTTAATTATAGCAATAATTCCCATCCTTTTCCTATAAAATACTTTCATCCACATTATCTCATTTAATTTTTATTTAAGTTATAAAATAGAATTTAAAAAAATTTTGGACTACAGTCAAGATCTCTGGATTAGTCAGGTTACAGTGGAGAATGCTTTTGGCTTTGTTTTGCCACCCACTCTGTTATATAAGATGAACAAGTTATTGAACATGTCAGGACTTTCCACAGAATGCCTACTTTGCAGGGTAATTCATCTAGATGTTAAATAAGCGTAAAGGATTTTTTTTTGCCTTTTTACTATAGCAAAGTGTATTTAGTGTAAAAATTAATAAAATGTACACAGATTCCCAAGGCTGGGAGGGTTGGAGTGATCATCTAGTTTAATTCAAGGACCCTGGCTGGCAAGATCCTATCCAAAACAACCCATTAGAGAAGAGACTTTTCTATTATGAAAAGGCCTTTAATGAAGAAGCCTTTCTCAACTCCAACATTTTCCATCTCTTGGTTAATACTATTTCTTCAATGTATTTTCAGGCATCCTAGCGATATCAAAATTTAACCGTAGAGTTTTACAATTATACTGGGAAATGTACAATCTCATGCATGTGTCATTCTTGGGATAGAAAACGTTTGCCAACTACTTTCTCGGGCGCAGCTTCCACTTTTCACAAGTTCAACGCATGTCAAGTAATTTTTTTTTCTGGCATAGATTTCTTAAAAAAATGTTAATCGGGAAAGTATATGTTGAACCTATACAGAATTGTATGCTGTCATGGGGAGGGAGGGGGGTAGCGGGGGGAAGGTGTGGGGGGATAAAATCTTAATTTTAAGGAAGTGATTGTAGAACATTTATAAATAAATAAAATAAAATAAATTAAAAAATAAATAAATAAATAGGAAAAAAATTTAAAAAATAAAAAAAAATGTTAATTGGACTGATGTCCAACGTTGATTTCCTACGATTACTGCAGCCCGCAGTAACTATCCGGGTCAAGTGGGTGACGGTGCAAATTTAAGACAAAATTCTTCCACGTTTTAAACCCATTTCGAGGATTCCCATTTTGCCACCCCGCCCCCAACCCCCTCATTTGCCGGTTCCGAGCCTCAGCGCGTGCACCTGCGGCCCCAGGAACCCCGCCGGGCGCTCGCCGCCAGCCGCCGCCTCGGGGCTCCAGGGCGGGGCTCCTTCCCCCGACCTCACCCTACCGCCCCCTCCCCTCGCCACAAAAAAGACCCTCGGGGCCGGAGGCGGCTCTTCCAGCCGACCGCCCAGCCCCCCCCGAGGGTCCGACGGCCAAGAACTACAAAGACAGAGGCAGACGTCCGAGCACGCTCAGGCGCCGGCGCCCAACCTCGGAAGGGAAAGAAGAGGCTTTCCAAGAACCACCGCCTTCATTTCGGAGCCCCGGCCCCGGCCGCTGATTGGCTTCAGCGCGGCGCTGCCTTGTGACGTCACCGCCTCTTCTCCGCCCAACCTCCGCTCCCGCCCCCTCCCTGCGGGTGGTTTCGGCTGTTGGTCCGGAGCAGCTGAAACCGGTTTGCGAGAAGCCGTTTCCTCGTCCTCTGGGCTGCCCCGGGCCGCCCCTGGCTGCCCTCGCGGAGCGCTCGCGCGGCCCCGGCCGTGCCCGCCGGCCGGTCTTGAGGGGCGCGAGGGAGCCGCGCCCGGCGCATTTCCTCTCCTTGGTTCTGCCGTCGCCGAGGGCCCTGGGAGCTGACGCTCGTACTGCAGCGGCGGCGGAGGCAGCGCCGGGCGACGCTCCGAGCCCGCGGTGGGGAGCGCCCCTCTCCCTCCCGACGCCCCCTCTCTGACAGGTGAGCGCGCGGCGGCAGGCTGGGGGTGGGGGAGGGGCCCTCGCGCGACGTGCCGCGGGTGGGCAGGTGAGCGGCCGGGCGTTGGGGCCAGGTGCCGGGTGAGGACTGTCTGGCCTGCGGGGGTCGCGTCCTCACCCCCGACTGCCCGGAGGCGGGGATGCCTCCCACCGACCCGGGTGAAGGGGGCCAGGGTCTCTTCTGGCTGGGCCGGGGATCCTTAGGGGGCCTTGTGGGACGATCTCTGGGCGGGAGGCTGGTAAGTCTCGATCGCCGGCTCCGCGAGGTCTTCTGGGTCTGGGGGATCCACTTTGGGGGGCATTAGTAGATTCGAGTTGTGTTTTGATTTCTTTGCTTACTGAACTGAGACGTAGTTGAGGAATCCTGCTTCATCGCTCTCCGGTACCGGACCCGAGCACTGCCTCATCCTGAGCTTTCTGAATCCTTCCCGAGCTGCGGGACAAGCTGTCAAGCGCTCCCTAAAACGCTGGCGTCCTAGTGTACAAAGGATGAAACCATTCCTACCGTCAGAAAGCTTAAATTTATGAACTCCCTTAAGTGAGCAAATCTCCTCGTCTTTCCTTCCTTTTTATGATAATGTTTGTCGTTTTCAACAAAAATACAGGATTATGTCAACAAAGATCTGTCACTCTAAATTTTAGTTGGTCTGTTCAGTAGACGTCAAATGCCTACAGTGTTTGTATACACAGGATTTGGGGCCGGAATACAGGCAAACTCAAATAATCCCGTCCCCCAAGGAATTTATATCCTATTGGAATGTTAAAAGTTCATTTTAAACCCTCAGCTTTTTTAGTCTTGGAAATCCAGAAAATGTCATTTAAAACTTCAGTTTACCTCAGTGAAAGGAATTGATAGAGTACATTTTTGCATTGTGTGATTACTCAGCATAGGTACTGCAAAACATTAAGAGCTCATGTTACTCAGATAATTTGACAGGTCGTCATTTCAAATAGAGAAGTTTTGCTTCATCAGTCTGCTGAATATGTTCAAAATTACCTGGAGAATTTTATTGCTTTTTTGTTACTATAGTTTCTAATGTATTTTGCTAAGTAAATACACCATAAAACCAAAGATTTGGAGCTGGAAGTGACCATAGGAGTTATTGAGGCCAACCTCCTCATTTTACCGGTGAGGCAGCTGAGCCTCACAGACTGGAAATGACATGCCAGATTAGATACCCAAACCAAGAAGGAATTTGAACAGAAGTCTGACTCCTCCATTCCCAAACCTTCTCTCATGGGCATTATATATGTATCTTAGGAAGAATAATATGAGGTAATTTCTCCAATTGTGGATGATTGCTTGTAGAAATTTTTAAAGAATTCTGAAGTCATTGTTGCGGGGAGGACATCATGAAGTATCATGAAACTCTAGAGCAAATCATATTATTGCCAGGAATACTGTTAGATTTTGAGGATTGGATGGAATGTTCCAGTGTGAATATTTATTTTTTCCTTTCTAAAATTATAACATTTTAATGCTTTCAGCCCTTTGGATTGTTTTAGGAACAAAGAATCTTGGTTTCTTTAACATTTTTTACTATCTCTTTAAGAGACAGACTGAATGGTGGAGTGGATAAAAAGAGATGGCTGGCTTCTGAATCTGGAAGATCAGGCCTGGTTCAAGTCCTACCTCTGGCATATATTGATTTGTGAGCCTGTGTAAGTCACTTAACATAATTTCGAAGTATCCTAGGCATCTCTTAGTTGCAGAGAAGGTGATGACTTGAATTGGTAAAAACCAGTTTCATCTATGTTGCCTGTACCAGTACAATCACAGGTCTAGTCCCCATCCCTATCTATTCTTCTTATGAACTAAAGTTATGTGGTGCTTTAAAGTTTGAAAAGTAATGTGTGTACATATACACACACAGCGTCTCATTTGGTCCTCACACAACATTGTGAGGCAAGCACTTGAGTTTGCGAAAGGTTGAGTGGCATCATTAGGCTAAAGTAACATACTATCGAGAATTGCATATTACTGCAAAACTGCATCAGAAAGTAGGAGGGAGGCAATTTTGAATGGACTCATGCCAACAGACATGAAATGGAGAATCCTAAGTACCTAAATCCAGAAATTTTTCTTTGCTCTTCTGCAGTAAAGACATTTTTAGTATCGAGTGCTACTTTAATTCTAGAAGGCGGCAAGAAGAAATTGGAATTTTTTCCTTTTATTCAAAAAAGGAAAATTGTGAATGATGGTTCCTTTTGGCTATTCTTGCCATGCTACTGGGAAGCGAAAAATGTTTGTAACTTAAAACTCTTTACTAAATTTTGTTATGAAAAACTTCTTATAACCTTTCTTCGTTCCCAGAATTTAGGGAGATAGGTTTACCATGTGAGCCGAAAAATTTACCTGGTAAAAGCTTATATAGTAAAAGATTTCACGGGGTGATGACAGTTTAAAATTTATTGTCATGTATTTTGCTGCCAACATATTTGAATTTTTTAAAAATAAATAATATAGGCAAGTTCAAATGAGTAAAATGGGGTATTAATCTTTCATTTAATTTTTTCTATTTGAAAAACATTAATTTGTGAGGTATATAAATATGATCCTTTGTTTAAGATGACATTTTATTGTAGATTATGGGAAATTTGGTTAATATAAAAGTTAAACTTAATATAAAAATGAGGACACTAAACATCTCTAAACTTTTAAGTTCTGTTTTATGTTTTTTAAACTTGGAGTATATATAGTTATAGATATAGATACACACACACACACACACAAAGATAGAGATATAGCTATACACATATACATATATACACATGTAAAATTATCTAGCTTTCTAGCCTCTCCTCTCCCCTATAGTTGGGATATTTTCTTGAAAGAAAAGCCAGAGAGACTTTCTCTATGAAACATTGAAAAAGTAGAACAGAATTTTATATTGTCAGTACTATATTGCCAGTAGTACAGGTCATTCTAGGTGAGAAAACTGCAGTTAAACTGCACCAGAATTTTGGCTCATATCCATGCTTATGAGTACAATGCAGTACTAGGGAGCTGGTGTACTTTCAGAAATAAGGTAGCAAGTTTTGAGATGAGATATGAACTAAAACTTTCTTCCTGGAATCTAGAAAGAATAGCCACATAGTAAGTATTTATAATTAATATTTAGAGGGACAGTAAATATACTGGAAAGACCATTGGTTTTAGGTTCAAGTCACTCACAACTTACTACTACTCACTAGCACTTTGACTGTGGAAAAATCACTTTCCTTTTTGAGACCTAATTTCTTATTTTGTAAAATATATTACTTGTCTCAAAAGGTTACTGTGGTCTGTGTTCAGTAGTACTATAGAAATGTAAGGTTATTCCAATCTTCCAGATATCCCTGTGGGTAACAGTTTCTCAAGTCATTTTTGTTTAAGGAACTGTCTCAACATCATTCAACAATCTTCTGTTACTTGATTTTCCTAGTAGGTTTTCTACTGGGAAGAGTTTGCACTCTTGTTTGCAGTTCTATCTTGAATTTTCACAATTCATATTATATGTTAAATACTTCAAAATCAGATCCAGGGTTTCTTAGGGAAGGATAGGGAGGGTAATCTCCCTACAATCTTCTTACATACCCTAATAAACTTCTCAAGTTGCTGTGGCTACCTTCTGGAAATAAATCTTTCCTAACTTAACTAGATTGGTGAAGGTGTACTTCAGTAACTGGGTGCACACTTTAAGCCTTTCCTTCAGTATATAGTATCTTAGAAATTGTGCCCTCTTGGCACAGTTTTTGAGAACCCAGGATTACCTCTGTGCCATCATGAGGAATTAAAGGACTTGAACAAAGGTACTTATTGTAAATTAATAAATTGACATTTTTGGTTTTGGTTAGTGTGAATCATTTCCTGAGAATTACTTGTCTCTCGGTGGGCTGACATTTAGAGATCTTGACCCTACAAGTTTAAAGACTGGACACTGACACTTAAGGTGACTGCTGAGGTGCTGCCAGTAGGAATGACTTAGCCTCTCCAGCAAGACAGCCTCTTTGGTAGCTAGAATTTTATCTGCCACCAGCCAGTGTCAGATACATCGCATAACTACTAACAGTGAAAGGTGGAAAGAAATGTAGAGACTCCTTCTGGCAGAGGAACTCAGGAATATAGATGCAGAGCTGAAATGGAACCCAGAAGGTCATCTTGTTATTTCTTTATCAGTCTAAGAGACTTGTTACATACATTTAGTACATAGTGTTTACTCTTAGAAATAAAACATATTAATAGCACTTTTAATTCATTTTGGAGTGAACTTCCTTTATTGTTTAGTTTTTTCTCTAAATAATTTTTTTTCCTAATTAAGGCTAAAAGCGAAATGTCTGTCATTCTGCAAATAGGGTGTGCATAGCTCGTGGACCTATAAAACTATTAGGTTTGCAAAACACTTTTGTTCACAACTGCCCAGTGTCTTAGTGTAAATATTATTATCTAGGCTTTTTAGGTGGAGTAAGTGATGAAGTGATTAGAGGCAATATTAAGGAATTTGTCCACATTGAGGTTGCCATGCTAACTTGGGAGTATTCTTGTTTATATAGGTTTATGTGGTTTTTGTAGCTATTCATAGTTTATATAGGTGAATTGTGTCCATACAGTTACTATTTATTGAGCACTTGTTTCTAAATTTTATGTTCTGTGTGTAGGAAAACAAGTTATAGGAGTTTCTCTACCTGGGAAATTGAAAATAAATAGTCTAAAAAGACATGTAAATCAGAGCATTATGCAGCCTTGATAAATCAGTAGACGATAAGAGAGTTAGAAGAGGGATCATCACATTTAGAGATCAGTTGAAATGGTTTTTCTAGTGGAATTAATAAAAACATTCTATAAAGAGCTTTATAACTTTAATAAAGACGAGTAGGTAGGATATCTCAGGTGGAGGAAAATGATATACTTATTACAATATTTTAAGCATTCTTGGGTTGAGAATGTTCTCTCTTTTAATTATAAGCTCTTTTGAGTTAGTACTCATTTTTTAAAACCTTTTTAATTTTTTCTCTGTAAGTGCTTAGTGCTATGATCAGAAAAACAAATTAGAGCTAGGAAGATCTTAGATTTAGATCATTTGGTACAGGGATTTTAAACTTGGGACTTTGGAACTTTAATGTTTTATAACTTCCAATATATTTGGTTTCCTTTATAAGTCTACTTATTTTATTCATTTAAAAACATTATTTTGAAAAAGGGCTCCAAAGGTTTCACCAGATAGTGAGAAGGAGCCCATGTCAGAAAAACCCCGATCTAGTACAGCTAAAAATCTTAATTATTTTAGTGAAACTGAGATAGAGTTTACATTAACAAAAGTAAGTTAGAAAAATGTAAATTAGTAAATGACCATCAAAACTAGTTATTATTTTTTAAAATTGTACATTAGGCAATGGGTTGCCAAGTACATCTTTCCTAGGTAAGATTGTTACTATAACTCATGGAAGTTGTAGTTGATGTGTCCTGGTCTTAGTTTTCTTTCTTTTTTTTTTGTCAAGGCTTTTGGGGTTAAGTGACTTGCCCAGGGTCGCACAGCTACTAAAGGTCAAATGTTTAAGACTGGATTTGAATGAACTCAGGTCCTCCTTACTCCAGGGTTGGTGCTCTCTCCACTGTGCCACCTAGCTGCCACCTTAGTTTTCTTGTAACCTCCCAGAAATGCCTAGTCAAAGTTCTACAGTTGAAGTGGGAATGTCCGGCTATCTGTAAAGAAATGTTAATTAGATCCTAGATTTCTAGGTGTTAGATAAACTGATAACCCTATCCCTACTGAGATATGCATGATAGACCACTTTATGTAGTGGCTAGAGGGTAAGAGCAGTCAAGGGCATGCTGAGAATAGTTGAAGGCAGAGATGAGTTAATTTTGAGAATACCTCATAATCACTTAGTGATGCTACTGGATTCAGTTTATGAAGAGAGGTTCTCATAACCTGATTGTCTGCATTCAGGCATTCATATGGCACTTGTGTGGTTTGAAAGGAGAGGGGTCACAGTAAAGTATGTGTATGTATGTGTGTGTATGTGTTTTAATGTTAAAACTTGCCAAGAAACTCTAGTGACCAGGGTTTTTACAAGGTTTGAATTGATATTCATATTCCTAATTGTTGTCTGATAAAGATCTCAGAATTTGGGGAGGGGTGTCTCAGCGTTAAATAGAAGAAAAAAAAAACACCTTCACCTCAGAGGACATTTGCCCCAGTGCAAGAGTTACATTAAAAACTGGATTTTATTAATATTTTTATAATTGTGTATAGAAGAGTAGAGAGGATATTGGGGACAAAGAGGCTAGACAAAGTTCTGAGAGATGAGTGTGGGAGTGGTAGCTATAGAAATGGAAAAATGTGGATCAAAGAAAAATCACATCGAATTAATGGAACTTAGTAATATATTAGATATGACTAGCAAGAAAAGAAAGATTGATTACTTCACTTGTAGCCCAATGGAATTGAATGATATTGATACAATTTGTAAAGAGGGAATTGGAAAAGGTGACCTGTGATGGAGATGTTGAATACTGACTAATTGTATCTTAGAAATTGAATGCCATCATTGATGCCAAATACAATTTGTTAAACAATGACTACAATGTAAATTAATTTTATTTCAGCTCTTGCCATTTTGTTACATTAGAAACATCTTGCTTAGTTCATTTATAGTAAAATTGCTTTCCTCTACCATTCAGAGCCGTTTCAGAGAGGTAGAAGTGGAGACTTCAGAATAGCTGCTTATCAAAAGAGGGCATATGTGACCAGAGAGTCATCACACCTTCATTATTTATAGGTATATCAATAAAGTTAGGAATTTTAATAGTGTAACGCTTGAGATTTTTTATATTTTGTATTTTTTTATAAATTTCCTCCCTCTCATTAGTTGTAGGACATCACAAGTGCTAGGAACAGCTCTGAAATTAATCACTAGAGCAGAAGTTGGAGTTCAATAATAGTTCATCTGTCTACTGAATTTTTAAAGGTGACTACAAATACTTAATGCGTTTTAGATAAGGCAGTATTTCTAGTTAACATTTTCCTGTATTGTATATTTTTTTCTAGTTCAACGTCCTAAATAAACCAAGATGACACCATCCCAAGTTACCTTTGAATTAAGAGGAACTCCATTACCAGGTATTGAGAAGTTTTACTTTTTAAATTTTTATATAGCATTAACATCTTCATTCTGAAATATTTTATATAGAACTGCTAAGTAAAAGAAATAAATTGAGGGTCATATATATTTTAAATTTTTTGCAAAATATTTTTGCACATGTTCTTTGAAGTATTTTTTTTTTCTTCTCACCAAAAGAGAAAAAGGAAGGGGAAAGGAAAATAAGTATATAGGGCCTCTTATGGGTTAATCACTGTGCTAAGCACTTTTTTTTTAATAAATAGTAATAGTAGTACTAATAGTAATTATACGTAAACTAACATTTATATAGTGCTTACTACTTTGCAATTTTTATCCTGTTTGGTTCTCATGGTAACCCTAGGAGGTAGGTGCTGTTATCCCTATTTTGCAGATGAACTGAGGCAAACAGAGGTCAAGTAACTTGACCAGAATCAAGTATCTAATAAAGGTCTGTGGGTAGATTTGAATTCTTAGATCTTACTGACTCGAGGTCCAGTACTCTATCCACTCTGCTACCTAGCAACAACCCTGCAAGATAGATGCTATTCTTATCTGCATTTTATAGGATATTGGAGATAATCAGAAGAGGGAGACACTAGTATTAATGAGGATCAGGAGAAGCTTGGAGAAGATGGAATTTAACTGAGATTTAAAAGAAGCTAGGAGAGAGAATAGTCTAGGCAAGGGGGAACAGTTGCTGAAAAAAAATGCCTGGAGTCTGGAGATAGAGTGACTTGTGTGTGGAACAACAACGAGGCATGTCTCACTGGAATACAGATGGAAAAATGTAAGAAAATTGGAAAGGAAAGAGGAAGTTATGTTGTGAAAGACTTTGAATGCTAAACAGAAGATTTTATATTTGATCTTGAAGGTGAACTGTCATTGAAATTTATTTAATGGTGGGGAATGGACATAGATCACTATAGGAAGATTAATTTGACAACTGAGTGAAGAATAGACTGGAATAGGCAAAGACTTGAGACAGGAAGGTCAACCAGAAGTTTATTGCAACACTCCATAAGTAAGAAAATAAAGGCCTGCCCTGAGGTGCTGGCAATGTCAGAGGACAGAAAGAGGCTGAGACGTTGCAAAGGTAAAACTGATGACTTTGGCAACTGAGTAGATACATGAGATGGTGGTAACAGAGACTGAGGAGTCAAAGGTGACACCTAGGTTATAGCTGGGTGCCTGGGGTGATGTTGGTGCCTTCAGCAGTAATAGGGAAGAGATCAATGAAAGAGGAAAAGATCTTATATATTCAAAAATATAGTAGCTCTTTTGGATGTAGTGGTAAATGGGAGACTAAAGAAGTACCCATCAATTGGAAGATGACTGAAAAAAATTAAGGCATATTTCTAAATCATTTAGGACAGTGGCTGGCACATAGTAGGCATTATAAATGCTAGTTGTTATTTAACTCATTATTAACTGATTAATTGTCATTTTAAATTAATAAGTAGTTACTAAAAATACACCTTGAAAATAGCTGCAACTTATTTGCCAGTGTTGGTTGCCGAGTACAACAGATAAGAAATTCTGTTAGTAATTTGATAATACTCTTCAAATTAATATAGACACTCATACTTTTGAAGGCTTTAGTACAAGGGTGATAAAGATGTGTATGAAGTATATGTGAAATTATGACTTAGGAAGAAATGAATGGGGTCAGACATCATATATTAAGCAGAAAGCCTTATGCCTATTTATCATGAACACTTAAAAAAAAAATCCTAGGCATTGGACATGGCAAGTACCAATAAGATTATAAGCACTGAAATTGATTGAACAAATAGGAAAATGCACATTCCTGAGTTATCGGTGCACAGTTTTATCATCAACTCATCAGAGTGAAAATCTGTATTTATAATAAACAAGAAGAAAGAATAGTTATGAGAAAAAGATGATATAAAAGTAAGATTTAATGCTGATTTATTTAAGGAATTTATTGAAAATAAAAAAATGAGAAATGGACAACAGAAATATATTAATACCGATTATTTCATTAAAAATTTAAATCAATGTAAATTAATTACTACAACCAGGAGATTGAGAGAGGTCAGACAATACCTTAATTAACATACATTTGGCTTTCTTGCCAAAGAGAGATGGCTGTCTAACAGCAAGTTAAAAATGTAAACTCCTCTGTGCAGTCTTCTGAAGAAGAATCACAGATGATTATGAGGAACGGCTTCCCAAAGCAGAAAGTAGTGGGATATCAATCACTCTAAAGAATGCTTGGCAAGACATCCAACTAAGCAGAGACATTTTAACAAACTTTTTTTCATCAAGGATAGTGGAAATATCACACAGTCCTTGAGGGGATTATATAGGTGGTAGAAATTTTTGCTAAACAACAAAAATGGGAAAAGCAGGCAGATTGGATCAAATCCATCCAGAGATTTCTACCTTTATGATGATACTGAGAGACTAGTATACAAGTCTGAAGGAGGGGGAAATGCTAATCAATCTGCAAGCATTAAGGGCTTACCATGTGCCAAGAGTACCAGAAAGAAAAAATACTTTTCAGAACAAAGAGAGGTGAACATTGTCAGAAGAAAGCCATAACTTACAGACTCTTTTTATAACAAAGTTGCTCCCGTCTGTTGTATTAAGTTCATTCAGAATTCCTTGGAAAATATAGTAGCAACAATAATTATGTTCAGAAATCTAATAAATAACATCAGGAAAGGTATAAAACAGGGAGATGTATGCTTGCCAACAGTATTTGCTACTGTGACTGTAGGATATTTAGTGTAGAGTCCAAATCAAGAAGAGGGATTCGCTTGGATGAAGAGGTCCTCCGGAGTTCCTATTTATGATTACTTGTGTTGATTACAGTAAGTCCCAGAATCTTTCAGAGTTTCCTGGAAGATAATTTGAAATTATTCAAAGGAGTTTGACCTGTCTGTCCATATAGGAGAGACCAAATGGATGGAGATTATCTTTTGCCCAGGTTTTAACATGCATCTGAATAAATATCCATTATAGTTTATTCAACAGTATGTGTGTCTGGATTGGACAGAACAGATAGATGGTGACAAGAGCTGAAAAAGAGGAAGAGAATGGTTTGGATTGCTTTCAGCAAATTGCAGAACACTTTTTCTGACCCCAAATTATCTATAAAAACAAAGGAACATGTTTTCAATACAAAAATTTTACCAATATTACTATATGGTAAGAAAACCCAGAAAGAAACCATCTCAGAAGAGCTGAAGATGAGCATCACATATATGGCAATGAAAAGACTAACGCTGTATGTGAGCAGGTGGCAATTTATAACCAATAAGGAACTCCAAAGGAGAATAGAAAAGGATATCGTCAAGGAATTGTGTGACAGAAGGAGAAGATGAGCAGGTTATGGGGCAAGGATCAAGGGATGATAGGTGGACAGAGTTTACCACTTCCACTCTCATTGTATTGAGAGAAGGTTAGGAAAGGCTCCAAGCACTTTGGGTGAAATCTCTTCCCTGACTTCAGGAGGAAAGGCATGTGGATTTAATGATATTCTGCATTGTTTGAGAAAACTCCTAAACTGATATGATTATAGATCCATCGAGTTAACTCCTGAACCTAGCACACTGCCTGCTACATGGTACATAAATATTTGTTGATTGATCCCTTACTAGTCTGTTTCCTCTTCTGTGAAATGAGAGTGTTGAACTAGGTGACCTCAAGGGTCTCTTTAAACTCAACTCTTTCATCATTTCATAACTGCCCCGTCTTTCCTTCTGTTATCTTGTTAGGTGTTGTCAAGACACCTGAGATAATATATGAACAATAGAGACTTATCAGCCTGGGGGAAAATGGCCACTTTTCCTGTTTTTCTTTGTTTCTTACTGATAGTCTTTTAAATATTTAAATATGTGTTTAAAATTCTTAAAAAATTTTTTTTTTAAATGTGACAATAATGTGAGGAAAAGTGCCCAGTTCTAATCGTTGTAGTGTAGGAACTACCTTTATTGCAATTTATATGACGTAGTGCTTTAAGTTCAAATAATATTTTCCTACTGTGGGGATAGGACTTGATTTCAAATTTGAGGACTTGATGGCTATTTTATTTTGATAGAAATGATCACGTACATTTTAATGAAATTAGTTTTTGAAGTAGGAAATAGTTAATCAGTCAAATGCTATATGAATATTGTGTACCATTTAGTTTTTAAAGTGCATTTAAGTCAAATGAGATACTATAGTCACTAGTCACATAAAATGGCTTCATATATATTATAATGTATAATAATCCAAATTGAAGCTAAAGAAATATATTCAGGACCCTAGATTTCAGAAAAGTGTATTTGGAAATACTTTGGGCCACTAGATTGTTTTTTGAGAAATTTAATGTTTATTGTATTGCCTCTTTCTCATTAGATTTTACTATTAAATGCCCATTACTAATAATAGGTATTTAAGATTAGATTGTTCATTATCTTGCTGATCTGGGCCTGTGAATAGAGGATTATGTTGAAATAAATGCAATTGATTAATCTTTTTTTCTTTCATAAACTAAAAACTGATATCATGCCTGTCATCTAAACTAACTGATTATATTCATGACACTCTTTTCAAGGAGAAATTTTTGCTATATGTGGAGATTGTGACACTTTGGGAAATTGGAATCCTCAGTATGGTGTTGTTCTTAAACCTGAAGAGAAGCCAAGTGATGAGTAAGTATGAGAACGTTTCTAAGTATGAGAATATTTGATAACAGTATAGTAACTTTTTATTCAGATTTTTAAACTGTTCAGATCTATACAGCAGTACATTTCTGAAAAGTTACATAGACAACCAACACAAATTTTTACAACCTTTTTTTCCTGGAGGTTTCAGAGGCAGATTCTATCAAGCTTTAAATGCTTCCAGGGATGGGCCTAGTTAGTGTCTGTATGCCAGTTATCAGTGGATCAGTCTGGTTAGAAAAGGCTTATTGCTAGCTGCAGAATGATGAATTTTTTTGATCATAGTAACTCTAGAAGTTTTTTTTTAATCAAGTTAAAATAATTGACATCTACATCAATGAAGCTAATGACTACACCAATGGCATTGTCATTGAAATATGAAGCATTTTCTTTTGTTCTAGAATATAGTAACTGAAAGAAACTCAGAATTGGATGGTGAGAGATGAACTTAGGAATGGATGTGTCATGTTGTGGTAGTTATGTTCGCTTATCTTGCAGAACAAAGTGTGTGTTTCATTCTTTAAAATTTAAAGAAAACTTGACTAGTGTGTGTTTCATTCTTTAAAATTTAAAGAAAACTTGACTTATTTGTAGTCTGATTTTTTAGTATTAGATAAAATGTTTAGAATTAGATTAAGCAAAGACCATGGTAAAATATTTTCTTATTACACATACTCCAATGTTAATGCATATCTTCTACCTCATTTCTGTTTTGCACCTCTATCTCCCATTCATTCTTCACCTGCATAATGTCATTAATGAGATTTAAGAGATATTACCATTGCTGTTCCACTGTGCCTGAAAGACCATGATACTTTTCCATTTGACTTGCAACTGAAACCTTCTTTATGTGTTGTCTCCCCCATTAGAAAGAGTCCTTTTAGAGCAGGAATTGCCTTAACTTTTTTGTTTGTATTCCCAGTGCTAAGAGCAGTGCTTTACTCATAGTACAGTAGACATTTAAGAAATACTTTACGCATTCATATAGGAAGTATATGTTGTGATTCATGCCTCTCATTATTTTGAAGAGCTAGACTTAGGTGAAAGATACATGCTACAAAAAAGCATTTGTTCAGCAAGAAAGAACCTACAGTGTCTGGGTATTGTGCTGGGCCCTGGGGATGTAAAGATATAAAGACAAAAATGAAACAATCCTTACAAGGAGCTTACATTCCATTGGAGGAAAGCAGCATGTATATAGTTAAGTAAAGACATATATGTATAAAGTAGATACAGAGTAAATTAAGTAAAAGACTCACCTAAGCATTTATAAAAGGGATTAGTACAATATGAAATAGTATAGTAGAAGAGTAGGGATGCTTTGTACGTGTAGGGAAGGATGACATTTCCATTGGTGTTTGAATGGGTAGGGTAAGTTTTTAAGGGGCTTATTATTGCCTCCTCTGAACTATGTCTTTTAACCTATTTTATGCTGCCAGATAAATTGATGTTGCTTATTACAAACACATAACTGAGATAGTTACTTGGTTTTTAAGCTGGAAAGCCAAGATTCCCCAGGTAAATACCATATTAGTGTTTTGTTTATGTGTATACATATTTAAAATAAGACTTTAAGAAGTTAATTTATCAAATGTAAATTGATTTGATTGATTGATTGGTTGTCCTTTCTTTATCGAAGAGGACCAAAATGACATCACTGTGCCAAGTCAAGCTTGGTATAGTGTGTCCATTTGTTTCTGATCAGACCAATGTGAGCTTGGAAGGCTTTACCACAGGACAGGCACAAATAATCCATATGAACATTTGGAACAGAGATGTTGAGCTACTGCATTTCTGCTTTGTTCATAGAGACAGAACCTTCTTTGATGTAGTTATTCTATGCTATGGGTCATCCCTTGCCAGTTTCTCCTGTATCATGCAGTTGATTCCAGAGTTCTTCAGAAAGACCTTGAGAGTATCCTTCTATCGCTTCTTTCTGCCTTTTGTGTGAGTTCACCATAAAGTACTTTTTTTGGTAAACATATATTCGAACAACATGGCCAGCTCATCAGAGTTCCACTCTCTGCAGTAGAGTTTGAATGCTTGGCAGTATACCTTGAGCAAGGACCTCAGTGCCTAGTACTTTATCTTGCCAGGTGATCTTCAGAATCTCCCTAAGACAATTCAAGTGGAAGCAATTCCATTCCCTTGCATGGTGCTGTAGACTGTCCAGGTTTCACAGGGATACAACAGTGAAGTCAGTACAGTGGTTCTGTAGACTTTCAGTTTGGTAGTCAGTCTACTCTTCTCTTAATACACTTTTCTTTGGAGTCTCTCAAAACACTGTGCTAGTTCTGGCAGCGCCTGCATCAACCTCATCGTCTATGTGTATACCCTTGGAAAGTATATTGCTAAGGTAAGCGAACTTATCCACACCATATGGATGTTGTGGTGCTGGCTAGTGGAGAAGTTGTGTTTTCTTGGTGTTACTTGTTGGACCAAAATTAGCACAAGCAGCAGAGAATTGATCCATACTTCCTTGCATCTTGGCTTCAGAGGCAGAAATTGTGTGCCCAATCATCTGTGAACAAAAAAATCATTCACTAACTCTCCCTCCATTTAGTCTTGGTTTGTAGCCATTTCAAGTCAAAAAATTTATCAGTGTGGTAACTGACCTTGATACCATTTTAACATTGCTGAAAATATCATGCCAAAAAGCATGGGAGCAAGCACACAACCTTGTTTCACTCTTCTGGTGATGGGGAAAGCTTTAGAGCATCATCTAATATCCAGAACCTGGGCAAGCATGCCATCATGAAATTTATGTGTATAATACTGAAGAACTTCTCCAGCCAACCAAATTTTGCCATAATTTTCCACAAGCCCTCATGACTAACAGTATCAAAGGCCTTGGTCAGATTAATGAATTTTATGTACAGACCTCTGTTTTGCTCCTGTCATTTCTTCTGGACGTGTTAAACAGCAAAAACTATATCAAAAGTATTCCTTGACCCTTTCTGAAGCCTCAGTGGCTCTCAGGTAGATGACTGTCTTCCAGGTGAAGGATCAACCTGTTAAGGAGGACTCTTGCCAGCAGTGACTAAGAGAGAAACCTCTCTGTGATTGTCACAGGACAATCTGAATTCCTTTACCTTTATGGGGATGGATGGTGAAGGCATCCATATAACTTGAAAAATTTTAGTCAGCTTGTATATGATCAGGATCTCCTGCCTTATAAATACATCAGCTGGAATAGAATTAGCACCAGGCATTTTGCCACACAAGAAGACCCAAATGGCATTCAAAACCTCTTCTTCAGTTGAAAATTTGGCTAAAAAGACATTGGCTTCAATATGAGGTATGCAGTCAGTGGCTTGAACATTGAGGTGATGGTCTGTTGAGAACACTATGGAAATGTCCAGGACCATGTCCTTATCACTAATTAGTGAGGCTTCATCAGCACTGGGTAGTTGAGAGGCACTATAGGTCTTTGACCTATACTTTGGATTGTTACAACAACATAAAACTGAATTTCATCTGCCTTCTTACTGAGCCAAGAATCCTACATCTCTCTAGCTTTGCATGGACTTTACTTTTGATAAAGTTATATGCTGCCTTCCTAGAGGTGGATGAACTATCTTGCTGGTGGTAAACCCTGTGGAGCTCGTTTTTCATTTAGCAGTTTCTGAATTTTCCCATCACTTTCACCAAACCAGTTTTGATGTTTGCAAGTTTTTGGCGCAGATGAGTAAATGCAGTGCTATACACCAAATCTCTGAAAGCTGCCCATGCCTTTTCTGTTCCACTGTTGCCTATCATGTGTTGGCTCAGGTTTCCCTCCAAGTGAGCAACAAACTGTTCCCACTAGGAGAAGCACTCTAATCTGTTGACATCAAGTCTTTTGGTAGTTGTCTTGCCTTGAGGCTACTGCTTTTGTTGAATGGGAATATTTTGCTTGGAGAGGATAGCTGATCAGTCCAGTGCTATGTGCCACACCTTCTCACATCCTGTCTGCCTCTTCTTACATTGATGGACTATTAAATGCTAGTGTCTCCTGTGAGGGTGCATCCAGGAATTCTTTTGCATTTAGGTAAATGGAAGACAGTGTTGGTGATGAGAATGTTGTGAGAGGCACAAGTCTTTGGATGTAAGTGACTAATGCTGTTGTTGTTTCTGCCTCCATTCCTCCCAAGGATTTCCTGCCATGTTTAGTTGTTTATTCCTACTCTTTCATTAAAGTCATCCAGAATTATAAGGGTGCCTTCTTTTGGCACGTTGATGGTGAGGGTCTCCAGGTCTTCATAAAATTTTTCTTTGGCTTCATCATTGTTCATCATGATGATAGAACCATGGTGCTTTCCTGCAAGTGACAAGTACATTTTCATGAGCCTGTTGTTTACTTCTTTTGGGAGGCACACAAGCTTGATGACTACATTGGATTTGATTGCATAATCTATGTCAGTTTCTTGATGCTCTCCTTCACTGTGGCCGCTGCAGAAAAGCATGTATCTATCTCTGACTTAAGTAAGCTGGCTTTCATTTGTCAGCTTTATTTCACTCAGGGCTGATATTTGGGTGTGATTGAGTTCACTTGCAACAAGAACTGTTCATCTTTCAAGTCTGCTGGATTTTGTATTGTCCATACGTGTGCACACATTCTGTGTAGTGAAGGTGCATGGAATCATCTTTGTAAAAATTTTTGTACATATTTTTGTTTCTACTGTGGGGTGGAATCCCCTCCTGCCATGGTAAGGAGGCAAAGATTGGGTAAGCAGAAAAGTTTTAGGACACTTTTTCTAGTCTCTTCCTGATGTCTGGAGGTGAGCAGTGTGATCCTTCAAAAGTCTGCTAAAACACCTAGGGGATGCTGAATCTCACTGCTGCTTCAGTCCAATGAGAAGACAACCCTGTGGTCTCAGCCACCTTTGTGCAGGTTTGTGACTGCTGCTCCCAGTATATCTGTACCTGCTGCTTTGTTGACTTTTCTCTTGCCATAGGACTTTGAGGTAGGGAAGAAAGGTAAAATGGTATGGATATGGTCTTTTGATTTGAGTATAAATTGAATTTAAGTGAGGCAGGGTTGTGCCAAGTTGCCATCCTCACTGTCTTTTCCAGAATCATTGGAATCCAGTGGCAAGGTGACTGGTGATGGCTCAGGATGCAGTGGACAACTTTGACACCTTCTGTGTCTAACTGACCTCCAAGTACTCCACAGTGCTTGCTTAAGTCATATTCATAGCCATTGGAACAAATTGTTCTTATCTACCCATTCTGCCAAGGAAAGTCTTCACATGCTTTGAGTAGACACTCTCTTAATTCACTGAAGGGCTTGAGACCTCTCAGTTGTCCTCAACCTGGTTTAGCCCATCTGTTAAAATAGTTTACTAGGTTGTGACTACTGTGCAAGGTATAATTTGTAACAACAGGTGAGAGTTGGGTGAATCTGGTGGACACTGGAGGTAGAAAACAGCCCTGAAAAGGGTGTGGCCTCTATACTAGAGGTACTTATCTTACCTGAACACACCCTACTCCCCATCAAATGTAAACAGAATCATACAGAGTAATTATAAAATAAGTCAAATTATAATGTCTTTTTGTTTGTATTTTGTCTTGACATTCTAACCTGCTATTTTTATAAGCTCAGTCTTATGATAACTCCATGTTGATAATGTTTTTTTCCTCATTTTTTATTAAGAACCATAGTATTTTAAGTGTATCTTGACAGCTACTTTTAGTTTTCAATAGCAAATATCATTAGTGTTGTTATTTTCATTAATTACTGATTTAGTTTTCATCACATATTTATTACTGCTAATAATAGTTGATCTTTTTTATATAGGACTTATGGAGGATTACAAAATGTTTTGTATATCCTATATCATACCATAAAACATTAAATGCCCATATATGTAGAGAATTATGCTAAGTTTGGGGAAGAACGCAAGTTCCTGCTGGTACTCAGTCTAATAAAGGAATACTGTATATGCAGAAAAGTCTAGTAAGATACCACACCACATACACAAATAAGTTTACTATAGGTAACCAATTTCTGGAATCATTAAATATTAACCTTATTCTGAAGTAAAACTTTCTGGATTAAAAGTTCTTCCTGTGTTTTCTCTGAACTCTTTGAAACAAGTGTCTCTTTGATCTTTCTCTAGCAACCCTTCCTTGGAGATCATAAGCTACCTTTATAAATATTAGAGGCTTGTGGAGTTGTCACTGCTTCAAATTTCAATCAGTATCTTCTGGCTCTTACTGACTGAATGACTGATTCAATCCTTGGAGTTTTTAAACAACTTTGAGTAATTGCTACGTAGTACTAACATGTTAAGAAACTTCCCTCTTCACTTACTCCAACCCTGGGAAATAACACCTTTGAACTATATACTATTATGTGTTAGAGTATTTCCTTAGAATGCTGAAACCACTATATTCCTTTTGTTCTTTAGACATACTATTCAAGAGTGAATATTGTTGCACTTCTGAAGTCCCTCTCTCACACACCTTCTTCCTGGTATTCTGTTGAATTTCAGTAGGCGATGGTTAGTCTTTCAACCTCTATATCATTTTGGTTCACATTTCACATAATAGGTATGAGCACAAACCTGAATGCTAATGTAAAGGTCAGATATCCAAATTGTGGTCTTTATAAAACTAACCATACAGTGGAAATTATTGATACAGCTGTCCTTTGTTTCGTAATGTTTTAGGCAGAATTTATTTTTCTACACTCTGTGTTTCAGAAAGAGGCAGATAGGCTAATATTAGCATTGTGTTCATAAAAATAGCTATCAGAGGATTTCCTTGTTGATCGGTACTCGTTCATCCTAGTTTCCTGGACCCTTTATTTGAGAATTAATCATTTTGAGAAACACTGTTAACATCCTTAATATTCAAAGAAAGTTATCTTCACTGTACTATTATTTAACAAGGAATGTACACTGATGCATTTCAGTAAAATTTCAAAGAATTTGGTGCCATGTAAAGCTTGCTGTAAGTTCTATTAAAGATTGATGTGGAATATGAACACGAGTCTCCTGTCTGCAGCTACAGTGACCATACAGCCCTTATAGTTTCCCTTCTATACAACAAAGTTGAAAGAAATGCTTTCTGCCAAACTTCAGTTTATCCCAAAATTAAATGCCCCAATATTCTTTCAGCGTTCTGCATAACAAATGTTATAAGAGCTTGTAAAAATTAAGTCTGACTTTGGTAGAGTAGTGAAAGAAATAGGAAAAATGAGAAGTGTTAGACTTACCTTAGAGTCCTTTATATAGGGTTAGTCATATGGTGAATGGAACCAGGTTTCTGTCATTTGATTATCAGTTCAGAAATTGGGTCTTCCAAATAACTGGAGACTTTAAATTATTATGCAAAAATCCTTTTTTATGAGTAAGCTCTATTTGAAATTTAAATATCCAGCACCTCATTAATATCAATAAGTAATTAGGTGCCTTCTCTGTCTTGGACACCATTGCAATAGTAGGCAACAGAAATGCCTCCAGTTGTGAATGTAGAGTTAACATGCAGGTTAAATGTCCTGATGGTAAAAGAAGGCAAATTTCAAAGTTGGGTTAAGTTCTGTAAAAGGAAAGTAAGCTAAGTAGGTAACTGATTAGGAAGAGGAGTATTTTGGGTCAAATTCTAATGCCTAATATGGCATTTTAAATCTTTACCTTTTTCTATTAGGGAATTTACTTGGGAAACCATCTCAAATACTAGGAAAAGGTTGCTTAAATATATATTTCATAAAGTATAGTGTTGCTCCTGTACTTGGCTAATAATAGAGCCACTATTCTTATGACTACCAAATGAGTAGGGTCAGTGCTGAGACCATTCACTTCAACAAATTGCCTTGTGTTAAGTAGGTAATACAACTAAGGTACTGAGAATTTAAAGGTTTAAATATCACATAGACCCTCCTCTTTAGGAACTTATATTTACCTAAGGATAATAGTGACCCACAGATGAAGAGTACAGAGCCATGACAGGATATAAGGACTTGTTACTAAAATTTGGAATGGGACTAGGCATGAGCTAGATTTTAAGAAATACCCCAAGAACCTCTAGAAAGAAACAGAAGTGGGAGTGTGGGTTTATCTATAAGTCTATCGTTTGAAAATATACAAATGTCATAGGTCAGAGCAAGTATATTGGATTGACACATGGCATTCAGGAATCAGGAAGACAAATATATTGAATGGCAAATGAAAGTAGGGGATGGGGAAAAGGAATAAATATATGTTTATCTTCCAATATGTGCCAGGTACTGTGTACTTTTTTATAAATGTAGCATTTGATTGTCACTGCAGTCTTGGAAGGTAGGTGCTATAATTATCCCCATTTTATAATTAAAGTAACTGAGGGAAAGTGATTTGCCTTAGGATCATACAAGCTAGTAAGGGGCTGGATTTGAATTCAGGTCTCCTGACTCCAGGCCCAGTGCTTTGTCTAGCCACTACATCACCAACTCCAATTGTAGAAGTAGATGATTAATAGGTCAAGTAGATAGCTGAGGACTAAGATAACAGATATAGGGTAACCATAAAGCATTTCCTACCCACCCCCAAAACAACCCCAAACAAAAAAACCCTTATGTTAGGTGCTTGCTGGAGGAGGAGACCTTACTTCTCAGAGATGATTGTACGTTAGATGCTTCTTGACTGGACACAGATCAAACCCAAGACTTAGTTTTTCTAAGACCTGCAAGTAGAACAGGAAAAGTGAGCATAGTTGGCTAACTTAAGTTTGTAGGTATCTCTAAGAAATGTCCTGACTTAGAGCTATAAAAATACAGAAATAATGCTATAAAGTTACAGAACAACTTAGATGACATGGTCTGTCCATTTTTGGATTTGAAACATTTTTCACTAAAACTTAAAAGGTTTTTAACCATTTCCAGTTTTCAGAGAAAGTTTTAAGTGTTGAAACTTGACAAAAATCTTACAGATGTTTTTATTTTATATTTTTTCCCCAAACTTTCTCCATAGTATGCTATGGAAAACAACCGTTTCACTCAATAAAGGAATACCAGTTCAGTATCGTTACTTTAAAGGATACTTTCTAGAACCAAAGGTATGTACTTCTTAATCTAATTTCCAGTTCTATGACAATTTTCTTAATTTCTTCCCAAACTTACTGAAAAATTTATGAAAAATGCTTTTAAATTGAACTAAAACCATTTGAGAAATGTTTTTATTATGACCCAAATCCAATTTCCTTTGTGGTGCCAAAATGTTAAAGCAAATGGCCTTTGGTGCATGGACAATTTGTCTGCAGTGGAATTGAGGTTAATTGTAAGTATGAAATTAACCATGAGTCTCAAAGAGTATGCTTTTCCTCTTAGTTGCAATAATATTATGGGAATATCTCGCTAGTTTTAGGCTTTTTTTCATAGCAGCTGTCATGTACTGGCTGCACTTGGATTGCATTTCAAATAATCAAAGGTAGTATTTAGATTGGTTTCTCTAAAATTCTTAAAATAATAGTAACACTAATAATTAAGGCCACATCCCATTTAAAAGGCCATGAAAAGAAGTTAAAGCTCCCTGCATACAGTGATTTGTAATGAGATGAGATTTCAGTAATTTTCTCTTATTTTTAGTGGAAAGAATTAGAGAGTTTAGCTGTTTTCTTCTTCAAGAAAGAAGAGTTTCTTTCAGTTCATTGAATTGAGGGGATTTTCTTAAAAATAATGGGACTGCATGTGATTAGCCTTATGTTTAGGCAAGAGAAATGCTATGTGGAAGTAAATTAAACACAGACAAGAGGGACTGATATTTTTTTTTAAAAACATTTTCTTCCCTTCAGAAATTTTTTAAAATTACTTTATGAAGTAAATCAAGTAGTCACTCTTACCTCATTCTTTTAGCCACCAGTATAAGAAAATTGACAAACCTACCCCAACTGTCTTTTGCACCTATTACGTTCATTATTCCAAGAATATATTGTAAATATTCAGTATTTGAATTTGGATATTAGTTGGTAGAACTGAATATTGGCTTACCTTGACAGTGGTAGCATTTTTATTTTGCTTTGGAATGGCATCTAAGTCTTCCCTTTGTTATCTAAGTCTTTCTTTTGTTACGGGGGTAATATCAGGAAAATTACTTAGGTTGAAGTAAATATTAAATATGTACATCATATCTACATTACTATTGTGAGTTCACATTACTGACAGCCATTGTGCTGTTTTAAATTTACAATGTTGTAAGACCAACTAAATTTGTACTCAAGAAATCAAATTTATTAAAAAGAAATCTATGTGCTTTTTTTGTCTACACAGTTCAAATTAAGCCAATATATAGTCTTTTCTTTTAAAATGTAAAGAATAGTTCAAAATGCCTTTTCAGAAGAATTGGCAATAAATTTGCCTATAGTAAAAACAACAGCAACAAAAGGTTTTTTCCCTCTTGTAATACTTGCAAAAGTTTACAGTATATGTTGGTGAGTGTGTTTCTTTAAGTAGGTACTCTGTATCGTGTATACATGTACCGTGTGATGCAGGGGCTGCCATGGTAAGTATGTTTTTCATGGAATAGAATAAATAGCTACATAATATCCCATACATTGGATAAAGTGGTTCCCCCCCCCACATACCAGTTTAAATGACACCCTTTTTTCCTCTATACTTGGTGGCACTTTTTAAGTAGGATAGATTTTAATTATAAACATTCTGAAATTTTGTTTCAGTTTTGCATTGTCTGTGGATGTGGTGTATGACGATTTTTTTTCTTAAAAAATAAAGCGAAGGGAAGCTTTTGCATCAGAGGCAGTTTTCTTTACTGTTTTTCAGGCTAGTCTCCTAAGAAATAAATGCATTGGGGTTTAAATCACATTTTACACTTCATATTTAGTCGGCCATATATTTTGAGTGATTAAGACAAGCTGCTAAAAATGATTTTGAGCCATAGTTTATAGTAATTGTGAAACTGACACAGTCATCTCCAATATGCAAAGAGTAGGATTTGTATCGTACAAATAAAAACAAAAACATCCCCCAAAACCCCTGACCAGCAAATTCTGTTAATCTGAAATATGTACTTAATTGTTTGATAGCATATTTCCTTTCATATTGTTTTTGAGGACATATATTCTTAATTCATTTCATAATCATATTCTTAATAATTTTTATTTAGGAACTAAAAATTCTCAAAATCAGGCTGCTTTTTAAAAAATGAATCCCATGTTCACTATCTTGGGTGGTCTTTTCATCACCTTATAAGAAGTAGTTTTTCCAAAAACAATGTATATTTGATTTGGCACATCATAAAATTCCTCAAATCCATTTGCAAGTGTTCCTCAGAATAATTGTGAAAAGAACGTTTTGAGAAGAAATTGTCCAAATGTTATGATATATATGTTTATATCAAATGGAGATAGTAAAAGACTCCAAAGAATAGCTTTTTTTTGATAGCTTAAAAAATTATAAAGTCCCAGTACTCCCTGTTGGAGAAATTTGTTTTCTGTTCTTGAAAAACTGCTCAGCGATTAAAATCATAGACCTATCTCTGACTTGAATCAACTGATTTTTTTTCATCTTGAAGTTAGTTTGCATGATTATTTAAGAACAAATTCAATAAATTATTCTATTTCTGGTAGATTAGAAAATCACTCTGGGACTGGTAATGGTATTCCTTTTATTTTAAGGCTCTCAATTTCTTTACAAAAAAGAAAATATTCCTCTTAGGTCATTATATTTAACATACTGCAAACTAGGTCAAAGTTCAGTGCATTGCTGTTACACTGACATTGTTGCTTTTTTGAAATATGTGTTATAGACTTCCCAACAAGAGCTTGTACAAATATCATATAGGACTGCAAAATATAGCATGTTTCAAACTTGGCCCATGTTCTAATATTAGACTTTGATAGCATATCTTTTTGTAGATGATACAAAATAGATTTGGAGATGGAAAAGATTGTAAGGGATTTTCTCCACCTAACACTCTGGATTCACGTGTAAATGGGCGGTTGTCTAATGTCTCATTTTATGTAGTAAAACTTCATTACAACATAACGTAAGTTTGAAGTTAAAGTATTTATGTCCCATGGGAAATGTTTATTCTTGATAACTATTCTTTCACTAAGAAATATTTACTGTTGTGTTTTATAAATGTTTGAAATTTTGCTTTATAAATTTGAGAGCACCTAGATTTTTTCAAAATGGATTTCCTGCAAGGGTTTAGCAACTTCATTAAATTTCCAAAAATGTAGACTCATTTTTGAAGAGTAAAAGGATTTTTTATTTTGGGAGTTATGAATTCTTTTCATACTCCTAATTACTACCATTTTTCTTTGACAAAATTGTATTTCAGAAATCTCGCTAAATATTGAAGTTTACTAAAGTAAATAAAGTAATAATGACTATTTTCCCAAAAATCGAGGCGTGAACTCTTGCTAGTGATGAAATTTATTTTTGTATAATTTTCTACCGGTGAACGTCATTATGACTTTTAAAGTTATTTTTAAGGTGGAAAAATTGTAGCAAAAGAAAACACTAGCAAAATCATTGAGGATCTTTATGAAATTATAAAAACATCTTCATATAGTTATAAAATTAAATAAAATTTTCTTTATTTTGGTAAGGAGTTCTTTCTTTGAAGTCTTCAGTTTTTGATGATCATTTTGCCCTTTTTGTAACCAGATAAATAGACAAAATAAATATTTCTTTCAGTCTTCCAGCACAATTTATTCCAAGTTGCAAGGCTGATTTGAATGTTCCCTTTAAAACCATTGGCAGTGTTTTGGATGGAAAAAAATTAACCCCACACATTTAAATCTTTATCTTCAGAATTTGGGCATTTCTTATCATCTTGTCCATTTAAGTGATAGTCTAATCAGAAATGCACACAATTGATTCATTATGTATTTCCTCATCATTGCCATTTTGACATTTTGTTGGTAATTTTAATTAATATTAAAATATTTTAAGGGACCACTTGAAAATTAGAGATTGATATTTAATTGTTTTATTTAGACATATTTGATATTGTTAAACTCAATAGGGGTTTGGTATGAAAAACTATTGTCCATTTGTCAACAAACCCTACTATGAAAGTGGCTACAGGCTAGGATAGATATATGAAGATAATAAAACAGGTTTCTTCTCTAAATGAACTTAACATATTGGCAACAATATTGAAATAAAATCTAGCTTTCATGGGATCTTAGATCATTTGTAGGTTTTAGAAGTTGAAGGGACCATGTAAGTCTACCAGTCCAATTTCCTCATTTTACAAATGAAGAAACTGAGATCCAGAGAGGATAAATGTCTCACCCATGATAGGTAACAGTAACCATCAGTAGCAAGTATTTGAATTCAAGTCCTCTAGCTGGCTGGAGAAGTACCCCTTCTATTGTAACCATACAGCCTTACCTTAATTAGATTTTGTATCATTTGGCTGGGAATTTAAAAATTTAATGTTATGTTCCTCCTAATTTGTTTTAGAAAATTCAGGTATTTGAGCAGCTTTGATTTAATAGCACAGCTGTTAAGGAACAGACATTTTTAAAGACATACTTTGTGCCTGGCATGATGCTAAGCATTGGTGATAAAAAGAGAGAATATCGATGGTCATTGCTCTCAAGGAGATAATGTTTTGTTAAGAGAGAAAATATATACACCAAACAGTGTATGTAAAATGTTATACAAATTAACTATGTAACAATTATAAGTAAATATATAATACTTTACTTCTTTAATCAACATTTATTTGAATGCAGTTGGCAACATCTATGATGTGGACTTAGGAATAGGTCTTTTTGGAAAAGAGTAGTTCATTGTCTTTTTAGTCTTTTAAAATGTATAAAATTGCTGCAAAATTATGAAACACCCAAAAAGCACATATATTTTAGTAAGGTGATAACTCATTTTTGTTAGAGTATATTTTACATAGATTGTTTCTTAGTTATTGAAAATTTTCATACTCAATATAACCTTTTATATAGCAACAAAGTGTGTGTGTGTGTGTTGTACTAGTTCAACTTATAACAAATTTATATTAAATAAATCACTAAAAGTCACCGGTTTAAATCTTTCCTTGTAACCAAACTTAGTCTCTACACTAAAGTGTATTCATAGTGAGTCTAAAGAAATCCCAATCCATTTCTATTTGTCACAAATTGTTTTTCATTACCAAATAATGGAGGAGTTATTCCTTAACATTCATATTTAAGTGTGTTCTCTTGTTTCTTCTTTTTTAAACTGTTTCTGTAGATGAAGGAAATATGGTGATTTTTTTCCTCCAGAATACTTTTATAGTTAATGGAATAGAGTAGAAAATACAGATATTATAGAAACTAGCACTCCAAAGTCAATTGCTGGAATGCAAAGTGTATTTAATGTTCATTTGACATGTTCCTAGCATGTATTTTTAATCAACATGAATTTTCTGGGGAAAGCATTCATGTTTACTATGTTTAATGTAGTGTAAGTTCCATATTTAAGATCCAGAAGTTAAAAGACAATTTAATGTGTCACTTAGTTAATTTCTCTCCTTTTACTGTTTCTACCCTTCACTTCCTTTTAGCAGCCAGCTTACTCTGTTACCTGGTGAATTTCTATTTTTTAGCTTATAGCATTGCTAGAATAAGACGAATCTCTTTGTTTCATATTTAGTTGAAAACTTTTCCCCACAAACATCTAATGGAGTCATGGGTAGAAAACAAGATATGAGAAATTATTGCAGACATTTAACTTTTAAATTGCAGACTATCGGTGGTCCATGGCAAGTCATAGTTAACACGTGGGAGACTCATCTACAACCACGATCAATAACCCCTTTAGGTATGGGCATTAACTGCATCTGTTTGAGGCATATGCATAAAGTTACTAATATGCTGCACAATGGCTTAGTGAAATTTGGCAAATTTTATTAGCAAGATGAGAACTTAATACATTACCAGTTACACAAATTTCACTTAGCACATCATGGAGCTTACTCTCAAAAATAAACAATCTTAATTTGCCTCAACCTTTTAGTTAACACTGTGGAAAAATGCTTTCTTAGTTATATTCTCATATTTTTGGTGTATTTCATTTATCATAAAATATATATTGAATATTTTCAATTGGAGCCATAAAAATTTTTTTTTCTGAACTAATTTCCTTGTTTTTGAGACTGAGCATCCATGGCTTTATTATGTTACTTTTAATTAGTTCAGGCTTAAAAAAAATGAAATTTAAAGAAGAAAACATGATCTAAGCTGTAAGATTTACCTTGGTAACTTTATTTTTTAGTTATATATATTCCAAAGGATAATAAAAATTTGACTGATGATTATTTTTTATTGATAAATATTAAAATTCACTTGCTTGAATAAATTGAAACCACATATTTCCCCAATTTAAAATACTTAGAAGCAACATTGCTGAATGTGTTAGACTTTGAGATAGTTATCTTTTAGTGTCATTAAGTTCTCTTGAAACTTAAGACATTTATTCTCAAATAAACATTTATTTTTTTTGTACTGACTTTATATGACACATTGAAGTTTATTTCACATATTTAAAATTACTACCTCTCTTTACTTATAGTTGTCTGTTTGCTAGGAAAATTATATCTTTTTACTTTGGGGACATTAGAATTTATTGGTAATAAATAGCTTACTATTTCAGTTTTGGAAATCGTGAATATTTCTGCATGGCAGTAAAGATGACATTTCCATTATTTTTGATCTGTCGCCTTCCATCCTCTTTATTGGATTTTCTTAATTTTTGAGTGTTAAGACCTTGGGAAATATTTTAAAGACATATAGATATAATCTATGTAACTAAGGTAATCCTATATTGAGGCTGGAAAACATCAACATTGCACATTAAATAAACATGTAAGCAAGAGTTCAAGTACTGACAGATATTATGTGTTTCAAAAGTCGTATGGTAAATGGAAATTTGTTTTAGTCATGTTTAAAGAGATTTAACTTTTAAATTCTGGTAAACTCTACTGTTGAGAGCCATGTGAAATATTCTAGAGAATTTTTCTGGAGAAAGCACAATATTTGATTTTTAATTCTTTATTTTTCAAACATAGGATACACATTTTTACATGGGGGAAAAAATTCTGCATTTGGGGGTAGAGAGTAAGCGCTAAAAAGGAACTAGTTGATGGTATCATCACAGTATAATAGGAAATTACCCATTTTACTTGGAAGTTGGAAGTTTGCAGTCTTTCTTACCTAATTACCATTTCTGTCAGGAAAGCGGATTATTTTAGAACAAATTTTGGGTTTCTTATTAAGTGCAATTTTTCTCACAGTTCTATTACATGTATTGGTAAGTATGTATTATTTCTAAGAATTTTTTTAAAACTCTGGTTGGATATAGAAGGTAGTTAGCATTTCAGCGGAAAGTAGAATTTTAGATAGGATCAATATCATTAATAAGAATAAGCATTTTAATTATGCCAAATCTTTCATTTAGAAAAAATCATAGATTTTATTTCCTCTTTTATCAAATTAAAAAAATTCAAGAAATGCTTTGATTGTGCACATTGGTGTTTAAAATCCAATCAGAAAGAGGCAATGTAGTACTATGACTTTGTATTCAGCCTACTTTTCATTATCTCTAAAAGGAGAAAACGTTGGATTCAATGACCTAGATTCCTTTTAGCTTTAAATCTCTGATCCTCTAATATTATGAGGGGAGGAGCCTTTATTGTTGCAGGAAATACTGCCATGCTTCCTTTTTCTGTTTTGGTAATTTCTTATGCCACCAAGGGAAGATGGGATGGCTAATAATTTCAATAGAAAAAGAATCTTCTACTGAGGGCATCAATAAATATGCTTATTCGTTAGATAAGGTCATTAGAAATAAGATAGGTAATTACCATAGTTGTTTGTTCTGTATAAATTGTGGCTTTTAATTATATTTCTCCGCTTATTTTCCCTTTACTTTTAGAAAATGAAAGCACTGTTGATGATGGACAGTTTGGAATCCACAGTAAGTGAGACTTACTTAGATTTAGTATGTTATTAAGTGATATGAAAAAGCTTAAATTTCATTTCATTTTAAATAAATAGTTTAAATGATCCGTTTGCTTAAAATTATTACTATTTTTGGAAATACTGAATAATTATAAGCAAAAATGATTTTACTATGGCATAGGAATGTCCATTATTTTGCATTACTAATTTTGCTTTTTAAAAAGAGCTTCCTAATCTTTGATATTTGTGCAGCTTGTTGGTTTCAAGAAGCTAATCAGTAGGTAATTTATAAATTAATTGCATTCTGCTCTGAGCACATAGTATTTCATAATAATCCTATGGTAACATTTATTACTAATGTTTAAACATTTAGGTGATTATATTTTGCAAATGTTAAGGTGAATTTTTATGTGCCTGTATGTGTATATACTCAACATATTTTGTAATGGTAAAAGCTATTGTAATGGGGAATAATGGGTAATTGAATTTTTCTCTTTAATTGGCAAATAAACAAAAGATGCTTTTTATATCAGTTATTGTTGATATTTTGCTAAGAAATCATATTCTGTTTTCTTAGTTTCATTATACTGAAATACTTGACTTTTTAAAATTAAAGACTTTGTAATGAGTAAGGTTTATTATGCTGAATACCAGTTATGATACCATACTGTTGATGTTATTGCTGTGAAATGTTGCATTGAATAAACACAGTCTTTAGGCCATCACCTAGAAGTAGTGTTTTTTTTACTTCTCATTTTAGTGTGATTTTGCTTTTAGCATCCAGGACAATATCTGATGGAAGATTTAAGTTAATTGAGGTTTTACTTTAGGGGAGAGAGAGAGAGAAAGAGAGAGAGAGAGAGAGAGAGAGAGAGAGTGTGTGTGTGTGTGTGTGTGTGTGTATGCATGCATACACATGAAGAATGTGTAGCATTTGATTGGTGAATAATTTGAAGAGATAAAAATTTAGTTTCCCCTTGATATTACATCAAAATTTTGGCCTGAAATATTAGAATTGTTTAAATTTTTGTGTTATATCTTAGCCTCCTTTGAGTTATATACAAGTTAACTATTATACATAAAATAAAATTTGGAAAGTTTTAATTGTATTATTTTTCTATTTCTCCAAATGTAATATATATGATGTCACATTTCTATTGTAATATTCTAATTTGAAGTGGATGACTGCCAATTTGTTTTCAAGAGTCAGACCTCTTTTCAGTAATTGGTTTATCTCCTCTGGGTTCCCTTCTGAAATAAAGTTAAACAGAATTTTAAACTAACAGATGACATCTGATTGCGTTTATTTTAAATTTTGGTTTGAGAATGGCCCAAAAAAATCTCTTAAGAATCTTTGAAAAGAAAACTTTGTGAAATTTAAGACATTGGTGAAAAATCTTAGTTCTAAAGTACTTGACATTTTTTCAAAAGAACTTGATGAATTTATGAAGTCTTTTTTTAAACTCTTGTACAGTGCTTTCTTATTGTAGTTCTGCCATATGATCATGTTAATTGTATGAAGCAATGTGAACTTATGCAATTCAACAGTAACTTTTATTTTATTATTTGTAATGTATTATTATTATATTTGAAATGAATAATTTGAAAAGTATGAGAGGAGATAGTGTGGAATAATTGCCAGACCTACCACCATCTTGGAACATAGAGTCTTAAGTCCGCCAACTTTTATTTTAATCTATATAAGTTTTTAAATAGCATATCATGGGTACGGAACACTGAATTGGAAGTTAGGATATCGGTAGTTTTGAATGCCATTAAATAACCATGTGATATTCCTTGTGGAAGTAATTTACAGTTGGCAGACCCTTAGTCAGTTCACCTGTACCTGATTGGATTGTATTAGAGAATCTTTGGTTAAAAGCATCTAGGGATTTAGTTAAAGGAATATATTAATGCAGCTATACCATTTCTTCCCTTTTGTGAATACAATGTTAAAGTTGAATTAGTGGCAAGTTCTAGATTACTCTTTTAAAAACAGATGACATCCAAATGCTTTTGTTTTAAATTCAAGTTTTTTTTACTCTTTTAAAATGGCTAAAGTCATTCAGCTGCAGTGCGAGACAAATTAATTAGCCTGCCATTTTGCATCATGCGCTTTATGATAGCACTCTTAATATAAAAAAGTAATAAACTATAAATATGTGACTATTCTTTCTCCTTATTTGGATAAGTCCATTGCATCCATGTATTATGCCTACCCAATCTCAGCTATTTTCAGTTTGTAGTGTGTGGTTAATTAGTTAGTGGGTTTACATGTTTACTGGTGTCCTTTTTTGGAGTGAAGTGCCATTCTTAAAGCTCCATCCTGTATTTTAAATTGATACATATGTGATTTCAACTTTGAGTACTTGTTGCATATCTCAGGTGTTGTTGTTGTTTTAATATAACAATTACTGCTCTCCATCATGTTTACTTTGCTAGATGGTGTTGAAAATCTGGATACTGGATGGCTGACGTGTCAGACTGAAATAAGATTACGTCTACATTATTCTACAAGACCACCTGTCATGATATCCAAGAAAAAATTTAAAAAATCTAGGTTTAGGTATGACCATATGTTTGTCATAAGATGCAAAAATTTGTGGTTATTTTAGAGTGTGTTAACATTTTTATCCTTCATTTTTTAGTATTCAGAACGGAATGGTTTTTATTTTTTGTAGTTGGTAAACCAAAAGACTAACACTTGTAGATAATATTATGAATTTATTTCTATTATCCAGTAACTTCCTAATCCTTTTAATATCAAAGAAGATACTTCTTTGGTCTTCCTTTTACTTACACATTGTTGCCCTCATATCATACATAAATGATTCTCTGACTAGAAATTGTGGTAACTTTAAATATTGAGTGTGTTTGTGTGTACATACATATTAAGTCTCTAATCTTTAGCTTAACTGCCTTTAAGAGAGCAACTTAAATAATGTGTTGTCATAATTTACATAATAAAATCAGTAGGAAAAATTAATATTAGGATAATCCTTCATTGTGTGTTTTGAATTTTTTTGTAGGACGGTTTCTCTCATTGTAAGATTAAAATAGAAGGTTGCTGTTAATATCAGTATTAAGCTATTTGTTAGCATTTTGTAATCTTGATCAATAACTTTGAGAAATAGAACTGAAACTGCGTATGTAACCAAGTAAGAAGTGAATTTGTGCTTTTTAAAAATTATGTTGTATGTTGTGAATGCCCAAACTCTTTTAAGAAAGGTATTCTTTCCTGAGAAATAACGACCCCCCCAATACATTTTAAATTCTGTGCAACTAAGAGTCCTACTGAATGAAGATCATATAACAGTAGAGTGCTGAAAGAAACAACTTAAAGGAATCTTGATTATTATAGTGCTATTCTTTCTTAACTATCAGTTATTTTTGAAAGAGTGAACTACATTGACATAAATTTTAATGGCTGACCTGTCAGACTGAAATAAGATTACATCTACATTATTCTGCAGTATTGATAATCATTTACCTAATATTGTTTTTGTTGTATTTTTTTTTAAAAGAGAGGCAATGCTATTTGCATTTTTATTATTCACGTACTCCACTGCTGAGTAGATTAGGAAAATACAGTAAAGGGAAACATTAGTTTCTTTTAGTCACTAAAGTATATAAAGATCAAAATTAGTGTGGTTGCTTTAAAAACAGATTATTATAACCACTTTGTTATCTTACCCTTTGTTGGGATACAAAATGATAGTGGTTTATGACTATGAAGAGTATACTTACAAGATTTCTATCATAAAAATAAACCCATAATGTTTTAGTTATGCTGAATCAAAATAGTTTGCATGTTATATTTCCCTGTCCAAATCTTGGTAGATTTTGAAAATATTATAATAAAGTGGTTAAAAATTTACCCCAAAGAGAGGCAGTATGCTATTACGAAAGAAAAGTTGGAATAGAATCAAGAGACTTATTTAGTTGTATTCATGGCACTAATTCTTAAGGTAAATTTCTTGACTTATGAGCCTTATTTTTTTCTCATCTATAAAATGAGCTTTTGATCAGATAATCTCAAAATATTCTTTTTAGCTATAAAATGCTTAATGTGAAGCAGTTTATAAGAATAAAGTTTGTAAGATCAGTTCTATCCGTTTTATGGCACAAAGTAAGTAAGTTATCTGCTTCTAAAGTAGTGACTTACTAGTGAAGTTCCAAGTTAGGACAGAAAATAAGAGAAGATCTTGGTTCCTTAGTTACCCATAAACTTAGGATTTTTTCCCACACTGAAATGTAGAAAGTACACATTAATTAGCATCTACGATAATACAAGTATTTCTAGTCCCATTTTATAGGCCCATACATTGTCTCATGCTGATTTGGAGGTAACTTCTGAGTTCTTCAAGGCTATGCCAGTGGTGTTACATTCTACCAGACTGGAAAAGCTTAGGGTCTTACGATTGATCACAGACACTATTGTCATCCAAGGCCTAGGCTAGCTTACTTCGGAGAGGCCAAAAGATTAATTACCAGATAATTTTTTTTTTGCTGTAGCAACTTATGAATATTGTCTATTAAAGGAAAGACAGTCAATCTGTGTTAGTCATAGGTGTTTTGATTTATTTTAGGGCAGGGATATGTACTTCACTGTTAAAATCAGTAGTATACCTAAGGTTCGAATACATGAGGTATAAACCTGACCTAAAATGAATTAGAAACCTTATTATTCTAGCAATTTACCCTTGCATTAATAAGAAAAGGATTTTATCTTCATTCTCTGTAAAAGATTAATTTACATAGAAGATTAAAAATTTAAGAAATTTGATTTTTACATAGCCATTTTTATTATTGATCTGATTATGAGATTATACTTCTAAAATGAGATCGCTTTAGAAAAAAGATTGATATGCACTGAAAAATATTACATATAAATGCATATTTAATGTAAAAATGTTTACTTGTATTTCTGTTCAGGTCAATAAATCATTCATTAACCTCCAATGTGCTGGTTACTATGCCAGGATTTCAACAGGATGTTGAAATTCAATGAGTCAAAACAATCTCCACTTTCAATACCTATTACAGTTTTTGTCACAATTGTATTCTAGCACTTTATTGTTTTCTTTGAGTATAGTTGTAAACTGGCCCTTAAGTTTTATTATACAAGCCAGATTTGGGAACAAAATAGGATTTCCAGATAGTATGATATTTTTAGTGAGTTATGGATTTTAAAGTTGTAGGGAAACAACTTAGGATTTTTAAATAAAATTCTAGACCTAAAGGTCCTTATTTGGGGAGGAAATTTCCCTTTATGGTAGAATATCACAGTATTTAGTACAAATAAACAGATAGAGTCTATATTAGGCTACTTTTCTATAAATAATAGTAATATACTTTAAAATAAAAGTCTTTTGAAACTTGTTTATTCCCGCATGAGAGTTAATGGCATTTTTGAAGGTAATTTTATGAACTAGACTTTTTGTCTGTTACTTTGTAACTGTTTAATATTTGAACTATTGTCCATTTAAGTGAGGTCTATTGTCATAAAAGAATTTCCATACATTCTAGTGTCCTAGGAACCCTATAGCAAATGTCACCATTTTCTCAGTAGTTTATGAGCATTCCATTTCTGAGGAATTTGATTTTGTATACAAGATGGAGATAAAAATGCTACATTAGCTTTCATTTGAGTGATAGATAGCCATAGTACCATACTTGAGAAGCTCCTCCAAAGCTTGTTAGCTCTGGAGATAGATGTTAACATTTATTAAAATTGAGTGGATGATATAGTTATAATTCTGTTCTTAGTTTATGTGGGATTTTTTCATGCTGCCAATTCAGTTACATGAATCAGTTCATTGAAATTACTTAGCTTGTAAGCCATTGGTTCTTAAATGATTAATTATTGTTGTATAATTAGTAGAAACTTTTAAATTATACTCTGATTTCAAATATAAATTGTATATGTAATGAAAATTTAAAAACAAAAATTTGTAGTTGACTTCCTTTTTCTTGTCACAAACTTTATAGAAAATTGATTTACAGAACAGTATAATTAATAGAAGGCAGGTCTTATGTAACTAGCCTTTGGTATCGGTTTCAGTTAGCCCACAAATTATATGTGTTTGATTCTGTTTTTAATTTATACAGGTTCAAGATTATTTTTTCAGTCATATCATTTTTGAGTCAATTGAATCCAAAAAGTATCTGTCAAAAAAGTAAGACTATTGAGTTTTAGTCCTTCAAACTCATGTCATTTGTTAAAATTATTTGATACTCACTTTAGTTACCCATTTCCATATCATCTTTTGAAATGCTTGATACCCACACACAGTTTGTGTTGAATCTATGCATATATAAACAGTTAACTGTACGAAATTCTCATAATGAATTGACAGGTCAACTAGCTTTAATGTGTGACAGCAGAGTTAACATTATTGTAACTTAATTGATTTAGAAAAAAAAATAACAGCACAACAAAACTGTCATGTTGTTCAGATGTATATGTAGGAAAACAAGCCAGTGTGCTGTAAAACTATAATTTGTGCCTCAGCCTTAGTTTGAGGTATTCCTTCATGCATGCAAGAAATATAATTTCTCTTCTTTATCTTAAAGGTATAGTTAATGTAATATGTTGCCATTTTGAGGTCAGATATTGTAGTACTTTTAGTTTTTAACTCTGTATATAGAATTTTATATAGGGTTTTCTCTTATGCTAAATTTAATTTTTTTTTCACTTTTTCATGGTTTATAGGGTAAAAGTGACATTAGAAGGCCCAGAAGATGATGAAGATTGCTTATCTCCCACTATTCATCACAAACTGGCAAAAAATTTAGAGATATCCTTAGTAAGTGAAAATGAATTCAAATGTCGTCATTCTCAGCCAGAATGTGGTTATGGATTGCAGCCGGATCGATGGACAGAATATCACGTACAAACAATGAAGCCAGATAATTTGGAATTGATCTTTGACTTCTTTGAAGTGAGTAATTTTTAGTATACCTGTTCACCAGTGAGAACTTAGTGTTATTTGTAGGCATATGTGTTTTCAGCATGTGATTTTTAATAAATTCTTAACTTTATACAGAAAAGGTCAAAATCGTGTAAATTAATCCTGAGAAGCAAAGTATTATGTGTTACGTTTAACTATATTATATTTCCTACACATACATATAATTGTTATTCTTATAGAATGTAAGCTTCTTGAGAATAGGTATTGTTTTATTCTTTGTATTTGTTTCTTACCACAGCACATAGTAGACACTTAGTAAATGTCTGTTGATGATTAATTGTTGAGTTGAATTGAATTAAAATGGTTCCAGCTTTTGCCAGATGGATATCTACCTATCTGGAAAAATTTTATATCAGTAAGATCCAAGTGTCGTTTGTATATATTTCATACATTATATATGTGGATTATAGATTTGCAAACAATAAATGCGTTAAACACACAGGATATAGACTATGCTCTCTATAATGTAACTAGGAGAGATATTTTGGCAATGAAAGCCTAGTTCTCAAAACAAATATTTATTAATATTTACAATTAAAACTTAGACAAGTCAAACATGAGTTTCAAGGGATAGAATACACATGAGTTAGATACTCTGTGACTTAGAAATAAAATGAAATTTACCTCAACTGATAGGAAAGTAATCTATTACTACTACTCGTCCTCTCTTAGCAGTCTCTGAGGTGTAAGGAACCAAGATAAATGTTGGAGTGCTGGCTTTTCTCTATATGCTTGTAGTTGTTGGGTTTATCAGTTGTTTTTTAATGTATACCTTGCCTGTTATCTGCCTCTGTCCCTCTCGCCTGCCAGTGAGAAGTTGTATCTTCCTTAGCATACATGGTTGCACCATATCACATAGCTATCTTTTGGGAAGCTATACAAAATTACCTGAGCAGAGGGTACTTCAATCAGAAATTTTTTCTGTAAATTAATTATTTATGAATTTTAATAGGAGTTCATGGTTATCAATTGAATATAACAGACAGAATTAGATGTTTGCAAGTACAGTTGATAGAACCTGAGATAAAAGTAAATCAGTTAAAAGTAAACTAACCTAATTAGTTTTGATCTAAGCTTTTTTAAAAAATAAATTCATCTAATTGATTTACATTATGATTGTTTCCTTTCTCTTAAAGTATTCAGGGGGCATGGGAATTGATATTGAATACTGTCAAATTATAAAAAAATTTACAAAGAAACTAATAACTTGTTCTAATACTTAATTTTTCAGGAAGATATAAGTGAAACAGTTGTTCAGGGAGATACACTTCCAGGACATGTTGGTACTGCATGTCTATTGTCTTCTACTATTGCTGAAAATGAAAGAAGTGCAGGAATTCTCACACTTCCCATCATGAGCAGGAATTCAAGAAAAGCAATTGGCAAAGTTAGAGGTATATCTGATGGCAAATTAGAGGTTATGTGAGGTTTTGCAGTGTAAGCTAAAATTACTATCCTAAATATTTTAATTGATTTTAAATTATAGCATTAGAAGGGAAAGGAGAAGGAAATAAGAAATATGTGCGGAGTGTTGGTGTTTGTGGGACATATCTCCTTAGCTCTTTATACTTTATCATACATTTAATGGGAGCAGTGTAGTTTAGGGGATAATGTACTGTACTTGGAGTCAGGAAGACCTGGATTCACATCTGCAGTCTGGTATTTCTTTGTCAGGTGACCTTGGGCAAGTCAGTTAACCTCAGTGCCTCAGTTTTCCTCATCTGTGCAATGCATCTAATGATAGCATCCACCTCACCCAGTATACTGGAAGACTTCCTCATGAGGGGTATAGTTGTGCACCATGTAAATGTTATTCATAATTGATCACTCACATTAAGCAATGCATAAAACAGAGAGACTTAACCTTGCTAAAGATTTTTGTCACTGATCTAGGAGATTCAGAACATATTCTAGGTTATAGAGAGGCTCCTTGTTGGTGGTGAGATTCTCTAGATGTTTTTGTTTGCTGGTCATATGAATCCTGAGAATGTTGCAGAACCTTCTGGAAAAGATCCATAACCATTCAGGAGTTAGGCTTTATCATCTACACAAGAAAAACCAAGTGACTGATGAATTTTTATTGCACAGATTATGACACACTCTTAAGAAAACCTGTAGGGCTTGTCCATCAATACAAGACAAATGGACAAATTATATCAAAAATGAGGAAACTGCAAAGTTCCTTTAATGGGCTCAGTTGTGCCTGGAAACAAGAGCCTATCTTTTTAATAACTGTTTTACACCTGTGGTATTGTATATCTATGAGACATAGAACACAATAGTTTCTCAGGAATTGAAGGCAGTGGGGAAGTACATAGTATTTGTGAGTGAGGTACAGTATATAAGCAATGATGAATTTTTAAAAAAAGAGTAAAAGACACAAAGAAAATGCATGATAGAAAAAGAGATGAGTTGGTCATGGAGGGAGGTGAATGATTATAAAGAGCATCCCTAGTTCTGATACCTCACAATGAAAGGACAAAGTGAGGAAGTCTTCTAGCATGGTGGACAGATCCCCACTGTGGTGAACTTACAACAGGACATAGACAAAGGATCCATGTTGTAGAAGCAGGAATGGATGGCTTGCATTTTTTATTGTTGAATAGAACATCAAAACCAATGAAGTCATAGTTTTCTCTGCCTATTCATTGATTTACATAAGATATTTTTTCACTTATAAGTTAATTAAATAAATGTTACAGTATGTTTTAAAATAATTTTTCTTTTCCTCTTTTTTTTCCCTAAAAGTTGATTATATAATTATTAAGCCATTACGAGGATACAACTGTGATATGAAGTGTTCGTTTTCAAAATACTGGAATCCAAGATCAGCTCTAGATGTTGGACATCGAGGTGCAGGAAACTCTACAACAACTACCAAGTAAGTTTTGTTTATAGTTATGAAGCAAAAAAGTTGCTTAATGTATTATATGGAAAATCGAATTTCTCTACATATATTCCAGATTTCTGTAATGTTTGCCTTTGCATAATAGTCACAGGTTTATTTTGGAAGGGGCAAGTAGATTAAAAAAAAAAAAAGATTGTTCCTCAAAATGTAAAGTAGTTCTTTCATTGCTATGAGTATTGCTTTAAATGTACTTTTTTTATAGGATAAGCTGCTAAGAATTTTTAATTTTGTTTAAGCAAAAATTTTAGAAGCTACAGTCTCTTTTTTTAAATATTCTGTCAGCTACTGAATTGATAAAGGGGAGATAGAAATAAGAAGACCCAATAGTGTAGTAATGTACTGAAAATGAAGATACAGGTGGAATTTTTTTCACTTTTACCTATAGGTATCTGATACTTGTTTCTAGCCGGCAACATGTGGACACTTGTCTTTGTGACTTGTGAATCAGGCTGATTTTTATTGTATATAACAGGCCAAAATCTTTTTATAATACTTCTCCTTTCCCAGTAAGTTACTTTTTAGACTCCAGATTACAGTAAAAAAAATATTGGAGTATTTCTTAAGGAAACCTGTATTCTCATCCTGAATCTGCAACTAAAGAATTCTGTGATCTAAAAACAAACCTCGTTGAACCTTTTTGCCTCTCTTGTCTCTAAAAGTAGAGTGTTAGACTGATGATCTCTCAGATCCTTTTTATCTTCAAAATCTTTTGCATATAGGAAATAGAAGGTAGAAGAATATTTAACAGACACTAATTTGAAGTAGATTTTGTGTCTTACTCAGACACAGACAAGCAGCACACACTCCTTATTTTTGTGAAGATTTTTGCAAACTGCTCCAGGATGGGATCATGTTCTGCCCTAATGTCCTTGGCTCAGGAGAGAGACTACACCCTTCCTCCTCCCCCCACATATATATATATATATTTATATATTTATATAGGTGTGTATGTACACATGTATGTATTTCTGTGTGTGTATATATACATACCCATGCGTATCTATATCTAATATATTATATTATCATCTGTATAGAGATTATATTAGAACCTACGGGACCTAATCACTAAGTGAAATCTCTGTAATGTAGGAGACAAGAAGTAGGCCCAGGATAGACTTGGAGGTACATACTTATAATTAGTGAGTTTGACCTAGATGAAGGATCAGCGAAGGAGATTACGGAGTGGTTAGTAGTGATTGTGACAGTAGGAGAACCAGAGAAAATAATGTCACAAAAACTTGGAGAGAAAAGAGTATTCAGGAAGGAAGGAATGGAATTTAAATCAATTGGCATCAAAGATTTAGTGCCTTTAAAAAAAACAAAACACAGCCAGCTATCAAGGAGCCACAAGAAAATCATTAGCTTTGGAATTAGTAAGCCAGTCAGGTGGGGAATCAGTATTCCCTTCTTCCCATTCCAAAATTCTCTTCCCACTTGGCCACCTTGATTAGTGTTTTCCCATCCTCACCTCCCTTTGCCAAAGTGTTTGAGAATGGTCATCCACATACAGGTCTCACCCTTACTCTCAGTTCTCTGTAATTTTATGTTCTTTGCAGCATATTTTTTTTTACTATGAATTAGAAAATCATCAGACATCAACGTTTCAATATACAAAGAAGGTCAGAAAAGATTATATATTAAAGTATGAATCTTTACATGCAGCTTGTTTTTTTTAACATCTATTAAATTTAGTATCGTAGTTCCAAGATCATTCTGCATCACCTGAACTACCCTTTGCTTTTCTTTTGCGTGCTTTGAAAGATATTTCTTTGATGTTCTTTTTATTTATATCATCACTGTTCTCCAGCCTTTCCTCCAGTAAAAAGCTCTTGCTTATAACAAGCACAGTAAAACAAAAACAAATTTTTGTTTTATTACTTGTATGAACTTATTTCTCCACCCAAAGGATGGGGAGGCAAACTTGTTTATCATTCTTCTGGAGTAGTGATTGGTCACTAGGTCTTAAGTTTTCCAAAATTATTTTCCTTTTCAGTGCTGTGGTCATTGTATAAATTTCTGCTTATATCACTGTATCGTTTTGTAGAAGTCTATCTAAGCTTTTCTGAATCTATGCCATTTTTTATTTCCTATGGTGCCTCTTTGGTTTCCCATTCTCTTGCTACAAAATAAAATGCTGCCTTTTTTTTAAACAAATAGATCTTTTCATTTTGTCTTTGATCTCTTTTATAAATAGGCCTAGTGAAGGCATTGTTTAGTCAAAAGGTTTGATCAAGAAACTGAGGCATACAGGGTTAAGTGACTTGCCCAGGCCCTTTTTGAACTGAGGAAGATGATGGTTATTCCTGATTTTCTTCTCTGCACCAGTTAGTGTGTACTGTCAACATATTCTAATTTTCAGAGCTTTTTATAAATACAAGTTACAGACTTGTACATTTTATCCTTAAGTTAATGTTTTGGGTATAAAAAAATTATCTTTGTATAGTATTCATTGTAATGATAAGCAAAATGCTTCTTAATGACTTTGGGGGGGGTATAGTTTCAAATTGTTTTCCATAATGACTGTACCAATTCACAGATCTACCAACAGCTGTCCTCCCACAGATGCTGCAATCGTTATGGAACCCACCTTTATAATTTCCTGCTATAGCAAGGCTTATATCTTGTCTAGGCTATCTTCTCCACATGAAGGCTTATTCTCTCTCTTCTCAAAAGAAAAAAGATTAGTCAAATTGGTCATATTTCTATTTTATGGTTAGTAAAATTAGCATCAATTTGAATAAATACATCATTGTTAAAATACTATTAAAATATACTACATATGAAACCTCTTTTAAATTGTTGCCTTTTTAAAAGTGTTTACTTTTAAAAAATAGTCTGCTGATGATTTGTCTCCTCTATTTCAGGCTTGCTAAAGTACAAGAAAATACAATTGCTTCTTTAAGAAGTGCAGCTAGTCATGTATGTAAAATTTTTTCCCCTTAAATAACTTGTACCTATTGGGATAGAGAAAATGATACATATATTTTTCAGTAATCTTAGAGTCAAAAAGAAATTCGTAGGAATTGCTTTAGGAACCAGTTTATCTTTTAAAGATGTTTGTCAGAATGTGTTCTTCTGAAAATTTTAGGCAAATTATTTCTCTTGAGTGTTTCTTCTGTGAAATTACTGTACTTTCTGTCATTTGACCTTCAGGGTTGTTTTGAAGAAAGCCCTTTACAAACTTTAGATATGCTTTGGAAATTGAGTAGTCATCAAGTGAAGAATATTTAGAATTGAATTTCTTTTTTCAACTTAAAGGATTTGCCACTTTTTTTTCTTTTTTGCTAATGACCAAATGAAGCATCTCTAGAATTCCATTGTTTTTAAATTTCCCCATGATTTGAAATCTTATTTAGGCCAGGACTTGTTTACCAGGTTTTACTGAGGTGTATTACTTTAATATATGCCTTGCCACAATAATTTTAGTTGGAATTTATTCCTTATTAAGGAATTCAGTAGTTATGTATATATGATTTTACGTTTTGGTTGTTCAGTCATTTCAGTTGTGCTACATTCTTGGTGACCCTATTTTGGGTTTTTTTTTGCGAAGATACTGGAATGGTTTTCACATTTCTTTTTCCACCTCATTTTCCAGATGAAGAAACTGAGGCATACAGGGTTAAGTGACTTGCCCAGGCCCTGTTTGAACTCAGGAAGATGATGGTTATTCCTGATTTTCTTCTCTGCACCAGTTAGTGTGTACTGTCAACATATTCTAATTTTCAGAGCTTTTTATATATACAAGTTACAGACTTGTACATTTTATCCTTAAGTTAATGTTTTGGGTATAAAAAAATTATCTTTGTATAGTATTCATTGTAATGATAAAATGATTAAGAGAACACAAAATGAAAATAAAACATCTTACTAAGTTCACCTTATTACTTACTCTAGAAATTTTTTTCTTTTTATTGCCTTTTGATCATGGACATCTCTTGGAGCTGTAAAACAGTAGCAAGGCAGTTATGATTTTTCCCAAAAGAAAAATAAAACCAATACTCCCTATAATATTTCAAAATTAAATAGAATCAAGCCTGTATATTGTCTTATTTTTGTAGAAAATATTCTTTTACATATAATTTTATTAAATACAATCTTTCAAGGAACTGGTAAATCTTTGATTGGAGATTATGTAAAATTGGATCTCCTATTTTGTTTCTTGTAATGTGTATGAAGAACTTTAATGCTAAGTTGAAGAATATTGAAAAAGTAAAGTTTTGTGAATATTTGGTTTTTCTTTATTGATTGAGTTATAGATTGCACATGTTTACTACCTATTAGAATATATAAACTAGTCTGATAGAGATGAGAGATGGAACTTTTTCAAATATTAGTCATACATGTACTTTTGAATAAAAGGAAAAATGCTTTGAGGAAAATAATGAGTCTCTACCTTCGCTCTTCACTTCTAGAGGTTAAAGTTTAACCTGTAACGAATTCTTCCTTGTAAGATACCTTTACCCTGAAAAATTTAAGGGTTTTGAGCAAAACTGTTCTTCTAAGGTTACTGTATTTTTGAATACTTTATTGAGTATCCAAGCTGTTTTTGTAGACCTTGTATATTTAAAGGGAAAGAGATTCGAGAAATAAAAGTGATTTGATTGTAGTAACTGGTAATGCTAAAAGTGATTTTTGCCATTAGCTTTTGGAACTGACTTAAGATGTCAGAATTAGGGAATGTGGGGAGTAGATTGCAAAGTTCTATTTGTCAAAACGAGATGACTAGTGAATACGAAGAGTGATTTTTAATGTTACACATTAGAATTGACTTAGGATATAAACAGAGAAAATGTCGGGAAGATAGATTATAAAATTGTATTTGTCAAGATGAGATGGTGAGTACCTAGAGATGTTTAATTAGTACTGAAAGTAGGGTGATCTAGGTGGTGCAGTGGGGATAGCACCAGTACAGGAGTTAGGAGGACCTGAGTTCAAATACCACCTCAGACACTTGACACTCACTAGCTGTGTGACCTTGGGCAAGTCACTTAACCCCAATTGCCTCATCCTGGGTCATCTCCAGTCATCCTGATGAATATCTGGTCACTGGATTCAGATGGCTGTGAAAGAGAAGTGAGGCTGGTGACCTGCACAGTCCTTCCTCACTCAAAACAAAGTCAATTGCAAATCATGTCATTATTTGTCTGCCATCGTGTTTCTCCATCATTGGTTACAGGAATTTTTAGAATGATTGAGGGGAGAAAGACTTAGAACATCAGGGACAATTTTGGCTGACAAGCACCCTCTTCTTACTTTTTGTCACTTAGAATATAGTCCTTAGTGCTGTTCTTACTTGAACTCAGACTAAAACATCACATTCTTTTTATGTCCTCTTTTCCTATCTTTGGTATCATTTTATAGGCACTGAAATGCAGTGATTTATACAAAATGGTTTTTGAAGGGCGCATCCACACTGAGATCATGAGTCTATCAAAATGTCAAGGTGATATTGCATTGGGAATTATTTTAAAATATTCTTGAAAACTTACATTTTGACTCAGGAATATTCTTGATTAGTAGGAATATGTTGACTGGCTGGATTTTGTTGTTTATTGGCATCTTTTAAGTTTATTACATTCTTTGTTAAATTAAGCAAGGTAATATCTACAGGAGAGTAAGTATGATGCTTGGTAGATAAATCTTGACTTGAACAAAGATTAAATTCATTACTATCTAGAATTACAAAAATAGAACTCAAAACTTTTAGGAGATTTTCTCATTTTTAGTGTCATTACTTACTTAAATTTGCACTTGCTTTAGTTTAGCATTAGTGTAAAATGCAACTGAAATTCCTTTAGACCATTAAAATACAAGGTATTAATAATTTGCATGAGTTAAAATCATCCGTTTTACGCAGCAAAAACTAAATTCAGTATTGTGTTTTAATATGATCATGGATGTGTGTGTGCGCGTGTGCATATAAAACTCACTAAAGAGACATCACATTGTGTGTGTGTGTGTGTGTGTGTGTGTGTGTGTGTGTGTGTGTGTGTGTAAAACTCATTCAAGTGACATCAAATTTAGCAACCTGTCTAAAATTTATACTCTTGGAGAGATTCATGGTATGTGTCACAGACAGTATGTCCAATCTGAATTTTGCTTCCCTGTTCCACATTGTGCCTCATTTTCATTGTTATGTAGCATGAACTGTTTTTTTAAGTATCGTTATTGTCCTTAAGTTTTAGTAACAATAGCAAGGTTGTTAATAACAGCTTTGTCAGTAATAATAATTCTCCGTAGTAGTGGCCTTTCTCTTCTAAAATTACACAACAAATTTGTACATATGAACTAAATCACATCCTAATTTTTCATCTGTACTTCTGTGTAAATTTTAAGGTTTCTAATAGCACTGTAAGATTTGCCTTAATGCTTAATCACTTGTTTTTTTTTTAGGGTGCAGCTTATGTAGAATTTGATGTTCATCTTTCAAAGGATTTTGTACCTGTTGTATATCATGATCTCACTTGTTGCTTGACTATGAAAAAGGTATGCTAAGATTGTTTTATGAAAGTAATTAAGAACCAGTGAATTATCCTTTCATGATGGTTAGCTTTTCAAAAAATTTAGTGAATTTACTCATGAAATATTCTCTTTTCAAGTGCCAGATGAATAGTATTTTCGAGGGTATTTGACTTAAAACAAATTTTTTCATTTTATTTTCTTCTTTGAACATTTTATATTGGAGGAAAATACTGATGCTAATACCAAACAGTACAGTGAAACAGCAAGGACAGAGTATAGGAGAAAGAAAGATAGATTCTCCTTCTTTCCCTTTCCTCCAGGTTCAAATTTTGAGTTCAAGTTACACTTCTAACATATAGCCATGTGACCCTAGACAAGTAATTTAATTTGTTAGTGTTCTAGAAAATAACTTAGACTCTTAGAAGTTTCAGCGAAGGTGCTGATCTGCATTGGTAGAGTGGGTTTCCTCACCCAGAATTTTCCTGCAGCAATGAAATCATAGATCCAGTTCCTACCACTATATTAAAAAGCAAGTTGTCATAATAGAGAGCTGACCTCAGAGTCTGGCAGACTTGGATATATCTTTCCTTTGATACATACTAGATATATGGTTATGAATAAGCAATTAACCATTGCATTTTCTTTGTTTGTAAAATGAGGGCTTTGGACTAGATGATCTATAAACTCCTTTCCAGCCCTAAGATGTTGAAGTTTGAAAGGAACATATAAATACCAATTATTTAGTAAAATCAAGATTATTGAATCACACTCTGAAAAATTTGAAAGGACTTCACAAGGGAAATTGGCAATTAGATTAGTTTCTAGGATATTGATTTTATTGATTATAATATTAGCATTATATTGATACTGCTGTAGCCCCTTTCCTGCAGAGAAGGAAAGGAGCCCCCACCCCTCACCCCCACACAAATATATATGGTTAGAGAGACCCAAAAAAATAATTTGTCTCCGAAGAAGAGTGGGTGGTAAGTCTGCTAGAATTTATAAAGTACTCTTCTAAGCATTAAGGATACAATGAAAGGCAAAAAGAAAAGTAATTATTCCTCCACGTATATAATTCTAGTCTCACTTTATTCTTTATCTGCAGTCTTTTTCTAAGATGTTGCTGAAGGACCAGATTCAAATGCTGTTGATCTGGCTACACAATAAGAATTACTCAGTGACTTTGCTTTTCCTGTGCAATTGATTAAACAAACCAAACTCTTACTGATTGGGAGTCTGATATGGAAGACTTCAATATCCTAGATTTGATGTATTCAATCCAATGTCATCTATAAACAGGAACATAGAGAAGACAGCACCATTAATAGGAAGTCTTCCTTTTGGTCTCTGTTTTGAGTATCTTTCACAGCAATGGGCACTTGTAACCCTGATTATAGTAGTAATTTATATACATAATAATATTAATAAGGGTCTTTGAATAAAGTTCTCATTCCAAGAAACATGTTTGATATTTGACCTGGAAGAAAACCCATTTCAATTCAGTTCAGCAAGTATGTATTGAATATTTTTTATGTACTGAGCATTGTTCTAGACACTGAGGTATAAATAAAGGCAAAGGACAGCCTTAAGTGCTTAAGGAGCTTACATTGTAGTGGGGGAGATAATATTCAAGCAACCAAGTATAAACACTAGATATATAGGATAAATTAGGGGTGGTCTCTTAGGGAATTCATTAACATTAACGAGGACTGAGATTACTTATGAAAGGAACTTTAGCTGAAACTTGAGGGAAATCAAGAAGCCAAGAGGTAGAGATGAGGAAGGAGAGAATTTCAGGCTTTCAGGACAGCCAGTGAAAATGCAAGGAATCTAGAGGTGAGTTTTGTGCAAAAAACAGCAAGGAAATCAGAGTCAGAGTATATGGGAGAGAGTAAGATGTAACTAATACTGAGTGGTAAAAAGAACCAGGTTGTGAAGAGCTTTAAAAGTCAAATAGGACTTTATATGTGAACCTAGAGAGTTGCTGGAGTTTACTGAATTAGGAAGCAAGGAGGAATGAAGGAAGGAAAGATTTGTTATTTTATTAAGAGCCTATTCTCTGCCGAGTACTTTACAGATATTATCACATTTGAGCCTTTTAATAACCCTGGGAAGTAGCTATTATCATCCCCATTTTACAGTTGAGGAAACTGAGGCAGAGATCTTTCTGAATCTAGGTTCTGTACTCTTTAGCCAGTATGCTTTGCCTCTAGGATCACTTTGATATCTGAGCAAAGGATGGACTATTTTGAGGAGAAACTTGAGGCAGAGAGGTCAACCAGCAAGCAGTAGCTAGTCATGAAGTGATAAAAGTCTGTACCAGGACTGTGGTAGTGTCAGAGGAAAGAAGTTGGAATCTCTTGGAGATCAAAAGATTGGATATGGGGCAGGGTGAAAGTGAGGAGTCAGACTGACTCCTAGGTTGCAATTTGGGTAATTGAGAGAATGGTGGTACTTTCTACAGCAGCACTTCTTAAACTGTGGGTTGTGAGTAGACAAAGTTTAAGAAGCACTGCTCTACAGTAATAGTTAAGATAGAGAGAGACCACAGGGTTTTGGGGGAAAAGATAATGTGTTAAGTTTTATACGTGTTAAGTAGAGGATGTTTATGTTGAGTATGGTATGTTCAAAATTCTCCGTTGGCAGTTGGAGACTGGAAGTCAGAAAAGTACAGAAAGTTAAGAGGAAAGGAAGTTGAAGCACTGATTGTAGATAACTTTTCTAAGGAGTTTGACCTTGAGAGAAATAGTTAATGGGGATGGACAGATCAGGTGAAGGTTTTTTGATGATGGAAGAGATAATGGGAATACTTGTAGTCCAGTTGGAAAAGCAGCCTAGGTACACAGAGATTTAAGATTAGTAAGAGTGGGGAAGAGAGAGGGGCAGTTGAAAAAGGTGGGATGGAACAGGATCCTTTTTGTTGGTAAAAATGTTTGCCTTAGTTAGAAGGGCTCCTCCTTCATGTAAAACAGGTGAAGGAGGAGATAACAGCAAAGACATCTGAATGATGTGAAATGAGAAGGGCAGAAGAGGAAACTTGGTGAATGACCTTAATTTTTTCAGTGAAATATTAATCAAGGTTCTCAGTTGAGAGTGTGAAGTAGGGGTTACCATGAGAAGTTTGAAGAAGGAAAAAAAGGCTTGAAAAACCACAGTGATGAGTGGTATGGTGAATTAATTAGAGAGGTGAGGTGTAAAAGGATTGCCTTAACTACTGTGAGGGCCCATTTGAGAATGTAACACAAATCTATAGTGAACCTAGTTAGAATGGTTTCATGATTTTTCCAGTGTAATTCAACAGCATGTGAATAGGAATAAAAGTAAGGAATGGTGGGAGGGACAAGATTGGCAATAAAATAAGGGGACAAGGAGCTGATAAGCGGAAGGTAGTGTTAGTTTGAATCTGTTCACTTAAGGGAAGTGGGGAGAAGGTAACCAATGCGGGGTTGATGCCTGGGAAAGAACTGAGAGATGGACGGATTAGAAATCATTCTAAGAACAAAGAACAGTGTTAGGGGTTGTAAAAGGATAAGGTGGAATGACAAAAGATGACGGTCAGATAAAGGAATTTCAGTGTTTATGAACTTTGAAGTGGAAGCATATGACAATCCCTGTGTGTAGCTGAGTGCCTTGGAAGAGTAGGTCATCAGAAATGGGTAAATTGAGGAACACAGCAGTTAGTGTCTGAGGGATTGTTAACACATATGTTGAAATCCCTATAAGGGCAGGAGTTGGGAAGGAGAGAGCTAGGTGTCAAACTAGCAAGGAAAATGTCCTTGAAGTTATGGATACCTACCAAAGTCTTGAATAGATGATAGTACAAATAGAATGAACTTTAAAGGGGTAAGTAGAGGTTGCTGATTGATAGTTGTAGGAGAATGGATGTGGCAGGTGGAGCAAGGAGTATTCTGACTCTTAACAGTATGATCAGTTAGGATATTAGTGAAAATTCACCAGGGATGCTGTTATCATCAGGAAGGAGCTAGACCTCAGTGAGTTGAAGATGATGGAAGGAGTGAGAAAGGCAGCTAGGTTGTGCATTGGATTCAGTGTTGGACCTAGAGTTAGGGGAAACCTGTATTGATATCCAGCCTCAGATACTTAACAACTCTGTGACCCTGGGCAAGTCATTTAACCTCTGCCTTAGTTTCCTCAACTGTCACAATAACTGCATTATTGTGAAAATCAATAAAATATTTATAAAATGCTTAGCACAATGCCTGGCATGTAATAGGTGGTTAATAATGTCCCCTCCCCACCACTTCTGCTTCATAAAGCTGTAAGTTATGAAATGATAGTCTCTAAAGAATTAAAGTAGTTGGACAAAGATAAATACTGGGCATGAATAGACTGCAAGGGAAGTTGCATAAAGGACATGATCACAAAGATATATAACCAGAAAAGAAAATGGGTCTGTTATGTAGTAAGAGCAAGGGAAAAAAGATTTAACAGTAATGTAAAGTGATCCAAAGGAATGTCCCAAGCACATTAGGTGACATGGAGAAGAGTTGAAGAGAATGAGAAGGTGTGAAGTTGTAATTTGCAACACTTCGAAGGAATATCTACACCAATGAGATAAATCACAGGATCATCAAAGTATCATGTTAAAGGTGTCAGACTCTAGACTAAATGCTGTTTTCTGAATTTACATTTACCTTTTTTTAAGAAATGTTAAAAAGTGTGCCTTATTAAAATTTTATTTTATCTTTGCTTTAGATAAAGCAAGTTTTATCATACTCTGGCAGTGATTCTGGCTTCTTCAAGCTAGCCTATCAGTCAGCAAATATTTATTAAACACCTGCAGTGTGCCAGTCATTGTGCTAGGTGTAAGGGCTATAGAGGAAAAACAAAATGAAACAGGCCTTGCCCTCAAGGAGTAGAGATAAAATATACGTATATAAAGATACACATAATTAATAGGAAGTTTTTGAGAAGAATTTTGAGAAGAATTATTAGCACCATTGTTAGTGGAATGTAAACTTTACAAATCCTTTTTTAGCAGGAAGCACTATGTTTACAGACCTAGTAATGAATTTTATGTCTTGCAAAATTTAGAAAACTTTGACAAAGACTATTATTGTAATAATAAATGATGAAGAGCTTCCTACACCACTAATTTCTTCTTTTCTATGTAGTCTGAATCCTCATTTTTCACAATTTTTTATGTGATACACTTGGAATAATAGAATTTGTAAATGACTTGGAATACATTCAGTGAAGCTTAATAATATTTCTGATTTTTTTTAAAAGAAATTTGATCATGAACCAACAGAACTGTTTGAAATTCCGGTGAAAGAATTAACTTTTGAACAACTCCAGCTGTTGAAGGTAATAAGAATTTAATTTTTCTTTAACTTTTAGAAGTCCTTTCTACAGGTGAAGAATCCAGTCAATCTGCTGTCAGATATTAGTAAAGTGTGCTTCATATTTCTATTACTGGGAATAAATTTCATAGCATTCAGAATTTGAAGTGGAAAGGACCTCAGAGGCCACTGGATCAAACAGTGGAAACAAGAATTCCTTTAAATGATATCCCTGAAAAGAGAGGAATCCAGTACTTTACAAGGGGACCTTTTCAATTTTTGGTTAGTTCTAATAGAGAATAAATCTTTTATTAAAATAAGCCTATTATTTTCCTTTGTACTACTTGCACCTGTTGCTTCTAGTTCTGTCTTTTGTGTTCAAGCAGGACATGCCTAATTCCTTGTTCTGTATGACACCTCTTCAAATATTTGAAAACAATATTTGTCAATTTTGATGCTCTACACCATCCTGGTTGTCCACAGGATTCTCTGCAGTTTATAACTGTCTCCTAACGTCATTACCTAGAGTGGAACAAAATTTTTCATATGTGAACTGACTAGGCAGAATAATAAATAATGTGAGTGTCAGTTTCCTAGTTCTGAATGCTGTTATCTCTCAGTGTACCCTAAAATTTCATTAGCTTTCTTGGTCACTGTATCTTGTTGACTCAATATGCTTTTAGGACTAACTTCTGTCTAGAGTTGTCTGTTCCTGTGTAAAGTCAGTTTCTGGAACCTAGGTATCAAAAATTGCATTAACTCTTTCAAATGTCATTTCATCAGATTAAACCCATATTTAAACCACTTCTGATTTTCATTCTCATCTACCCTCTTTTAAGTTGTCTATACTAACCATGCCATGTATGCCTTTATCCAAATTAGTGAAAAAAACAGTTGCAAAGTATAGGGCCAAGAACAGATCTCTTGGTAAGTCAATTGGAGACCTCTTTATTGACATGGAGCTGTTAATTCAAACTCTTTCGGTGTGGACATTCAGCCAGTTCTGAATCCATCTCACTGAGCAATTGTCTAGTCTGTATCTCTCCATCTTTCCTACAGGAAGAGCATTAAACTTTTTCAGATGCTTTGCTAAAGTAAACTTTACCTAGACTGTATCTATTGCATTTTTCTTATTTACCAGTCTAACAGCCATCTTAAATAAATGAAATTGAGTTAGTTTTAATTGACTTGTTCTAGATAAAATCATGTTGCAACTTTTCAGTCACTTTATTTTTCTTACATGAAATTTAACCATCTCATTTAATAATATGCTCTAAATTTTTTCCAGAAATTGTAGTTTGAAGATTCTGTGGTTTTCCTTTTTTGAAAATTGGAGTGACAGCATACCTTTCCAAACCATTGGTACCTTTCCTATTCTCCATGATCTTTCTTTAAAAAAAAAATTGTTTCAGTTTTGTTGTTGCAATACGTATATTTCCCGGTAAGATGTAGGAGTCAAGAGAAGCTGGATGTCTTATCTTGATTATCTTTATCCAGATGGGAGGTGGAAAGATTACATATCAAAATCGTGGGTGACAGTGAACTTAAATGGATGAGAATAGGTGAATTCAGATGATCATGATATATAGTACTGTGGGAATAATCCCTCATAAGAAGTGGAAAAGCCCTCGTGGTCAGTAAAAGGGTGAGAAAAGTAGTACTGAAGTATAATCTCACAAATGACACATTGATATCTGGACAAACCATTCAGCGTCATAGTAATAATAACTGTGTTCCAACCACTGATACTGAAAGAGGCCAAAATTACTCAGTTTTATGAAGACCTATATCATCTTCTAGAAATAACACACATACATAGTCACATGTATCATAGCAGATTGAATGCTAAAGTAGGAAATCAGAAGATAATTTGGATAACAGGTAAGTTTGGCCTTGAGAGTACAAAATAAGCTGGGAAGAGACTAAGAGAGTTTTGTCAAGATAATTAGCTGGTCATAGCACTCCTTTTCAACAGTTCCAAGGTGACTCTTATGTGGACCTCACCAACTAGTCAATATCAAAATCAGATTGATGTGCCTTGTAATCAGAGAAGCTCTATACAGTCAGTTAAAACACAACTGAGAGCAGATTGTGATTATGAGCTTCTTATTTCAAAATTGATGAAAGTAGGAAAAACCATCACATTGTATAGGTATGACCTAAATAGTATTCCTTATGAAGTGGAAATGATGAATAGATTTAGGGGATTAGATTTAGATTGAGTGCCTGAAGAGCTATGGCTAGAGGTTTGTAATATTGTTTAGGAAACAGCAAAAAAAAAGATCCTAAATCAAAAGAACAAAATGGCTGGCTGGTGATGCTTTATAAATGAGGGAAAAAAGAGAAAGGGAAAGCTAGTCCTAACTGAATGGGAATTTCAGGTAACAGCAAGGAAAGAGGAATTTACCTTATCTTTTATATCACATTAATTTCCATATATCAATATAACAAACATATGCTTTCCCATTTTGTTGACAAGTTTTAACTACTTCATTTATTCCAGGAATACTAGCTGTTTGAACCCAAATAGTGGTCTTCTTTAAAACTTTATTTGTGGAAGTTATGGAATATTCTCTTTTTCTGGGTTTGTGTCTTGGGCATCCCCGTCATCATAAGAGCTTTTTATGGAGGGATTTTTGCCTTCTCTCACCTTTTCATACTATCATTCAGAGAGCTTAACTATTTACATGGATGTTCATACCATAAAAATGTGATATGTTAATGTGAAGTGTCATTTTTTTAGTATACCTTCTAAATTACATTTCTGAAAGAGCTAATGTTATAAACCATTTTACAGATTAGGCTGATGCTCATTCAGTGCTGTCTTGTACTAACATTTGTAATCAAGGGACAAGGTCTTTTCTGGGTTTTTTTGCCATTGTATTTGTTGTTAACATTTATAGAATGTATGGTTTATTAGAGCTTATCTTTAAATTAGTTGTTTTAAATGTTGTACATTGGATTATGCTCAATTTTGCAAGCATCTATAGCTTTCTTCCTCTTCTGATTTCTCTTTTTCATCTCTTCATCATAAAGCATTATCACATAGAGGTTGAGACTTATAAAAATAACTATAATTTTTCTTTTGTGTTTTCCAGCTGTCGCATGTAACTGCACTAAAATCAAAAGATTACTTAAATGGTATGTAGCAGCATTGAAAAATGGTTTATTTCAAATTAACATTTATATTTTATTTCTTTCCAGTTGAATTAGTATATCCTAAACTTGATTTTTAAAAATGGAATTTTATATTCTTTACATGTCAATCAACATACTCCTGGCAAGTCAAGCATACATTTAACGCGGAACAAAACTTAACTATTTCACAGAATCAGAATATTAGAGTTTTCTAACACTGCTCTCTTCTGGTTCTCCTGCTGCCTATTTGATAGCAGTCTTCTCAGTCTTTGCTGGATCTTCATCCAGGTTATGCCCTTTAACCATGATTATCCCATAGGGCTATATCCTAGGCCAGAGGTGGAGAATCTGTGATCTCTAGGTCACATATGACCTTCTAGGTCTTCAGGTGCAACCCTTTGGCTGAATCCAGACTTCACAGAAAAAAACCTCTTAATAAAAGGATTTATCCTGTAAAACTTGGACTCAGTCAAAAGGCCATACCCAAGGATCTAGAAGGCCACATATGACCACGAGGCCACAGATTCCCTACTACTGTCTTAGGCCCTCTCCTTCCTCCCATGGATTCAATTATCATCTTTATGCTGGTGATTCTCAGATCTTCTTTTTCAACCCTAATCTCTTTGCTGACCTCCAGTCTCACATCTTCAACTGACTAATGGATATTTCAAACTGAATATCTTATAGAGTTCTTAAATTCAACATGACCAAAACAGAACTCATTATCTCCCTGCCTCCCTTTCATATTACTGTTGAGGGTATTGCCATCTTTCCAGTCACCCAGGCTTAGAACCTTGGTGTTGAGCTTGACTTTGTACTCTCTTTCACCATCCTCCCCTATATCTGATCACTTGCCACAACCTGCCAGTTTTACCTTTGCAATATCTCATAAAAACCTCCTTCTCTCCTCTGACACTACCATCAATCTGGAGCAGGCCTTTATCATTTCACATTTATAGTATTGCTACAGCCTGCTGTTTGGGTTGCCTCCTGCAAGTCTCCCTTGACTAGATTTCTTCTTCTACTCAGCTGTCAAAAATTATCTTCCCAAAATAACAGTCTGATTATATCCCCCCTACTCAATAAACTCTAGCGGCTCCCTCTGACCTTCAGGATGAAATATAAAATCCTTGATTTGGCAATTTAAAACCCTTCATAACCACCTCCCTCCTCCCCACCCCATACTTCCTCTGAGTTCCTTTAAAATTTTCTTAGACCTTGCCCTTCCCTGTCCTATACTCTTTGATCCAGTGGCACCAGCCTCTTTGCTGTTCCTTAAACAAGCAATTTTACCTTCTGACTCCAGGTATTTTCACTAGCTATCCCTCAAACCTGAAATATTCTCCTTCTGTAGCTCTACCTCTTGGCTTCCTTGGCCTCTGCTAAATCTCAGCCAAAATTGAACCTTCTATAAGAGGCCTTTTCCCAATACCCTTTTTTTGTAGTGCTTTCCCACTGTTAATTGTTTCCAATTTATCCTGTACGTATAGCTTATTTGTACATAGCTGTTGACATGTTATCTCCCCCATTAGGCTGTGAGTTCATCAAAAGCAGGGATTATCTGTCTTCATGTTCCAAATAATTTCAGCAATGCTTGACCCTTAATAAATGTTTATGGGACTGGAATCTAGGTTTCCTCACTCTCAGGACAATATTTTATTTTTTATGACATTGCACTATGTCTTAAATTGAGTATTTGTTGGGTATTAGAATTGATTTTTCATAACTGTTTTAGAAAATTAGGGCTAGGGCTGGGTTGCTATGTGTAGTTTTTAAAGAACCTTGAATAAATATGCTTGTGAATAAAATGTATTGTGTTATCTTAGAGCATCTATAGAAAAAGAACTCAGATATGAGATTTTGTTTCATATTTATTGATGAATTTATAAATTTTATTTGCAGCATCATTAACCACGGAAGAAAGTTATATTTCTGAAAATCAACCATTCCCTTCTCTCCAGATGGTAAGTACTTTGCAAAACCTATATTTATAAAAAGATCGTCCTAAAATTTTTATGTTAAATAATTCTTTAGTTAATTTAAAGATAATAGGTGTTTATATGATTTTATTTTATTTTAAAATAGATGCTTTTGATTCTATATTATTCATATTGAAGTAAACAAATTTAAGTGCTAAGCAAGTGCTTGAGGTAAGGGACTTTGTTTAATTTTATAATCTACAAAGTGTAGTGCTCACCCCACTTGGAGGTACTTTAGAAATATTGGATGCATTATTGTTAAAAAAAAGGTTGATTAATTTTTTAAATGTGCCATTTAATAACTAAGAAGACGACTTGATATTCAGCAGAAATCTGCATTTTCCCTGCACATGATTCACAGATCTGTTTATCCAGACCTAGTCTTCATTATGACCTCACCAGCTATTAACTTTTGGATTTATCAAACTAGATGTTCCATAAGAAACTCAAACTTAGCATGTCTGAAACAAAATTTATTGTTATTATCCATTAGTCTATGGGTTCCTTTACAGGGACTGTCTTTTGCTTTTTTTTGTATGCCTAGTGCTTATTACAGTGCCAGCACATAGCAAGGGCTTAAAAAGTATTTATTGACTGATCAATAAGTGTTTATTGACTTTTCCCCTGAACTCTCCCCTTTTGCCAATTTTCTATTACTTTCAAGGGCATCACTATCCTCCCAGTTACCTAGGCTTGAAACTGCGTACCACCTTTGAGTTCTTACTCTAATTCAATCCATATGACTAATTGTTGTCAGATCTTGTCTTTTCTAAATTCATAACATCCCTGCTATATGTTTCCTTTTCCACTCAGCAACTCCCATAGTTCGGGTCCGTATATCACATCTTGCTTCTGATTGTCTTCTTGACTCCTTTTCCACAGCAATTTAATCCATCCTCCGCTTAGCTACCAAAGTGATTTTTCAGAAACATAAGTTGAACCACATGAAACCTTACAGCCTCCCAGTCAGTTAACTTGAGAAGTTCCTATGACCTTCGGGATCAAATATAAATTCCTTTATTTAACATTTAAAGCTCTTTACAACCTGGGCCCTTTTTAACTTTCCAGGTTTCTCATACTTTACTTCCCTCCATGCACTCTAGACCCCAAATTCATTTACTTACTTGATGTCCTTTGCATACAATACTCTACCTGTTGCTATGCTTTTTACACTGGCTATCTCTCATATCTGTAATGCTGTCATTCCTCACTTCTGCCGTTTAGTTTCTAGTTTCTATCAAGATTCATCTCAAATCCCAGTTTTTGCAGAAGGCTTTTCCTAGTTCCCTTCAGGTACCTAGTATCTTCCATTTAAGAATTTTCTTCCAACTACTTTGGATAGATATTGTTTGTATCTTGTTACCTGCATGTCATTCTTCTTCCTCATTAGATTATGAATTTTTTGAAGGCAGAGACTTTTTTTTTTGCATTTCTTTGTAAAGACCTGCACTTAGCGCACTGTATAGCACATAGTAAGTGCTTAGATTAATTTAAAACATTACTTTATATTACTTAGGAATTTAAATTTTTATCCCTTGATTAATTTTTTAGTTATCTTTATACAGACATGCATGTGCACGCACACACACACCCTCATATGGATCAAATGAGATAGCATGCAAAGTGCTGTCAGCAACTCTAATGTCTCTTCAACATGACAGCCCTTTAATTATTTAGCTATTATATCAACTTCGATCTCTTCTTAGGGTAGTCAGGGTAGCCTCATATGGCATGTTTCCAAGTTTCTTTGCCTTTCTTGTTGCTGCTTATAGAACATATAAATGTTGGTGCTGGTTTTCTGTTTTGAAAACTAACAAAATAGCAAATTCTGTTTAATTTAATTCTCTCTATATGTATGCATATGTATACCTATATGAGTATTTATACATACATACATACATACAATCAAAGAAAATTGGAATCCTGAGTATTAACAATAGTAAGGCAGAGTTTTTTATTTTAAATTTTTTTATTGTAGTAATAATAAAGGACAGTTGCTGGATAATTGAAGTGAATTGGCAGTAAGCTCAGGGATTAGTATAAAGGGATATAATTGAATTAGTAGGTATAATATTTCTGAGTTATTAGAGGGAAATATAAGACAGGTGTGAATAGTTATGGTTTTGGTAACTGAGCTTGGTATAGTTAAATGATTACAAAAATGATAGTGAATATTTTGTATGGAGATTGCTGCTGACTTTCTTAAGTGGCCTTTTAAAATCTTTTTGCTTAATTCAGTTTAGTATAGCAAATGTTTGTAAAGTACCTGTTAAGTGCAAGGTATTGTGCTGGATGCTCATGACAAAAACTATAATAGCTAGGATTTGTATAATGCTTTAAGATTTTTAAAGTGCCTTGCATGAACTAGTCCCTGGTTATATATATATATATATATAATCTGGGCATTCACTTCAACTTCTGTTTGCCTCAGTGTCCTCAGCTATAAAATAAGGATAATAGTGGCACCTATACCTCCCAGGCTTGTTGTGAGGATCAAATTAGTTAATACTCATAAAGTGCTTAGCACAGTTCCTGGCATATTCATACGAAGTGTTTAATAAATGTTTATTCCTCCTCCCCATGCCCCTTTCCTCTTTCTCTAACATACATGAGTTAAATATATAATTTAAAAAATAAATTTCAGGAGGGAGAGTGAACTAATATCTAGGATGGTAGGAAGGAATCACATTAAAAAGAGGCTGTATGTGAGGTACATTTTAAAGGAAGCTAAAATTCTGAGAAGTAGAGGTGAGTAGAGAACATGGAAGTTCTACGTAAATCTTTTCTCCTCTGTGGAGACAGAATAGGAAGGAGGTGACAAAGTATGAATAGAATGAATAAGTGCTATGGAGGATATATGAAGAGTCAGTTAAGGAGAACTAAAAGGAATGCCAGGTAGCAGTAAGGGCCCAATTGATGTCAGAATATGAATTTATAGTTTACCTGCTAAAAAAAGTTATGACCTTCCCAATTAGTAGTTAGTGGCTTAGGGGGAGCAGAGAAGGTTGAGAATAATTCAGGATTTGAATTGAGTTACATGTGACTGGTGATTGGGCGGGGGTGCAAGGTTTACAGGTCTGTTCAAGCCAGTTAGTCTGTGAGGCAAGTGGCGGCACAGTGGTAGAGCATGAAACCTGCAGTCAGGGAAGTCCGAGTTCAAAACCACCTACAAACGGTGTGACAGAAAGTCACTTAACCACTTAATCATCTGTGTGATGGAAATCAGAGTACCTGCGTCCAGGTATTGTTGTGAGTATAGATGAGTTTTTTATAAAGCTCTCTGCAAACCTTAAAAGTCTATATTGTTTGCTATAATTATATAAACTAAGTAAAAATTGTACTTGCTAAAGCACAAAACTTAATGCTTTATATTTCTATTTTTTCTTACTTGCTTTTGGTAGTAATTTTTTCTTCTTTTCCTTAATCCTACATTCCCTCTTTAAAAAAAAAAATCTTTTTAGGTTTTAGAGGCTTTGCCAGAGGATGTTGGATTTAACATTGAAGTAAAATGGATTTGCCAACAACGAGTAAGTAATTTCATACATTGTATAGTCTTTTGGTTATATTTGCAAAATTTTAAATTATTAATTGTACACGTGGAGTTAAAATTTTATTTTAGCATACGTAAAACTTGTTGAACCTCATTATCAGTGTACACATTAATATATTGGTATATTAATAACTGTACTTAAAAATGATGAATTTACTTATCGTTGTAGCATAGTATGATATTAGTGTTAATATCAGGGATGGCCCTAAACAAGATTATTGTTCAATTCTCCTCTAGTTCTTTCACTATAGTTTGATCAAAGCCAGATAACACCATGTTTGTTAAACCCTACTTTACTTTTAATCAAAATTTGCCTCTCCTATTCTACAAGAGCCTTGCTTTTATTGTAAGCAGCAGAACTTGGCAGTGAATTAATCACTAACATAATTAATTCACTCTCATATTACAAAATGCCTTTATTCACTTAAGTGCATGGAATATCATGATTTCCAAAGAGAAAGATCAACAAGGAGATGTTTTATTCAGTGTTGCCACCTAGCAGTCCTCAAACATCATTTGGTTATTTGATCTGTACATGTATTCACTCAATATTTCTACAGTGCATGATTTCTCAGGTGTGTGTGTGTGTGTGTGTGTGTGTGTGTGTGTACCATTTTAAAACATGATACATTTGCTGTGCAATTCAGTGCACCCTAGCTTCCTGAAAAGGTTTTTAGTATTTCAAATTATTTTAGATAGCATTATGTGAATACTTGGTATATATTAGAGTAAAATGAGTTAAATATCAAATGATATCTAAAGTGGGTATTTTGTATAAATGATCAGAACCATTCCGTGTTGTTAAATATTTTTTAACTTAACCATGAAAAACTATAGCTTGTCATTTAAAAAAAATTATGGGTTTTTGTTTAAAATGATTTTTACATAATTTTTAAGTGAAAATGACTGAACTATATATGAATTGTTCTAATTCAACAAACTTTTGTCATATAGGATGGAATATGGGATGGCAACTTGTCAGCATTTTTTGACATGAACCTGTTCTTAGATATTGTTTTAAAGACTGTTTTAGAAAAGTCTGGAAGTAGAAGAATTATATTTTCTTCCTTTGATGCAGATGTCTGCACAATGTGAGTAACATAATTCTTATGTCATAATTTTAACCATGATTTGTTTGGGGGAGGAAGCTAAACACCTCTGTATCTGGTTTTCCTTTTCTGTTCCTCCACATTATCACAACTTTCTTTACTTTGGGGAAATAAACACTAATGGAAGCAAATGAAAGAGAGGAGGAATGGAGAATGGGTAAGTGGAATTAAAATCATCAGAAAAAGACAGTGTAGTTCTTCTCTTTATTTCTTAGCCTCCTTATCAGTAAAGATCCAAATATAAGCTGTATTTGCCACCTGTATTCCCCTCTTTTCCCCCTACCTCCCAAAAAATATCTGGCTTGAACAAAACTTGAGTGTTGCCTACTAGTAGTACTATTTTTCATATTATACCTAACGATATACTCCCTTTTACAAGAGATTTCATTTTGGGAATGTGGCTGCAGTGGGAGTAATGTATTAGAATGTCTGAAGATCACAGTGAGGAAAAGAGTAGGTTTAGGAGGAATGAGGTGAGGAGAGATAGATATATAAGACAGAATGTTATGGTCAGTGAAGAGCATTCAGCATTCAAGAACATGAAAGAAGTATAGTTAATGATGGTGAGATCTAAGATATGACCATTTCAGGGGTGGCTGAGATTGAGTAAAGATATATTCCTGAGGTCAGAATGTTCAAAAGGACATTAGTATATGTATGTATTGAAGACTTCAAGTATGAGGTCAATGGTAGGGGTAGAAAGAAAGATTGTGAACCATTTATTAAACTGCTTAATAAAGCAAAGAAGAGAAGTGAGCCTCAAGTTTATAGGTCACTTGAACAGATTTGGATAGGATGATGTAGGTAGATTGGGTTGTGTTATTTAGAAATCAATTAAAGGCAAAACAGTTTCACTTTTAAAATACTGATTGAAATCATTCTCAAATTCTGAAATTTTCCCTTGTGATGATAACATACTTTACCTTATTTTTCCTTATTCCATACCTATGTATCTTCACTTATTTTGTGTTGCTTTGTTACAAATCTCTGATAAAAAGGTGACTCTTCCTGTGAATACCCACCCCTCAATTTGTATCCCTAATGTCATCTTCTCTAACCTCTTACTGGAGCTTGCTTTTCTGTTTAGTTCTTTCATTTAGTCCATTGCATTGTATCAAGTGATCAGTAATGCCTTTTTAGCTTTCTTTCACACTCATTCTTCCTATAGCTATTCTGTATTCTCTAATCTACATTTTCTATATCCTTCTCTCTTCTAGTTCATGACCTTTACTCTTTCCTCAGGTTTCTCATTTCAGTCTTAATACTGATCCATCCTTCAACTTTATACCATTTCTTCATGTTGCTACTCATACCTAAATCTTGATAATCTCTCCATACTCCCACTGTGATCCTTTGAACACTGGTTTAGGGAGTCATATTGGATTGACTACTAGTTCAGATAATCTGATCTCAATTTGTACCCTTACTTCTTCATATGTCTTTGTTATTCCTTGATTAATTCTCTTCCATATTCTTCGCAGTGACTGTTTCAGACTTTCTGTTCAAATTCCTTATGTTGCCTCCATCAGTCTTTCACAACACATAGCTTGTCCTTTTTGCTTGTAGTTGGAATTTCGTAAGTGTTGTCTTAGTTGAATTTTGATTTAGAAAATCAAAACTAGTCATAGTGAATTTCCTTATCTTCCCTATTCCATACATGTACACCTTCACCTATTTTTTTTGCTTTGTTACAATCTCTGAAAAGAAGATGACCCTTCCCATAAAGACCAACCCCTCAATTTGTAGCCCTAATGTCATTTTCTCCAGCCTCTGGCTGGACCTTTCTCTTATCAATTATTCCTTTCATTTAGTTCATTGTATTATCTCTAGTGATCAGTCTGTCTCTTTTCTTTTCACAGCTAACTTGCTAGAGTCGTCTTTTCTCACTTCTTTAAATTGCCTGCCACCTACTCATTTTTTAGCTCTTCTGATTTCTGGAAATGATTCTTTCCAAGAAATATCTTAACTTCTAAGTACTTTTTTCTCTCTCCTTTCTATGCCTTACCTCCCTGCAGGTTTAGATCACTCTTTTTCAGGAACCTTCTTTAGTTCATCGTTCCCAGCATCCTCTAAGCCCTGGGGACGCTTATCTTCCTTTTCTCTTGGTGATCTAACTTAAGTTCCATTGGTTCAGTTGTCATTTCTGTATAGTCATTCCTAAATATAATGTCCTATCTTAATTTCATTGAATTCCATCTGTGCACTACCAGTTGCTTGCTAGCTAGTTACAGACTATTCCATTAGCATTTCAAATTTGCCATGTCCAAACTGAAACTAATCACCTTTCTTCCTATATCCAATCCCACCTATTCTCAAAACTATTTCTTGATGAAAAACTTAAACTACGTAGGTTCATGTCTTCAGTCATCCTTAAATCTTATATATTCTACACTTCACATACCCACTTACAGAATCTCAGAGTTGCTTAGGACCTCAGTGGCCACCAGCCAACCAACAGTCATTAAGTATTTACTTTGTATTAGGAACTGTATAAAGTGGTAGGGGTACAAATAGAGGAAAAAAATTATTCCCTCAAAAATTTCACCTATGTATCCCTGACAAACAGTAATCTAGGCTTTGCTTGAAAGGCCTACATTGAAGAATTTACTACCTTATATGAAGCAAACCATTTCATTTTTTGATAGATCTAATTGTCAAAATATTTTTCCTTACATCAAGGCTAAAGTGCCTGCATTTTTTCATCTTTAACCTATTACTCCCACTTCTTTCCTTTCAGTCCATACAGAATAAGTCTTCATTCCTTTTCTTTGTGCCACCTTGAAATACTTAAAGATGATAGTTATGTTTTTTTCTTAATCTTCTGTTCTCCATGCTACAGTTCCTGTTTTCTTCATCTCATCTACACTTTTCCATCATCTCATCTGATCCATATGTGAATCTCAAGGTCTTTTACAAATTTTAGTTGCCTTTCTAGGCACTCTCTGGCTTACTGATGTCCAAATGGAAATATATTCCATATATGGTCTGCCCTGGGGAGAGTATAGCAGTTCCTGTGCCTCCCTAGTCCTAGAAACTTTTCATTTTTTTCATGTAGCCTCACCTTGCTTTAACTTTCTTATTTGCCATATTACTCTTTTGTCTCGTTGAGCTTATGGTTCACCGAAACCTCCTGACATAAGTGTTCATAGAGCATGGGGAAGGAAAAAGTCCAATGTGTGAACCATGAGTGCTGGCATACACCACTTGTACTCTGTGAGTGCCTATACCCTTTAATCTTTTTTAGACAAGTGTGTCTAACCACACCTCTCTGATCTTATACTTCGTGAAGTTAGTTTTTTAACCTAATTCAATTCAACAAGCATTTGGGATATAAAAAGAAAAAATGTCACACGTCCTGCACTGAAGAAAGAAATATTCTGTGGAGAGAGGGAAAAACAACAGGAAGGCACAAGACAGAGCCACTGCATAAGGGGTGGCACATGGAATACAAATAAACAAATTGGACTAGAACAATGTCTAGGTTAACTTAGAGAGTAGTGCATCAAGGAAGGAGGAGAGTTAACAGTAATGTCAAATGCTACAGAAAGGCCATGAAGGATGAGGCTTGAAAAAAAGTCACCATATTAAGCAATGAAGACATCACTGGTAACTTTGGAGAGGATAGTTTTAGTCAGGTAATGTAGCCAGAAATTGGAATGGAAAGGATGGAGAAAAAAGTTGAGTGTCAGAGTATAAGTAGTATTTTTTAACTGCTGGTGGGGAGAATGTGAAATGTATTTTATCCCTGTTGAACTTCATCTTAGTTTCTTAAGCTTAAGTTATTTGAGCCTTTCAAAATCTTGCGGAAATGAATATTAAAAACTAAAAATAAATTTTTTAAAAATAGTGAATAGATTGAGGAACTGAGTGGTTAGTGTATATGAAGGAGAGTTAATATGTATAGTCTCCTAGAACTTGGGAAGAGATGAGGAAGAGAGAAAAATTGTGAGCCCTGTATCAAACTCATTGAGGAAGGAAAGAGGATGAAGTGAGAGGTTGTAAATTGGGTGGTATATATGAATAAAATGAACTTCAAAGGAAGAAGTTTACTAAATTGATAGGGGTAGGGGGGGAAACGTGGAAGAAGCAATAGGGAGTAAGTATTCCCTCTCGCCTGCCTTGAACAGTGAGCTGAGGAGAATGAGTGATGTTGCAGCTACCATGGAAAGGGTTTTTTCAATATCCATTTACCCAAGATTTTGAGTTCCAAATTTTCTCATCTCTCCCCTCCCCCCACCCTAAGACATTATGCATTCTGATTACCCCTTCCCCCAATCTGCCTTCCATTCTATTACACCCCTTCCTTCCCTTATCCCCATCTCCTCTATTTTCTTGTAGGGCAAGATAGATTTCTATACCCCATTACCTGTATATGTTATTTCTCAGTTGCATGTAAAAACAATTTTTAACATTTGTTTTTAAAACTTGGAGTTCCAACATTTCTTCCTTCCTCCCTCCCCACTCATCCCTACTTTTTCTCTCTTATTCATCCCCTTTCCCCTCCATCGAAAAAGCTTTTTCTTGCCTCTTTTATGAGAGATGATTTGCCACATTCCATTTCTTCTTTTCTCCTCCCAATATATTCCTCTCTCCTTAATTTTATTTTTTTAGATATCATCCTTTCCTGTTCAACTCACCCTGTGCCCTCTGTTTATATATATGTATATAATCCCTCCAACTACTCAAATACTGAAAAAAGTCTCAAGAGTTACAAGTATTATCTTTCCATGTAGGAATGTAAACAGTTCAACTTTAGTAAGTGCCTTATGATTTCTCTTTCCTGTTTACCTTTTCATACTTCTCTTGATTCTTGTGTTTGAAAGTCAGATGTTCTATTCAGCTCTTGTCTTTTCATCAAGAATGCTTGAAAGTCCTCTGTGTCATTGAATGATCATTTTTTTCCCTTGAAGTTAAACTCAGTTTTGCTGGGTAGGTGACTCTTGGTTTTAATCGTAGCTCTTTTGACTGCTGGAATGTTATATTCTAAGCCTTTCTATTCCTTAATGTAGAAGCTATTACCTTATCCTGATTGTATTTCTATAATACTCGAATTGTTTCTTTCTGGCTGCTTGCAATATTTTCTCCTTGACTTGGGAACTCTGGAGTTTGCCTACAATATTCCTAAGAGTTTTTCTTTTGGGATGTCTTTCAGGAAGCAATCAATAGATTCTTTCAGTATTTATTTTACCCTCTGGTTTTTACCCTGTAGAATATCAGGGCACTTTTTCTTGATAATTTCATGAAAGATGATGTCTAAGCTCTTTTTTTGATCATGGCTTTCAAGTAGTCCTGTAATTTTTAAATTGTCTCTTCTGGATCTATTTTCCAGGTCAGTTGCTTTTCCAATGAGATTTTCACATTATCTGCTATTTTTTCATTCCTTTAGTTTTGTTTTGTAATTTCTTTATTTTTCATAAAGTCATTAGCTTCCATCTGCTCCATTCTAATCTTTAAGGAATTATTTTCTTCAGTGAGCTTTTGGATCTCCTTTTCCATCTGGCCAGTTCTACTTTTTAGGGCATTCTTCTCCTCATTGGCTTTTTGGATCTGTTTTGCCAGTTAGGTTAGTCTATTTTTTTAAAGAGTTATTTTCTTCAGCATTTTTTGGGTCTCCTTTAGCAAGCAGTTGACTCATTTTTCATGATTTTCTTGCAACACCCTCTTTTCTCTTCCCAGTTTTTGCTTTGCTTCTCTTACTTGAATTTTCAAAATCCTTTTTGAGCTCTTCCATGGCCAATTCATATTTTTCTTGGAGGCTTTGGATGGAGGAGCTTTGACTTTTTTTCTTCTGTTTGTATGTTTTGGTCTTCCTTGTCACCAAAGTAAGATTCTGTAGTCTGATTCTTTTTCCATTTTTTACTCATTTCCCACCATTTACTTGACTTTTGAGCTTTGTCAAGATAGTTCTCAGCTTCCAGTGGAGGTAGAGGGTGTACTGTCAGCCTCTGGATCCCTGAACAATCTGTAGGCCTAGAGCTCCAGAAACAGTGGCTACAGCTGGCCCTACTGCTGCTTTGGCTGCTATGGGCTCCTCTACCTCCTCCTCCCCCTGCTGCCCTGGGACTGGGGCTGGACCACTCCACTCTCCTGCACTGGTTCCATGGGCTTTTTCCACTGACCTTCCAATTTTTCTTTGGCATTTTGGGGACCTGAAATCTGCAAACTGCCACAGGTTTGAGAGCTGCAGTCTCCCCAAGGCCTGCTCTGGGGCCGTCTATGCCAGCACATGCTGTACTGTGCTCTGCTCTCAGCATGGCATGATGGACAGTTCCCAGCGACCTTCCAGGCTGTCTTGGGCTGGAGATTTGCTTCACTCCATCATTCTGTGGAATTTGTTTAGAGCCATTTTTACAGGCATTTGGCAGGGCTTAGCCGGAACACTCTAGAAAGGCCGTGCTATTACTCCACCATCTTGGCTCTGCCCTCTTTCCTCATGCTTAACCCTTCGTAATCTGACTTAATTTTATCATTTCACTCAAACTACTCTCTAAAGTTAATAATGATCTCTTACTTTCCAAAACCAAGCCTTTTCTCACTCATTCTCCCTGACCATTCTGTAGCCTTTTACGCTGTTCATCATTCTCTCCTCCTTGTTACTCTTTTCTCATGGGGATCTTCTCCTTGATACCCTCTTTTCTCTAAGTTTATGAGATATCATTCCCTCCAAATTCTTCTCAGATCATATCTTCTGACTATTCATTCTATGTGTCTTTTGCTGGATGCTCATTGAGATCACACCCTCTAACCAGAAATGTCCCTTAGGGTTCTCTCCTGGGTCCTCTTCTCCTGCTGAACTAGTTCACTTGATCTCATCAGCTTCCATGGATTTAATTACCTTCTCCAAGCTTTTCAGAACTACTTATCCTGCTTCAGTTTCTTGCCAACCTTCATTTTCACACCAGCTGCCTTTCAGATATCTCAAACTGGATGTCCGGTAGACATCTTAAACTGAAACCATAATACACGCCTCCCCCTATTACTATTACTGTTGTTACTTTAGAGGGCAACACTATCCTCCCAGTTCCTCAGACTTGCAGCCTAGTAGTCATCCTTGATTCCTCCCTCTCTCTTAACTCCCCATATCCAAGCTATTGCCGAGGCCAGCGATTTACCTTTGCAACATCTCTTAAATATGTCCCCTTCTCCCCTCCAATAGTGCTGCCACTTAAGCACATACCCCCATACTCTCAAGCAGTAATCCTCTAGTTGGTCTGCCTGCCTCAAGTCTCTTCCCACTCCAATTCATTCACCCACTAAATTTATTTTCCTAAAGTGTAGGTCTGATTATGTCACCATTCCCACCACCCCTGCCCCCATACCAAGTAAACTGCAGTCCCTGGTTCCTTATTATCTGCAAGATCACGTACAAATGCTCTGCTTATTAAAGCCCTTCTAAACCTAGTACATTCCTACTCTTCTAGTCTTCTTACATTTAGTCCCCAACATGTACTCTTCAAACCAATCCTGGTTGTTTCACAAACAAGACACTGTTATGTATTGGCTCTTGGCATTTTCTCTGATTGTCTCCCATGCCTGGTACACTCTATGTTCTCTGTTCATGACAGATGAACTGCCTGATTTTCTTTATGTCCCAATAAAAATCCCACCTACAGGCAAGCTTCCTCCATCCCTCTTAATTAGGGTCTTCCCCCTGTTATTTCACATTTTGTGTATAGCTTGCTTTATATATATATTGGTTTGCATGTTGTCTCCCCTGTTAGATTGTAAGCTCCCTGAGAGCATGAACTGTCTTTTAACTCTTTATGTCCCCAGAATGTAGCATAGTGCCTGCTATATATACCAGATGCTTAACAAATGTTTATTGATTATGTGCCTTCTTGTCCTATGACTTGTCCATGCCCTTCCCCATATATCCACAAGGAGTCCACTCAGTAGGCTAGAAGGCTTCCTCAGTTCTTAATGTTAAGTGGATATCATGATCAAAGGTCTGAAGACATTGGTGTAGTGGATTAATTGGAGAATGGAGAGACTAAAAGCAAAGTGAACAAATTAATAGATGATTAAAATAGTCCAGGCAAGAGAGAGGAGGTGAAGACTATGTATTAAGTTATGAGTAGAGATAGGGACCAATGCAGAAGATGTTGTCTTGCAGCTTGAAGATACTGTTGTGTACCCTCTTTGCTTTCTTATTTTCCAGTCAAGATGTCTTACTATTTGATAAATACTAAATGTCTGTTACAGGATTCGACACAAGCAAAACAAATATCCTGTTTTGTTTTTGACTCAAGGAAAAACTAATGCTTATCCTGAACTCATGGATCTAAGATCTAGGACAACTTCCATTGCAATGAGTTTTGCACAGTTTGAAAACTTGCTGGTAAGTTATGGTTCATTTTTAGGAGGACTGAAAGAGAAAAAAATATAAGTTAAAATAATCCTAATTTAATTTAACTCTGACTGGGAAAGTAGTTGAATGAATGTAATTGGGATTTGTGTTATACAATTCAAATACAGAAAATTACCCATAAAGATTTAAAAGTATGTGGGTGGTTATATTTAATATTTCTTCCTATTAACCAGGTATTTTCTTTCAGGGAATAAATGCACATAGTGAAGAGCTTCTTAGGAATCCATCATATGTCGAGGAAGCAAAATCTAAGGGTTTAGTAATATTTTGTTGGGGTGAAGATACTAATGATCCTGAAAACAGAAGGAAGCTGAGAGAATTAGGTGTTCATGGCCTAATCTATGACAGGTATTATGTTTTGTGAAAAATTTCCCTGTAACTTAGTAATAGTTTTATATGTAAAAAGTGTGTTAAATATATTTTATTCTATGGTGACCATTAAATATCTTTTGTGGTCATTCT
>CM053769.1:232092204-232106164 GCA_028658325.1 Potorous gilbertii | reverse complement strand
CCTAAATCAATGCAGGATAATGGAAATTAAGAGGAAAAGTGTAATATAAGCTAGTTGTAAGTCAGCAGTGTCATGTATGTGTGATGCCTCTAAGAAGACTACTTGAGAAAAATAAGGTTATTGGTAACTTCAAAAAAATGTGTGTAGAGTATGCTTATTATTTTCAGAAACTACTTCTCCCCTTAAGTCATGTAACTTTCAAGTTTGTTAACTATTATGAAGTTTATAAGAAATTATAAATATTGGTAAAGTTAAGAATTTCTATTATTGACTAGTTGCTTCTGAGTATATATTAATTGTAATTTATTAAAGGGACCATAGGTCCTAAATTTTTAGAAATATAGATAGACTTTTCCTTCAAGAAAAAGATTTTTAAAATTTTTGGAAATATTTTATCTATAATTGAGTTTGCTCAAAGTTGTTTATTCTTGCAAATTCTATGCAAATCATGAAATCATAATGGTTTTGCTTATGTTTGTTTTTTACTTGCACAGGATATATGATTCGATGCCTGAACAGCCAAATATATTCCAGGTAGAGCAGCTGGAGCGTCTAAAGAGAGAATTACCAGAGCTCAAGAGTTGCACATGTCCCACTGTTAGCCATTTTGCCCATACACCAAATACTTGTGTATGTAGGTCACACAAGCCTGCCAGTTCTCTTTAAGCTAACTTAAAGAATACTTAATCATTTATTGTGCCACAGGCCTTTTAGGATCATATACTGCTACTTGGGATATGTAGTTTTCATCATTCAGCACTGCTTATGCCTTTTGGTTTTCTCAGTCCAAATGAAGCAATAACTAAGTATTTTACTATTCCACTACAGTTCTTGCTAGAATTTCAAATACTCTTGGCCAGGTATAATTACTAAAGAGTCTCCACTTATAAGAAAAAAAAATTGAGTGACTGATAAACCTCAGAAAACAACATTTAAATTTTAAACATTTCTAAATTAAGAGAGTAGCATTTTGGAATCTGTAAAGAAAACATATAGTATTGACATTTGTTATACCTTTTCGTTTGACAAGATCTAAAATCATTAGCACTGGAGGAAAAAGACTATGCATAATTATACCTGACCATGTTAAAAATAAGTACCTCAAATGCATGCATTTGCACTGGTGGTTCCAACTGTACAACTATTTGTGCCACCTGTGTATGTTTCTTATGTGGACTGTCATGCACATAAACCCTTTTTGGTTCAGTATGACCCTGAGGCTGCTGCCATTTTTCCCTTCTACCAGATATATGCCTGTGTAAAAAGCCTTGGGGTAAAAAAGTGAATTTGTATAATACCTCCAAAAGTTGTTTTCATCAACTTGTCAAATTTTAAATGCAGCAGATAATTTAATATCTAAAATATGAATGAGTCATTGAAGATATTTCTTCAGCTTAAAAAAATATTGCACATATCTTAAGTGAAACAGATTATACGATGTGTAAATTCTACCAAATGCATGCTTCAGGTTTTAAGCATGAAATTATACATGTTTACCATAAGTCCTTGTATCCTGTGGTGCTAGGTAAGTGTGAGAAGGTGATAAGGACTAAAATAAAAATTTTTTGTTGCTGAAAAATAAGCCTATTTGTAGGCAATTTAAATTTTGCTTACCATTTAAAGTGTGTCTTACTACTACAAACAGTTCTTGCTTTATGTGAATTTGCATTACTCAAATTCAGCTACCATTCGGTAGGGACAGTGGGTGGAGGGTAGCAGTAGCTGCCTGGCCAGGGGTACTCTGTTTCAGGCACTGAAGCCTTTTAGGCTGCAGGGCCCCAGGCACTGGGTCATGTGGAGCCCCCCTCCAAGGAGAGAGGGAAGTATGCGGAATGGTCCACTTACATCAGTCGAGAACTAGCTGTATTTATTACATGCCATCAGCTACGTGTGTGTGCATGTGCGCGTGCGTGTGTGCATGTGTATGTTAGAAGTTGTTTCCAAATGAAATAATAAATGTCCTGAAATCTCAGCTCTGTATTAATTGGTTAAGATAAATCTTGTGTATAATTTATTCACAAATGTCATGTATAAACTCTTGCTAAATATGTATGCATGTTCTTAGATTGATACTTCTAAGATTTTTTTCATTGGTAGGAGATTGTTAAGACACAACTGTAACTTATGAATCAAGTGTTACTATATGATAAATGACATTTATTTTATTTCATTATAAAATATTTCAAGAAGATATTGTTTTCATAGATTCTGTTTCATGGAACTTCTATGAAAGCAAGTTGAAAATCCGTGTGTCTATCTCTGAAAGACATGACTTACCTTGTACCTAGTTATTTTCTCTGTATTATGTGATGTCCAGGGTTTATTTGTTTATCAGCATATATTGACTGCAATTAAGATTCAGTTAAAATTCAGAAAAAAAAACTAAAACTAAATCATAAAAGAACGACTTGTTTTCATTATAAAATCTAAACATACTATTATTTTCACTTGTTAACATTTTATAATTGGAAGTACTAGACAATTCAATTTCAGTAAAGGGATAGTACTAGATAGCATTTTAAAATTAGGGAAAATTTTAGTCCGGAAAAATTATGTTTTTTTTAAATGCAATATAAAATTACCATAACAAAATTTAGCTCAGGTTTGTGGGCGAATTGATGCTCTTAATATCTGCCAGGCATGCAAAGAAATTCCAAAACATGGTCTTTGTCCTCACGAAGCTCACATTCTGATGAAGGAAGGCAATATACAAATAAATATAAAACATTTTCAGTGTCTGTGAAAGGTAATCTCAGAGATAAGACATTTGTAGCTGTGGAGACCAGCTTCAAAGCCTTCCTTAAAAAGGTCAAATTTGAGTAGCATCCTGAAGGAATGTAGGAGGCAGATGTGAGGAAGGAGAAAATGCCTATGTGGGGACATGAAATGGTGTTTGATAGGAACAGCAAGAAAGCCAGGGTAGTTGACTCATAGAATATGTGGAAGAAGAGAATAAGCATTTATATAGCACAAATTTATCTCATTACTCATAACCCTATGAAGTAAATACTATTATAATCCTGAGACATTTTGCAGTTGAGAAAACTGAGGCAGACAAGTTAGATGATTTGCCAAGTGTCACAGAGCTAGTAAATAAACTGTCTTGAGTCCAGATTTGAACCCAGATCTAATTACATTCAGGCCCAGGGCTTCATCCACTTACCAGCTACTTCTCATAGAAGAGTAAAGTTTGAAAAGACTGGAGCGATAGGAAGAAGCCACATTGTGAAATGTTTGAATGCTAAATGTAGCATTTTAATACTTCATTTTGGAAGTAATGGGGATCTACTGGAATTTGAATAGGGGAATGATGTAGTCGGACCAGTACTTTAGGAAAATCACTCTGGCAGAGTTGGATTGTAATGGGAGGATGCTCAAGGCAGAGAGGCTAACCAGAAAGCTATTCGTGGTCCAGACATGAGATAGTAAAGGTTTAGAGCAAGCTTGGAATTGTGTGAGTAGTGAGATATATACAAGAGATGTGACAATAGAAATAAGACCTGACAACACGTTCGTTATATATTATGGGAATGTGTAATTAAGGATGACACTTTTCAAACCTGAGAGAATGGTGGGGGGCAGTAATAAAGTTAGGAAAAGAGGAGAATTTGAGGGGAAATATGAGTTCTGTTTGTTTATATCTTGTGTGATCCTCTGATTCCACCATGAATATTAAGTTACTATGAGAAACTCTAGGTGGAAAGGAAAGAAATTCAAATTTCTTTGAATTAGGGAATTATTTCCCTAATAGAATAATTTCCCTAGAAATTAGGGAAAGAAAGAAGTTTGAAAGGATGCCAAGAGTAATTTTGCATTTTTCAGAGGTGGGTAAGTAGAATTAAAATCATTGCTGCCAGATTTTTTTTAAATGATAGGCACATGTCCCTTTCTAACAACAAATCCAGGATGTCCTATGGGGTATATTGATTTGTACCTTTCATTTCTCAATCTATCAACAAGTATTTATTAATTATCCCCTATGTGCCAGGTACTGTGCCAGGGGCTTAAGGTAACAAAACCAAAAATGAGCATCATTAAATCCTAATTCACACTTACTAGCTGTGTCACTGTGGGCAAATCTGTCCTGTCAGTTCCCTTATCTATAAAATGAGGGACATACATACATACATATATACATATATATATATACACACACATACATACACACAGACACATACATACAGCATGTATACATACACATAGATACCAGATTACATGAAATAATACAAGGTTTAAGTTATTAGGAGGAAGGCACTAGCAGTTGTGAGTAGCCTCCTTTTGAGGGAGTGTTTGAGCTCACTTTAAAAGCTGGAAATCAGTAGGAGAAATGAACTATTTCAGGTATGAAGACAGAATTGGATAGGCACAGATACTAGAGGTAAGTAAGTGTCACATATGAGGAACAATAAGAGGACCTTTCTGCCTTAATTGTAGAGTTCATAAGGGGGACTAACTTGAATTAGAGTAGTGGGATAAGTTGGAAGAAGGTTGTGAAGGGCTCTGGATGGCAAGCAGGGGTTTATATTTGATTCTTGTCATTTATTAAGTGCCTATGATGTGCTAGGCATTGTACTGAGTGTTGGGGGTATCAAAAGAGGCAAAAGACAGTCTCTGCCCTCAAGAAACTTGCAGTCTAACAAGGGAGAAAACAGGCAAGCAAGTATGTACAAAACAAGCTATATACAAGATAAATAGGAAATATAAAAAGAGGAAAGTACTGGAATTGAGGGATTAGGGTAGGCTTCATATTAGAGGTGAGATAAGGTAAGGGAATCCAGAGGTCAGTATTTGGAGCAGAGGAGGGAGAACATTCCAGGAATGGGAGACAGCCAGAGAAAATGCCGGAAGCTGAGAGATGGAATGCCTGTGAAATAGCTAGGAGGTCAGTTTCACTGGATCAAAGAGTGTATGTCAGAGATTTAAAGGGGGCTAGATTTTTAGAGGCAATAGGGAGTCACTGGAGTTTATTGAGTAGGAGGGTTACATGGTTGTACCTGCATTTTAGGAAAATCATTAGTGGCTGAATGGAGAGTGGATTAGAATGGGGAGAGACTTGAAGCAGGCAAACCCACCAGCAGGCCACTGTAGTAGGCCAGACATGAGGTGATGAGGGACCTGCCCTAGAATGGTGACACTGTCAGGAGAGAAAGGGGCATATTGTTGCAAAGGTGAAATTGACCGGCTTTGACAATCAGATTGAATATCAGAGTGGGAAATAGGGAGAAATCCAGGATGACTTCTTGCTTGGAATCCTGGGGGACCAGGAAGATAGTGCTGTCCTCTACAATAATAGGAAAGAGACCCGAGCCTGGAGTTCACCAGAGAGATTAGGGCAGTAAAGTAGGGAGCCACTTGAACTTAATGGACATGGTTAGACCAATCACTTGGATAAATTGTATGGAGAATGATTAGAATGGAGACTTGAGAAAGTCTCTTGGGAAAGTGGGAGGTGAGGGGGCTCAGATGACTGTATGCACGGAAAGAAGTATATGAGAGATACTGTAGAGGTGGAAATAGTAAGGTTTATTGAATGGTTATGTGGAATGATAGTAAGGACTTGATGCCACCAAGTCTGTGACCCTAAGTTACTAGAAGCATAGTGATTTCCTTGATAGTAATAGGGAATTTTGGAAATTGATTAAGATTGTGGGGGGGCAGTGTAGAAGATAAATTCTGTGATTTTGTGTAGATGCAGACGATAACCCTTTCCTACCTTCATTAATTGTTGTGATCGAACAATTTCATCACTTGTGAACCAACTTTTTAGTGATAAACCCTCTAAACTTATCCGGGTTGGTTCTCAGATGAGGTCATTGCCAAGTTCATACAGGAACCTTTTCACTTTGTAGGGCTTGCTAGAGCTTGTTTTCCAGTGGCATAGGCATTGAGAATGGCAGGAGAGCAATATCACAAAGAAGTATTAAAATGAGGCTTTAGGGGTGAAATCCATACCAACTGCCCTCTTAAATACAGAAATTTAACTTTTTGGCCTAGAAAGTTAACTTTTGAATTAGTTTGCTTTTTGAAGATTTTTCTATTTCCTTAAACTTTGATATGGTAAGATATCAGTTACATACTGGAATTTTTCTTACTGGAATGAGAAGATAGAAATTTGGAATAACAAGGCTCTCCAGTTCTGGAACTTTGAAAATAGATTTAATACATTGATTTCTTTATTTTGAATTGTTTAAAAACAATATAAAGATGTTGCTTCACCTATGTGAAATTTTGTCTTGTTACCACTGTCTTGTCCATATTTCCTCACCACCTTTTCTCCACATCTTCCACAATCAAAGCCCAACCTACCTTTCTAACCTGGTTTTCTAATGCTTTGCTACATTCTACTTCAAAAAATTCCCAAGTGCCTTCTTACCTTGTTGCCCCTGCTTTTAATAGGCTGCCATGTTGTAGGTATATCAGAGCAGGAAAATGGTGATGGGAGTTGACAGGGGTTTGCTGATTCAGGCTGGTACTTCAATAGGTCAGGTTTGATGTTCAAACAAAAAGAGGCACTCCTGGGTCATTCTGCAGTTAATAAAAAGAGATTTACTTAACCATAGCATAGAAAGCATATTCATCAAGGGTATTTCAGCACTTGAATAGCACATGCCCTTCTCTCCCCATGTGGAAATATATCTGTTCAGCAGAATCAAGGGTGGTGACTAACATGTCTTGAGACATCCTACAATCCTTAAAGGGTCTAAATACAAAATAGATCTTTTATACCCTTAGAAAAGCAAAAATTGTATCAGTGTGACCAGATGCTACAGGAAAGCTGTATTAGGCCTAGCTTAAACCTTTGCCCAATGTCAGCTAAGTTTCAGGGAGAATTTTTCAACTTCTCAATAAAACTTTGAATAACATGTGGAGGGACTAGAGGGAGGAGGGAGCTGCCTTTTGAGAGTGTGATTCCCATCACATAACAACTCCATGTTGGCAGGGTCTTAAGGTTTTTCCAGAGAAATTTCTGTTTAAATGCTTTTAGGGCTTTTGCCGAACAATACTCAGATAAAACAATAAAAACATTAAGGCAAAAACAATACGTAATAGAACAAAAATAATAAATTTTATAAGTTTCCTTGAAGGAGCCACTGTGAAAGAAAAGGAAAATAGGAGAGAATAAAATCCAGAAATGCTAGGCTGTTCTTCCTATCTGCAGAGGATGCAGTCTCAGAAACATGGTGGAGGATGCCTGGTCTTCGCAGTTCACATTGTGTCTCCAGACAAAAGGCAGTGATGTGGGCAGGAACAGTACAAGGAACATCAAGTATACCACAGAAGACACCTCATGGTCAACAGTTCAGTGGAAGGGTCAGTCCAACAAGCAGGTTCTGTGTGCTATACGCTGTGCTGCAAAAATAGTCCTTTTTCCCAAGGACCTTATAATCTAATAAAGAGTGACAACATGTAAGCTAGGTACCAATACATTGTTAAGAGGAAAGGCACTAGCACTAAAGGAAATAAGAAAAAGCAACGTGCAGAAGGTGGGATTTTAGTTGAAAATTGTAGGAAGCCAGGAGGCAGAGATAAAGGAGGAGAAGCATTCCAGGAATGGAGGACAGCCAATGAAAATGTCAAGAAGATGGAGGCCAGTTTCATTGGATCACAGAGTACATACATGTAGGGAAGTAAGGTGTAAGAAGAAAAGAAGAAACCGGATAATGGGTTTTAAAAGGCAAGCGGAATTTTATGTTTTATCTTGGAGGAAAGAGGGAGCCACTGGCATGAGTGGGGACAGTGGAACATGTTGAGGTAGCTTGATTAGATCAGAGCCTTTTATAACTAAGTGGAGGATGGACTGGAGTGGGAAGACGAGGCAAAAAGACCAGCTAGAAGACTTGGAATAATCTGAATGTTAAAGTGTTAAGAGCATACTCCAGGGTAGTGTCAGAGGAAGGAGTAGGACATACATGAAAGATGAAAATAGAAATGATAGGATTTAGCAAGTGATAGATAGGAGGGAGTGAAAGAGTGGAGTCAAGGATAACACCTAAGTTTGTGAACTTGGGTGACTGGGAAGATGGTGATGCTTTCAATAGTTAGAAAAGTTATAATGAGAGGAAGGTTTTGGGGGAAAGAAAGATCATGATGTCTATGAGGCATCCAGTTTGAGAAATCCAGCTGGCATTAAAGATGTGATACTGGATGTTAGGAGAGGTTGGCACTGGATAAATATATCAGAATCATCAACACTGAGATGTAATTTATTTCAGAACTGAAGAGATCAAGTAAAATAGAGGACACAGGACAGAACTTTGGGGGATGCCCATGGATAACAGTTGTGGCCTGAAAATTAATAGTCCAACAGGTAGGAGGAGGGCCAGGAGAAAAAGTGTTACTAAAATTTTTCTAGAGAGAGATTATAAGAAGTGAGGGATTGACAATGTAAAAAGAAAAAAAAGTTTCAGAGAGGTCAACAAAGGATGAGGATTAGGAAAAGATAATTAGATTTGACAATTAAGAGATCATTGTTAACTTTGGAGAGAGCTATTTCAGCTGAAAAAAGAAGTGAGAAGTCAGATTGCAGAGAAGAATGGAAGTGGGAGCACTGACTAATAGGCCTTAAGCTTAGCTATGAAAGGGAAGGGACAGGGTTTATCCTGGCAAGAAGGGCCACTTCATGTGATACAGGGGTGAAGGATATAGTAGGGGAAGATATCTGAGTAATGTGAGGTAAGGATGGGGGAGGAAAGGGATCTCTAAATGAATAGCCTAATTTTTTTTTTTTTTGACAGTGAAATGTGAGGTAACACCTAGTTGAGAGAGTGGGTGAATGGAGTTCCTTAGACTAGGTTATGGGAAATGAGTAAATTTAGGAACTGAGAAGTTAGGATATTTGAAGGAATATCAAAATTTATGTTGAAGTCCCCTAGTATGAGGCTGGAGTTGGAGAGGAGAGAACAAATTGTGAGATAGGCACAGTCCTGGAGATGGGTAAATAATTGTTACCAGAAGCTTGACAGGGAATAAATACAGGGTATCTATAGTAAAATGACTAAGAGGTTGTACAACCTTTTCCAAGAGCCAAGATGACAGAGACACTTCTAATGCTGCAAACCGTACAGTGCTCTTTGGCTCATACACCTAAACTTACCCCTCCCTGCAAAACATCACAGGGGGATGATACTGAATATTTGTTCCCTTAGAGCCTTTGGCAGAAAGGCTGGTACCTTCTTAAAGAAGGCCTCTCCCTCACCTCAATCCAGGGACTCATAATTGGCCATGAAGTCAGCTCTTCTAGGTAAATACAGTCACCAAAATTATATGTCAGTGTCAGTTTCACCTTCCCCATGCTGTTAGAAAGCGAGACCTCCTAACTGTATTACTTCCAAGACCATCTCAGAAGAACGAAAACTTGCCAGTTGAACATCTGAGCATTTCTCCAGGCATGTGAAGCCCTCAAAGGTGGCAAGGATCTTGGCATTTAGAGCTATTTCCCTGGGAAGTTATAAAGAAAGGGCAGAGGGTCAGCTGAGGGTTCTGTCCAAAAGCAGTCTATTCTTAATAGAATTTGAATAAAAAACTACTGGACTGGAGGAGAGTCCTTCCCCTTCCTAGTTCCCTTTGCTTATCTCCAATTTTTCATTTAGTATAGTAGTATATCTTATTTATACATAGTTGTTTGCATATTGTTTCCCTATTACGAGCTCATGGAGGGCAGGACTGTTTTTGATTTTTTTATATTTCCAGTGCTTAGCACAGTGTTTGGATATGGTAGACATTTTAATAACCGCTTATTGCCTTCCTAGAGTAGAGATGATTTCCTACAGACATGACTTCTTGGAGGATGAATACCGTTTGGGCAGTGAGGTACGTGATGTTTCAGCTGTTGATTAGCGAGGGCAAAACTCTTGCCCTGAGATGAGGTAAGAGAACCATTTTGTAGTGACACTCTAATCTGATCACAATCTGTTGTTGTTACACTTCTTTCTCTGCCTTGCAGCCCCAAATACTCTTGTTTCATGCCTCAATCACTCACCCCCTCAGTTCTTTCCTAGGTCACCACCCTATGCAGTGGCTATACTTTCCTCTCTTCATCTTGACCTCTTGTTGAAACCATTCAACTCTGCATTGTCCTTCAGAGTCCTGTGCCCTTAATTCTTGCCAAATTTCAGCCTTGGGTTACTCCCACTTTCTATTGCCTTTTCTCTCACTCTCATGTTGAACAAACCTGGAGAAAATCATTAAACCATGCTAATTAGCTCCATTATAAATTTATGTTATGTAATCTCAAATATATCCTCATTGTGGCCAAGCCATCCTTTTAACCTCCCTAATTGATTCACTATTCACCTCACTCTAGAGGTTTTTGCAAACCTTTTCATCCATCCTCCAATCTCCAGTAGCATTCTTGTTTCACCTTGTCATCTGAGAACTTTGCATTAAATTTCCCGAAAAAAATTGAGGCCATTTGCCAATCTCTTCTTCCCAACTCTACATCTTACATCATTCAATATGGCCACTATCTCCTTCATCCGTGTCTTATGTGACAAGACACATTTTTACACAAGGGAACATATTCTACCCCATTTTCTTCAGAAAACTATGACCTGTATCATCCCTGTTGTCTCCAATAATCTTCAGTCTCTCCTATCTACTGTTTGCTTCCCTGTGACCTACTAGCACACTCATGTCTCTCCCATCTTCAAAAGACCCTCTAACATATCTTTCCTCCTTTCTGTGGCCAAACTTGTAAAGGTACCATATGTGCCTCCATAACTTTTTTTTCAATTTTTTTTTAAACCTCTGCAATCTCTCTTTGGAGCTCAGCATTCAACAAGTAATGCTCTTTTTAAACATCACTATTCCAAACATTTATTTTCTTTTATTTAAGAAATATTTTTATTTCCAGCTCCAAATTCTTAACTTCCTCCACCCCTTCCCCACCCACTGAGAATGCAAGAAATACAATACCCATTATACATATGAAGTCATGCAAAACATTTCCCGAAAATAAAGAAAATAACATACTTCAATCTGCACTCAGAATCCCTCACTTCTCTCTCTGGAGGTAGGCAGCATTTTTCATCATGAGTCTTTTGGAAAATGTTATGGATCGTCGCATTGCTTACAATAGCTATGTTTCACAGATGATTATTACAGGGTTGCTGTTACTGTTTGCTATATTCTTCTAGTTCTGTTCACTCTACTTTGCATCAGCTCATATAAATTGTCCCAGGTTTTTTTCAGAAACCATCCCCTTCATCATTTGTTTTATCGCCGTAGTATTTCATTATAATCCTATATCACAATAATGCTCTTTCCAAAGTTACTAGTGATCTCTGAATTTCCATTTCCAGTGACCTTTTTTCTTACCCCTTATCCTTCTTGTTCTACCTGCAGCCTTTAACTACTACTTTTTTTGGATACTCTTTTCTCTCGAGATTTTCACAATACTACTCTCTCCTGGCTGTCTTTTGTCTATCTGACTGCTTGTCTGCCTTCTTGGTTCATCTTCTAGATCATGTCCAGTAACGGTATCTTCCAGGGCTCTCTCCTAGCCCATTTTTCTCATGACCTCATAAATTCCCATGGATTAAATTATCATCTCTGTGCTGATGATTCTCAGATCTGCTTTTCCAGCCCTAGCATATCTCATAACCTCCAGACTTTCATCTCCTACTTATTGGACATTTTGAACAAGATGTCTCATATTTGTTTATTCCTACTTAATTCAACATGTCCAAAATGAAACTCATAGTTTTTCTCTCGAGGTCACTACCGGTTCACAACCTATGTGTTATCCTGTACTCCTCACTCTTTCTCACCACTTCCATATCCATCAGTTACCAAATTCTTTTGATTTTACCTTCTTAACATCTCTTGTGTATGCCCCCTTCTCCTCTCTTATGGTTCATGTTCTTATCACCTCATGATTGAGGTTGTGCTCAGGTCTCCCTCCATTCCAGTCCATCCTCCAGTCAGCTATCAAACTGACCTTCCCAAAGTTCAGGTCTGACCATATCATTTGTCCTTCCCACTTAATAAATTCCAATAGCTCTCTGTCATCAAATACATAAAACCCTCAGTTTGGCCTTCAGAGCCCTTTATAACCCATCCCCCTTTACCTTTCATGTCTTCTTATACTTACCTTCATGCACTCTTTAGTCCAATAAGACCAGCCTCCTTATTCCTCAAACAAGCTGCTTTAGCTTTGAACCGTGTATTTTCACTGCTTATTCCCTTACCTAGAATTCTCTCCCTCCTGGTTCCTGACTTTCTTCAAGTGTCAGCTAAATTCCCATCTTCTTTAAGAAGCATTTCCCAATCTTCTTTAATGCAACTTTATTTTCTCTGTTTATCTCCAATTTATTCTTAATGTATCTTGTTTATGTATGGTTGTTTTCATGTTATGTTGCTCATTAGACTGAGCTGGGGAGTAAAGACTTTATTTTTGTTTTTAAAAACTTTTATCACCATCATTTTGCACAATGCCTGACTCATAGTAGAAGTTTAATAAGTGTTGAGTTGACTTATATGACATTTTATTTAAGATTTTCTAAATGTCTTACATGTGTGATCTCATTTGGTACTCACAATAACTCTGGGAGGTAGGTGAATAATGTTGGATTCAAAGTCTGGAGGACCCAAGTTCTATTCCAGTGTCAGGCACAATTACATTCTTCTTCAATTTCTTCATCCGTAAAATGTGGATAGTAATAGCAACTACCTCTCAGAGTTGTTATTAGGCAAAAAACCCACAAAAAACAACAATAGCTAACATTTACATAGCACCTACTATGTGCCAAACATTGTGCCAAATGCTTTACAGATATCCCATTTGATACACACAACTACCTTGGGAGTAGGTGCAATTATGTGTGTATGTATATATAAAATATTTCTTGGCAAAGATAATGGAGTGGTTTGCCATTTCCTTGCCCAACTTATTTTACAGATGAAGAAAATAAGGTAAAGAAAGGTTAAGTGACTTTCCTAGGGTCACACAATAAGTGTCTGAGTGTGGGTTTGGATTCAGGGCTTTCTGACTTCAGACCCAGTGCCACCTAGCTGTTCTGATAAAATGAGACAATATTTGTAAAGCTCTTAACAAATCTTAAAGCACCATACGAGTACTAACTGTTACTATTGGAGCTTCTGCAAGAGGCCTTTCCATTTCTGCCCTGTTAGTTCCTAGTGCCTTATTTTCAAGGGTTACCTATTTGTATTTACCTTGTATTACTGATTTATGTATGTTCGTGCGTGTGTGTAGGTAAAATGTCACACGTTGTACATATGTATATGTATATTATATACATATACACACACCTATATGTGCATATATATTTAAAAAGTAAGTGACACAGAATAAATGAGTGTCCAGAACTTCCCCATGTAAGCTTCTTGAAGGACTGTTTTTACTTTTTCATTGTATTTACAGCATTTAACAGTGTCTGGGACATAGTGTTCAATAAATGCTTTTTGATTTTTGTGTTGATTAGTCTTACCTTTTCAGGTGGACTGATGAAATTATTGCTTTGAAAATACTGAGTACTCTTTGTTTAGTCGTTTCAGTGATTTCCAACTCTTTATAACCCCTTTTGGGGTTTTCTTGGCAAAGATACTGGCATGGTTTCCTACTCCATGGATGAGGAAACTGAGGTGAGCAGTGTTAAGTGACTTGCCCAGAGTCACACAGCAAGTAAGTGTCTGAGGCTGGAGATGAACTTGTCTTCCTAACTCCAAGCCCAGCACTACCTGCTGTGCCACCTAGCTGCCCTCACTGAGTACCCTTTATTGTTCTTCAATTGTTTTGGTCATGTTTGACTTTTCCTAACTCCATTTTGGGGTTTTCTTGGCAAAGATGCTGGAGTGGTTTGCCATTTCCTTCTCCAGCTCATTTTTACAAATGAGAAACTGGGACAAACAGGGTTAAGTGACTTGCCTAGAGTCACATGGCTAGTAAGTACCCAAGACCAGATTTGAACCCATGAAGATGAGTCTTCCTGACTTCAGGTCC
>CM053769.1:232047714-232091704 GCA_028658325.1 Potorous gilbertii | reverse complement strand
AAAGAAACTATAAGCACTGTGAATAATATAGTATTTTTTATTGATGTTCAGTGTGCTTATATATGTTGTGTCCTATTTAACCATCCTCAACTCGTCCTTTTCTTCATCCTCCTTCATCCAGTCGGTTGCTAAGTGTTGTTGGATTTGCTTCTACAATATCTCTTGGAGTTCTCTCTAGTTCACACAATTACCCCCCTAAGTCTAGCCCTTGTGACCTTGTCTGGAATATTGCAGCACGTTCATATTCAGAGTCCAAGCTTCTACTCTTTCTTTCTTCCCCTGCAACCTACCCTTTCCACTCATTTTCCAAAATTATCATTCCACAATATGTCAGATAATGACATTCCCCTATTTAAGAAATTTTGATAGTGTCTTGTTGCCTCTGGGATAAAACACAAAATCCGCAGCTTCTTAGCAGAGCTTTTCACAAAAGGTCTACCCTATATCTTTTAAAAATATATATTTTTTGATGTTCTTTAGAAAAAAAACCTCTAGTACTTCCCTCTGCTTCTCACATCAATCCCTCTTCTCCAACTCTTCCTTGTAAGAAGTAAATATAGCCAAACAAATAAATCAAACCATTGGTCATCTCTCATTGCATATCTTTAGTACATACCTTGCTAAAATGAGTGGGAGATGTGCTTCACCCTCAGTCTTCTGAAGTCATGATTAGCCACTTCCTGGATTAGAGTTCTGGAGTCTTTTAGAGTTGTTTTCCTTAACATTATTATAGTCCTCGTGTAAATAATTTTCCTAGTTTTGCATACTGCATTTTGCATCAATTTATACAAATCTTCTCAAATTTTTATGAATTCTTCATTTTATAATTTCGTATAAGATTACATTATATCCATATCATTTTGTTCAACAATTTCTCAACCAATGAATACCCACTTTGTTTTTTTGTTCTTTGCTATGAAAAAGAAGTCTTAGCTTGCCTTCCAGGCTTACTGCACATTATTCCCTTTCACAAATTCCCCACTCCAGTGAAACTGGCCCATCTGCTGTTCCCCTAGCTCAGTACTCTGTCTTCCACCTCTGTGCCATTGCATAGATTGTCTCCTTGGTGTCTCTGCACCCCCTCATCTCTGGAATGAATTTCGTTCTCATTATTAATTTTTAAAATCTCTGGCTTCTTTCAGAAGTCCAGCTAACCTACTTTTTCCCAGAGGAAGCCTGCCCTAATCTGCTGGTTCCCTTAATTTTTAGTGTTATCTCCCTTCTCAGATTATTGTGTGTATATGTATATAGATATACATACATGTATGTATATGGGTATACATGTATGTGTATCTTTATCTATCTATACATAGATAGGGAGAGAGAGATAATATTGGCTTCATTTTAGGGTTTTGGGAGGGGGAAGGTAGTGGTATGATTTTTAACACTCAGATTACATCAATTTTGACCGTATTGTGATAGCACAAAATATTAGTTAAACTTTTCTGCCAAATAACTCCAGTTATTAGCAGTTCTTATCAGATAGGGAAGTAGTTCCTGAAGTGTTTTGTTTCTGTTTCTCTTTTTTTTTTCGTTCTTGAAAACCCTTTCAGCCAAGGAAAAGAAAATTATGTTGTGAATCTTCAGGGCAGCTTAATATGTTATTAAAAATATTGTTTTAGTTTATTCATTAAGTGCTTAAAATACCTACAATTCTTTAAACATGCACGTTTGATGTCACAGAATAAAAACCTATTTGTTATGTAACTGGACAATTTGCTGCTTAAAACACATTAAAGAATTTTTAGTGTGAACTCCTTGGACCATCATGGTGAATCCTGGTTCACAAATTACTAAATGGTAACCACTGGAATAGGGAGTTATTTCCCAGGTAATTTATATTCATGGATCTATCAGACCTTCCTTTCATCAGACTTACCCTTCCTATGTAGAATTCTCTCTCCTCCTAGAAGGTTTATGAAATACCCTAATCTAAGGTGATAGTAGCTGAGGCTGGTTCAATGTATTATCTTTCCCAGATAATATTTCCAAGTAACAGGGGCAATCATTCCCATTAGCTAAACAAAATGTGAGAGTTTCAGGCCCCACATCAGAATCACTAGTGGGGAATCTTTCTGGTTCGGGGGATAGTTAGTTTCCTTTAAACTAAATAGGCAACTGCCTGCTTCATCAACTAAGCCATCCATAAACATAGAACCTCCCCACCCACTTTTCTCTTTTTTATCCCTGAAGAATATGAACATATTGGAAGAATTATTCTTTTTGTGGCCCTTGTATAACTCCTTCAATTACTTTCATTTATAGTCTCCTAGGTTTAATTTAGAAGGCTAATTCTAACTAAAATATATTTGATTAAAGTATTGAATAGAAATAATCATCTGAAAGTCAACGTAGGCAAAGGTAGGTCTTGGACATTAAGGTGTATTAGTCACTATCATAATCATCTAACCAGATTTCAGATTTAATGAATGATTTTAATGAATTATATTTAAAACTTTCAAATGAAATGCAGCCTACAATTGATTATTTTACATAAATATGACATCACATAACTGCAAAAAATTAATACATATAAAAGTCATTTTTCTTTCAGTAATTTTTCATTTTATTTTTCCTGAGATTAAATTTTTTGGGGAGGAAAATGTTCTAGAAAGGAAATTAAACTTGGGACTGTTAGATAGTAAAGCTTTTTAAGGGACTCAGTTCAGTTTTCTGCCAATAAAAGAAGATACTGATCAGAAAAAGCAATTAGATTTGGTTTTCTGCCTGGGCAGAATTGTCAAGAAAAAGACTAAGAACCCAAGGGCAGGGGGGAAATTGTGCAGATGGTCTTCATAAAACTAGGGAAGATTAAATCTGGAACCATGTTATAACACTGCTTTCCCTGACACATCTGTTGCAATCTAATTGCCTCATTTCTGCCAGATAACTTAAGCATAGGTTTGGAGTTCTGTACTGCAGACAATTAAAAACTCAACACTGTCATATTTTTTTATAAGTTTACAAATGGATATAGTTAGCTTCATATGAGTAATTTGATTTGCTTTGAACTTTATCATAATCACAAGTGGCTTTTTCAAGACTTCTTGTTCTTTGTAATATGATTTGCCTTTAACTTAAATGCAGTTCCTTTCAATCATCTTAATTTACTCCAGGGCATTTGGTTGAAAAATTCAATAGCTAGCTCTTCCTTGGAAAAAGATAAATAGCCTATGTTTGTGAAAGATTATTTTTTAAAAATTAGATAAAACATTTTCATTTGTAGAAGATGAAAGAAAATATACTACATTTACTAGGCTTTGAGTTAGAAATTAGCAGAAAAGTTGAAAGCAAACAGGGGTAAAATTGGGCCTTAGTTCTCAGATAAATATAAGCTAATTTTCGTTAAAATGTTATTTGTTTGAAAAATTGCTGAGTAATTTATAGAAAATTTATTGTTACTCTCCATAATGCAATGTTATTGTTTGTATTGACTAAAACCTATATTCCTAAATTTGATCTGCTGATAGGTATTCTAGCAAATGACCAGAGAACACTATCGATATCGAGAGAGAAACGTTTATGCCAATATCTTTTCACGTTGGCTAGAAGTAATATGAATATCAAAGTGACCCTGACTAGAGCTAAACACAACAGTAATCCACTGGAAATTTCTCTTGAAGAGTTTAAAAGCTTTGTATAATTTTAAAGTTTCCAAAACATATGCATATTTTATTTCCCTTAATCATCACAAATATGAGGGAGGTCGACAAGTATTATCCCCATTTTGTAGATGAATAAACTAAGGTTCAGAGAGATGAAGTAATTTGCCCTAGGTCACAAAGCAAATAAAGAGGGGAACCAGGGCCAGAATGCAGGAATCTGCTAGATGTTGACTCAGTACAGTACTCTTCACTCTATATCTCATTGCTTTGATTAGTCAAGCAGTAAACATTTGTTAAGTGCCTACAGTGTGCCAGGCACTATGCCAAACACTGGCTTCAAGGAGCTTACAATCAAATAAAGAGACATGGTAATGAATAGATCCAAAGCAAGCTACGTACAGGATAAATGGGAAATAATTAGCAGATCAAAGGCTCTAGAATTAAGAGGGGTTGGGGAAGACTTCCTATAGAAGGTTGGATTTTAGTTGGGATTTACAGGAAGCCAGAGAGTTAAGTAATATGAGTGGAGGAGGTGGACGTTGGGAGAGATCAGCTAGAGAACGCTGCCTGGAGCCAAGAGGTGGAGTGTTTTGTTCATGGAACAGCCAGGAGGCCAATGTCACTGGGTCAGAGGATGTTAGGGATTAAGGTATAAGAAGACTAGAAAATAGGAGTCAGGCTATAAAGGGCTTTGAATGCCAAACAGAGCAATTTGTATTTGCTCTGGAAGGCAACAGGAAGCCACTAGAGCTAACTGAATAAGGGGGTAATGTTATCAGACCTGCACTTTAGAAAAATCACTTTAGTGGCTAATTGGAGTGGGGAGAGACTTGACGCAAGCTGACCCACCAGGAGGCTGTTGCAGTATTCAAAGTATAAGGTGATGAGAGCCTGTACCAGAGTGGTAGTGTCACAGGAGAAAAGGGTACATATTTCAGAGTGATGACTGTCAGACCCTTTTTGGATGAGGTTCATCAATCCATAGCTATCTGCAAATAACCAAATGAGTCTATCAAAATCCTAAGCACTGTTGGAGGCCCAGCTCAGGTCACATTCCTTTCTAAAGTTCTGTCTTTATGCTTTTATTCATCCCAGTTCATTTTACATATGAGAAAACAGAGGTGAATGAGGTATTCAGTTCAGGGAGGACTAGTGCTTCCAGTGTGAGGACTTGCTGAGCCCTTTTCAGGGCTTCCCATCTACCTTTGGTATCGCCCTTTCAGCCAACTCTCACCAGTAGCTCCAGCAAGCTGCAGCATGCCCAGTGGCCGTACCCCCGTGACAGTGAGCTAACCAGACTGAGGGTCCCCAATAAGACTCAAACCCATCGGTGAGTTAGGGGGATGTCTACCCCAAGCAGGTGAAGACTTCCCTGGCAGAATGGGCAGATGAGAACAATTTATTCCAGTGGCCGTAAGGTAGCTGAAGCAGGTACTGCGGAGCTCTCAGAGTCTGATCAGAAATCAAGGACACCAAGGTCATCCGCTGCATCCCAGGCCATCACCAGTCATTTGACTTTTGTCTTGTTACTTCACTTCAATGACTATGGAAGAGAAAGGCTGGTGACCTTGTACCACTGCCTCACTTAAATCCAGTTAGCTTGTAAGTCCAGAAATCACCTTGTGAGGTCATTGGTCCTCTTTAGAATGAAGGATGAACATTGCATTTCATCCCTGAGTGAGTCTTTGCCTTCTTTGTTTCTGTTCTAAGCCACTAAATATTGGGTCTACAACAATCCCATTGCCTAATTTCAGCTGGACCCACAATTATTTTATTTATTGATTCCCATAGTGGCTATCCCACATTTTCTCCTCTTTTCTTAAATTCCTGATCTACCTGACTATATTCTTTCTCAGAAGATCTAAGAGACCTCATTATCAATTTTACTAGGAACATTAAGAATGTCCATCCTAAGGTCCCTCATTCCCTTTCCTTCATGCTTAAAAATTTCTATCTCCACCTGTCCTTGCCTTCTTTGCTCTAGTATCAGAGGATACAAAATCTAACCTATAGACTGATATTTTTGATCTATCTCCTCCCATCTCTATCAGGCACTATCAGGCGCCATTAATTATTCGTCTTTGTCCTATCTACTACCTTGGGGTCATCTAAATGGTACAGTGGATTAATCAAGGGACCTGGAGTAAGGAAGATCCGAGTTTGAATTTGACCCCAGACACTTACCAGCTGTGTGACCATAGGCAAGTCACTTAATTTCTCTCAACCTCAGTTTCCTCATCTGTAAAATGGGGATGACAATAGCACCTGCCTCCTAAGATGGTTATAAGAATCAAATGAGATATTTGTAAATCACTTAACACGGTGCCTGTACACAGTAGGCACTTAAGAAAACTTGTTTTCTTCCTTCCCTACCTACAAACCTACAAATCAGGTTAGGTCTCCGCTACCCTTGAATAAAAACAAAACAACCTTCTCCTTAATATTTATAGCAGTTCCTTTTATGGTCGCAAAGAGCTGGACACTAAGGAGCTGTCCAATTACAGAATGGTTGAATAAACCATGGTATGTGAATGTGATGGAATACTACTGTCCTATAAGAAATAATGAAGGGAATCATTTGAGGGAAACCTGAAAATGAAGAAGCTTCGAATGAAGTGATGTGGAATGAAATGAGCAGAACCAGGAGAACAATGACTTTAATAACAACAACATTTTAAAGACAGATAACTTGGAAAGATGTAAGAGTTCTGATCCATGAAATAGGCAACTGTGATTCCAGAGTGCTTAGGCTAAAGAATGTTATCTTCTTGCTGACAGAGGTGATGGCCTTACAAGAAGACTTCTTTAAAAAATGGCCAATTTGGAGACTTGTTTTGCTTGACTCTGCATATTTGTTTTACTTTCCTTTTCAGTGGTGGGAGGCAGGGAGGTAGAAAGAAATGAAGATGGACTTTTATTAATTAAAAAAATAAGCTAAAAAGAATGTAGTTGAATATAGCAAAGATTCAAAGGGGAAAAATAAACTGTAAACATATTTGTAGAAAGTTTCTATGATATGATAAGTCTCCTGTGATGATTATGGTGATAATAGCTAATAATTTTATAGCTATTTTTTTGCATGTACTATGTATCTGTATTATTTTGCAGATACTATGCTAAGCACTTTATAATTAGTATCTCATTTGATCCTCACAACAACCTTAAAACTGTTACCATCCCCATTTTACAGATGAGAAAACGGAGACTTAAGGTTAAGTGATTTGCCCAAGGTCACATAGTTAGTAGGTGTTTAAAACTGAATATGAACTCAGATCTTCTTGACTCAGATCCAGATTGAGATCACTGTCTCAAATTTATAAGAATACGAGACCTTCCCCAATTACTAGATGGTTAAAATATATTAATAGTTTTCAAAGGATGAAATCCAAGCTGTCAAAAACCATATGAAAAATACTCTAAATCACTAATAATTATTGAAGTTCAAATCAAGCATTTTTTAAAAAAAATTTTAAGAGGGCAATGGGAGGGAAATAAAAATAAAATAAAAAGAAGACCCCTCCCCTTCATTTTATCAGTCTCCTCAAGCTGAGATTCCAGATTGCCCTTCCTAATCTTGCTGACACCATTTCCTTTTCCATTCATTTAATCCTCCACCACTTTGACTTAGAACACCTCCTGTCTTTTGAAACTGCTGTCGTTTCATTGCCTTTCATGGCCTTTTATCAGTTTGTATACCCCTTGATTTTTCTGTGTCTTCTGACTCTGCTGACCATTTCTCCCCCACTCCTTTCTGAACTCCTCTTCCCTTGTCTGTCAGTTGAATGATTGGAAGAGATTCTTGATCCGATGAACTATATTTCTATAAATTATTCTCAGTTCTGGGTTTCTGTGATTCTTAACTGACTAATCTCCTAGCTCCCTCTTAGCGTATCAGTATAAATATGTGTTCAATATAAATTCACTCTAATCTCTCAAAACTAAGTCTGTTTTCTGGCTACTGAGTCCTTCCCTTTCTGACAGAAATTGATCCCTGTCCCCTCTTTCTCCTGGGGTTAGCAGTGTGGTATGAGTGTCAAACTGAACTACATTAAAATTTAATTGGGAAGTGTTTGGCAAAATAAATGAAAATACAATGCAATATAGATAATGTTCATATAAATGTTAGTTATATTTTTATTATTAGTTTTCTAAGTCAATATGCAGTCCACAGGGATTCATTTCTATTTGAGTTTGACATCACTGAGCATCGCATTTAGAGGTAAAGGGCCTGAATTGGAATCATAGGTCTATTACTGTATAAATGAGTAGTTCATTTCAACACTTATTGAGACTAAGTATGTATATGTGCCACTGTATGTGTTTATTTGTGTGTGTGTGTGTGTGTGTGTGTGTGTGTGTGTGGCAGGAGGGGGAGGAACAGGGGAAGAATAGACAGAAACAGAATGATCTCTGCCATAGGTGGGGTGTTGGGAGAATCATCTAACCTCTCTCAGTCTCAGTTTCCCTATCTGTAAAGAGAGATGGGTTTGACCAGATGATCTCAGGTCCCTTATAGCTCATTTTATATTACCTCATTGATGAGGTGTTACAGGTCTAACCTAGGAGAATAATGTTAGTGTTAATACGAGTCATTTGAATGAACAAATCCTCCTCAGTATTTTTGCTGATTGATTGGTCCCTTCCCACTTCCTAAGTGTGGGCAGCATCTGCTAAGGCTCTGTTCTGTATCCTCTTCTGTTTCTATATTCTCTCCCTTTCATGGACTCTTAGCTTCATGGCTAGAAGTGACCTTAGAAGTCCACCTCCTTATTCTACAGATGAGAAAACTGAGGCCCAGGGAAGTGAAGTGATTTTCCCCACATCACAGGGAGTAAATCCAGGTCCTCTGACTCCATATAGCAAGCCTTTTTCCAGGCCACAGTGCCTCAGAACTCATGTCTCCCCAAGGGTTCATTTATTGCTTCTGCAAAGGAAATTCCTAAATCTGTAGCATCAGGCTTAGTCTCTCCCCACAGCTCTAGTCCCACATCTCCAACCTTTCACACTTTTTCAGTCATCTTACACTTTTCTCCAGACATTGTAAGGTCCAGTGATGCTGACCTTGCTGCTTCTCACATAAGAGACTCTGTTTCCTGACTATGTTGCCCATAACCACAATGCTCTCTCTCGCCTTGCTTCCCTGTCTTCTGTCAAGACTCAGATCAAATCTCAATTTCTGCAGGAAGTCTTTTTGGTGTCCCCCTGTTCTTCCTCTCTCTCTCCCTGCTCCCACTCCCCACCACTAGCATCTTCCTTCTGTGATTCTCTCATTTACCTTGTATATATGTAATATGGACATGGTTACTCTCATGTTATCTTTCCCATTATAATGCAAGGTCCATGAGGGTAGAAACCCTTTTAGTCACTTATCATTGTATCTGGCACATGGTAAGTACTTAATAAATGCTGGTTGATTGACGACTAACTTGGCTGCTGGGAAGCCTTTCTTCCACCACTAGCAGATATTCCCTCTTCAGTTTTTCCTAGCGCACTTTCTCTGTGTATCTCTTGTTTCTCCATAACCTTGTACTATATTCTTTTGGTTTATGCATTGTAACCCATGGCACCTAGTAGATGTTATATAAATACTTTCAGTTCAGTCACTTTTTTCAGTCATGATCAACTTTTTATGATCTCATTTTGGGGTTTTCTTGGCAAAGATATTGGATGGGTTTGCCATTTCCTTTCCCAACTCATTTTATAGATGAGGAAACTGAGGCAAACAGGGTTAAGTGACTTGCCCAGGGTAACTCAGTTAGTAAATATCTAAGGCTAAATTTGAACCCAAAAAGATGAGTCTTCCTGATTCCAGACCAAACACTGCACCACCTGGAGTATAAATATTAGCTACTATTAATTTTTTCTTGTTTTTATTAATCTGAACTTTTAATATGGTAGTTCTAATAACATTCTGTTTGTATGTGTCCCTTTCTGAATTAACTTAATGCTCTCTTCTGTGCATTTTTAATGTTTTCATTCTTTCTTTTCTCTTTTTTGTTTTACTGTCTACCCCTAGCTTTTCCCCATGACCTCCCTCCCCTACTCCAAAAAAAAGTCTTGTAACCAATAACTATAGTCAGACAAAACAAATCCACACATTGGCTATGTCTAAAACTGTCTCGCTCTGCTCATCTAGTCCATCATCTCTCTGCCAGGAGGTGGGAAGCATGATTCACCAACAAGCTTTTGAAGTCATGATTGGACATCTGTTTTGGTTGGGTTTTTTTTTCCCCACTCATAAAAATGATAAACTTGTACTAAATAATCATAAAGGTGTTTTCAACTCCAAAATTCTATGAAGTGCTATGCTATTTTATACATCTCGGTAACATTCTTGCCTTCTAATAAAAGGCTCTACAACCAAATCCATGTTCGCCTTACCCCAGAATTCCAGAATCTCAGAACGGGACAAACCATACCTGAACACCATGTCCACTACATCATAGTCATAGTCATAGTCAACAAATGTTCATCCAGTCAGACTTTCTCCCAAAATAGCTTAGCCCATTTGGGATAGCTCTGGTTGTCAGGAGGTTTCTCCTTATAACATGCTTGCTTTACTTCTCTGTAATTCATAGTTCAGGTTCCTATTGCCATATAGAACAAGTCTATATCCTTTCTTTTTCGTTACAATCCTTGACCTACTTGAAAATAACTTTCATGTTCTCTATAAATATTCTCTTCTCCAAGGCAACTATACCTATTTTCATCATCTGATCTTTATATGTCAGAAACCCAAACCCCTTTATCATTCTAGTTGCCCTCCTTTGAATGCCTTTTAGCTTATCAATGTCCTTCCTATATCATGATGCTCAGAACTGAATATATTTTCCTTGGTGGTCCAGCAGGCACAGTACAGTAGAACTCTTTTCTCCCTAGTCCTAGATACTGTGCCTCTTTTAATCATCCTAAATTACATTAATTTTTTGAATATCATATGCCAAATATGGCATATTGAGTTTGTTATTGTCATTCAGTTATTTTTCAGTTCGTTGTGACCCTCTTTGGGGTTTTCTTGGCAAAGATGCTGGAGTAGTTTGCCATTTCCTTTTCCAACACGTTTTTACAGATGAGGAAACCAAGGCCAGCAGGGCTAAGTGATTTGCCTAGGGTCATACAGCTAGTCAGTGTCTGAGGCTGGATTTGAAATTAGGAAGATGAGTCTAGGCCCAGTACTCTATCCACTGTGCCACCTAACTGCCCCAATTATTGAGTTTATAATACATTAAAACCTCCTGAACTTTTTTGTCTCCTAGATTTTTTTTTGTTTTGTGTATCATCATTATATTATGTAGAATTTACAGTAATTTTTTCCTCCCAAAACAGAATGATGTTCATACCTTCCTGTTTGATGTCATCTCCTTGTTTCAAACACGTTTCCAAGTGGTCATCCTGGTAAGTCCAGGTCAATATGATGCCACTTGTAGATCTCTGGAGTAACTCTGATCTGTTGAACTGAAAGGGGCTGTTCATTATTAGTAAGGACAGATGTCCCTCAAGCCACACTAGTAATTTATGCTTTTCCTGACTGTTAAAACAAGTATATTCATTGACCTGTGAACAACTTTTAGAGGAGGAGACATTTAATTTGATAAATAGGATCATTGTCTTAAATCTGGATGGAAATTAGAGATCATAGGATTATAGACTGAGAATTACAAAGGATTTCTCCAGTACCTTCCTTTTACAGATGAAGAGACTAAGGTCCAGAGTGGTTAATTTACTTCTCAAAGGTCACACAGACAAGGAAGTGGCAGAGTTAGCCTTTGAACTCAGGTACCCCAAATCCAGGGTTTGTTCAACTATATGCACCATAGTGTTTTTCTTTTGTCATTCCAAATAATTTGAATTAATGATGACATTTCTTTGGTAATTGAGGCCTAACCACAATAAAACATTTTTTGAGAATAGGTTCTGTATTATCTCTGTGTTTTATTTAACATTAAGCATCTTTTAATTTCTTAGTAAAGTCACCCATAATCATGTTATGGTATTTCCATTTGTCTAAAATGCCACTGTTATCTGCTATGTCATAGCTCAAAACACCATCTTTCTTCATTTAATCTTTACAATGAACATATTGTACAAGTGGTATTTGGGAACCAGATGTTTATGTAAGAGCAATCTGACTGGTGTTATAGGTATTTGTGATCCCATGGGTTAGTGGGAAGGCATAGACTTCAAAAATAAAAAAGCTTGTTTATGAGCAACAATTTGTGCCTGTTCCTTTTCCTTGCTGAAAAGAAAGCATTTAAAAAAACAGCTGAAAGAAGTACATCTTCCAAAGGAAGAAGGTTTATAGTAGATTCATCTCATTTCGGGGAAAGTAAGCCTCATTTTGATGGGCTTACTGTGTAAACCCTGTGTATCTGTCTTGAGTATTCTTTTACACAAAATGGTACAGAGAATAAGCATTTTGTACCTTAAACTCAGAAAACTGTCAACTTTTAGAGTCATAGAATCATTAGATTTTATAGTTATAACTATAAAACTATAATACTAAAACTATTAGGCAATTTCCCTCCCCCATGTAATACTTCCTCATGTTTAGGCTCTTAAAGTGAGCACCATATTTTCTCATGGAAAGTTATCTCTTTTTTTGCTTATAATATTTTCTTTTAATCACTTGAAAAAATAACATGATAGAAACTTATCATTTATAAGGTTCATTTAACCTCTTAGAGTTCTTACTAGTTAAATATACACATCTCTGAGCTAGGCAAGGATTGTTATGCTTGTACTATTTACAGACATGGGATTTGAAGCAATGACTCACTAGCAGAATGAGTGTTGTTAGTCACAAAACTAATGTTATGTGACCCTCAAGTAATATTCACTGCCAAAATTTTGGTTGCTGATTTTATAACATTATGAAAACTCATGAGGAATCATCTCCTTCTCTCATCCCACCTCCAGTCGCCTAAAGAAGAAGACATTAAATATCTTATACTTTTTATTTTTAATAGTTTATTATATTTATTTTTCAAAGTAACAGGTTTTAAAAAAAATTTATCCTGTCCTTCCCACTTCCCTCACCCCTACCACTGAGCAAATTAAAAACAAATAAACTAGAAAAAAAAAGTCCCCAATACATAGCTGCAAAGTCCAGCAAAACAAATTCCCACATTAGTCAGGTCTGAAAATGTGCCTCCTTCTGCATTTTACAAGTTCAGCACCGCCATCAGAAGGTGAGTGGAGTGTTTCATCTTCATTCTTTTGAATTCATGGTCTATCTTTGTATCAATCTGAGTTCTCAAGTCTTTCATTTTTCTTTGTATTGTTGTCGTTGTACAACTTGTTCTGTTATTCTTTCTTGTTTCAGTTTTTCTGCATCAGTTCATAAGGGTCTTTCCAGTTTCCTCTGGAATTGTCCATTTCATCATTTCTGGCTCAATAATGGAAACTATCTTCTGCTTTACGTCTTAGCATATGCTCTGAGCCAAAATGAATATGCTGAGTTTTAGTGTAGTTTTATCTTTAGTATTTGAAGACTATATTGAAAATGGTGTCCCTATTTAAGTCATCACAGACAGCAAATATTTATTAAATATTGACTGTGTGGATAGCGCTTTCTAGTTTAGTCTTTTCATTCAGCTATATTCACATTTGATTTTTTGATTTTATATCATACTTCTGACGAGTGCCAAGCAAGAGGAGAGAGAGGAGCACATGTGAAGATAATAAGAATAGCAGGCATTTAGGGTTTACAATAACCCTGTGGGACAGTCAATATTGTCATCCCCAGTTTATAGAAGAGAAAACTGTGAAACTCAGAGAGGTTGTGATTTGCTAAAAGTCCCACAGCTGGTGGGAATCTGATCTAGCTAGCATCTGAGAATTTCTCCTAACTCTAACTACTGTCACACCATACTGCCTGCTGTAAAAGAGCAAGTGTATGGAGTTAAGAATTCCAAGTGACCTTAGAAGTCATGTAATCTAACTCATTTTTTGGAATATATTTAAAAGTTCTTTGCAAACCTCAAAGTTATAAATCAGTATCAGCTGTTATAGATAAGGAGGCTGAGCCCGAAGTCACAGAAGGAATAAGGAAGAGTTAGAATTGAAACCCATGTCATTGGCCTCCAGATCTAAGGCTTTCTTCATTAAATATTGATTCTGCAGCTAAAGTAGGGAATGAGGCCTTTTTTAGATTTCATATACAATAGCTTCTACCAGTAACTATGACACACAATAATATAAGTATTCTAACATCCTAGAGGGAAGATTTCCCAGAAGAGGTGGCAGGATTTCACTGAACTCCAGAGGATAGTCAGGAACTCAAATAGTAATGAAGGTGGAAGGAGAATGTTCAAGGAGCCCAGAAGAGCATGAGCTGAGATTGGCAGGCAGGAAATCACAGAGCCTGCTTCAGAGGGAGAGATCAATCGGTCTTGGGGTTGGAATACTGAGGGTCTTCTCCTCCCAGTTTGATTTTTTTTTTTATTAAAGGGGCCATCCCTTGAGTAATTAAAGCCTATTCATTGAATGGGTGTATCTCACTCAAAGTGAGAATGTGGTAAGAACTTCACCTGAAAGGGCCAGGGTCTCACATTGCATCCTGGGCCATCTCCAGTTGTCCTGATGAGTATGAGACCACTGGATCCAAATGGCTCAGGAGAAGAAAGTGAGATTGGTGACCTTGCACAGCCTTCCCTCAATCAAATCAAATCAAAGTCAACTGCAAGTCATGTCATCATCTTGATGTCATGGTCCTCATCGAGAATGAAGGACAAACACAACAACAACCTGTGAGAGATCAGTCAGTCTTGGGGTTGGACATCTGGGGCGATTCAGTCCACCACATACTTTAAAAAGAGCTCTATTTACCTAAGTAGCCAGTCAAGTAGTTATCCTACCTATCTAGGACAATAGTAAAATTTTCCTTTGTAAGAATAAAATTTCCTTTTATTGGTTGCTCTACATTTTCAAAGATGAAATTATCATTAAGGAAAATCTGACAAATGTCTGTATAATTGAAATCTGCCAACACGTCTCTTTCATGCCTCTCTGCTGGGCTTGTAATCTCTTTCTTCCATTCTTTTTATTTCTTCTTCATCCAGAAGTTCTATAGTGTGCTGCCATTAGAATTTATTCTCATAAGGAAATAACTTTAACAATTTTGGTAAAGGGATGAGTTCATGACCAAACAAAAGGAATAGAGGTGATCACAGAAGATAAAATGGAAAACCTTGCTTACACAATTAATTTTTTTTATACAAATGAAACCAATACAGTTAAAATTAAAAGACAGTCAATTGCAGAAAAAAATCTTTGCAGCAAATATCTGATGCACATCTCATATCTAAAACACATAAGGAACTAATTCAAATATGGAAAAATAAGAATCATTCCCCTATAGATAACTAGATAAAATATATGAAAATTCAGTTCTGAAAAGAAGAAATCTAAGCTATCAATATAAATATAAGAAATCTAAGCTATCAATATAAATATAAGCTATCAATTACATGAAAAAATGCTCCAAAACATTAGTGATAGAGAAATATAAATTAAAGCAACTCTAAGGCTTTACTTTATACCCATAAAGTTGGCAAAAATGACAAAAAGGAAAATGACAGTTGTTGGAGGAACATAGCCAGAGGCAAGTCCATATAACTGGAAGGCTGAAAAGGGAGAGGTCTCTGAGCTAAAGTATTGCCTAACCAAATGAACAATTGGTCAAAAATGATTCCATCTGAGTCAACCCATCTAGCCTTGTGTAACTCCTTAGTGATCATTGTTCTCCGTTTGTTACCAATATTCCCATTTCTCTTTACTCACTTTTTTTTTTTTGGTAATAGTTAATATTGGATCAGTGGTTAATGTTAGCTTCAGATGTACAGGAGCATCTATTTTGCATAACCTAAAAATTTCACCTGGTTAATTTTGTCAGTTGGGAACATTTTCAGTAGTATAATCTTTTTCATGATTGTTGTAATATTCTCATTTCTCTTTGTGTATGAATTGCTCATTTTGAAATATTTTGCAAAATATTATTTAGTTACATTGAAAAAAGTAAACCATTTTTCAGTGGGGTGGTAATCCAAGTTCGCATGAGATGGGCAGCAGTTTATCTGAAAAAGATCTGTGGGATTTAATGGGCTACAAGTTGACTATGACTCGATAGTGGTTTGGAGACTGAGAAAGCTAATACAATCTTTGACTGAATTAGTAAAGACATTACGTCCAGAGCTAAAGAGGGGAATCATACTGCTGTACCAGACCACATCTGGGGTATTGAGTTCATCTCTTAATTTCATATTTTAGGAAAGACATTGATTAAACTAGAGAGTGTCCAGAGAAGCGTAACTAGAATGTTGGAGGGCTGCCCACCCTTACCCCTGTAGATCATTTGAAGGAAACTGGGAAATGTCTTAACCTGAAGAGAATGAGACTTAAAAAAAATGTTATTGCTACTCTTTAAAATAACAGGTTCAATAAAATGTGATTTTATTTGGACCTTTGTTTAGGACTAGGAAAAAGAATCGTTAAAGTATGATATTCTTATAAACACCACATATCAGAATCAGTCTGTTCACATCTAAATTGTACAAACAGAAAAACATCAAAACATAAATGGGCTCCAGACAAATGGATGTGAAAGAAAAACCTTAGTGACACTTTCATTTTAAATGTATAGTGCTATCTAAAAAGAAACAGACCAATTAGTATGAACTCTTTTAAAATCTATACCTCCCAAGGATATAAATGGGTAATAACAGTTGGTAATTACATTTTTTATTACTGCTCTTGGAGACTCTCTTACTCTGAACAGAGAAACAATATGCTCAAGGTAAAAACAAGTTCTCATTTTACATTATAAAAACAATCATCAAGGTCATCTGACACATTGCATTTCCCCACACTCTTTCCTCTCCTCTTTGGAGCTAATGTCTTCCCTTTGTTAGGCATCCAGTACCTTTATGTTCTTCCTCCCATTTTCCTATAAAAATCTGCTCTCCAAGGCTCTGAAACTCATTTTAAGAGAAATAGCTAACATTTATAGACCTCTTTCAAATTTGTAAAGTGCGTTACATATATTAACCCCTCTCAGAGTTTTTTTTTAACAGACTGACATAGCTTCAAGATAAAAAAAATTAAATTTTCACTTATAATTTCTGGTATCAATTAGCAAAATATAAATGTACAATTTAGACATCTGTTTTTTTTCCTGCTCTTTTCATAGGAAGCCAGCTATATGATTCATATTTTGGGATTCTTGTCCTAATAGAATAAATAGCTCTGCCACTAAGAGCTGTGTGACCTTGAGTAAGATATTTATTTCTGGACTCCAGTTTCCTCATCTATTAAAGGAAAAGATTCAGTGATTTTTAAAAATCCCTTCCAACTATGTAAGTCTTTGAGCTTTGAAATTCAACTGCACCATATATGCTGAAATTTAATTTCTTGAGAATTCGGAGATTTGGAGGTACCTTGCAGCCAAGATACAGTGGCAGATGATTGGAGCTGTCCTCACCTCTTCAAATTCAGCAAGCCTGTTTGTTTACCTAGTGTGAAAAAAATTAATCACCAATGTAATATATAAAGATTTGGTGAAATACCCTGAAAGTCCTTTTAATATGAATATGTTGATAGAAATGAGCAAAACTTCTCAGCATCAATATTAAGACTTTATGAAAGGCATTTTGGATTTCACTGAGCTGATGATTTCACTTCTCCAATCATTTGGTGTTAGTTACAGTATCAGGGAGGTTGTTGCCAAATTTGTCACTGTGTCATACAATTAATTTTGCTTGGTGACCCTCCTGTGTGGGAAGCATATGGTTGGCAAACTGTGAGCCTGTGTGCCTAGTATTTCTATATATAGTTGCATTTGAGAGGTCACAAATTTGTTAGAAAATCCTGCTAGTAATCCTTTGGAAATTAACAGATGAATCTCTGACCTTCTCTATCTAAAATATTCTGTTATGAGCCCTTTGGGCAGAACAGAGCACCTGTCTTAAATTAATATAGGTAGTAGTAGCACCTTGAACATGATCAGCCAGTAAAGATAAAATAGTTAAAAACACTTGGCTAATTCCTCACTTGCTTTCACAAACTTTACATATCATAACAAAATTCACATGTATGAGGTATAGAGTTATGTATTTGACTACATATATGAAGTGTAGCAAAGTCTTTGATTACCTTAACTGGTGTCAAATCTTTGTATTTTAAGAGTGACTTTAGTTTTCAAGAACAATTAAAGTTATATGGAGTTAAGTCTCACATATTTGGTGGGCAATGAAGCTAAAAAAGGGGATTTTTTAGTTAAAAACAAGGCATGATTGTAAAATATGAGGTGGATTTGTCTATGTGATCTGTAAACAGACTTTGGAAATAATTCCTAAAAAAGATTATGTTTCAAAAATGTTTTGTGCAATAAACCAGTCAATTGGCAAGTATTTAGTCCATTAATATGTACTAGGAGGGCAGCTAGGGGGCAATGTAGGTAGAGTACGAGACCTGGAGTCAGGAAGACTCCTCCTCATGAGTTCAAACCTAGCCTCAGACACTTTGCTAGCTCTGTGACCCTGGGCAAGTCACTTAACCTTGTTTACCTCAGTTCTCCATCTATAAATGAGCTGGAGAAGGAAATGGCAAATCACTCTATTCCCTTTGCCAAGAAAACCGCACAAGGAAAAAACTTTTGCAATAAGTATCTCTAATAAAGGCTTCATTTCTCAAATACATAAAGAACTGAGTCAAATTTATAAAAATACAAGTTATTCCCCAATTGATAAAACGAAGGATATGAACAAGAGGTTGCAGGCAAAGAAATCAAAGTTATCTATACTCATATTAAAAAATGCTCTAAATCACAATTGATCAGAAAAACACAAATTAAAACAACACTGAGGTACCACCTCACACCTATGGGTGTGGCTGATATGACAAAAAAGAAAAATGCTGGGTACTAGAATGGATGTGGGAAAACTGGGAAACTAATACATTGTTGCTGGAGTTATGAACTGATCTAACCATTCTGGAGAGCAAATTGGAACTATGCCCAAAAGGCCATAAAATTGGCCTTTGATCCAGCAATACCACTGCTAGGCCTGTATCCCAAAGACATCTTAAAAAAGGGAAAAGGACCTGTTGGTCTTTTTATATTTATGGCAACTCTTTTTGTGGTGGCTAAGATTTGGAAATCAAAGGGATGCCCATCCATTGGGGAACTGCTAAACAAGTGGTCATATGTGATTGTAATTAAATATTACTGTGCTATAAGAAATAATAAATAGAATAATTTCAGAAAAGCCTTGAAAGACTTATATGAACTGATGCACAGTGGAGCGAACAGTGTACACAGGAACAGCAATGTTGTATAACCTGTGAATTACTTAGCTCTTCTCAGCAGTACCATGATCCAACACAATCCCAAAGGACCAATGATGAAGCACACTACCTGCCTCTAGAGAAAGAACTGATATTGATGAAATACAGATTGAAGAATGCTATTTTTCACTTTCAGTGTTTTTTATTTGAGTCTTCTTGTACAAAACTACTAAAATGGAAAATTTTTACATAATTGCACATATATAACCTATATCTGATTGCTTACCATCTCAAGGAGGGGAGAGGAGAGAGAGTGAGGAAGGAATAGAATTTAGAACTCAAAACTTTAAATAAAAATGTTTCAAAATTTAAAAAATCCATCCATGTGTACAAAAATATTTATAGCAGCTCTTTTTCTGGTGGCCAAGAACTGGAAATCGAGAGATTGCCCATCAATTGGGGACTGGCTGAACGTATTTTAGCATATAAATGTAATGGAATACTATTGTGCTGTAAGAAATAATGAACAGGCAGATTTCAGAAATATCTGGATAGACTTATATGAACTGTTCTTGAATGAAGTGATCAGAACCAGGAGAACATTATATACAGTAACAACCACAGTATGCAAGGACTGTTTCTGATAGACCTAGCCCTTTACAGCAATGCAAGGACCTAAAACATTTCCAAAGGACTCATGATGCAAAATGCCATCCACATCCAGAGAAAGAACTATGGAGTCAAAACATGGAATGAAGCAGACTATTTTCTCTTTTGTTATGTTTGGTTTTGTTTAGTTTTACTCATGCTTTCTCCCATTCATTATATATTTCTGTGTAGCATGACTAATGTGAAAATGTGTTTAATAAGAATATATGTGTAGAGCCCATATAAGATTGCATACTGTCTTGAGGAAGGAGGAGGAGAAAATTGAAAACAAATAAATAAGTAAATTTGGTGGGGAAAAAAAAACAACAAAAATTTTTTTAAAAAATACACTATTGAATAATAATGGTAAAAAAAAAAAAAACCACAAGGGGTCGCAAAGAGTCAGATATGACCTAAAAAAAAATGACTCAACAACAACAAAATGTGCTAGGAGCTAGAAATACAAATGCAATAATGGAATGATCCCTACTTATAAGGAACTCATATTCCAGTGTTTAAGACAAGAAGTACAAATGTAAATAAGTACAGCATAAATATAAACAGAATAATTACTCCCCAAAATGCAATAGTTAAGTACAAAAAATGGTTAAGCAGCATCTTTGGTTAAACGTGTTACTTTTCACAATAGAGTTTCCAGGAATAGGGAAGTATGACAGGAATAAGGAAATAGATTGATTTGTAAAATTTGCCCTGGAGGCAGCCCTGACCCCATGTGGTTCATACTAAACCATGATTAATGGATCATTATCAAGAAATTACAAGGGAGTCTTACCTAGTTGGGAAATCCTTGCTGCAAGGAGCAGAAATCTCAGCCTTGAGAAATGTACAGAATATTCTGTGGTCACTTTTTTAATCTCATTTCATGGACCTGTTTATCACTTAGATTATGGGGAATTTAGCAATGAGCCAGTGCCCCGCTAGCCTGCACAAGGTCACTTATATACTTCTGTTTCCCCAGAATTGAAGAAACTTAACCATCCTGTCCTCATATGATTTAAGAGCAAAATTTGAAAAGTTAATTGAGATTTGATTAGTGGAATCTGATTTAGAATTCTCAGTTAATAACTTATAATATTATGGTAGTGTGGTATGGTGAATAGAGAAGTAGCTTTAGAGTCAGGAAAACCTGGATTCAAGACTCATTTGTGGTATATACTAGCTGTTTATCCCTGGACAAGGCACTTAACCTCCCAGTGCCCCACAGTAAATCTGTAAGTTGCAGAACAGTTGCGGATCAGCATTAGTAAATTGAGTTTCCTTCCTGGAATTTCTGTCTTGAATTGAGAGAGAAGAGAGAGGAGAGACAGAGACAGAGAGAGAGAGAGACAGAGACAGAGAGAGAGAGAGACAGAGACAGAGAGAGAAGAAGAGGAAGAGGAAGAGGAAGAGGAAGAAGAAGAAGAAGAAGAAGAAGAAGAAGAAGAAGAAGAAGGAGAAGGAGAAGGAGAAGGAGAAGGAGAAGGAGAAGGAGAAGAAGAAGAAGAAGAAGAAGAAGAAGAAAGAAATTATGGTGCCATTAAAAAGATAAATTTAAAGAAACCAAGGAAATGTGGCAAGAGAATCAGCTGAACCAAGACATAACACATGATGTCTACCACTGTATTTTTTTTTTAAAGAAAACTAAAGAATACCAAACACCTGAAGGCGGCAGAACTTTAAAAGGAGACACAAAACAAATGCACTTCTTTCTTGTTTTTATATATATCAGTAGTTGACCTCATTAACATTTCAGTGTAATAGACTAATGTTTATATATTATTTCATCCCTTGTTTTGCATGCTTATTTGGTTATTGGTTTTATAGTTAATTCTTTTTAAAAAATGAAATAGTCCAATCATCACATTTTATAGATAACAGGTCCAAAGATATATTAACTTGCTCCTGTGTCCCCACCAGTGGCAGAGTTTGGACTTTAACTCAGATTTCCATATTTTGTGCCCAGTCCTCTTTCTACTGCTAGACTGTCATTCATTAACTCTTCTTTCCTTTCCCTTTTTCTCCCATCCCACTGAGACCACTACCAAAACTCACAGCCTGTAATTCCCCTGGATCTATCCCATTCTTCATAGTGATGAGGGGTTTCTTCATTCCCTTTGCAATAGGAGTGCTGATGTGTTGAACAGCATTGAAACAGGCTGAGGAAGAGTAGCCCTTCAAGATGACAATCTTTAATTGCTGAAAAGTTATTCTGAGCAAACCATATTTTAAAAATCACCACAGTGAAAACTAGAGGAACTAAAAAAGCCCCAAGCATTGCATCAGGGCTCCTCCTAATACTCATAACAAATACTTTAAACAGATGTAGCCTGCCCTGCCCTGACTTGTGGCACCTTGGCCTACCAGGTGTTATATGAGTTACTTAAATTGTTTTTAGCAGTTCTTCCATCCTAGTATCAATGACAGCAGCTTTTTGACTACTTGGTTTTTCTCAGTAACCCTGGGGCCTGATATAAAAGGAAAGCACTTGGGAAATTAAACATCATATTGAGTGGAAGTTATTAAATAAACGATTTTTTAAAATAAGCTAAGAAAATATTTTCCATTTTCAAGGCTCAATGTTTATCTAAATTAAAGTTTTCTTTCATTCTCTGTCAAGAGAATGTCTCTTCATTATTTATCCTAACATTGGCACTTCAGCAAAGCTCATGGACATCTAGCATGGCATATTGGAGCTGGAGAAGCATTAGACTTCCCAGATGAGAGCACTCTCTGTCCTAATATAGGTCAGAAACTTCTCTGTCACTTAAGTCTTCCATTTAGAGCATTGCGAGGTTACTCAAATTGCCCAGAGTCACACACGTCCCAGAGACAAGATTTGAGCTCAGGTCTTCCCGGCCATGAACAGATTGTTCTGTTTTCTACACTACACAGGCTTTCTAGAGCCAGAAGAGGCCTTAAACTAACTGCCTTCTATCAGAGATGAATAAACTGAAGGCTAAAGTAATGAAGCAACTATTTAGTGTCAGGTTCAAACTGGAAATTGGATCAGCTGTTTTCCAATCCAACTCTTGTTCTGCCTCATTATAGATACACTGTTATAATCATATAATAAAGGAACAAAACAACTGTTCCAGAATTCTGTATCTCATCATTTGTTCTGAGTGCTCATTGCCAAAGATTGGAACTGTATATCATTTCTTCTCATTTTTTCTTGTCTCCTTGGCAACTGGTTGATTTTTTTTTTATTTGAATTTTAGCTTTACTTGATAAGAAGACATTCTTCCTCTGACTCAGTTCAGGCATGTCTGCACAGATTTATATCTTGTTATTTATACACAGAAAGCCTCTAATTTGGGGTCTGGGGTTTTTTGGGGGGTGAGTTATGGATTGTCATTTCAGAAAACCTTTCTATGGGACAAAAAAGGAAGAAAGCTGAATATAACGGTTGGCCTGAGTAGAAGGAGGCTGGTTAAAATTGATTTTCTTTGTCTGATTTCAAATACTCTAAAAATGGTTGTTTGCCATTCACTAAGTATTGAAAGGCAAACTTTCTTAATGGCACTTAAAGGTATGTTGGAAGATTATTTCCACATGTAATTTTAGTACAGACCTGGAAACTATGCTATTAAAGCCTCCTTCTCTGAAATACATAGATTTTTATTTCATTTTAAGAAATGGCATACCCCTGACTAGCTGGGATTGAATAACATAATTGGAAGATTTAGATATGCTCATTTTTGCAGGAAGAGTTCATTTGACCCATTACATAAGGAATACGTCTAAACAAATTTGGATTTTAATCTTATAAGACAGCTATAAAAATAGAAATGTGAGGACAAGCGGTGATTTAATGCAGATTATTTGGTGATATGGAGAAGCAAGTAGAATAGGCATGAAGGTTTGGAACAGAAGGGGAGGAGCACAAGGGAGCTGACTGAAGGTTATATCCCAAGTAAAGAAAGGCTAGATTAGGGAATATTTCTGTGCAAGAGAACACTGATTAGTATTTCTTTGTTGGGGTTCAGGTGATTATGAAAATAACCTTTTCAAATTGGAAATAAAATATGGGCCTGAGACTCAGCAAGTTTTGCTGTCTTGGTGACAGAATAACACTAACCTCCTTGCTGTTCCTTAAACAAGACACTCCATCTTCTGACTGAACATTTTCCCTGCTTCTGTCTCATCCATAGAATGTTCTCCCTCCTTATCTCCACCTCCTGGCTTTCTTGGCTTCCTTCACGTCCCAAGTTAATATCCCAACTCCAGCCTTTCCCAATTCCTCTTAATTCTAGGGCCTTCACTTTGTGGATTATTTCCTATTTCTCCTATATCTTAGTTGTCCTGTTTATCTTGTTTGTACATAATTATTTGCATGTTGTCTTCCCCATTAAATTGTGAGCTCCTTGAGGGAAGAGACTGTCTTTTGCCTTTCTTTGTCTGGCTTAATGCCTGGCATATAGTAGGTACTTAATAAAAGGTCACCAACTGACCAAAAGAGAGAAAATATAGTTCTAAATTAGATTAGGGATAGACATAAGGGAGAAATTGCCAGTATTGTATAGTGAAAACAGTGATGGAACTGAAGTTAGAAGACCTGTGTTCAAATCCTGTCTGAGATCATATGTACTGGCTGTGTAAGAAAACCATTAAATCTCTCAACACCTTAGTTTTCTCATCTTTATGATGGAGACAATAATATTTTAACTACACTTTGCAGAATGGTTATGAGGAAAACTCTTTGTGAGTTCTAAATCGTGATATCACTGAGTTCTTAGTTAGCTAGACAGGATCAAGATATGAGAATTCATGGCTACATAAAGGAAGGAGATGGTTAAATTAAGAAACAACAAATCTACTTCTTTACCTTGAACTAGTTTATTTTGGTGCTCTTGACAGATTAGACAATTGTCTAATGTCGATTTTTGCTGGACAAGTTATTGATGTCCTTTAATGACAAGCTCGTTTTGTAGCTCACAATATTGACTATTTGTATAACTCAAACCATTTGTGCACTAGCTAATTAACTCAGGCTACCTTTGTCATGAATCATCCCTAAGACCGTTATTACTTCTTCGTTATAATGGAGAAAACCATGATAATGGCCCATGGCTATTACAGCTCCATATCTAGCATGAATAGAGGTGATAGAAGCGTTGTGAAGTAGGGCCTTTCAATTCAGTTTTAATCACATACCAACTCTGCCAGTCCATAGTCTACACTCAGTATTTATCATGACAGAATTTCAAATTATAAGTTCTCAAAAAGAGAATACTCCCTCCTGCCCAAGTAGGAACCTAATCATAAATAATAATTTTAGAAAGTTAATAATTTCCCTCATCCAAGCTGATGTGAAACTCCTTTTGCTGCTCTTTACCCCATTTTCTTTCTTTTGCATTTTCTAACTAGATACTCACACATAAAATGTGCTTATCCTGTGCTTGTTGTTCTCAATTTATGGCTTTGTTCAATGCTTTTATTCTAGTCTGTTTTATATGATATATGTTATGTCTTTATGTGCATGTATGATGTATATATCTATATATGTGTGTATTTGTATATATGTATATGTGTAGCTAGCTAGCTAGATACATACTTACATAAATACATACTTGGGGAAGGGGAAGTAGATCTGAGCCTGTGACTTCATCTGTATATGGAACGCTTAGTATGACAATATCCTGCACTGATATAGAACAGTAACTCATCTTCAACTTATTGTCTTAGACGTTGCATGGATACTAGGAGGTAAAGTGACTTGTCCATAGTACAGAGGTATATTCATAGTAAAAGTTTTTGACCTTGTGATGAAGGAAACATAGCACAGCATCCAGGTTGAGGAGGGTTTCCCTGTGGCTGAAGTTCTCCATATTCTGTTGTTTGCAGATGGCATGATGTTGATTGTATCAAACCCAAACATATTACATAGATTCCTGGGAGGAAAAAATCTGTAATCACTCAAAGGAGTTTGACCTGTCTGCCCACATGGCAAAGGACCAAGTCACACAGGGTGGGCAAGCATGAATAATTATGATTCATCTTTGGAGGGAAATTCTAAGTCAATGAGTATTTGAGTATCAGATATGATATCTTTTCTACTCTTTCTTCTACATACGTCCTTGTTCGCCATATATTGCAACTTCTACATGCTCACAGTGACCTCTCCATTGCCCTTTGAATGAATCCCAGCTTTGGTTTAGAGACTGTGGTGTTCCGTAACTTGTAGCCATACAATGTCGCTAGAGGAATGCTGATGCTCAAAAGGAAGACTTTCTTTCAGGGACACTGGAGAACACTCAAGGAACTAAAAAGTTCCAATCTCACTTTCTCTCATTCTGTCTAGCTCTGCACTTAGTACATTGTGCATTTGCCATCTGTCCAAGATATATATGTGGTGTTGGATGAGCCCTATATGTTGTTTCTCCAACCACATATTATAGTCTGAACAATAGGCATTCTTCATAGCAGGCTTCCTGGCTCAAAATAGGTGCTGAATAAATGCGTATTAACTGACTCATTTACTTGATTTTTTTTTTTGGTTTAGAATTAAGTCAAATGTGTTTTGAGTGATTATGAATTTTTATTAGGGGACTCTACAGTATTCCAGGCTAATAGGCAACCCAGCAAGATGTCTCCAAACATATGTGGAGGTTATACAACATTCCTTGAGATCTATAAGAACAGGATAACTCTGTTTGGCCCTTTGATTATTAATATTAAGTGAGTCACAAAACAGAGAGACTTATAGTATTTGCTACTGTCAATAAGTAGATGTAGCTCAGAGTTCAAACTGAAGAGAGATTCTACAGAGATGATAAAGTCTTCCAGATACTTCTACTTACAGATGAAATTGTAAGTATTGAAGATATAAATCTTGTTAAGAGTTAATTTGAGGCTTAACTGAAGGTATGAATTAGTCAGTGAAACTACAGTAATTGATCTAGAGCTTTCCTGCACTAACATAATCATCCTTTCTTCATTTCAACTCCCGTAGCACATTTACTGTCCTAATCGCTCACATGGTACTTATCTTTATCTTAGTAAGATTTTGATAAGGATATGACCGATTTCCCCAAGTAGACCTCTTTGAATGAAGACATCATTTCTTAGGGCTCTTCATATCTCTCACTTTACTACACTAATATCTTCTCTATAGAATATTTCCTCTGCCAATTCAGATCACAAGTCTTTTGAGTAAGTCATAGTACACGGTCTGTATGAGTGATTGTGACTGGAAGAAATAAAAAAACACCTGATAACCAAATCTGCTTTGAAGATCTTCTCTAAACTTATCTATGCTAGTCTTTGTGCAACTCTCATACAACCTATTGTCAGACTTGGATAGAAAGCCTTTTTATAGCTTAGTAGATCCATCAGTTTGTACCTCCCTAGTATAGCTTTTGAGAACCCAAGTTCACTTCTATATCATAAAGTGCCATACCCCATTAAACTAAAGAAACATTTATTAAACTCTTATTATGTGTAAGATGCTGTATTAGGTTCTAGGGAAACAAAGATAAAATTAAACTTGAGGATGGTAATGATGATGATGATGATGAACAATTATGATGCTTTTTGAAAGAGGTCTTCTTATTTCATCTGATCTGGAAGTGCAGTAGCCTTTCATAGGCTGGATCCCATTAGTAACTGACCCAGAGTTTTGACCCATGCTTTTTTTCCAACCTGACTAATTCACCCCTCCTTTGGCAGTCTGGTGACTCCCTGCTCCCAAAGGCTCATCCTGTTGCAGCTCGACTTAGTGTGAGCATCTGATTGGCTTAGCTTAAAACTCCTGAGGTAAAATGAACCACTAGCCTCAGGCTTCCAACTCTTGTAGAAGGGACTGCACTATGTGTGCCCCATGCTCAGCTGAGATTAAATTCTACTAGAGAGGTACCTTTACAGAATAGTTAATGCAAGATAGCTTGAAAGTGAGAACATTAACCACTGGTAGATCATGGAAGGTTTCAAAGAGGAAGAGCACTTGCCTATGGTTAAAGATTCTGAGAGTTGAGATAAAGAACATTCCAAACATAGAGGACAACTTAAGCAGTGACATGAAGACAGAAGATGTCAAAATTAAGAAAATGTCAAATTAAGGAACATCTTGGTGGTCCAGTTTGGCAGGAATTTGGCATTAATGTAGGTCAGTAAGGTGAGATGAGGCTGCAAAGGTAGCTGTCAGGTAGGTTGCATTAAAAAGGGTTTTAAATGTCAGACTGGGGAGTTTTATTTTGTTCTGGAATAATAAGGAACCATTAAAGGTTTTTGATCAGGGAAATGGTAAGATGTTCTAGGAGATTATTTTGTCAACTATGTAGAAGATAGATAACAGGGCAGCATTTAAGGGGCACTTAATGCATGGTTGTTATTTCAGTAGCCAAGCTTATGTTTTTTTATTTAATCTAGAGCTAATTTTAAATGGATGTTTTTCTAATATCATTCTTTTTATTAAGCCCATTTCAGAAATTGAAGACTTTCTGAAAGTTGTAGATGAATGAACATATTAGCATTCTATGACATGAAATCTGTGCTCTATGTTTTATGATCTGTTGATTTTCTCTTTTGAGGATGTTTTCTGGCTAAAATAATTGAGGACACAGGGTACCATTCATTAAAAACTGGTTGTAGTAGTATCCCTACTTTTATTTCCCTTCTGATTTTTATTCTTTGTGATTGAGGGAGCTAAAAAGTCTTCTTCAATATGTGTAGAATTTATGTGAGTCACATTTGTTTATGAAAAGCAGAGATGTCTCTGAAAAACATTCTGACAGTTCTTCACTGGGATAGTGCTACAGAGACATTGTTCTGAATAATGTAATAGAAAGAATGATTTCATTTTTGTCTTTATGATCCCAGAGTTTAACATGGTGGCGAATGTTTGTTGAAAGGACACTCAGGGTTTGCTCCAGGATTGTCCTCCAGCTGTATGAACTTGGGAAAGATGTGACCTCTGTGAGTCTCAGCTTTCTCATCTGTACATACCTCAGGGCTTCAAAAGAGCTGTGGTTTTCTTGGTGTGAAAAATGGTGATTACAGCTTTATTTATTATGGCTCTTTACATTTATTATTTAACAAATCAGAACAACTGTATGACTTGAAACTGTGTCATGAGTTGCCTCCCCCCTACCCTCCAAAAAACCAAAATAAAACCTGGTGCCCAGCTTTCTCATGGGGAAACTTTTGAATGTAAGTAGATTAATCCTGGAACAAAAGTTACACACACACACACACACACACACACACACACACACACACACACACACACACACACACACACACCTATCCTGGATCTGTAATCAGAGTTTTCCAAGTTATTGATCCCTGGCTTTCCATGCCACAATGAAACATCTATCCAATGGAAACAAGTAATACCCATCCAGTTTACCCCGTGGGGTTGTTTTGGGAATACAGTGGGAGAATAACTGTAACAATGCTTTAAAAGTCTGAAGGGCCATGTCAGTGAAGCTATTTGACCACTATTATTACCTCTTACATTTTACCATCGAGCTCTCTGGTAATATTTTTTTTGCAATTTGCAAGATATGTTTCACCAACAAACACAAGGAAAATAACTTTTTATTAATGGTAGAGATAGCTTGAAGTAGTAGAAAGAACCCTGGAGTAGAGTCATATTATCTGGTTCTAGTCCCAGCTCATGCCACTGATTAGCTGTGTGCTCTTGGGTAAATTACTTGACTTTTCTGTGCCTCTTCCTCTATAAAATGACGGAGATGGATTAAGCAGTCTTAGAAGTCTCTTTTCATTCTAAAATTCAGTGACTCTTATCTTGGTTTTCTCTTTACTAGATCTGTGATTTCATCAGTTTAGCGCTTGTAAATTGCTCCAGCCATACTTATCCATGCCTTCAGAGCAATTTATAGTCTTAGAAAGTTCCCTGAGGAAAGTGAGAGGTTACATTGACTTGCCCCAGGTTACACAGTTTGTATGAGCCTGAAGAGTCTTGAATCCAGGTCTTCCTGACTCCAAGGTTGACCTTCTACTAACATTGTACCAAATGTGAAATTAGATAAAATGTTTGAATCACCTCTGGAGAGGAAGCCTAGAAAAACAGAGGGAAATACTTTTTGAATAGACTTTTTTTTAGGGACCCATTTTTAGAATTCTTTGGGAATGTGCTGCTTTGAAGTCATTAAAATTAGGTCACCTGAAAGAGGATAAACCTGAGTGGAAGCAGTTGTTGTTTGTCCTTCATTCTCAAAGAGGACCATGACTTCAGAAAGATGTCATGATTTGCAAGTGAATTGGATTAAAGTGAGGCAGGGCTGTCTTTTGGAGAGTGGCAAGATGTAGATCAAGATGACTGGAGATGGCCACCCAGTGAAAGCAGGATGATAACAGTAGAAAGAGTGCTTGATTTGGAGTCAGAGTTTTCTCAAATCCTGGTTCTGCTATGTACTATCTATGTACTATCTGTGTGACCTAGAGCAAGTTACTTCCCCTCTTTTTTCCTCAGTTTCCTCATCTGTAAATCAAGCAGATTGAGCTAGATGACTTCTGAGAGCCTTGCCAACTATAAATCTTGTAATTCAATGTCTCTTATCTCAATTTTGCCTGTGACTATTAATTTTCTTTCTTCTTTGTCATGTACCCTTCAAATTTATATTTTTTTCTAGAAAAAAACTTTAAATTACATATGAGGAGGTACATTTTTGAGGATGGCATTTATTACCTGAAAATATAGATATATTAAACTCTATAAAGGCAGGAACTATACTTTCTGTTACTTCATTTTTGTTTTTAAGTTTTTATTGATGTGTGTTATTTTTACATTACGAACATTTTTAGGTTACTTCCACTTAGTGAGAAGTCTCATGTAACAAAATAAACTTAATAATATAGTGACATTATCTGAAAGTGAACGCATCATTTCACATCTGTATCACCAACCCACCTCTTTATTTTAAATTAGCAGAAATCCCTCCAAATCCTATTGGTGAGAGGTTGGGGGGAAGAAAAATGCATTTGTTGTAACAAATATTCATAGTCAAGAAAAATATATTCCCACAAAAGCTATATACAAAAACATACACACACACCCTAAAACTATATAAGCATATCTCCCTAATAACATATTTTACTCTCTGTCCTCTGGAATCATGAACAGTTATTGTATTGATCATAGTTCTAGCTTTCTAAGTTGTTTTTTTTTACAGTATTGTTATTATTTGTGTAATTTGTACTCCTGCTTCTACTCATTTCATTCTTGCCTTCAAAATTTTTTGTCCATTTTATGTTATCAACATTATATTATAAATTTTTCTTCCAGTTCTGCTTACTGAACTCGGTATCAGTTCAGTCTTTTCATGTCTTTTCAAAATCATATGTTTCTTTATTTCTTATAGCACAGAAGTGCTCCTTGACATTCATATACTGTGGAAATCCTCCTAGTTTTCTTTATCCTCCCACCACAAAAAGCTGCTATATTTTTGCATTTAGGACCTTTTCCTCTTGATTTGATCTTGTTTGTGCATGGACCTAGCAGTGTTATAGCTGAGTCATTGTTTCGTAGCTTATTGTGTATAAGTCACAAATTTCTTTCAAGAATGGTAGAACCCATTCACAGGTTCACCAGCAGTGTATCAAGGTGCTCATTTACCCTCAGTTCTTCCAACATATATCATTTTCCTTTCTGGTCATCTCTTCTATTTCACATAATACTAGAAATGCTGGCTATAGTAAATAGAAAAAAAATGAGGGAATGACCATATTTGAAGAAGAAACAAAATTGTCATTTTTTACAGTATACTTAAAGAAACCTGAAGAGAATACTAAAAATTCATTGAAACAATAGCTTCAACAAACTTGCAGGATATAAAATAAATTTGAAAAACTAGCAGCATTTCTACATAATACTAATAAAACCCAGTAGAAGAAAAAGAAAGAAAAATTTCATTGTAATTATTACCAAATGTATAAATTACTTAGAAGTGTACCTGCTGAAAAACACAAGGATTGCACAGATCCAAATGTAAACAACTGTTTATAGAAACGCAGACCTAAATGATCAGAGGATATTAATCATCCATGGGTTAGACAAGCCAATATAATAGAAATGACAATACTACCAAAGTTGACTTACTAATTCAATTCCATATCAATCAGACTCCAAAGGATTACTTTATAGAAATAAAAAAAATTGAAATTCATATTGAGGAAAAAAGGTCAATAATCCCAAGAGAAATAATGAAAAGAAATGAGAACAAAGAGGTACTACTACTACAAGCTATACTACTAATTATTAAAAACAATTTGATACTGGTTAAATAGTAGAGCAATTGGTCAGTGGATGAGATTAGGAATACAACGTACCTAATAAATGTACCCTAATATTTCATAAATACAAAAGCCAAGCCACTGGGATAAGGAATCATTATTTGACTTTTTTTAATTGCTAGGAAAATTGGATGGCTGTACAAAGAAATTAGTTTAGGACCAGTACCTTATACCCTGTACAATGATAAGCTTAGCTATAAAAGTTGCTATAAAAGTTACATTATAAACAAATGAGAAAAATATGGGGAAAATGCCTAGTAGATTTATGGATAAGAGAAAAGTTGACAACCAAACAAAAATAGAGGGGATCACAAAAGATAAAATGGCTAATTTTGATTCCCCACAATCCCAAAGTTTTTGCATAAATAAATCTAATAAAGCTAAAAATAAAGAGGAAAACAATTAAGTAGGGAAAATAATCTTTGCAGCATGTTTCTCTGATAAAGGTCTCATGTCCAAAATACCTAAGGAACTGATTAATATCACTTTGTATTCTCTTTCCCTGTACCCCTCTTCTACCCTACAAATACCCAATAATATATCTGGCTTGTAGTCCATACTTAATAAATCTTTGAGTAATCATGAAGTAATGAAACATATGAATAAATTAATCAGTCTTTTTAGGAAATGATTATATTACCCATGAACTCTGAATATACATGCTCTTATTATTTGGTGACCTAAAAGAAATTGTGTGATTCCTTTCCTAAAATGAAGCTTTAAGCTTTAAAACATAGTTTTTGATACTTAAATCAAAGTATCACTCTGAAGAGTATGATATAGATCCCTGAAAATTACTATAGAATATTTCCTTTTTCCTTCTCTGCCAAAAGAATATTCAGTGACTGATACTTTCATGCCCCATTCTCAAAGCATCAACATTAGTTCACTTAAAGAGCTAACATAGTCAAATTATTTGACAAGCAAATCAAATGCAGCTTTTTAATGGAGAGACAGAGAAAGAGAGAGTAATTTACATAATATTTAAAATATCTGGATGGTTATAAAAAAACGCAAGTTATATTAACTTTGAAGCTAGGTGAAATTACTATCTTCTCATGAATTGAACTTTTTTAGTTTAAAATGTGCAGATGGAAAATAACATTTTTAAGAAAATTATTTGTAACATGGGAACAAGATCAAATTTCATTTGGATTGATTTTTTTTTCAAGGATGGCTAGATTACATTGACAAATTAAATAGAATTAGACTATCAAAGAATTGAAAAGGACCAGTGTAGGACATCTAGTCCATTAATCTGCCTTCAGGCAAAGCTACACATAAATCATTCCAAGCAAATGAGAATCCCTCTTGCTTTTAAAGAACCCTAGAGAGGGAGATTAAGTTGTAAAGCTGAGTTGACTGTAGCATCTGTCATTTCATTGATTGTCTAAGTTGATTTGTCTAATTTTCAGCACTCCACATTCATCATCTCTCCCGAAGATGCACACTCACTCAAGGAGGATAACCTTCTTTGATAAAGTAGTAAACTAAAAAGTAAAAATATACTAAAAAATATATTGCTAAGTTTCCTTGCTGAAATCTTCAAAGTCTACATGTATGAAGGGAATTCCATAGCTGCATTCTATCATTTATTTATTGTAGTTTTAACACCCTTAAGAAATTCTATCTAAAATATTTTCTCTCATGTCCCATATTCAGATCCTAAGTGGATTTGGAGAACAACAGGTAATTAATTCCAAATATAATAACTTGATTATTTTTAGTCATCTTTCAGCTCTTAGTTTATGTAATCCCTGTTTCTTTAAATTTAAATATGAAATTTTAAAATGAATATGAATTCTTCTGTCACCTTTGTGATTTTTCTCTGATCTCCTCAGACTCCTTATTGTTCCCTTGAGTTGTCTCCAATACAGTACTGTACACAGATTAGCCAGGTACAGTACATACCTGTCTAGATAAGGTCTGAGGAAAATGAAAAGATTGTGAATTACCTCCTATAATTGTTTCTAATGAAAGCTAGATGTCACAGAGGTAGAGTACCTGACTTTGAGTCAGAAGAAACTGAATTCATATCCTGGATCAGACGGTATCCCTGAGCACATCATTTCCTTTTGCTTGCCTAAGTTTCATTATCTATAAAACAGAAATAACAATAGCACCTGTTTTAAAGTATTACTGTGAGGATCAGATGAGACAATCTACTTAAAGTACTTTGCAAACTTCAGTGTATTCTGCAAGTGCTCATTGTTACACTGAGATTTCTTTTTCCCTCAGAATTTTTAATAAGCTTTTCTTGATGCCTTCATCCTAGCTTTCCCCAGGATCCTTCCCCCTCCTTCTAGTGAGGCACCCTATTTTCGTTGTTGTTCTCCAGTTGTTTCAGTTGTGCCTAATTCTTCTTGACTGCATTTGGGGTTTTCTTTGCAAAGATATTGGAGTGGCTTGCCATTTCCTTCTCCAGCTCATTTTACAGATAAGGAAACTGAGGCAAACACAGCTAAGTGACTTGTCCAGGGTCACATAGTTAATAAATATCTAAGACCAGATTTGAACTCAGAAAGATGAGTCTTTCTGCCTCTAAGATTGGTGCTCTATCCATTCCACTACCTAGCTTCCCACTACACTGTAAAACAATGATATTTTTTATATTAAAAAAAAAAAAGAAAAGAAAAAGAAGAAAAAATCGGCATGGCTGATCAGTATGTGGAAAAAGTCTGAAAATATGTGCAGCATTCACTTTTGATTTTTTTGTGTGTAATTGTTTTTCCAATTTATATTGTTGTAGTCATATTGTATATAGTTTTCTTGGCTCCACTTACTTCACTGCAATCAGTTCATATAGATCTTTCTTTGCTTTTCTATATCCATCATATTCATCATTTCTTACAGGACCATAATATTCTTTTCCATCTATGTGCTCTAGTTTGTTTAGGCATTCCCTAAGGGCTAAATAGCCAATAACAACAAAATGTCCTGCTGTGAATGGTTTGGGGTATATGGGAACTTTCTTCTTATCAATGGCTTCCTTAGGATATAAATCCAATAATGAAAACTCTGGGTCAAAGGCTAGGGGCATTTTAGCTCCTTTATTTGCATAATTCCAAATTGCTTTCCAAAATGGTTATACCAATTAGAACAGCTCTACCAACAATGTATCAGTGTACCTATATTCCCACTTGTTATCTTTGCCAATTTTTAGAGTATGAGGTGAAGTCTTGGCATTATTTCAATTTATAGACCACTTATTATTAGTGATTTGGAGCATTCTTTCATGTAGTTTTTAATACTTTGCAATTCTTCTTTTAGTGAACTGTTTGTCCGTATCCTTTGCCCCCACATATTTTTAATAGGACTGCATTACTGACTCATATCCAACTGGCCATTCACTAGATCTTCTGGATCATTTCTAGCCTATTTTTCCTCCCTAAATGTACTAATTTCTACTTGTTCCTGAGAAGTTTTGTTCAATTTATAGAATTCATTAGATTTACAGAAGCAACCAAAAAAAATCCAGAACCTGTGAATATTGAGTCACTTGGGTCACACCCACACTATGAAAAATAACAGATCTATGTTACTTGCCCACTGGAGAATATTCTGGGTGACATCTGGAGGACTCTGCCAACCCTATGTTTCTGTATTTTACACTCCCACTCTCAAGGCACATTTTGCCTCTACCCCTGAAGACCATGACACAATTATATTAGCTTTGTGTACTAAGTGCTTAGTACATTCCTAATATTTCTTATAACCTCTATCACAAACTTGTGATAGCAGTGGCTGTGTATAAAGATGAGGACCCTCCTTTTGTGATCCAGAGTTCATGCCAACCTGGACTTCTTTGACAGCAGAGGATAAACAATATATCAAGTTACAGATATGTGTCTGTGCCTATTATAATAACTACGATTTTAAAAAGTTTAGGTGACAAATGTTCTTATGGCTAGGTCAGACTATGACTCCCTATTTACTTCTATAACTTTGTTTGGCATAGAGCTGTTTCAAGATAGATTACTATCACAGCAGAAATATCAGGACCTATGAGAGGTCACTATTAAGTAATGAAGCTGATTTTTTTTTGGCCACAATTTATACTTCTAATGAATAATGTCCTCTCAAGGTAGTCCCTTTAAGAGCTCATTTATACATGTTTCAATCTGATTGCTATCATCCAAATCTTTTTTAGAGGAGTATTCTTTTAAAAACTGAGGAATCCCTTTTTGGAATTCAGAGACTGTTTATAAGCTAGAGATGAGAATTAGTCTTTCTTTTATAGTGAAACTTTGTGTATATGCTTTTATGCTTTTGCCAGTAACAGTGTCACCAAGCTTCATCAGTGATTTACGAGAATCAAATCTAAATGACTTTGGGCTGATTCCTACATCTACGTTTATAGGATGAACATTTCCTGTCATTGCAGTCTTATTGGACTAAGAGTTTTGAAGGGAACATCATTCACTTGAATAGATGAATTCTGGCATATTTGTGAGATCAGTTATCTGCAAAACATCTCTTTATTGAGTACCCTCCCACTATGGAAAGCACCTTGGTGAAAATCCCATTCATTTTTTTATTGTGACAACAAAGGAATTTTGAGCTTTTGAAGATTATTCTCATCAAGCACAGGCTCTGCTGGGTCCCAACAAACTAGAAGGGGATTTGTGTAGGGACTCAGCAGTGGATTGGGTTTGTCTTTTGTCTAGCTGAATTTGCAGAAACTATATTGGAGCTACTAGGGTGAACACACCACCTTTTGAAGACCATTAACCAGGTCATGGAGGGCTTACAATCAATATTAGTAGAAGGTATAGCCAAGTCACCACTATATTAGATTCTGGTGATATAAATATGGAGAGAAAAAAGGAATATCTTCAAAAACCTTATAGTTTAGTTAGAGAATAATCAGGCTACTTAATTTCCTTCTTTATATTGATTCATTTGGGCAAGGATTGGGAACCTGAGCCCTCAAGGCCATTTGGATTCAGTCAAAGGGCCACATTTGAGGACCTAGGGTGCCACATGTGGCCTCCAGGTTGCAGGTTCTCACCCCTGATTTATGAAGTCTATATCCAAGGAAATCTTAGCTATGTATGGAAAATAGCAGTATTTATCCTATGATCATAGACATAAAACATAAATATAGTTCATTTTTAAAATTTCCCCTCCTCCTTTTTATATGGATTTCTGTACTAGAGTTTACCCTATCTCAATAGGAATCCTATCCCTTCTTGGGATATTCTTGGTCTCATTACTACCAAAACTTTACTTTTTGATTTTGAGTAAATTGTGGGAAATGGTATTTCAGTAGAAGAAGAAGAAATCAGGCTCTTCCTCACATGGTAAATGGAAATTACCCTGTGCTGAATAAGGTCTTGCTAAAAATGCAGACAACCTAACTAAATAATTTTTAGCATTGTTTTTACACTCCAGACTTCAATCACTATCTTAATTAACTGCTCCTGGTAAACTAAATTCTGATAAACTAAGCTATGTCCATCAAAATACCATGTTGCCATGGTAATGAGTAATCTAAATCATGCATTAACTGTTTTTACCCTCTATTGACAAGTCTTTCTCATTATTGTTTAGAATATGAAACATTTCTGCTGAAACCAACTTAAAATTAAGCAAAATTATAATCTGAACAATTAGTCTAAAATATCATTCACTGAGTGATAACAGTGTCTAAATAACATCCTGTGCCCCCAAATGGTACTTCAAGAAAACCATTGTTTTGGGCCTCTACTTCTGATACCTAGGCTTGCTCCCCATTTTTAAACCATTTTAAAAATCCACTTTTAACCCGTTTAAACCCATTTTTAAGCCATTTTTGAAATCATCAACCTGGAAATTCCCAATTATAAGTGGGGAGGGGGGTTACTGGAGTGCCTGAGAACACTAAACTTGGGCACTTTTATCAAGTTAAATGTTAAATCAGATATGCCAACATCCTTAAAGTTGCAAATATATCAACATAGGGTCTTGCAGCTAGTTAGTATGAAAAGTGAATATGAGCTCATCTTCCTGATAAAAATGGAAAATGTTCTGTTAGTGATTCTTAAACTTGTATTTCCCTGTCTACACACACTCACGCATGCACGCACTCACACACACACAAACACACACATATATACACACAACCACAAATCCCCCATTTAGGTTCTAATTTCATTTACTATCTTTCATGCCATTCTAAAATACAACCACTTGGAGAGAATTGAAATTACGTAAGGGGATAAACAGTGGCTCAGCATTAGACTAACTCTCAAGTATTTTATCATTAGCACATCTCTTGCTTCATTGTGTGAGTCTTGACCAGTCATCTTTGTGTTTTCTCACCTATAAAATGAAAATTTTTCACAACATTTGTATACATCATGTAGATATTTAGAAGATGACTTTATGACTTTCATAGAGTTGACACAATCAGTAGTTGATAGTAATGAGAAGTTGATGCTATTGGAGTTGGTTTTCCTGAGATTTTTAACCAGTCAATAAGGATTGTTACTATTGTTGCTGCTGATTACATGTGGAAAATGATTGATAAGTTTTTGTCTTATACATGCTGGCAAGTGATCTTTTGAAATTTTAATGAACCTCATAATAAGCTAACCATGAATGTAAAAAAAAAAAATAACAGACTAAGAAGAAGAAAAAATTTAAAACATGGAGATCTACTATAGTGAATCAGAATTCCTCCAGGTGGCAGCTAGTAATAGGAATATGACTTGGGAAGCAAGGTTAATGAATGGGATAGCTATTTAAATAGGAAAGAAATTAAATGGGAGTTGCCAATAAAAAGAATATGTTTAAAAGTGGCAGCGTGGAGGAAAAGAGTATGCTGACTCCCCTTCAGGAGCAGTGTGAACCTGGGTTCAAATCCTTTCTGTATTGCCTTGAGTGAGTTATTTAATGTCTAGATCTCACTTTTCAAATCTACAAGATGAGAAAGTTGACTATCCAGGCCTTTCTAGATTGAAATTTATGATTCTCTAATCATTCCAGTCCTAACATACACATTGCTACTTTATATTTTTGTCTTCCATGTACTCTCCTTATAGTACAAAGTTCAACTCATTGTAATTGAAAAACCTGCACTGCAATTGTTATTTGATGTTTTGCCTATGATGTTTAATAAATATTTATTGAATTCAGTTGAATTGGCCTCTTATTACCAGTGTTATAATATTATTTTCATTGTATGGTATCACTAAGAGAGAATGGTTCTCAGAAATATTCATCAGGTTCTTTAACTCTGGCAACATAGGTGGCCTTCAGAACCTAGACCCATCTTAATCACTCACTACTGCCTAGGTATGTCTACTAGTCCAATCAAGCTGGCATCCCTAAACTTTGTGTTTTTCTGGCTCTGCTTCTTGGCCCACAGCATTTCCTTGGCTTGGAATCCCTCATTTCTCCTGTTTTTCTAAAGCCTATCCCTTCTTTAAGACCCCACTAAGTCTTACATCATGCATCAGGATAATAATAACCAGCCTTATGCTTATTAATATAATATATATTATTAAATTATACATTTATTAGTATTTAAGATTCGCGGAGAGCTTTAAATACATCAGCCCATTCTATTTGATTCATACAGTAGGTATCATTATCCCCAATTTACAGGTGAGAAAACTGAAACTGAGAGTTATGCAACTCAGAATGACACAGTTAGTAAGCATCCGAGGCAGGACTGAGGCAGACTCTCGTCTTCCTGATTCCCAAGTTCAGCACTCTGTCCACTGCTCTCCATGAATCCTTCTTTGATCGTTTCATTAAAATCTGTTCTCCTTTTTCATAATTTGCCTAATTATCAGTTGTGCTACTTATTTGGAATATATAATTTACTGCTTCATATTTTGGGTTTCCTTGTCATTCAGTTTAACTTGACAAATCTTTGTCAAATGTCTAGATGGCAAACTTAGATATATTACATTTTTAAAAGTTTGTAACTGTGGTATAGGACCTAAAACTAGAAATGTTTTTATTTTAAATTTTTTTAATTATAAAAGCTATATTGATAGCTTTTGTTTTTACGTCAGAGTCTTTCCCATTGCACCTACTCTTCTCTGTCAAATCCCACCTTTTCACCTGTGAACCTCCCACCTGAAAAAGAAAAACAAATAAAATTAAGCTAAAGCAATTGATGCAACTTCACATCTTCCCCAAAAGAAGGAGGAAGATACATGAAATCATCTCTTCTTTGGTGCCAAGTGGTAATTCCAGTTATATATTGTTAAATTTCATTTTAGTATTCTTTTCATTTACTTTATTGTAGCTGTTTATGCTGCTTTACTGGTTTGGCTTCATTTTGTATCAGTTAATAAAAATTTTATGATTTTCTGAAATCCCTCATATCCGTAATTTCTTATAATATTGTAATATTCTACATTATGCAGTGCTTTACTCTGCCTTTCCCCAAACATTGTCATGCACTTTGTTTTCAGGTTTTTTATCTAACACAAAAGGTGCTACAATGATATGGAAACTTTCTTTCTGTCTTTGACTTTCTTAAACAGTGGGTCTCTGGTTCAAACAGTAAAAACAATTTAAGTAATTTTCTTGAGTAATTTCAAATTGATTATCAGACTGATTGCTCCGATTCATAATTTTACCAGCAATGTATTAATGTTCTTATTTTCCCATAGTCTCTTTAACCACACTAGCTGCACTCTCTAACCAACCTAACCAACTAGTCTAACATTGACTTTTTCTGCCTTTTATCATCCTTGCCCATTTTGTTGTGAAATCTCAGAGTTGTTTTAACTTACATTTCTCGTATTATGAGTGATTTAAAGCTGTCTTTCTTAGAGTTTTGCCTTTCTTCTTTTGAGAAATGACCATATTTGTTGATCACTTATCCGTTAGTGAATGGCACTTGGTCTTATACATTTGTTTGACATACACATGATCTTCAACATCAGATTATTTTGTCAAATATTTGATGAAATGGGTTCCCCTTGCCCCAGTTGAGAGCCTCATTTCTTAAACTAACTGCATTGTTTTTGGTCTTAATATTGGTTTTAATTTTATAATTTTATACAGTTCAGCAATCTTTTGTCTCCTTTAAGATCTCCTCTCCCTTATTTGACTGAAAAGTCTCCCCTTGAGGGGGGCAAAACAAAGATGGTGGAGTAGAAAGATGGACCTGCTCTAGCTCTCCCTCCATAGTCCATAAAATGCCTGTAGAAAATTATTCTAAACAAATTCTAGAGCAGCAGAAGCCACAAATCGATAGAGTGAAAGATATTTTCAGCCCAAGACATCCTGGAAGGCCAACAGGAAAGGTCTATCACACCGGGTTCAGAGTGGAGCATAGCCCAGCCTGGACCATGCAGCATGGACAGGACTAAAGCAGGTTTCAGGGCTTGAAATCACAGGTAGCAGTGTGATTCCCAGATTTCTCAATCCACAAATGCCAAAGACTGCTTCAAAGGTCAATAAGAAAGCTCTTTCACCTGGGTGAGAGGGGAGTGTGGTCTGCCCTCAGTCTACTTGTGAAGCCTTCAGCCTAAAGACCATGGGGGAATTGAGCAGCTGATCTGGGTCTCAGTTTTGAGTAGCATTCCCAGGGTGAGGGGAGTGCTGGCATAGAGGAGCCGGTGGTAACTGTGGAGAAGGAATCCTACTTGCAAATCCTGGGCAAAAAAGAGTGCTTATGGTTGCTCACAGACCAGGGCACACCTTGGAGGAACTGAGAACTTACAAGTCCCTAAAGTATAGCTTCTGCTTGACAAAGGACTCAAAAGTCAAGTAACTGGATTCAAAAATGCCAAAAAAAAGGGGGGGTGGGTAGGAAATAAGACTGTTGAAGGTTATTTTATTGGTGAAAAGGTATTTTCTTCCATCCATTTGGATGAGGAAGAACAAAGCATACTATCAGAGGAAGACATAAAAGTCAAGGCTTTTACATCCAAGACCTTCAGAAAAATATGCAATGGTCTCAGGTCATGGAAGAGTTCAAAAAGGATTTTGAAAATCAGGTAAGAGAGGTAGAGGAAAAATTGGGAAGAGAAAGGAGAACGATGCAAGAAAATCATGAAAAGCGAGTCAACAACTTGCTAAAGGAAACCCAAAAAAATGCTGAAGAAAATAACAGCTTTAAAAATAGACTAATCCAAATGGCAAATGAAGTCCAAAAAGCCATTGAGGAGAAGAGTACTTTAAAAAGCAGAATTGGCCAAATAGAAAAGGAGGTTCAAAATCTCACTAAAGAAAATAGTTCACTAAAAATTTGAATGGAGCAGATGGAAGCTAATGACTTTATGAAAAACCAATAAATTATAAAACAAAACCAAAAGAATGAAAAAATAGAAAACCATGTGAAATATCTCATTGGAAAAACAACTAACCTGGAAAATAGATCCAGGAGAGATAATTTGAAAATTATTGATCTACCTGAAAACCATGATCAAAAAAAGAGCCTAGACATCATCTTTCAAGAAATTATCAAAGAAAACTACCCTGATAGTCTACAACCAGAGTGTAAAATAGAAATGGAAAGAATTCACCAATAACCTCCTGAAAGAGATCCCAAAAGGAAAACTCCTAGGAATATTGTAGCCAAATTCCAGAGTTCTCAGGTCAAGGAGAAAATATTATAAGCAGTCAGAAAGAAACAATTCAAGGCTTGTGGAAATACAGTCAGAATAGCACAGGATTTAGCAGCTCCTACACTAAGGGATCAAAGGTCTTGGAATATGATATTCCAGAGGTCAAAGGAGATAGAATGAAAACAAAGAATCACTTACCCAGCAAAAGTGAGTATAACACTTCAAGGGAAAAAATGAAATTTCAATGAAATAGAGGACTTCCAAGCATTCTTGTTGAAAAGACCAGAGCTGGATAGACAATTTGGCTATCAAATACAAGAATCAATAGAAACAAGAAAAGGTGAACAGGAAAAAGAAGTCTTAAGGAACTCATTAAAGTTGAACTGTTTACATTCCTACATGGAAAGATGTTTTTTGTAACTCATGAGACCTTTATTAGTATTAGGGTAGTTAGAGGGAGTACATATGTGTATATATATATATGTATATATATATATATATATATACACATATATATAAATAGATAGATATATGTATATATATACACACACATATATGTAGGTGTGTATGGGTATGTATGCAGGTGTATATGATATATGTATAGGTATGTATATGTACACATGTTTATGTGTGTATATATATTTATGTATGTATATATATATTTATGTGTATACGTATATATATATATATATATAATATATACGTATACACATAGACAGAGGCACAGGGTAAACTGAATATGAAGGGAACATACCTAAAAAAAATATACTGTTGAATGGAATGTATTAGAAGTAAGAGAAAGGGAGAGGTAGGATGTAGCAAATCATCTCACATAAAAGAGGAAAGAAAGAGCCTTTACAATGGAGGTCTTATTCTCATAGGATTAGGCTTAGGGAGGGAATAACATACAATCATTTGGATATGGAAATCTGTTTTACTCTGCAGGAAGGCAAGGGGGAAGGAGATAGGAGAGGGAAGATAACAGAAGGGCCAGCAAATTGGGGAAAGGGATAATCAAAAGTAAGCACTATTGTGGGAGGACAGGGAGAGAATGGAATAAATGAAGGGCAGGATAGGAAAGAGGGAAATGTGGTTAGTCTTTTACAACATAAATATTATGGAAGTGCTTTGCATTGTTACACATGTATAACCTATATGGAATTGCTTGTTTTCTCAATGAGGGTGAGTGGGGAGGGAGGGAAAGAATATAAAACTCAAAGCTTAAAAATGAGTGTTAAAAATTGTTTTAGCATTCAGCTGGAAATTAAGCTGTACAGGCAATGGAGTATAGAAATCTATTTTGTCCTACAGAAAAGTAGAGGGGAAGGAGGATGGAAGAAGTGTGAGTAATATAAGGGAGGATAGACTGGAGGAAGGGGTGGATGGGGTACATGCTGTCCTGGGGTATGGGGTGGTGAGAAATGGGGGGAAAATTTTAAATTCAAATTCTTATGTAAGTGAATGTTAAGAACCGAACACAAATAAATTATATATTTGTTTTTAAAAAATAAAAGTCTCTCCTTCTTCATAGTTACCAATGGTACCTCCTTCCATTGTCTTCTAATTGTTTAATCATTTGGCCTTTTTTATTTAGGTTGCTTACCCATTTGGAATTTATTGTATTATGTGGTATAAGATGCTGGTTTAAACTTTTATTTTTCAAAACTGTTTTCCAGTTTTCCCAGA
>CM053769.1:232036938-232047214 GCA_028658325.1 Potorous gilbertii | reverse complement strand
CAAAACTACACAGATATGGCCTATATTGAATTGCCTGCCTTCCCAAAGGGAATGGGTGGGGAGGGAGGGATGGGGAGAAGTTGGAACTCAAAGTTTTAGGAACAACAGTCAAGTATTGTTCTTGCTACTAGGAAATAAGAAATATAGGTAATGGTGAATAGAAAGTTGTCTGGCCCTACAAGACAAAAGAGAAGATGGAGACAAGAGAAGGGAGGGATGATAGAAGAGAGGGCAGATTGGCGATAGGGGAAATTAGAATGCTGGGTGTACTGGGGTGGGGGGTGGGGACAAATGGGGAGAAAATTTTGGAACCCAAAATTTTGTGAAAGAAAAGTTAAATAAATGAATTTATATTTAAAAAAAAAAGAAAGTCAATCTATCTGTCCTTCAGACACCCTTCCATGCCTATTTTCGATTCAGGTGGAATATTGAAAAGCTTTGTTCATAAAAAAGGTTATTACAATTACTACTTCATTGGTGAAATATAAATTTTAATCAATGTATCAAAAATGGAGTAACAGAGTGTGTTATGATTCACAAACTGAGTGTGCCAAACTGCATGGGGAGTGTTGATTGGGATGGTCTGAGTGGAAAGTAGATTTGATCACTGAATTACATAGCCAAAGTGTCCGTGTAATAACTTGCTTAAGAGAATTGGATTGTGATTATCATCAAATTTGTTTAACATGTCTTGTTTAATATGTCAGGCTTTTACACCTTTAGTGAGAGTGGTGGAAACATACTTTGTATGAGAGCAAAACCTTTTCATGGCAAGTGATAGAATACTGCTATTTCTGTCTGCTTCAGGTACACTGAATTCTCCAGCTGTTCATTTTCAAGATAGCAATAGCATTAGGGAGTGTTACTGACTGGCGAGAGAAAATACGAACATCTTCCCTGTGGCTAAAGCCGTTCTCACAGAAATAAAATGCAATTTTTTTTGTCTCTACTAGGATGTACCTGCAAGATATCTAAAATTTCCCGTTTTTATTTTCTTTAGTGTTCCCTAATGTTTTCTTTTCATCAATATCTGCAGCCTGAACAACTGTCATATGAAGAATGGTCAGTGTTGTGAATGCACACTCCAAATCATTGAGAAGGACCTGAAGTCTTTCACAAATCCATGTAAATGTTTCGGAATTTTAAAATGCTCAGTTTAAAACACTTTTAAATGCCTCCTGCCCCATGAATATAGTCTTGTCATCAGTTTAGGAATATACTAGGCACATATCTAGTCTGATAAATAAAAGAAAGAACTTGGCATCCCAGTCATTCAGGTGAAAGACAGAGGGAACTTTAATTACCTGCAGAATTTTGAGGCAGCAAGGATAAGGAGGAATTTATTGGCAGAAAAAGGTGAAATAGAAATTCAGTTCTCTTTTTTTGGAGACTGAAATTTCAGAGGTTTGTGTGAAGTGAATCAATGACTTTGAAGGAACAGTTATAACTCTAATGAGCTTTCATCAATAGAAGAGCTTCATATAAATCACAACTGGAAGAAAGGGCAGAGCCTATTCAAAACATCCCTTTTTGATCTTCACTGCTTTATATTTATAGTATATATCTTTTTTAGTGGACCACGTAATATTAAGTACAATATTTAAAATAGTCCAAGTGGTCTAGGTGAAGTAACTTGGTTTACTTTATAGGGCAAGCAAAAAGGGCAAATTTGCACCTCTGTGAAAATAATTAGACTCCAATTAACTCAGGAATAAAAATGCTTCTCTCCAATTTCACATATTTATATTCCATCCCTGAAAGGAGACCTTGAGTTAAAGGCACAAATATGTGCCCATGGCCTGTTTATTAAGATCTACATTATAAATGAAGACTCTGGAATATTCCTTTCTTCTGACGCAAGGCACATACTTGTAGAATCACATTGTGATTTTTTCACTGAGAAATTAGTTTGAGATAATCAATGTGAGAAAAGAGAACATTTCTCATCTCTTCCAAGGGAATGTCTTTCATAGCATCACAGACTTATAGTAGTCTTTAGAAGCTAGCTAATCCATCTCCCTCATTTTAAGGATGAAGAAACTAAGGTCCAAGGTCACCTAGACAGTAAATATTAGAGGTAGGATTACGAACCTAAGTCTTCTCACTTAAGAGTCAATGCTCTCTCTACTGTAGAATGCTGCCTCATTTGTCTATGCTGTATGGCAGAGACAATTTTTCCCAATTATAAAACAGAAGATAAGCCTGGATTATTTTGACTACATTTTAATATAAGGAATATTCTTCTATGTTGAGAAAAATAGCTATCTCCATTATGAACAGTAGAAATTCAAGGATTACACATTTGGGTGACTGTTAGCCAGAAACTGATTTTCCCTTTAGCTCTGCAGTATTTATTGAATATCAGATTGTAGTAACAACATGGTTCCTTTTATTCTTTAGTAGTCATTCATCTAGGACTTTATATAACCTAGGCACCATAATCTTGGAAGGTTAGGATTGGTGGCTTTGATTTTCTTTCAAAAACAATCTTTCTTTTATTTGTCTCCTTCAATTCCTTTCCCTATTCCCTTCCTTCTTTCTTCTTCCCTGGCAGTATTTTCATACCATAAAGCAAACATTGATTAATACACAGACATCTAAATACATCTACTATAACCATATGTGCATGCATTTATACACAGTTAATATGTACAAGCACATGCATGGATTCTGAGGCAACCTCATAAACCCCAAGGTGAAGAGACTATTGTCTTTTCTCTTTGTCATTCTAGTTGAGGGTAGGAGTAGAGGTGGGGAATACAGGAAGGTAGGCTGGGTGTAGATCCTCTCTTCAGAGTCAGATCCGAACCAACTTTCTCCATTTATCCCCGTCTTTCCTTCAGCTTCCAGTTCCTGAGTGCTAGGTAGTAGGCATCTGAGCAGGCTGAAGTTTCTGCCTCATTGCGGCGATTCCCTCTCCCTCCTGTATGTCTCTCCGCCCCCTCCCCCTCCTTTACACCCCTCCTCCCGACCACTTCTTCCTGGGCTCGTCGTGACGCCAGAGGACTGAGCTAGGGGTCCCCGCCTCCCGGTTGAATCTCAGCTCTTGCTGTCTGCCCCCTCCTGGCCTTTCCGCCCCCATTCACCCCCTTTAAATAGAGGTAGAGCAGCTGCTTCTTTACACCTCTCGATGAACCTAGGGTGTGGTGGATAGAACAGCTCTTTCCTGAGCCGTCTACTGCTGCAGTTGCCTCCGAGCTCAGCTAATACATCCTTTTCCCTTCTTCTCCAGGTCTTTCTCCACTAACTACCCCACAGTTGGTTTGTATAAGTCGCTGGTCCTCAGGGATCAAGGACCATGCCACCCTTAATACTGCTCAGTCTACTGGGAGCCATGACTCTAGGAGGTGAGTTGAGCTGGGGAATCAATTCAGCACCTCGGATAGTTCTTTATCGGTCTTGAGCTATATTCTGCTGTGTTCCTCTGTACTTCTTTCTATCCTTCCCCTGCAGTGCCATGGGTTTGATCCTGGGAGGATTGGAGAAAATGTGTCAGGCTGAGGGATAGGATTGGAATACATGAAGAGTTTTCTCCCTCTTTCTTGGGGCTTCTTCTATCTCTAGTGTCGCTTTGGTAATTCTTGTACAATCTTCTTGCTTTTCCCTTGTTTCTCCTTCCTGCTTCAGTTTTGGGGAAGTTTGGGGGTCTTCCTAGCCTAATCTGGGGAGTGTTTAACTTTCCTACTACCCATGTTGGGTGAGAAAGAGTATTAAAAGGATGGCAATTTGATTTTACCCCAAAACCTTTGCCCCAAAGAATAACACCTAATGTGGGTTAAGGTGGTGGGGGTTGGGAAAGAGGGAAAGAAATCTGGTGTGTGTGTGTGTGTGTGTGTGTGTGTGTGTGTGTGTGTGTGCGCGCGCGCGCGCGTGCGCGCGCCCTCACTCTCCCTTCTTAAATGTATGACTTTTTCTCTCTGTCTAGATATAAATTTAATCTAGAGTATCTTAAATTGTTTATCTGAGTTCTGACAAAGATAGATGTCCAAAAAAGACATGTGAGTATAAACAGTGCAGTACTAACTGGGATTTTGCTTCTTGTATTTTACTATGAATACATAAAACATAGTAAAAATGTGTGCCCAGAATGTATGCATTTGTGTGTGTGCACACATATGTATAATCAATTTGTCTGTATATATACTTCATTCTCTGTGGTGGTGTTTTCTAACATACTTCAATCAGTTTTGATTAGCTAATAATAGAAATTCCTATGGGTATTTCTTTCAATTCACATCCTTGGGGAAGGGAAGAAGAACCAAGTAGGTGAAGACAATGAAAAAAATAAAGATTAAATCTTATAGAGTTATTTTATCAGTTTTGGAAATGAAGCTGAAGATGATAAGTATCTGGCAGTTTCTGTGTCTGTCTGTGTGCTTCACACTTAGTAGTTTATCTTTCAAAATTATTGTCTCAGAAAAAAAATACCCTTTCTGAGATCTCTAAAATTTTTGAATAGGTAAAAATCTCTTCAAGTGAGCTTATTATATTCCTCCCTTTTTATGATGTAGAAATGAATAAAACCTATTTTCAAAATCCACCATTTTTACTTAAGAACTACCCCATCTGTCAGGCTTCAAGTTTCTTTTTAATTTTCCCCCTTACTATGAGTTGTTTTGATCCCTTACCTTGCTTGTAGTGGTCATTTAATAAATGTTTGTTGAACTATAATTTGCTGCTGAAATTGTAGTATGTTAATCTTTTACCCAGAGTCAGTAAGTCACAGTGACTAGAGGGCTAATATTCTCAGAGATAGAATGACCTGTGTTTGACATTTATCAACTGTGTGACTCTGGTTACATAAGCTATATGTTACTTTGCAAATCCAAAGCATTTATGCATTAATATAAAGCATTTAAAGAACAATATAAAACTTCTCAATGTCCTCAAGCAATTCTCTAAGGATATAAATGCTGAACATTTGTTGATTTGCATTTGTAGGGGTAATTATTTTACCACCTATTCAGTAAATTCATGAGACTAGACAGAAAAAAATTTCATACCACTTGGATAGTCTTATTATCAGTGGATCTATAGTTTTGTATGACTGTCACCTACTAAGTTGAAAATTTAGACACAAATTAGAGTCAAGGGAAAATCTGTTATGTTGCAGATTATGTATCTTCAGAAGATTTTTATTTACATAATCCTTAGGAGATTGTTTAATCAAATATATTTCTATTCAGCAATAGACATTGCTGTGTGATTGAAGGAGATAAAATGAATAATTTAGAGTCTTTTGTGGTCAAAATATTTTTAAGAATTGATATGGGCTAAAAGTCTAAATAAAGTACTTGTATATATCCTGCCTTGGACAACAAACACAAATTATGACATATGAAGATTGTTTTAAAATTTTATTATTTAATCACAAAATAATCATAACAATTTTCTTATCCATGAAAATACTTCAACAAAACTTCATATTTCCCTACATCTAAAATGGAAATGTGAAATTTGGAGTTCACAATTACAGGGCTGAGAGGAGCCCGAAAAGACCATCTAGTCATGACTTTGTTAATGAGGTTTCCTGTAAGGGAGACTTCATAAATTCACATAATGACCAGTGTTGTTCCAGTGACTTCTTCGTTAAAAATAACTGGTCATGGGCAGGCACATTATAGTTGTCACTATAACAACCTAGATAAAATAATACTTAGATTTTCATTTGACTTCAGTATTTTCATCCTGCCACCAAGACTAAAGTGAGGTTGTGAACATTTATGATGGTAGATCCCAGTTTTGAGTCATAAGAAATTCCTTTTATGCATAAATCAAAAGTTAATTGGCCATCTGCTTATTTGATTTACAATTTGATCATTTAGTTTTCCCTTCTTAGAAGTTTTGTGAGTCTTGCTTTATGCAAACGTCAACTAATTAAAAGCACTGGCATAACATGAAAGGGGATACCTTATGGGACTCAAAAATCATTTGTTTGATGTCACAGATGTTATTAGTAGATGCAAGCCAATAACAATTAGCATGTCACCCCAAAGAAAGAAGCTTTGGATTTATTTTCACAGGCAGAACTGATGTGCTTACTTTCATAAGCATGAAGCTTTTGGTCTAATTACAAAGGATCAAATGGAAAGATGGGAGCCTTAATCACATAGAAGTGAATTGTTCTGCAAAATTAGCAACTAAAAAATTACTATCAAGCTGCGGTTTGTTGCTATGAAAAAGAATACATTATCACCCATCTGAACATATTGTATATTATTACTTCGGCACCTACAGTGGTTAATAAAAGCAATTCAGTAACACTGGGTGCTGAGTATTTTAAATTTTTATGTAAAAATAGAATACTTTAAAAAAAGCAGAGTTGGGGGCAGGTTAGTTCTAGCTAGATTTTAATAGATAACTTTATATTTCATTAAGGGAGCAATCACCTTGAAGCTTCACTCCAAAGAATTTTACAGATTTCTCACCTGAGAAAAGTCAGATACACAGCAGGGATAGTCTTAGGAAATAGCCTTTCCTGGGATGAAATTAAAACAGCTGGTGAACCACCCTCCAGAAAGACTACATAGAAATGGAAGCAAGGAAGATAAAGGTCCAATTTATTAAAATTGGAGCATTTAGTAAATTTGCCTAAATTTCCTTCCCTGGCTTGAATTTTCATACACTTAGCTATTCCAAGTAACCCTTTTGTTGCTGAACTAGAGAACTTTAATTTCTCTGAATATTGTGTAAAGGATGAAAGTGAATGGAAGTGGTAGTATTTTATTTCTATGTCACTACCTATCATACTACTACATATGAAGATAAGGTAGCAGTTGATTGAAAAAAGTTTACAGGGTAGTAATCATCCAAAAGATTGCTATTGCTGTTTTACTGGTTAGTATTTCTCTGTTAGTATTAAGTGTTTTTAAACCCTTGAGTTTTGTTCTGTCTTCCTTCTATTACCGTGTGACCTAGAACCACTCGTTATACTACTCTGTCTGAGCTTTTCTGTCTGCGACATGGAATTCTGGGAGGACTGTGGTGATTTTACCATGTAGAGGCTATATATAACTGCTTTGAAATTCTCTAGTGAAAGGGGCTTTAAAAGGACAAAGTAAAAAATGTAAACTATAAAGGACTAAGGAGCTTTGCAAAGTCAGTCAAAAAGCACTTAGTTAAACATTTACTATGTGCCTGACGCTGAACAAAGTGACAGGCAAACTGGAATGCCTTGAGTCATTTCTTTAAGATAGCAACATTTAAAATTCAGGCTTAAATGAAGATTGAAATTTTATTGCCTTAAAAAAATTGTCAGCATCAATCCATCAACAAGCATTGTTTAAACACCTACCATGTGCTAGACGCTGGGGATACATATAAAAAGAATGAAGCCACCTCTTTTATCAAAGAGCATACATTCTAACAGGGGAGATAAGAAGCAAATCTCAAATAAAATAGAAATAACAGTTGGAGGGATCAGAAAAGGCTTCATGTAGAAGGTGATGCTAAGGCTGAATCCTGAGGGGCCAGGGATTTTATGAGAGTGAGGTGAAAAGTGAATGTATCCCAGACATGAAGGATAGCCAGTGGAAAAAATACAGTGACTGGAAATGAAGTGCCACATGTAAGGAGCAGGGAGAGGGCCAGTTAGGCTGGATCACAGCATGTGAGAGGGAAATATATATACAATGAAGCTAAAAAAACAGGCTGGGGTCAGTTTATGAAAAGCTTAAAAGCTAAATGGGGTGATTTATAAGGTTTGGTTCTTAAGACAGCTGGAAGTTATTGAGTAGGAGAATGACATGGCATATCTGAGCTTAAGAAAAACCACTTTGGCAGCTATGTGGTTGGTGTATTAGTGAGGAGAAAGAATGTCAGCAAGGGAAGATTGCTGCAATAATCCAGATGAGGCATGATGAAGGCTTGAATCAAAGTGATGGCTATATTAGTAGAAAAAAAGGAATAAAATGCAAGAAATGATGTAGAGGTAGAAAAAGCAAAAATTGGCAACTAATTGGATATATAGATGAAAGCAAGTGAGGAGTCAAGGATAACATCATGGTTATTAATCTGGGAGACTGAAAGAATGGTAGTATCTTTGACAAAAATAGAGGTTTGATAGAGGAGTGATTGTGGGGGAGAACATGAGCTGTTTTATACACATCAGTTTGGAGATGTCTCCAGGACATCCAATTTGAAATTAAATGATGATTAATGACTAGAGCTTAGGTAAGAGATCGGGACTGGATTTATTGATCTATGAATCATTTACATAGAGATGATAATTGAACCCATGGTTGCTAGAGATGATGACACCTCTGAGAAAAACTATAGAGAAAGGATGGAAGACTGATCAAAGGAGAGTGTAAAGAAGGGGCCAGTCTGGTAGGAAGAAAACCAGGTAAGGTTGTTGTCATGAAAACTCCAGAGAGGAAATAATATCCAAAAAGGTCAGTCATGTCAAATGCAGTAGAGAAGTCAAGAAGGATAAAGACTGAAGTCACTGAAAACTTTGGAGAGAGCAATGTCAGCTGAATGCTGAACCTGGAAATTAGATTGCAAGGGGTTGAAGTAGGAGCAGAGAAGAAGTGGAGACAATAAGTGTAGACAGCTTTTGTTTTTTAGGAGTTTGGCTCTACACATGTAGAGATATAGTATGATAACTTGAGGGCATAGCAATTTGGAAATATATTTTAGCTATTTCTGGAGTAGGAGAACAGAAGAAAAATTATGCATACATATGTGTACATGTTGTGATACATATACACTGAGCTGCCATTCAGCATATCTGATTAATATTTATACTAACACCTTTAGGCAGCTTTGTGGCTCCACGTTTGGTTTGTTTTCCTAGATATCCCAACAGGATGATAATATTGACAGAGTCAACTTACCTGGGGGCACTAACAATTTAAGTGACTTGCCAGGGGTCACACAATCAAAAAATATGTATACATGTTTGTGTGTGTGTGCTAAGCACACATACATATACAGATATGTATATGTACACCCATGTGCATACATACACATGTTTGTTGTTTGACCATTTTAGTCATGTGCAACTCTTCATGTCTCCATTTGGGTCATCATTAGCAAATACAGGAGTGGTTTGCATTTCTTTCTCCAGTTCAATTTACAGATAAGGAAACTGAGGTAAACAGGGCTAAATGGCTTGCCCAGGATCACACAACTATCAAGTATATGAGGCCAGATTCAAACTCAGGAAGATCAGTCTTCCTGAGTCCAAGTCCAGCACTGTATCCATAGCCCCATCCTAGCTGCCCCAATTCAACAAACATTTATTAATCACTTCCTGTTTGGAAGTGAATGAATACCAGAGTACAAAGATGAAATAAAATACAGTTGTAGAATCATAGATGTAGAGTTTACAGGGACCTAGGAAGTAATCTAGTTCAACTTCCTTATTTTACAGATAAGAAATTGAGACCCTGAGAAGTTAATTAATTTGCCCAAGGTCACATAGGAAATAAGTAGCAAAGCAATTCATGTTCTCAAAGAGTATATAGTCTAAGTGGAGAAAATGACATTTCACAAAAAAGTATGATATAAATCAGAATGTGTTATTTTTATAAGTGTGGTACTCCAGGAAATGTGAAACTATTTTATTCACATTCACATGAAAATATTTTTTTCCCAAATTCCTGGCAGTCTTTCAGACAAATGATTCCATAATGAATCACCCACGGACTCAGGAAAGCAAGAAAACAGTTCTGCCAACCTGATCTATGTATCAACATGTGCAGAGCACTTCAATCTAGATATAAAATTGCCTGAGTCAGATTCAGGTTATTAACATTAATACTTCCACTTTTTGGCAACTAAATAAAATGGAATTGTTGACTTCTGTTTTCCGCAAGATAAACTTCTCAAAGAACCTACCCAACATTATAGGAGCTGGCTTGACTGGCATAGAGCAGATCTGCAGATAATTAAGAAACTAATTACCAGTTGCCCTTCCCCCTCAAAAAAAAAAAATCTCTGAGCATCTCAACTCCTCCTTTAGGTCTATAAGTCATAAAGCTCCTGAAATCATTAAGTAGGTCATAACTCACTACCTGCATCCTTTGGAGATTGCAGGTAGTTCTCCACACTTCACTCTCCCCTCTACTGAGAATTTCTTTTTCTTTTCTTGGGCAGAACTTACTGGCTCCTCAGGAATCAAAACAGTGGTGCCATAAGATTTTCAGCCTTGTATAATGGATAGAATGATGGGCCAAATGGAGGAGGGAATTGAAACTCTTAAATTGTATGTTCTGCTTCTGGCTTAGTCACTGAAAAATAACATTTTCTATCATTTACCTTTCCTGAGTCT
>CM053769.1:232005494-232036838 GCA_028658325.1 Potorous gilbertii | reverse complement strand
TTTTCTACTACGTGAAGGAAATGCTTGTGCTATTTCATAAATTAAAAATATAGTTTAAAAAAATTGATCCCTGTCCTCAAGTAGCTTGCATGCTAATAGGGGAGGAAAACACATGTAGAGAAGTGATGGTTGGGAAGGGAGTTTGGGTTTGTATAATCGTAGGGATCATGAATTGTCTGTCTCATACGGCAGATGGCAGTCATACTTTTCCCAGCAGCAGTGGTAGTATTGATCTAGGTACTGTGCCCTGAGCAAGACACAGAAAGTTTTGGGGGTCAGGATAGTATTCACAATGGCATCAGGGAAAATGACAAAATGGCCTCTCTAGATGGCTGATTGGAATGGGAATCATGATCATGTCAACTAGAGTGAGCTCAATGAATTTCCTCATTCATTAAGATGGGTTAGCCTTCAGGGTCATCTATAAGTGAGTTGGCCTGCCAACCAGTGGGTATGGGATCTGAGGCATTTCCTACCATGTCTCTTTTACTTCATTCTCTCTTTTCCATTCCCATACAGGTAAAAATGGGTTAAAATGAATATCAAGAATACCTTTGATGAAGCAAATCATAAAAGAACTGCCTAAGAAACTTTTTTTAAGTAGTGGTGGGGAGGAAGAGAGGAACCCAAACTTTTGCCTTATGGTGGGAATGAGGAGAAGGAAAAGAAAGATTATAGGTTAATTTTACTATATAAGGTTCATGCCTTGTTTTTTAGCAATAGCTACTAGAGCCACCTCCCCTCCAGTTCTCCTCCCCAAATTCTGCCTACCTGTTCAATTAGACTTTGGCCTCTATAATAACAGTGCATGCTACAAAGCACAGCTGGGTTTCACAGTAAAAGCAGAAAGCCTCCAGTGGACAATACCATACATGGACAATTTTCACTGAAAATGAGTGTCATTTTCAAAACTTGCTTGGCTTTGTTCCTGTTCTACTGTAGACTTGAGCACCAGTAACTCTCCTAACTGCTGTAGGAAGGGCTATAGAGAGAGGGATGGAGAAAGGGAGGGGAGGGAGGAAGGGGGAGAGAGAGAGAGAGAGAGAGAGAGAGAGAGAGAGAGAGAGAGAGAGAGAGAGAGAGCATGCAAAAGAGAAAAAGAAAAGCATAGCACAGAATCCAACCTGAAATCTAAGAGCACAGAATTTATAGTTCTGAGTGGAGGTTGGGCAGGGACCCTTCATTGTTCAATCCATGGGCTTCAGAGGGAAGGGAAGGGAAGGGAAGGGAAGGGAAGGGAAGGGAAAGGAAGGGAAGGGAAAGGAAGGGAAGGGAAGGGAAGGGATCTAGCCAGTGTACCCCAAGTTGGACCCTCCTGGCTTAGAGTGAATATCAGTAGTAACAGTTTCTCTTCCAAACAACAACCCTGAGGCTCCTGCCCCTCCCATGATTTATCTATTTTTTTTTCTTTTCTATTAAAGCGTCCCTCCCCCTGACTACTTTTTAAAGAGGCCTGTTCACTGAATGGGCATTACCTCACTTTAAGTGAGTACCTGAAAAGGCCTTAGCCTAAAAGGCCAAGGTCTCCCACTGAATCCTGGACTGTCTCCAGTCATCCTGATGAATAGCTGGTCACTGGATCCATATGACTCAGCAGGAGAAAGTGAGGCTGGTGACCTTGCACTGCCCTCCCTCACTCAAAACAAAGTCAAGTGCAAGTCATGTCATCCTTTCTCCAATGTCATGGTCCTCTTTGAAAACGGAGGATGAAAACAAGTATAGTCATGAGCCTTGGATGTGAGTCATAACTCCAATACTTACTTAGCTTTGTGACCATGGACAAATTACCTGACTTCCCTGAGCCTCAGTTTTATCACTTATAAAATGGGGGCATGACCTGTAACACAAGGTTGTAGGGTGGGAAAGCACCTAGCAATCTTTAAAGTGAGGTACAAGTGGGAATGATGGTAATTGTCTCATGGAGAGATGCAAGTGGTGTGAATTTTGGTTCACATATTTTAGTTTTGTTGTATTTTTTTTTAATTCATTCATAAAACTTTCAACTCTTTCTCTACCCTCTTCTAAAGCTGTCAGTTCCGTGCCAGTGGATAAAGGAGACCACACAGAAGAGATGGTGAGTTGAAATCATAGATGAAAGCTTAAAATTCCCCTCTTCCCCGTCACCTCCCCAAAGTATCCACCTCCTAGGCCTAGTTTTGTCTCTTCAATTTTTTTTTTCTTAAAGGGTGATATTTTATCTCTTCTCCTCTATCCTTCCTCCAACCCCAGCATCAATGTGATGCCAAAACCATTTGCTGGTTTCAACCATGAAATTTCCTATGATTAAGGAAAGTGAGGTTCAAAGTTTGCTTTGAATCAACCAACAAACAGCCATTAAGTGTCTACTGTGTACTAGATACTATGCTAGGTATTAGAGAACAAAAACATAAAATGACAGTCTCTGCTCTCAAGGAGCTACATTCTATTAGAGAAGAAAACATGGTATGTAAATAACTACAAACAGAATAAATACCAAGGAGCTGCAGAGGTATGGAACAAGCAGCCAGAGGGTATCAAGAAAGGCAAAGCAGATCCCCTTACATTAGAGCCCTAAGTTTCAGACAAACTCCCTTTGCCACTTGGAGGTCTTGGCTCTTTTAGAATCAGAATCAAAGTTTCAGGATGTGGGGATATGGGCACCTTCTTCTCCTGTACTCCCCTACTAGGGCAATGGCCCAATATTGGACAAAAGAGGAGGTCCCAATCTTGCATAATAATTTCCTTCTGGCATATTTTGAACTAAATATTTTCAAATATAGTCAAGTCACATATGCTTCTTTTCCCCACAAAAATTTTTTTTAATTATGACCTTGACAAGTATCCACAAACATGAACATCTATATATACAGAGAGGAATAGGAGGGAAAAAAAGAATAATATATAAAACCAGGAATCTCTATTATACACACATCACTTTTTTTTGAAAAAGTATATATCTAACAGGGTAGCATCAACACTTCCCTGCTTGTCTATGTCCCCTTCTGAATTGTCTTCTGCTGTCTTCTTTTTTCTCTTTCTTTGACTTCTCTCTTTTTGCACCTCCATCACTACTACGTACATACTCCTCTCTCCCTACTTTTGAGAGCCTAATTTGTGCTTGGTATTGTGCTAGGACTATGGGAGACACAAAAGAAGTAAATGGTACCCATCTTGAGAAGCTCAGAAAAATATTTCTTTATTTCCCTCTTCTTTCACCTATTGAAGTGCTTATTCATTCAGATCTAGATCAAGTTTTATTTTTCCCAGAAAGTTTTACCTGCCCAGCTGCCTGGACCTAAGTAGTTCTTTTTCCTCTGAATTCTAATTATGGTTATTATTTATGTCTTTAATTTGGCTTTTGGCATTTGCTATTTTGAATTGGTGGAAGCTTCTTAGTATAATAGAAAAGAAGTGAACCTGACTCACAAGACCTGAATTCTAGTGTTGAATCTTCCATTTAATAGTCATATGACCCTGAGCAAGTCACTTAACTTTGTTGAAACCTGGTTTCATCAACTTCAAAATGAGTGTGTTGTATTGGGTAGTCTTCAATGTCTCTTCCAACTCAAAAATCTATATTCTGTGATTCAATGTCTCAGAAGAGAGGTGGTCTACTTAATTCTTCTTTATCCAGTTATACTATACCCACTAGATTTTATGCAAGTAAAATAAAAATTCTTGTTCAGTTGACCCTAAATCTGCATAAATTTTCAGTGTACATACATAATTATCTCTATTGTTTCTTTTCTCCTTAAAGGCAGGTTCAGTAACTTGCATTTCTTATTTCCCACAATTCTTAGTACAATTGTACATAATAGGCACTTAATAAATATTTGCCAATTATCTTAAATATCAACATCCATATGTATTTCTCTTTTAGATTCACATGCTTATTTATTTTCCTATCAGTATGAAAATTTCATTATGTGGTATTAGGTTCTGTGGTGTTTCCTCTTTGTCCTAACATGAAGCAAAATTGTATTGACATTTTAGAATATATCTCTTTAGAAATAAATCCTGATTATAAATCTGTATTAATGCTATAAGACTCACTAGGTTATTTTCCTAGGTATAATTTCTGTAATTTTATGTGACCTGTATATTTCACAGGTGTGTAACACATTGACTTGCCCCCTTGGATGCTTTTTTTAGGCAGTGCCCTAGACTGAACTATTAAGATTCTGCTAATGAAATTATCTCTTTCTCTAGGTGACCCGCTGCATAGTCGAGGTCCTTTCCAATGCTTTATCAAGACCAAATGCTCCTCCCATAAGTCTGGAGTGCAGGAAAATCCTGAAGAAGGGTAAGTGTAATCTTGTGCTCCCTGACTTGAACTAAGAGACTTGATGCTATACAGCAGCCTCCTTTTTCAGATGGGATTCAGTTTCATTTTAATTTGGCAACCACATGGCTTCTGACCAGGGGTGTGTTGAGAAATGTTTAACAACTGGCCCTCAGGGAGAAAAATGCACACATGACAAGCTTTAGAAGTTTAATCTGCTTTATTAATATTTTCTCCATCACTTTCTAAGTCTAGACAAATAATCAAACAATAAATCACACCTTGATTTATTTGATGACTTCTAAAGTACAAATGCTCTCACACTGAAAATTTAACAATTGGCCTTTGCAAGCCAGTATAAACTGGCTCCAGCACAACCCTACTTCTGGCAGAATAGTGTGAGAGAAAGATGAATAGGCTGGGCAGCAGAAGACCTGAATTCTTGTCCCAGTTCTATCACTAGTTAATCTATGTGACCCCACATTTGACAGATGAGGAAAATGAGGCCAGAAAGGTCAGGTGATGAAGCTTCCCAAAGTCACATAGTCAGTGTTAGAAGATTTGAGCCTAATCCTCTGATTCTTGATCTAGGCTTTTCCCACCATGTTGATGATCTCTTGGGTGACTTCTAGCTGTAGTACTCTATATAGCTCATCTAAGCAGCAATTTACTAAAAAAACTACTATGTTTGTTAAGTTTTGCTGGGCACTGAGGGAGAAGCAAAATCTTAAAAAGATACGGCGCTTAAAATCCAATAAGGGATTATGACACATACATAAATACCTGTAACATGAAAGAATATACAGTAAGTAGTTTCGAGAGGTGTAAACAAAGTATTATGTGAAGCCCAAGTAAGTTAATGTTAGGTCATTGTTGATTACTGACTAGGGGTAAAGGGAAATCAAGAAAGGCTTCTTGAAAGAGATGGCATTTGAATTGAATTTTAAAGAAGAGTTAGAATTTCAATAGGTGAAAGCAGTGAAGGTGTGTACTGGGGGAAATGTTAGCAAAGCTCTAAAAGTAGGAAAGCATAGGGAGTATTCAAAGTGACAGTGATTAAACCAATTTAGTTGTAGCTGCAGAATTCAGGGAAGAGAATAGTAGTGGTATAACTGGAAAGGTAGGGTGGCATCAGATTGTGGAGGGCCTTGATGCCAGGCAAAGGAATTTGAATTTCATTTGGTATATGATAGGGAACTACTGGAGACTTTTGAGTGTTGATATAACCCAAACTATTCAAAAATCGAAATAATTTGATAGAATTATGAATAATCAATTGACATGGGGAGAGAATATAGTTTAGAAGGTTTGTCAAGAGATTATTTCAATGGTTCAAGCAATGCAGTGGTACTATGGGCTTCTAGCAAGATGGTAACAATAGAAACGAAGAGAAGGGAACAGATGTGAAGGAAATTTGGTCAGGGTTAGAATCAAAGGGACCTGGTAGATGACTGGATACAGGTGAAGGAGAGGAAAGGTTTTAAAAAATAACACTAGGTAGATAGTGATGTCTAGAAAAATAAAGGAAAGTTAAAAGAAAGAGGTTTAGGGAGATAAATAGGTGAGGTTCAAACTCAGGACATGCTGAGTCTGAATTGCCAATGGGACATCCAGGTGAAAGTATCTCTTGTGCAATAGAGATGTGAATTTGAAGCCTGAGAGAAAAGAGCAGAACTAAAGAGAGACTTGGGGGTGATTGTTAAAGTCAAACGAATATCATTGCCAAAGTAATGTAAAGAGAAGAGGAAAGGGAACATCCACTACTGTTGGTTGTTGTGTTTGTCCTTTGTTTTCAAAGAAGATCATGCCATCAGAAAAATGATGACAGGACTTGCACTTGACTTTGTTTTGAATGAAGGAGAACTGTGCAGGTCACCAGCCTCACTTCTCCTCCAGAGCCATCTGAATCCAGATATTTATTCATCAGAATGATGGGAGATGACCCAGGATTCAATGGGAGACCTTGGCCTTTTAGACTAAGGCCTTTTCAGGTACTCACTTAAAGTGAGGTAATGCCCATTCAGTGAAAAAGGCCTCTTTAAAAAGTAGTCGGGGGGATGGACCCTTTAATAGAAAAGAAAAAATAGATAAAGTACACCGGGAGGGGCAGAAGCTTCAAGGTTGGAAGAGAAACTGTTACTACTGACATTCACTCTAAGCCAGGAGGGACCAACTTGGGGTACATTGGCTAGATCCCTTCCCTTCCCTTTCTTTCCCTTCCCTTCCCTCTGAAGCCCATGGATTGAACAATGAATGGTCCCTGCCCAACTTCCACTCAGAACTATAAATTCTGTGCTCTTTGCACTACACATTCTTTCAAGACAGAACAGAGAATGGAATCTGTTCCTAATGTAGATCAAATCCCCATGAATGTTTTAGATTTCAGGTTGGATTCTATGCTATGCTTTTCTTTTTCTCTTTTGCATTCTCTCTCTCTCTCTCTCTCTCTCTCTCTCTCTCTCTCTCCCTCTCCCTTCCTCCCTCCCTTTCTCCATCCCTCTCCCAACAGCCCTTCCTACCAGCAGTTAGGAGAGTTACTGGTGTTCAAGTCTACAGTAGAGCAGGAACAAAGCCAAGCAAGTTTTGAAAATGACACTCATTTTCAGTGAAAATTGTCCATGTATGGTATTGTCCACTGGAAGCTTTCTGCTTTTACTGTGAAACCCAGCTGTGCTTTGTAGCATACATTGTTATTATAGGGGCCAAAGCCTTCAGGGTCATCTGTAAGTGAGTATATGCCCATTCAGGCCTGCCAACCAGTGGGTATGGGATCTGAGGCATTTCCTACTATGTCTGTCTTCCTTCATTCTCTCTCTTTTATTCCCATACAGGTAAAACTAGGTTAAAATGAATATCAAGCATAGCTTTGATGAAGCAAATCATGGAAGAACTGCCTAAGAAACTATTTTTAAGTGGTGATGGGGGAGGAGAGGAATCCCAAACTTTTGTCTTATGGTGGGAATGAAGAGGAGGAAAAGAAAGATTATAGGTTAATATTACTATATAAGCCTCATGCCTTGTTTTTTAGCCGCAGCTACTAGGGCCACCTTCCCTCCAGTCTCCCTCTCCAAACTCTGCCTACTTGTTCAACTAGACTTTGGCACATCCACTATAAATGGCAAGAAGAAGATGAGAAACTAGGAAAAAGGGAGAGAGAGAGAGAGAGAGAGAGATAATAGAATACCCAGAAATACCTAACATGTCAAATGCTGCAGAAAAGTCAAGGAAGATGAGAACTTTTTAAAACTCACTGGATTTGATGATTAGGAGGTCATTGATAGCTCTTAAAGAGTAGTTTTAGCAGCATGGTGTGAAAGTTAGATTGCAAGGAGCTAAGGAGTGGGAGGTGAGAAAGAGAGGAAAATTTTTTCAAGAAGTTGGGAAGTGAAAGAATAGAGAGAGATCTTTGACTTGGTTAGAAAGGTCAAAGAGCTTTTGTTGTTGGATAGGGAATATGAGCTTGTTTGTAGGCATATGGCAAAAAGCAAGTGAAAAAGAGGAATACTGAAGATGCCTGTCTTGGCATTCAGCTATATTCATTCTAAATTGAAGTTAGATGCTGGCATACTTTTATTCAGCATGCTATACATACATACATACATATATATATTCAGTATTAAAGCCGGCTTACGGTATAATGTGCTCCTCACTTCTCTCAGGTCATCCAAAAATAGAGAGAACTGGATTTGAAGCAATGTGGTAGGCTTATCAAATCTGATCGGTCCAGATTGTATGCTAACTATCTAGAAACTTGAATGTCAGCCAAATTAAATTTAACTCTACGATCTTTGTTTTCTTTAGTTCCTAGATATGGTGGAGATATATCAAACTGGATATAGCCAAGGTCAGACCTCTATGACAGAGTAATACAAACCTACTTTCCAGCTGATATTGATCTTAATCAATATTCAACTAACAACACACCTTCTTTAAGAACAATATTTAAATGAATTGGAAATGGAGTGAGGAATAGAGGAGAATATAAGGGAAGACAGATTGGGAGAAAAGATTGAAAAATAAACCATTCTTCTAAATATATTCCTCTTGACTTGCCATAGTCATATGTTAGTGACTTTAATATTGACAGTAAAAATCACTTGACCTACACATATGGTGCTAATCATTTAAACGTCTCTTTCAGTGTGTGCCCTTTTAGAATAGAGAAGGTATAAGTGAATTCCAACTCCAGCTTGAAGAAGGATGTTTATAGGGCTAATTTCTTGTATCTGGGGTGCCAGGGACATTGATCATGGTTTTACTTTTAGTTGTGATCTAAAAGAATACAAACAGTGCAAGACCTAATAAGAGCAGATATAACTAAAGTGTTTTCCAAAATCATGCGCCCTTTTTAAACTGTGTACAAAAATCATGACAGATAAAAAAAAGTCAAGAAGATTCGTTGCTTTTTTTTTATCCTTCTCTACTCTTAAAAATATCCTGAGTTAGAAATACTGGAATGAAATTTTTTATTTTTCCTTTCCTCCAGCACATCATACCTCAATCTCTTCTAAAAACAAGTAAAAATACTCATTAAATATCTGTTGAAAGATATTTACCTAAAGTAGCCTGGAGGTTCACTGGTGTAAATGATACTTTTAGGACACAAGAGGTAATTATTTGTAATTTCTCTCTAAGACTTGCCACTCCATACATCTCCTTTTCTTTCTTTCTTTCTTTCTTTTTTTTGTATCTTCTTCTCCTTCCTTCTCTAGAAGAAGTAGACTATGAAAGGGTGGATCTCTGTGTATATCTATGTGCACAAAACAATGGGATGGTCTTCAAGAGTCTAGACACATAAACACATTTCTCCCTTCCATGCCATTCACTTGCCAGTAAAAATGCCACTTATTCACCCTAAGAATTACCATGTATGAGTCTTTAGTAAAGTCTCTGCTTTCTAGAACCTAGACCCCCTAGGAGTCAGTGACCAAGTGCCTAGGTTCTCATGGTCCATGAGAGAGCCCTAGAGAAAATCACTAATAATTAAATGATGCAGCTTTGACTTGAGGTCCTTATAAGATAATACCTTCTTTTTCTGTTTTCTTTTTCTTCTTCCTTTCTTTCTTCTCAGTTGTAAGAGTACCAATAGTTTCATTGACCAGAATGCTAAAGAAATTGCTGATCCCTGTTTCTGAGTTACTTGCTTTTAAATCTCCCTTGGATTCACTGCTCTTTTTTCTTAGTCTTCTTCCTCTCAGTCTTTCTCTTTACATTTCCCTGTTTCACTTCTCCATTAACTCTTCTTTAAACCAGTATATTGTCCTTGAATTAAAACAAAAACTTCAGGAAAGTAAGAATCATAGAAATTTAGAATTTTTAAAATTAGAGAGTCTTGGAATTAGAAAGAATCTTAGAAATCATTCAGCCCAATCTCCCAAACATTCTACAGTAAGGATCCCTGCTATAGCAAAGAATAACTTTTGACTAACATCTGTAATGCTCCAATTTATTTAATGTAATAACCACATACATTAAGGTTCATAAAGCACTTTGATCCAAACAGTCCTGGGAAATGGGTAAGGTCAATATTAGTATTCCCATTTTACAGATGAATAAACTGGGGCTTACAGATGTTACGTGCCTTTCCCAAGGACAAATAGCTAGTAAGTATTGGGGGTGTGATCTCCTGACTCCATATGCAATCCTATTTCCACTACACTATAATGCTTACACATTGGATGGCTTTTGTGGGTATTCTAGTGACTTTGAAATTAGGATAAATTGTGGAACTTGTCACAACTTAATTTTGTGGTTCAGTATGTCATTCCCCACAGGAAGATTCTTAAGCCTGTCAGCTGTAATTGCAGCCTTCATGTATTATCATCTGCTGTGCTAAATTTAGCAGAGTATTACAAGTTGGACAAGAATCTAATTAATTGGAGAGAAATTCAAAACAAAACAGCTTTTGCGTTAAGTTAATTATAGAAAATGTTCTTGCCTGATTTAGAGGCCAGTTTCACTTGGAAGCTAAGGTGTGCCCTTAACCTCCCTCTGGTTATGATAAAAGGCTACTCACACCCACACTCAGCACAAAGTATGAAACAAGACCTCTACCTAGGAGCGCCATTCACCCCTGCTAATAAATACTGCTTTTATTGATTTTCTAACCTTTCCGACTCTGAAATTTGCCTGTATCTTGAGAATGATTACTTTTCCTTCCTTAATTTTTTCTTCTTAGCTAGCTGGACCCTACTGTTCCCTATGATGATGTTAAACTTCCAAGCCAACAAAACTGAAACTAATAATGCAGCACATTACAACTGCCACTGAATGTAATCTACAGCAAAGAAGAATAATTAGAACGATGAAATTTCCATTGCCTTGTAAAATATATAATCTGACAGTCATTATCTTGCCAGCTTATGTGCTAAGGGATGGGAACACATCCTACCTGAGCAGCTTCTGAGATCGGTGGGATGTCTGAAAAGATATTTTGGCAATTAACTCTTGCTAAGATGTTCAGTTGGTGGCTCAGAACATAAACAATATTACATGTTGCTATAGACAGGAAAACAACAACCATTAGAAACCAACTAAGAGAAAATTATAACAGGCTAAATGTATTTTATCTTTTAGTCAGATTATTATGCAATGTTATGGACAGAGTATATGTAGGTTTGAGGAGGTATTGAGATCCAAGGGAGAAACAGAGGCTGCATGATAGGACAGATTGCTAGAGTCATACCTAATTGAACAATAATAGCCAAAGAATGCTGATTAATGAATTAGTATCAACCTAGGAGGTCTGCTATGCTTGACCTTAAAACCATTTAACATTTTCATCAGCAATTTGGAAAAGGATATGTGGCAGATGTATCCAATTTACAAATGCCACAAAACCTGGAGGGAGCAATTAATATGTTGAATGACAGGGTTATTTGTCTGTTGTTTTTTTTCCAAAAAGGACAGGGTGATTTAATGAATCAATTCTAATAAGATGACATTTAACAGGGTTAACTTTTAAGCCCTGTACTTAGGCTGAACAAATAAATTGACAAGGGTAAACTGGGGAGAAATGTGATTTAATATCAGTATATGCAAAACATATTTAGGAATTTTAATTGATGAAAAGCCTACTTTGAATCAATAGTGTGCTGAGTTTGCCCAAAAAAGTTAACATGTTTATGTACAGTATCCAGAATAAGGGAGATATGAGTACCACTCTAGGTTTGTCACACGATATCTAGAGTGTTGTGCTAAATTCTGGGCATCACATATAAAAGGGATATTGATAAACTGGAACATGTCCAGAGGAAGAAGACCAGTATGATGAGGAGTCTTGAAATTATACATGAGAAAGATCTGAAAACACTAGTGCTATTTAGCTTAGAAAAGACCTAGAGGAAAGGGGTGTAGTAGCTGTCTTCAAATATTTGAAAGGCTGTCATATGAAACAGGGATTTGACTTATTGTTAGGTCCATCAGATATAAGTGAGCCCTTATGAGTGAAAGTTTTAATGGCACAAATTTCAACTCAATTAAAATAAAAGACTTTTCTAACAACTAGAACTCAATGAAAATTGAGTAAACTATTTTACAAGGTAGCAAGTGACCTTTCACTGGACATTTTTAAACAATGTCCCTTTTTGTCAGAGGGTTTCCTTATCTCTTCCTCAGTTATTATGTCTCAGCTTTTCTTAAATCTTAGGTACTATCCACATAGCACAAAAGAAGAGATTAATTCATTGCCCTAAGTGATTTGATGATTATAGATTATCAAAATAGATCATTTGGGGGTAGAAAAGGGGATTTATTGTGGCACTTGAATTATACAAATTGACTGTCTTGATTAAATTTAGTTGATCTGTGATCATATTTCCATCTTAATAATCTATCTATTCCTAGGATCAGGACGAATACAATAAGGAATGATCCTTAGACTCAATAACAGGGACACACACAAATAGAGATATAAGTATTAATATACTTGACTTTGCTGAGATTGAGTATGCTCATCTATTTAAAAAGGGGCTGATCCCCTCTAGTTCTAAGATGTTTCTGATTTTATATTTGAATTTTGATATAATATCAATATCTATATTCTTTCTGCTAATAAAATGGAATGTGATGGAAGAAAAAAGAAATTTACAAGATAACTTTATTATATATTTAAAAGGATGAACAAGTTATACATAATAGATCTGCAGTTTTGTGTGCAATCATCTTTTATTATACTATGCTATGGAAATGTCTGTTTTAATCTATAAGTTAAAAATAAATAAATGTGAAAAAAAATTAAGGAAAGAAAGAAAAAGGTATTCAGAGGACATCTACTTCAGTTTATACCTCAGCAGCCTTAGGATATGTGGAAATCACAAATTAGTAATTCTTGAATTGTTTGAAACATTATAAGTTATACTGTGTTCTTTGAAACTTTTATTTTAGGTGGGCAGCAGGACAAAGGTGAAACAGAAAATGACAGTGAAAAGTCCAAATTTGCAGTAAGATTATTAAGAGACTCGACTAATGGAGAAAATCATGTACCCATGAGTTTGGAGGAGGAAAGCCCAGCAGAAGAGGAATCTAAAAGGCAAATGGAAGAAGGCACAGAAAAACTTCAGCAGGAGGAAGAAGATAAGGAAGAAAGAATAAAGTATCAACCAAGCTTTCATCTTCATGAAGATCAAGGCCTTAAAGAGGCTAGAAAGTACCAGGCTGAAAATAGCAATGAGAAAGAAAAGAAAAGGGTAGAAGGAGGAATTGAGAAATATAAAAAAAATGATCACAGTGAAGAAGGAAGTCAGGAGAAACCTCTCTATGAAGTATCAGGGGAGGTTCAAAATGCCTTTCTTGACAAAAGAAACCAAGTCACAGATAAGACCAATGAAGAGTTTGCAGTCAAAAATAATAGATACTCTGTGCAGCATTCCAAGAAGACACATAGCCAAGAAAAAAGCAGCGAAGAGAGTGAAGAGGACAGCGATAGTAACAGCAGCGAGAAACGTGGCTGGGAGCCTAAAAATCAACACGGAAGGGAAGAATCAGATGAAAGCGAAGAGGCTTCAGTCTCTGAAGTGACCAAACGTCGATTGAAACCTAGACATCATCATAGGAGATATAGACTGGATCGGTCCTTTGAAGACAGGAAAGCTCATTCTGAAGAAAGAAGAAACACACTTGAGTCTGAAGAATCAAATGAAGATAAGGACCGTTTCTGGGACAAGAGGGGCCACCACAAAAACAATTATGAAGACCAGGAGGAACCAAGTTATCATGAAGAGAAGGGCAGTTACCACAGGAGCCATGGTTTTGATGATCCTGAGGACGAAAGATACAGTGACAGGGCAAGTGAAGAGGACAGATATAAGAGACATCACAATGAGGAGATCCAGGAAGAAGAAGAGAAGAGAAACTACCACAACAGACAAACTGAAGAGGTGGGACATCACTATGATGGAGAAAGTGAAGAAGGGAGACACTTTGATGAGGACAAGAGCCGCCATCATGGAGACAGAGAACAAGAACCAGGGGTTCATTCCACTCATGGAAACAGAGATGATAAAAGGTATTCCAGTGAAAGACCATACTATGCAAAAGAAAGCAACATGGACAATGAAAGGAGGAATCCTAGGGGAAAGAAAGAGCAAGACCGAAGCTATTTGAACCATGATAAGAGAGCTAGTGAGGAAGGTGATATAGGAAAGTGGCAGCAGAGAGAAGATGAAGATAGTGAAAATAATAGAGAGGAAACAAGGTTTGCAGAAAAAGAGTTTAATGTCCATCATGCAGAAGAGAAGATGAAGAGATTAGGGACTCCATACAGTCCTTATTATGAACCCTTCCAGTGGAAGAACAGACATTTGGAGGAAAAGGACAGAACAAGTGATCAGTTTCCCAAGAATGAAGAGGAAAACAAATCTAGCCGGAATGAAAAGACTTTCTTCCCTGACTACAATGATTATGATTGGTGGGACAAAAAGTCATTTGTAGAAGACATGAATCAGGAGCATAATGAGAAGCGAAATCTCATCAGCATCCCCAAATATGATCTGAAAAAGCAATATGACCGAGTTGATGAACTTGCCCAGCTTCTCAATTACAGGAAGAAGTCGGATGAGTTTCCAGAATTCTATAACTCTGATGCAGACATGAGAAAAGACAAGATGGTCAGGAATGAGAACATTGGCCTTGGTCAGAGACCTCTGACAGAGGAAGAGGTATGACCTTGGAATTTTATTTGAAAATCTTAGTCAATGTTTAATCACACAAGTCCAAGAATATCTGATAACAGCAAATGGGGAAAGGTAAAAGGAAGAAAAATTACAGAGGGAACTTGCCTCTCCTAATAGAGCATAGTTTCTTCCTAGGTTTGATTACCTAGCATAGGTGTGGCGTGGAGGGAGGGAAGGGGGAGGGCATAGCTAAGCAACAAGGCCCTTATTTGTATTACCACCTTTCTTCTACTGATTGATTCTTGTTCATTTTACCATTCACTAATGCCTCCAGTCCTAAAGGAGACACAGATTATGAAAGAATGTGTTTGGTTTCCGGCTAATAGTTCTTACGGAAGACAAAGGAAACTATAGCTAAGTAGAATTTCAAATTTGTGGAGATCATGTTTATCAAAGCTATTGCTTCCTACCTAAGCAACGCACATTTTCCTTATTTATTCACAGAAAATGAACAAAAGTCACAATGTCCCTAAGTAGGATTAGGGGTGGGAGTGGGAGTGGATCCAGATATGTATTTTCATGGCTGCAGGTAGAAGGAACAATGCCACTGCTTATTGGCAAGTGCTTTCCAAATGATGGTCAAATGATCTGCAGCATTGAGAGGTTGAGTCACACAGTCAGCCCATCAGAGGGAAGATTTGAACCAGATCTTCCTCATTGTGATGACAGTTCTTAATCCACTACTCCATGCTGTCCCTGGGTATTAAAATTACGTGGGATTTCAAAGACCCTAGGAAAAAGTAATCTAAACCACTGGCTCTATATTCTCCCCTTTGCCAAGAGTAATTTCTGCAAGTACACACCAAACCGTATGACGGAATGGACTCTTAGGGACACTTGCCACTCATAATGGGGGTCTATGGGAGCCTCATCTACCAAATGTGGCCTTTCAAAGACTAGTGCTTACTAGGGGTATAGCATAAGTAAGAATGAAAATGTTTGCAAGTTAGAGAAACAGTGACCATGGGAAATTTGTGTAAATTAAGAAATGTGTGATAGAGGAAAGGGTAGTGAAATACCATCACAAAGCTATCTTGCCAACGGAAATTTGTAAAGCATTTCTTCAGATTTTATTTACTCATTACAGAGAATCCTCCACTTTTTCAAGGTGTGATTCTTCATTTTTCTCTCTTCTCAAACTTCTTAACACATTTTAATTTGTATAAATCACCTTCCAAACAGCTGGTTGGAACTACATAGCTACCATCTTCACCACGTTACCAAATAGATAAAAAAAAAAAAGAGGAAATCCTGAGGGTGTCAGTATTTGCATTCACCATGTTATTATTTTATAACTATTTTCAGCACTATATCTAACTTTCCTCAGTTGGAGAAAATTGAAGACCCAAAGTCACCTCCCATAGAATGGCATTAGACAGAGTACTTTTGAAATATATCATCCTCTTCATACAATCAGAAGATTAGAAGAAATTCTAGGGCATGGCTTCTGAACCTTTGTTGTGTCATGGACCCCTCTGGCAGTCTAATGAAGCCTATGAACACTTTCTCACAATCATGTTTCCAAATTCATTAAATAAAATATGGAGGATTATGAAGAAAAGCAATTATATTTAAAGAATTAATAAAAATATTTTTTAAAATTCATGGATTCCAAATTAAGGACCCAGTTCCAAGGGTATTTTTGTATCCATTCCCCAATCCCGGAAGGTCAAATCTATCTCACAAAAGAAGAGCTACAACTTGTAGCTCTTTTCAAGGGGCATGAAAGTGTAGAGTGCTGGAAAGGGCAATGAAGAATGAATCAGAAGATTGTCACTACTTACTGTGTAACTTTAGGGAAGTTACCAACTCTCTGAGCACAAGTTTTTTCATTTGTAAAATGCGGGGTAGGCTCATTTATTTCTAAAGTCTCTCCATTTGTAAAGTTTTAAGCTTTTATTCTAGAAGGGGTAGAGGTGGCAAGCAGAAGCCTGTTTACTTTTATTTAACCTATACATGTCAAACCTAGGGCTAAACTTCTGTTTAAGTCTCCTATTTCTTGGTCTAAATCCTCTTTCTAATTTTTTTTTTTACAGGAGAAGGAACTAGAAAACTTGGCTGCAATGGACATGGAACTACAAAAAATAGCAGAGAAATTCAGTGATACCCAGAGAGGGTGATCACTCAGGGAGCAGTGGTACAGCATTTCACAGCAGAGGGTAGCTTTAATATACATGCATTAATACTATCTAGTCTTGGCATATGCTGCCACCAGATAGTATAATTTACCCAAAGAGAGTTAGTAGAGTTTGCTGTTCACTCTGTCTTTACATGGTTGGAAATGTCTTTATTGTTTTCTAGGATGCTATTGAAACTTGAATAGCATGAATTTTAGCATATAAACTTATATTTGAATATGCTTTGTGATGAGTGTGCTACTGTCCTTCAGAAATATATTATGCCTCCTAATTTGAAAAAATAAAAAAGTAATCTAGGACCAAATACTTCATCTTCTTGACTTTCTTTTTCTGTTCAGGAAAAGTATGATATTTAAGTATGATATTTGAGTATATTCTGCTGGTAGACTATTATTGAAACAATGTTTAGATTTAATGATCTCCCAGGTAAAATATGGTGGGTGACCCTCCTGAAGTTACAGAAGGCATAGAGTAGAGTGGCCTAATGGTAGTTAGACTCTGTGACACCTTGTAGAGAAGATGTCAAATACTCAAAATGGTAAAAGCCATTTCAACAATCTCAGTATATATCAGTTTTCAAATCTCTATTGTATAGTCAATTAGTTACATAGTCAAGTAGTCATGTCTGATCCCAGTTAGGGTTTTCTTGGCAAAGATACCAGAATGGCCTGCCATTTCCTTTCCAGCTCATTTTACAGATGAGGAAACTGAGGTAAACAGGGTTAAGTGACTTGCCCAGGGTCACACAGATAGATTTGAATTTAGGTCTTCCTGACTCCAGGCCCAGCACTCTAACCACTGTGCCACCTAACTGCACACATTCTTTATTTAGGATTTGAGAAAGCAGCATGGTATAATGAACAGAACACAAAAGCTGAGGGAGTTGTACATCTGAATGCCCTGATCTCTCACACTTAGTTGAGTCACTGGAGGCAACTTGCAACTTGAGTTTTCCACATCGTTATAATGAAACAGAGTAAATAAGCCCCATGATTCTTCCAGCCTCCAAAATTTAAGATTCTTTGCTTTGTTATTTATTACCTGCCAGTTTATTTCTTGTTAGCACATCTAGAGTTCTCTCTTTGCCAGTTTTGGTTCAAGTTTTAAAAGAGATGAGGCAGCAACTGATAGATAATGAGATCTGGCGATTACAGGCGGATTCATTTGACCATGTTTGCTCTCCTCCATCACGCATAGTCAAGAACTGGCTGTATTGGCAAAGTCAGGTTTATCAGGTTACCTTTCTAAAAGTATTAGATGGATAAATATTTCTTTTCATGGGAGCTTATTTTAACTAGGGAAAAACAGAACGACTTGAATGTGGTCATGCCCTGACATTCAGAAAGCTAAGTAAGGAATCTGACAACAAATTATCCTAACCCAAATAATCATCAGTTATAAATACCACCCCACCTTAAATGAAACACTGAAGACAGTCATTTAAGTGTCACTTAAAGTCAGTTTCTTTTTTTAATTGACTAATACAAAAAGATTCCAACCCTTTTCTTATTACATCCAACTGATGGCTATTTTATGATGCATGAAACAGTATTTGTGCACATGCTCACACACATACCCCTCCTTTTCCTTTGTAGGGCATCCAAAAGCCAAAACAGCAGTTACTCAAATGGCTAATAAAGAAAAAAACTAAACTGGAAGGCCAAAGGTTAACAGGAGGAAGAAGAGGGAGAATAAATAGAGGTGTGGAAGAGGGGGAGAGAAGGGAGCGGAGGAGACAAGAGAGGGAAAGGGAAGGGAAGAGAGTAAGGAAGAGAGAGAGAATACCAGTGGAGAGGATGCAAAGCTCTGCAATGCACCAAAATTATAGCCCAGAAAATGACACACAGCAGATGCTCCACATAGGAGGGACAACTGGCAAAAAGCAGCACACACAGCGCAGTCCAATTTTTCTCCAGCCTATAAACAATGCATGAGACAGAACCACAAGAGTTTATTGCTGGCACCTATTGTCTCTCAAGTGCTATTTGTACTGTGGTTTTTCATGTCTAGTATAGAGAGCACAGGCATATGAAGATATAAAAGATGCCCATCCATAGCTGAGAATTCAATCTGTGTAATCAGAGTTGAGTCATAATAACTGGACTATTGCTACATATTTCTACTTGCTGCTTTTGGGAATGTTCTATTTTTCCCAAAGAGGAATTATTTTTTTTAATCCACTACATATTTTGAATACACAGCCATTCCATTCAGTTTTCTAAGTTGCTGTCACATAGTTTATGATTTTTGACAATGAATAGGTTTCTTTTAAATGAGAATGGAATCCCTGCTGCTGGGGAAGACTGAGCCTGGTGGATTGCTTGAGTCTGGTGTTTCTGCCCTTCAGCAGTGCTAAAAATCAGAGTGGCCTCATCCGGTTCAGCACCAATATGATAAGCCCTCCTTCCTTAAGGAATAGAGGACACCAAGCTGTCTATGGAGACATGAACCAACCCAGGACCGAAAAGTGGAGCAAGTTAGTGCTATACTATTTAGCAATGGGATTGGGCCTGGGAGTGGTCACAGCCTTCCAACCCAGGTAAGATGGAGAGACCTACTCTCAATAAACAAATTCAAAACTGCAAGTAAGAGCCCAGGATGAAGTATCAAATGAACAAAAATACTAGTTATTAGAATACAACTTTATAAAAAAATTATTTTGAACTTTTTAAGTTCAGAAAGGGGCAGCTTGATGGCACAGTGGATAGAATGTTGGCCTGGAGTCAGGAAGACTCATCTTCCTGAGTTCAAATCTGGCTTGAGACACTTGCTAGCTGTGTGACCCTGGACAAGTCATTTTACCCTGCTTGCCTCAGTTTCTTCATCTATAAAATAAGCTGGAGAAGAAAATGGCAAACTACTCTAGTATCTTAGCCAGGAAAACCCCAAAAGGGTTTGGACATGACTGAAATGACTAAATAACAAAAGATCAGAAAATAATCTTGCTTGGTAGGTTATTAAATAGTAACTATCATGTCAGAATCCACCTACCATTTTATGTATCAAGTATCAGGAGTCCATAGACCAAGGGTGGGGAACCTGTGGCCTTAAGGCCATGTGTGGCCTTCTAAGTCCTTGGGTGCAGCCTTTTGACTGAGTCCAAATTTTATAGAACAAATCCTTTTATTAAAGAAATTTGTTCTGTGAAGTTTGAATTCAGTCTAAGAGTTGACCTTGAGGACCTACAGGGCCACATGTGGCTTTGACGTTAGTGGATTGATGCCACAGTTTTCCCATCCCTGCCGTAGACATTTACAGGTTAAAGTGAAGATTCGTGACTGAACCACACCACCTATTTTCATGCTCAATCTGCAGTAACTCCTAGACAACCGGCAATAAGCTTATGCCTGGAAGGATGATTTTTAATTTTGTTCCCTCCTCTTACGTTCCTATAGCTAAAATTATTTTTTCTTAGAGATTTTGCTTTTCGCTCTTTCCTTCTTCATCTTCTCACACATCTCAGTTTTACTAAATAACTCTAAGCAATTTCTCTTTTCCCTTAGACTCTATTTCTTCTTCCTTTCTTTCCCTTTGCTCCAGTCCTTTCATCCAAGAAACAACCCACACTTACATCATGCTTTAAGCTTTACAAAATGCTTTACCCACAACTACTATGAAGCAGGTTACAGAAGTTTTATAACTTCTCCCTCCTGTTTTATAAATAAGGAAACCAAGGCTCAGCTTAACTTGGCCTTGCTCCCACAACAAATTATTGGAGCTAAGTAAGACTGCTTCACTTGGCATTCAAGCAGTAGTTATTCTTTTTAGGTAACCTGTACCTCAACAGAATTTCTGGAGACACTGACCTAGTGGGCATCTAAAACCCAGGACTCCTGGTCCACAGGCTAACTAAGTGAATAGTAAGTAGCAAGGCATTTCACCCTTGTGGCAAGAAGAGGAAGGTATACTTTGAAACTAGTCAGTGTCTACTGCCATTCTGTAGCAGTTGACTTGAGCATTTAATTTTCTCTAAGTGGAGGTATTAGGGGGAGGGGGAGAGAGGGCCTTTGTACCCAAAGATTTAAAAATGTGCAAAGCACTCCTAAGTAAAAGTCCAATTTATGTGATAAATACCTTAAAACCAATGACCCTCCACACAGGACAGGAGGAATTTTTTTTCCTTTTTTAGCATTTTTCTCTTAAAATATAGCATCTCCCAACTACAAGGTATCCCAAAAGGCTTAGTACAGTGTTGAGCTTTAATAGCTTAAAACTGCAGTAAATCTTTTAGGACACTCTCTAGTCCATGTTGAGCCACCCAAGGAAGTTATCATTTTGTCTGTTCATTCAGCTAGTCATTGTGTTTTCCTGTTATAGCTGTCTACCTTACCATGACTCTTATTCCATCAATTTCTGCCAATTATTTCCTACCATTTTGAATACTACCTTCCTTTGACATCTTGCCTCTGGTGCCAATTGATCTGCGAATCTGTGAACACAGTCCTGTGTTATACCATCTCAATACTCAAGGAACTAGATGGCACCATGGACGGTGTACTGGGCCTGAAATTAGGAAGACACATCTTCCTGAGTTCAAATCTGCCCTTAGACATTAGCTGTGTGATTTTTAATAACTTACTTAACCTTGTTTGCCTCAGTTTCCTCATCTGTAAAATGAACTGGAGAAGGAAATGGCAAACCACTCTAGTGTGTTTGCCAAGAAAACCCTAAATGGGATCATGAAGAGTCAGACACAACTGAACTGACCAAACGACAAAAGCTAATACTGATATTTTAGTTCCTTTCGTTGTCAATGATGGAACAGAATTATTAAATACTTCTCTGGCTCTTTTCTCACTTTGATTGTGTGTGTGTGTGTGTGTGTGTGTGTGTGTGTGTTGTTATCTGGTAGCCTCAGGGGGTAATGGTGGAAGTGAGGACTCCTAGAATTCCCAGATCCCTGGATTCATCAACTTTTTTAGTGATATGCATGATGAACACAAACCAAACACCTCCTCAACAGATTCTACTCATGGCAATCTTTTTTATTTTCTACCATTTGAATTAGAAAAAAAAGTCTTCCTGTGTATATACTAGCTTATTTTAAAAATGAATGTGCCAAAATCAAGTTTTCCAAAACTCACTATCTCTATTTTAAAGTCTTCTTGTAAAGTATCAGCTGCTGAGCCATTGTACTTAGGCATATTTCTAAAGAGGCAAGGCCTCTTGAATTTATCTGCCAAGTCTCAGAACTCACTATTCTCCAAGTAAAAATACCAAAGTGATTAGCAAACTGGCCACTACATGTGCTAAGGGAATATTGATACTTAAAATGGAAAGGTCAGATATTTGATTAAGAATTTCCAGCCAACTGTAAAGGTAACCACACTGGCATACCAGGATGGCTGCTAGCACAGGTTCTTAAATCTGCTTTACTAGGAAAGATAGTGGTTTAAGGGGTCAACAATCCTTTTTAATTACATTCAGAAAATATAAGCAGAGAAATAAAGACCAACAGACAGGGTTCTACTGCCTGAATCAAAGTAATATTGCTATATACTTGAGATACTCCCCTGGATCTAAAGAGGCTTTACATCTGAGCAGTTGCGGGGCTAAACATATGTGGCTGCTCAGAGTCTCTACCAGGGAATCACATGATCCTTCTCCTAAGTGAGCCCCAAAAGTCAAATACCAACCTCCCAGTATATATAACAAAGGCTTTGCTCCTCATTGGCTCAGAGTTAGTAGGCATGAAATCTACATGATTCAGCAGAGCTGTGAACTATCAGGGTTCAAAGAAGATTGAGCCTTCAGATGCTCACAGTTTAGCCTGAGCCTGGGAAACTGAACTCCAAAAAGAAAACAACAAAAAATTCCACTTTGCTTGTGGATACACCAACATACTCCCTACATTCAATTCCAAGGAAAATAGACTTCTTACAAAAAACACTAACATCCTGTGGGAAAAAAGAGTTCACTTAATACTGCATTTTCCTACAGGCTTTACATCTGAGCAGTCGGGGGGGCTGAACATATGTGGCCGCTCAGTCTCTACCAGGGAATCATACGATCTTCTCCTAAGTGAGCCTCAAAAGTAAAATACCAACCTCCCAGTATATATAACAAAGGCTTTGCTCCTCATTGAGACAAACAGAAGTTAAGTGACTTGCCCAGGATCACACAGCTGAGATCATATATGAACTTGGGTCTTCCTGACCTCAGATCCAGTGCTCTAGCCTCTCTACCACCTCGCTGTGCCAAACCATTGGGAGACTTAGAACAATAACTACGACCCAGGTTTTCACAAGACTTTATGAAGTAGAAAATCCCATTTGACAGATTTTCTTACATGGAAAATATCCCTCTTTTAAATGAGTCCTACTAAGGTACAAGCTTTATTGAGGGCAGATCCTTGTATCTCCCCTAAGGCCTAGCACAGTGCTCTGCACATAATGGGTATTTATTTTATTTCCAACTACAGTCAATCCAAATAAATGAAAGACTGATCAATAGATGCTCATTTCAACATATGTGATGCAAGTGGCTTAGGACAATGCTTTCAAGATAAAGGATTTTAGACTTATAGAGCAAACAAAACATACTTTGAACTGAACAAAATCACAGAGAAAGCAAACAAGTTTGCAAACTGTTTTACATCTTTCCATTTAACAAATGTTAAAATACTAGTTTTTGTAAACTTAGAGACAGATAAAGTTCCAGGGATCACCTAATCCACTCATCCTACAGGAAGTTGCTGGGTTAAAAAATTCCCATTATTTAAACATTCCTATAGCTAACCTGTGTGTGACTCTGGGCAAGTCACTTAACTCTGTTTGCCTTGGTTCCTTGTCTGTAAAGTGACTGGAGAAGGCAAACCACTCCAGTATCTTTGCTAAGAAAATCCCAAATGGGATCAGTTGGACATAACTGGAACAACTGAACACCACTAACAAAAAATGACTAGCCTGGACTGTATACATTTCTACGCTTCTGCATTTTTCCTATGGTTAATGCCATTATTCATACACAAGGATGGCACAAATTGTACAGACAAGAAAAATAGTGATTATTTTTCAACTGCTGCTAGTACGAGTCATTTCGGTTCCTATGTTATACCTTGCAATTAGCTCTCTGCTGTTTTGTTGAACATTCAGTATTTAAATCGTTACCACCTACCTGTACCTTCGTCCCCAGAAGTAGTGCTAATAGTAGATAATACATGAATTCCAGGTTGTAAATAATTCTAGATAAGGAATAAATAGTAAAGGTTTAAATTGAGACCAGCTGTTATCTTTAAAAAGTAATCATTTTGAAGAGCCATTCCCAATAGATGAAAGGACAGCAACATGAAGTTTTCAAAGAAAGAAATCCAAGCTATCAACAACTACATGAAAAAACCAATGTTCCAGATCACGACAACTAGACAAATGCAAATTAAAGCAACTCTGAGGTTTCCACTCACACACATCAGACTGGCAAAGAAAACCACAAAAAAAAATTTTTTTTAATCAAATGTTGGAGGGGCTTTGGAAAAAAACTGAAGAGCTCCTTGTTCATAGAGCAGTAACTTGGTCCAGCCATTCTGGAAAGCAATTTGGAACTAAGTCAAGAGTTTGGAAACCATGTATACTTGAACCTAGCTATACCATTACTAGGTCCCTACCCTAAAGGGATTAAAGAGAAAAAGGATCTGTATGTAAAAAAATATTTCTAGCATCTCTTTCTGTAGTAGCCCAAACTAGAAACCAAGGGAGTACCCTCCTATTAGGGAATGGCTAGATAAATTATGGTATATAAATGCAAAATACTGTACCATAGCAAATGTTGAAATGAAGAGTTTCAAAGGAAACTGGGGAGACCTTTATGAACTGAATTAAAGGCAAGTGACCAGAACCAGGAGATTTATATAAGGACAATATCATAGAGAGGAAAAAAAAATCTTTCAAAGACTTTAGAACTGTGACCAATTCAATGATAAACCACTGATCTAGAGCACTAAGGAAGCAATGTGACACCCACCTCTTGCCAGAAGAGTGACAGACTTAAAATGAAAAAGAGACATGAAACTTTTGCCCATGATTCATATGGATTTATTCTGCTGGACTATACACATTTGTTATGAATGTTTTATTTTTCATGCTTTTTAAATTGTTCCATTGGGGAAGTATGGAGAGCAGTGGGAGGGAGAGGTAAGAAATGATAACAAAATAAGCAAATAAATAATTTTAAAAAGATAACCACTGTGTACTACACAAGTTGCTATAATCTCAACCATTAGATTATGAACCATGTCTGCAAGTTAACAATAGCAATACATTCCAGTAGAATTAAGTTCTTTGAGGTCAGGAACTGTAATTTTGTTTTGTCTTTGTACCTTTATTACCTCGCACAGAGCAGACATTTAATCAATACTTGTAGGATTATTATCTCTAACCAGGCAAATGTCTTCTTTGTTCATTCCAGCTCATATTTCACAATGTACTTAGTGGCATTAGAAAAAACACAGATTTACTGTATCATTGAGCTAAGTCTCAGTATGAAATGCATGGCTACTAAAGATAAAAAATAACAATATGTATATTTCTTGGTAATTATCATTTGAAATTATCAGAATACAAAGTACAGATCTAGCAGTTTAAATAAGGCTGATCAAGAATATCCCCTCTTTTTTCCAATAAGAAGTTCACAGTAAGATAACACTAATAATAAATTATTAATATTTAAATAAATATTAATAACCACACTATATCAACAAACATATTCAAAAACTCTGAAAACAAATCATCTTTCTTGGGCATAATCTAAAAACTGTTCTTCAGTTACAAATGAATAATGAAATCAGGGCCAATTTATTAAAAATTTAAAAAACCTAACTACCTAATTACGCTAAGGCTCAGCAAACTGGCATCATGACCATCATTGACTACATTAATTTATAGTCAATGGAACAGAAGACTCTTTAAAATGTATTGGATTGATTTATAGTCAATTAATTTATTTTTAGTCAATGGAACAGAAGACTCTTTAAAACGTATTGGATTGAGGTGAGAAACTAGATGAGACTAGTTTTATAAATCATGTGAAAGTCTCTATTCTATTGTCACACCTCAAGTACCAATGGCCCATTTGTCCCTTTATATGTAAGAAATCCCTCATAAAAAATATATATATATATACAAAAAAATCCCTCTCAATTTTAATACTGAGAGAAAAGTTAGAGTAGTTTTATTGGAAATGAAGAATCAAAGTCTTTTGAAAATTAACAAAAACTAAATAACCCCACCATGATCCTTCCATATACCATGATAAACCAGCAATAAAACAAAAATTTACAACTTCAAGTTGTCAAATACTAAAAACAATAAAAACAAATACAATTTTAAAATGCACATAATACCACTGGAGAGAGATAAGAAATATTTGGTATGCAAATTATACAAAACCTCCCATACTGCTTAAACTTTTCTTCCATAAATTCTTTCAAATACACATTTGTGTGCATATGACTAAAGAGTTTTCAATTGGTTAAAACCAAGTTGAGTCTTATATACAAAATGTGTTGGATTATTTTTCTTACTTTATCTGAATTTTTAAGACACTCATTGACACACACACACACAATTTTAAGACACAGAAGTGAACTTGGTTAAGTGAAACTTAATTCCATTTCATGCCAAAAGGCTTTGGTTTTCCTGGCACCTTCATGCCACAATGGATCCAACACCTTTGTCCATAAAGTGGCTTGAATAGTTTCTTTTCCTTCCCAAAAGCCAGGTGTTAACTGGGAAAAGCTTCTTTAAAATACATGAATACATCCAGGTTTCCAAGAACGGCTGTGTAAACATGCTCTTATGGTACCAAGGAGCAACTGGTAATGGCATGTTAAGTATATGAATTGCTAATTCAAAGAATCCTTGGAAATAAAATCAAGGTAGTTCTTCAAGGGTTGAGTCAGACTCCTGAACTTTTCGCTTTTTAGCTGTTGGCTCTTCAGTCTTTTGTAACTCTACTACACAGGACTCTGATTTTTGTTTATCATTAGCAACAGTGATGCCTGAGAGAAGATAACCTCCACCTCCACTCATCATCAGTTTGGGATGACTTCGATCTGGCAGAATCTAACCAAAAGAGAAATGTCAGATTTTCTGAAGTGACAATACACAAGGCAAATTTAAGATTCAAATGTAATGTTTAAAACTTTCTTTTAAATTAATTTTCATAATGCCCTTGGAATGTTATTTAAAAATCTTGCTGATCTAATCCAATCAGTTCCAATTTCTTCTACAGATGAAGAAATAAAATTCATAATTATGTAGTAGATAAAGATTTGCAAAGCACTTGTCCTCAAAATTGGCCTGTGAGGCAAGTAGATAGAAACTATGCCCAGGAAGGGTTAAATAATTTAAGATCACAATGCTTACTAGCATCAGCAATTAAATTATAATCAAGGCCTCCTGATTTCTAGAGTCTAAATTACTTGATGAGGGATACCAAAGATACAGACAGAAAGGGATACAAGACAGAAAATTGAGTTTATATTTCTTATGAAAATTATTAATGAAATTGCAGCCCTGAGTTATTTAACCATGAAGACTACTTTTTCGTATTAAAGGGGAAAACACTTTTTATAATGTTCTATAACTACTCCTGGATTTTCGAGGCCTATTTAGCTCCACAACCTTTAAGTCATCTAGGGGAGGTTTGAGAAACCTTGGTTCTAGTAGAACCAGGATGAAAAATACTTCATTCTTTTCAGGACAGAGCTGATGTTCTACAAGTGGGTAATAACACTGAATAAACTAGCAAACAGTCACAACGTCCAATGGCTTTGCTCAACTGTTTTTTTTTTTTATTATAAGGGAATGGTGCTAGTTGTGGAGGGTGGGGTATGCTGGGATGTGACTAATATAAAAAGTATCAATAAAACTTTTTTTAAATGATGGGAGGATTATTTGTAATGAAGGGAATTTGACTACATCAAAGATTCTTATATACGGATAGTTTTCAAGGGGAATGTGAATTTGTTTTTGTTTTTTTCAATACTGATAACTATATTTCAAACTAATTGACTTCCTCTGTAATCCTACATACTTTCTAAAAACATTATTCTAAGAAGGGGTCCATATGCTTTACCAGACTGCCAAAGGGGTCCATGACACAGGAAAATGGTTAAGAACCTCTGCCTTAAATCTTGAAAGTTCCCTCTAGTTCTAAAATTTGATGACTCTAAAGAGAAGTAGACGCTTTAAAGGTCTCCAAATGTACTTTGTTGTTTAGTTGTTTCATTTGTATCTGGGACTCTTTGTGATCCCATTTGGGATTTTCTTGGCAAAGATAATGGCATGGTTTGCCATATTCCTTCTCTAGCTCATTTTATAAATGAGGAACTGAGGCAAATAGGGTGAAGTGACTTGCCCAGGGTCACACTGCTAGTAAATGTCTGAGGTCAAATTTGAACTCATGAAGATGAGTCTTCCTGACTTCAGGCCCAGCACTCTATCTACTGTGCCACCTAGTTGCCCTCCAAATGGTTTACTATAAAGCAAACTCAGAAACTAAAGGTGCTCTGTAAACTTTAAAGTGCTATGTAAATGAATAGTTATTAATATTGTTTGAGTTCAACTCTACAAGCTTTTCACACTCTCATTAAGCACCTACTATGAACTATTCAATGTGCTGGGGATATGAAGACAAAATGAAATAGTACTTTCTCCATGAGAAGCTTACATTTTTACTGCGGAAAAAGCATCTGCCCAAATAAGTAAATACAAGAAAATCTGAACGTAGACAGCACTACAGGTGATACATGAACTATTGGAACATGAGATCATCTTAAGATGGTTTCATTTTGTGAAAGCAATGGTCAAGCTTTCATACTTCTATGGACATTAAGCTAAAAACATCTGACCCTGACCAGAAGAAACCAGACTGAGTTGGTTTTCCCACTTTTAGTTAGTTCTCTATTAGATGAGTTCATACCACATGCTCTTTTTTGTTGTGTTTTCAAATATATTACTTTTAAGAATGTAGAATACAACAAGGAAATGTACAAAAGTTGTTGCTCTCAAAAGAGTATACATCAATGATGGTAGGAGATCACAATGATTTGACATGGTGAGTAAAAGTTTCAAAGATTATTCAAACCTACAATGAAATAAAATCAGTCACACCAAAGAAGAAAGGAAAAGAGGGTCAAAAAATGAAAAAATATCAAAAATTGACAAACTATTGCTATACAACAGTTGATTACTTCTCAGAAAACAAGCAAAGATTTTCATAAGGACTTGACCCCTCTACAATGTTGTAAAAGCTTCTCAAGATTGGAAAAACAGTGGGAAGACGTACACGCACTTTCTCTTGCTCTGCTCATCTTTGTTATGAAGAATTACTGTTATGGACAAAACAATAAAAAGACTAAAGTATTAAAGATTGAGAAAAGAGCCCCTTTACTGAAGCTACTTATTTATTTGAAGCTATACTAAAACACTCTCAAAAGTGGTTAGGTAAATCTATACAATCTAACTCTAATCATTAGACAACTACCCCAAAGAGTGATAAAGGGAATTTTTTTTATTCTAGCCTAGAAATTAATCTTCTTTGAGGGAATAAACAGTGTACTGACATGATGAAAAGTAATATTGCTCCAGAATTATAGAAATTCCTAACTGTAGATAAAATACTGTTCCATCTTTTTGTATTATTTATATACCACAAAAAGTTAAGAAACTTAATCAAAGAGATAGAGATATACATGCTTCTATACCATAGGAACTTGTCTGATTTAAATCCCACGGAGAACCCAATAACCACAATCAAGGCTGGATATTGAAAAATGGTGGGGGGAAGGAGCCAAGATGGCAGAGTAGAAAGATACACATACACTTAGCTCTTACCCCACAGCCCATAAAATACCAGTAAAGAAAAACTCTCAACAAATTCTAGAGCAGCAGAAGCCACAGAACAATGGAGTGGAGGAGATTCCTGTCCCAGAGAGACCTGAAAGACCAACAAGAAAGGTCTGTCGTGCACTGGACGCGGAGCAGAGCCCAGCCCTGCCTTGGCCACATGTTACTGAAAGGAGCAGATCCAAGCAGGCTTCAGGGACAGAATCTCCAGCAGCAGCACAGATCCCTCAACCCACAGGCGCCAAAGGTCAGTGAGAAGGTCTTTTCTGCTGACTGAGAGGGGAGTAGTCCCCATAACTCAGGTTTCCTCAGGTGGCAGCAATAGAGGCAGCAGCAGATGGGGCTCCCAAAGCACCCATTGTTGAAGGCCTCATCAGAAAGCCTTTGAGGGAACTGAGCCCTGTGAGGTGGCCCTGCTCTCACCTGAGCAGTTAATCTTAATCTCACACTGAATAGCAACCAGCCCCTGCCAAAAGCCTCTGGGGCTTGGGAGCAGCTCATTTGAATCTCAGCCCCCAAGTGCTTGGCAGAACTGGAGGTGAGGTGGGTGTGGAGAGGAAGCTCAGAAGTCAAGTAACTGACTGGGAAAATGCCCAAAAAAGGGAAAAAAAAAATAAGACCAGAGAAGGTTATTTTCTTAGGGAACAGGTGTCTCCCCCCATCCTTTAGGATGAGGAAGAACAAGGCATACTGTCAGAGGAAGTCAAGGCTGTCCCCAAAGGGAACTTAAAACTAGGCTCAGGCAATAGAAGACCTTAAAAAACAAGTTTTCAGCTTACTAAAGGAGAACCAAAAAAATGCTGAGGAAGATAACAGCTTTAAAAAGAGGCTAATTCAATTGAGAAAAGAGGTTCAAAAAGTCAAGGAGGAGAAGGAGGCTTTAAAAAGCAGAATTAGCCAAATGGAGAAGGTTTAAAAGCTCACTGAACAAAATAATTCGTTGAAAGACAGAACTGAGTTCAGGGAAACAAATTAAAGTTAAACATCTCATTGAAAAAACAACTAACCTAAAAAATAGACCCAGGAGAAATAATTTAAAAATTATAGGACTACCTGAAAGTCATGATCAAAAAAAGAACCTAGACATTATCTTCCATGAAATTATCAAGGAAAACTGCCTTGATGTTCTAGAATCAGAGGGCAAAATAAATATTGAAAGAATTCATTGATTTGGCATTGATGGAAAAGTTAAGGTTTTAATGGTAAATTTGATTTTATGATTGCTATTTAATCAGGAACTAGAACATGTATAGAAATGCATGTAAGCTACTTAATACTTGCCTTGAAAGATGTTCCTTAGCTAAAGTGAAAATTACAATCATATTTGAAACCTGGTTATTGGAACTTGATGCTATGGCACTATTAAGTGACTGCTCTCCTGAGTCTAACTCTAGGTATGGGTAGCAAGAAAGGCGATCTGAGTCTCCAACCCATGATACCAGTAAGCTGGTGAGATGCTGGTATGAACTGTAAAAGGTGATCTCATGGGAAGGATGGGAAAGAGCTGTTCAGCCTGGGCTGAAGTAGGATTCTCCTGACTCAATTTCCCCACTGATACCTGGCAGACTTTAAGCCTGACTGAATGCATGTGGATAATCTAATCCTGCCTGGAACTGACATGAAGTCGGGGAGATAGTGTATCCCTGCAATGTCCCTACTCTTGGTGGCAATTTCCTATAGTCAAAAGGTTTGCAAGCTTAATACTAGATCTATTCAATTATAGATTATTGGTAGGGGAACATCCGAGGTTAAGTCTAAAAATCAAGCTATTAGGCATAGGACTTTAGACCAACAACAATAAGTTAGGTTCCTTTAATTCTTAGCAATACTGTGGAGACAATTAGGTCAAGAGCTTGTGAAGCTAGCAACTTAAATATTATTTGTGTCTCAGTTGGTTAATGTTTAAAAAAAAAATTCTTTTGTGGTCC
>CM053769.1:231936038-232005394 GCA_028658325.1 Potorous gilbertii | reverse complement strand
AAAAGTCTGAACTGTTTTTTATTATAAACTGTGTTAAAAAATGAAAAATTAAAAATTAAAAAAAAAAAAGAAAAATGGGCTGTTTGTCAAAGATACACAATATTCAAAATGATTTAAAATGGTTTCATAATGAAGAACTAAAGAATATGAGTCAAAAAACATCTCATGAACTCAATGCCAAATCACGTAAAACAGCCTACTGCAATAAAAGGACATGCTGAATGTTGAAAGTTTTTATAAAAAGATGCAAGATTTACTGGGCAAGTCAATAAATTATTTTATTTTGCCCATTGATTTAATGAGCACTATACCAACTAAGGAGAGAAGAAAAGACTTTTCACAGGAGGGGGTCCCCGAGTTGATTTAAGGAAGCCTTTCCACCTCAGGAGTCTAAAGAGAGAAGGCAAAGGAAGGGGCATCATCTGGAAAGAAGGACAGAGAAGGAGGTGGAAGAGTGGACCTAGACAACAGCCCACATGCCAATTTGACTGCACCAGAGTGCAAGTAGGGAGTACTGTGAGATAAGTCTGGAAAGGGAGGATGGCACTAAAGAATCCTAAAGAGGTGTCTGGGGAGGCAAGTGCCATAGGCTGATCTGTGTTTTCAAACAATTATTTTGGCAGTTGTGTGGAAGATGGATTGTGAAGGGCAGAGGGAAGGAGACATGACTATAAATAAGGGAGCTACTGCAATAGCCTAAATGATGTTGTAAGGAGATGAAAGTCTGAAGTTGGAGGGTGGTCACATAACCGGAATGAAAATGAATGATGTAAGAAATGCTGTGAGACAGAATTTAGAGTCTACTATGCGCAGGGTTTCCTGTAATAAAAACAAGAGACAGAAGTCTCAATTCTGGCTAACTTCTGCGTATAGGTTTGTGTCTAATAACAGAAACAAAAACAGTTCATTGTAATTTTTTAAAGTTCAAGCAAGTTTGGGATCACAAATGCAAAGTTCCCAGAAATTTTCATAAAAACAAATTTTTCATATTTTTAAATGTCCCTTACTTACTAACTGTCAATTTCCTAAACTATGCAGAATTTAATTCAGAAATTAGAATTACTGCACATTCAACAATACTTGATCAATCAACAATCATTTATTAAACACCTGATGTGTCTGAACTCTAATAGGTTGTGGGGACACAAAGACAAAAATGAATCAGTTCCTGCTCTCAAGGATTGTACATTTTATGCAGAGAAACATAAATATAAGCAAGTTTTATACAAAAATTATGTATATATAAATACAGGGTAAATATGGGGCAAGAGAACACTAACAGCTAATGTGATGAGAACAGTCTTCATGTAGAAGGTAGTACTTGGACAGAGTTTTGAAGGAAGCAAGGGATTCTTAGAGGTGAAGGTGAGGAAGGTATATGCACCAAGAATTGGAAGAGCCAGGACAAAAATGGGTAGGTGGGAGATGGAGTGAAATAATGTGAGGAACAGCAAAAAGGTAGTTTGGCTGGACTGTGAAATGCAAGAAAGGGAGCCTTATCATTGATCTTAAGGGCAAGAGGGAGCTTGCTTAGGTAAAGACATGACAGAGTTTGGCATACACTTAAAAAATCCCTTTTGGCAGTAAGGCATAGGAGGCAGGGAGAATGAGGAGGAGTCTGTGGTGATAATCCAGGAGAGGTGATAACAGCCTGCACTAGGGAGGTAGCCAAGTTAGTAAAGAAGTCATATGGAAGAAACGTTGTGGAGACAGAAATGAAGAGATTTATGCATTTAGGACATGTGTTTTCTTACCTCACAGTGCAACTTATTTAAATACATACCTGGTAATTTCTGAGCCAGGTTTCCGAGAGTCTGAGATTAATAACTCCTCCTCTTTCTCTTAATTTTGTATAGCACTCTACCAGGGGCTGAAGGATACAAGGAAAGATACAATTTAAATAACACTTTCTGGACAGAAATTCAAGAACAGAATTTAGCAGGCTTTTTCATCATTCCAAATCTTCAGCATTTTATCACTACTCAGCCACACAGAAAAATTCATGTCAACCCAGTACAGCATTACCTCTTTATAATGACAGTAGACAACAAAAGGTCTTGAAGGAGCAACAAATTCCAGCAAAGAAAGAGCCAGTGGAGTTGGGTGGTATCGACTGGCTATAATTAAACTGAAAAAGAGAAAAAAAATCAGAAAAATTATCTGTCTTCAAGCAAAATATGCTATTTTGACAAGACCTCAAAATTATTAGATACATTCAATTATATAGACACATAAAAGAAATTATTTAAGTAGCTTTTTGGAAAGTTACACCAACAGAGAGCACTCCAGAGCAGCCAACTCTCTGTGACCCTATCTGGGGTAAAGATGCTGCAGTGGTTTGCCATTTTTTTCTCCAGATCATTTTACAGATGAGAAAACTGAGGCAAATAGGGTTAAGTGACCTGCCCTGGGTCATACAGCTAGGAAGTGTTTGAGGCTGGATTTGAAAGGAAAATGAGTCTTCCTAATTCCAAGCCTACTGCTCTATCCACTAAGCCACTTACCTGCCCTTAAGAGCTGTTACTTTCTCAATATTAAGGCTTGGTAACCATCGTTGATACTTGGCAACTCTAAGCACCATTTAAAGATGAAGACCAGCTTTAAAGGTTTTTTCAAAATCATCTGGAAACTAATTCATCACTATTTAAAATGGTCTTGCAGATAACCAAACCTACCTTTCCCCCAAAATATCTAGGAGTCTGGAATTTTTACCAGACTTTTCTCCAACACCCAAGGTTAGAACACTGACACCCCCAATGAGAATAAAGTTGATTTATCTACTATGTTAATATGGTGAGAGGCAGTATGCTGTAGTGGGTAATGCTAGCCTTAGAATCAAATGCTGACTCTGCTTCAGAAGAGCTGTGTATCCCTGGGCAAGTGACATTTCAAATCCTATAAATTGTAGAGAAAGTTACCATCTGTTTCGGCAGTGAAAGTTCCATTTGAGCAGCTCCCTATACCACTGAAATCACAAATCCATTCCCTAGCCCAGGCTCTACTGTAAGGCAATCAGAAGGCAAGAGCCTTCTAATTCCTTTTAAAATCTATATTTGTACCTAGACTGATTTCTTTTTAAGGTCAGCCTAATTTCCTCTGGTTCATAAGGATACTAATACTTATTCCCTTTGGCTCACAGGACCAGACCTAAAACTGAAAGGAACCTCAAAGGGCATCTCAACCACACTCTTCATTTCACTGATGAGGATGACTGAGGCCTAATGACCTTAAGTGACTTGCCCAAAAGCTCATATATAGTAAGTGGTAGACCTAGGATTTGAACCAAGGTGCTCTTTCCAAACCATCACTCTTTCTACTTAACCACTAGGACCCAAATGGAACAGTCAAGGGAAAGAAAAAGTAGACAAAGTAGAACTAGACTGCTAAATAATTAATAGAGAGCAGTTTAAATTTTCTTGCAGCCAAAATAACAAATTTAAAGCAATAACTAACAATAAAGGTGATAAGTAAGTGGTAGGATGACTAGAATGACATTTTTTAAGAATCAAAAATATATAAGAAGCCATCTGTTTTTCTGGAACTTGAATAGTTTAGTGACTAATGTAAATAAGCATTGTGTACTCAATGAGTGATATTATCCCCACTCACCCATCTGCATTTCTTTCATTCAACAAAGTAGCAGCTTCTATCTGTCTTTTCTTCTGTTGTTCTTGTTTTCTTTGGAATTCTTGAATCTTGAAAAATAAAAATTCTTTTTAAAAACTCATTCAACTGTCCTAACCCAGATACTTTACTGGATCACCAATCTGCTCCAGCATCTTTTTAACTTTCTCTACCAATTCAGACAGACCAAAACAGTATGAAGATGTAATTTTGGAAGCAGGTATAAAAATACTAAAGTATAGCATAGGAGATATCCTAATAACCTATACAGTTATGTTAACGAACATTTATTAATTGCCTACTATGTGCTAGGCATTATGCTAAACTACTCCCAATTCATGGAGCGTACACCTAGAGTTAGAAAACAACAATTCAGACCCCTTCACCTTAATTATAAACTCTGACATTTGTATAGCTCTTTACAGTTTGCGTATACATTACTTCATTTGATTCCCCCCAACAACCCTGTGATGTAGGTTATTATCTTCGTTTTATAGATGAGGAAACCAACTTAAAGAGGTGACCTTCCCATTGCCACATGGTTACTAAGTGTCAGATGTGAGCCCAGGTCTCTCTTGATTTCAAGCCCATTGCTCCTTCTCCTAGACCAAACTAATTCTCTATGTACAAGGAAACTGTACATATGAAGTGAGCTGCCCAAGGTCCCATAGGGAGAAAGCAGAAAGGAGGACTCAAATCTAGGTCCCTTGATTCCAAATCCAATGTGTGTGTTTTTTTCCCCCATTATATCACAGAATTCTCTCAAAGATCAAAAAATGTTTTCTCCAATAATCGTGACATTTACAGTTTCAATGAAGGAATAGGAGAATAGAGGAGGAACATCATGAGAAGGTGGGGGACCCTTACATAGTCTTTTTTATTTCCTCTTTCTTTGTGCTCCTTGTATTCCGGCTCTTGAGAAATAACTTCCATTGTTTCTTGCTGAGGATGGTTGTTTTCTATAACTTCAACAACATTTTCTTCCATCTCCTTTGGAGAAGTCTGTAGGTCATCAAGAAGAGTGCCATTGTTTTCTTCTACTGAAATACTGTCTTTGGACTCCGAAGGCAAAGCTTTGGAAGAAAAGGTTCCATTTAGAAGACTGTTCACTTTGTCAAGGGGGAATTCATAAAGACTATTAAAGAAAGATTTTGGAAATCCAAAACAGGTTGTTGCTGCTCGAACAGGACCGCCTCCAGCATACATCTGAATGATTGATCCAAAACCTGAAAGTAAAGAAAACACATATTTAATATACGAAGATACAGTAATCCACTGAGAGTTCCTGTACAAAAAGAAAAACCTGGGAAAATATATTTTCCAAGTTTCCCCACTACTCATTTGAAACAAAGATATTTTATTGAATGATCTCAACTTGAAAGCATGATAAGCCTACTTAGCCTTGGCAAAGAAAGGGTGATCACCCCACAGTTTCTCCCAAGGAGTTTTTAGGAGTCTGTTTTCAAAGAAAGCTTCAAACAGGCTAGAACTGAATTTGGTATCATCTTAAGTCACCCTGCCTCAAGGAAGAAGAGGACAGAGTAGCTAACTTTCTGATTCCAAGTAGGAATTCACAAACATTTCCAACAATATGTTGAAATTAAGGCAGGATATGATGCTCAGACCTGATGCCAAAACAATTCAATATGTTTAGTCTTAAATTCAAGTGTGAACTTCTTGAAATCTGGAACTTTCTTACCCCCCATCCGCTCCATTACAGCACCCAGCACCAAGCCTGCACAAGTTTCCATTACAATCATTTTATTGCCAGCATGGATATTTCCCAAAGTCAACATCTGGGCCAGTGTATCATATCGCATATAGCTAAAGAGAAAAGAATAATTCCAATAATGTTAGTCACATTTCAAAAAATATTTTGTTCTGCACAATCACATAACATCTAGTTTATGGGCCACTACTTATTTTTGAAGTGATGAAAGAACTTACAACTCATGAAGTGGCGGGGTACTTTGTGTAACACGAGCAAGTTCCCAAGTTTACTCAAAATTTTGTGGCTTTATTATAATAAACTACCACTCCCCATTCCCCAGGTCTTCTACTTTTAAAAGAAATATGGCTTACTTAATTTTTCCAGGTTCTCTTGCATAATACATAATTGAAAGAATACGGGTAGATGGCTTCACAACAGTAATGACTGCTTCATACCTAAAGATAAAAACATATAAGAAACACCTTTTGTAGGAATAGGTGTTTTGAACCTATCTTCTTTCTACTTGCAGCTTTCTAGTACAATTCTTACTTTTTCTTCTTCTTCTTTATATATTTATCCTGGGCAAATTCTGTCTTATCTCGAAATGTTGTACTATTTTCAATTAACTGCTGAACAATTTCCTGTAAGAAAACTAAGAATTACTCCATATTGTTCACCAAATAGTTAAAATTATTAGACAAAGGAAAAAGGATTTTAGTGCATTTACAAAGGTCTAATTCTGAATTCTCTCACCTCATAAAAACCAAAGTTCAATTTGACTCAACAAACATTTATTAAGGACCAACAATGAATAAATAACATTGTATGGATGCCAAAAATGCAGAGACAAAAACTACACCACACAAAAGCCTCACAAAGCTGGGGAAATTACAACATGTACACAAACACAGGAAAATAGAAGATGATTTAAGAAGAGAGAGAACATTAATAAATGGCAAGGAAGATAAGGATACCAAGAAAGGCTTCATGACAGAGGCAACATCTGAACTGATCTTTTAAGAAGGAGAGATGAAAGGGGAGTGCAATTCAAGAAAGGTGGATGGTCAATGGTCTATGCAAATGCACAGATGTGAAAGCTGGAAAACTGAGTGTAGTATGGAATAGTCTGACTGAAACATAAGTGTGCATGAGGAAGAATAATGGGAAATATGACTAGAAAGGTGTGTTAGAAATAGATATTAAGGATGGTATTCAACAGGCAGAGAAGTTTGTATTTTATTCTAAAGGAAACAGGGAATTACTGACAACTTTTGAGCAAAGGAGCAACATGGTCAGACCTGTGCTTTAGAAAGAATAAAGTAGAAGCAAGGAGAACAATTTAGAAGCTACTAAAAGAGTCCAGATGAATGAATAAAAGGGAATGGATGCAAGAGATATTGCAGAAGTAGAAAAGACAAGCAAGATTGAGCTGAGTACAGAGGAGGAATGAAGGAGAAGAAAAAGTCAAAGATGACCATGAGGTTATGAACTTGGGTGACTGGAAGGACAGAGGCGTCCTGAATAAAAAAAGAAAAGTTTCGAAGAAGGCTGGGCTTGGAATGGAAGAGTATGAATTCTTTCTCAGCCATGCTGAATCTGAGATGACAATGGGATAAGTAAGTGGAAATGTCCAGCAGGCAGCTGAAAATAAGTAACTGGCATTCAGGAAAGAAGTATGTAGATTTGAGTTTCATCTATGTAAAAAAATAATTCAATTTATGGAAGTTTAGATTACTGAGGAAAAAAAAGAAAGAAAGAGGACCAAGAACAGCTCCAAGCTAAGGAGTATGGGGGTTAATAATAATGAAACAAACATTTAAATTTCCTACAGGAGAAAAGAACTTTCCTTGATACTTTTAAATGAAGGCATTTGTTTACATGTTTATTAAGAGAAGAGGTAATAACAACAACAATGTTTATGCTTCACCTGAAGTTGTGTGCCTTAATTCACTAAAAATCAAGCAAATCCCTAAGGATATCTGGGCAAACTCTCAATATTACCTCTCCTTTAATGCCCTTGTCCTTCAAAGCTTTTATGTCATCTTGAGTAAGTTTCTGAGACTTTCCATCATCAACTATATTTCGATTATCAATACCAGCTTCTTTAGTTTCTAAAGGAAAGAGATTGATTCATTATATTCGTGTCCTAAAGTAACATTATAAACTTTTAATTCATAGGACAAATTTTTCACATTTAAAGTTGCTTTTTAAAAAAACTTGACCTATGATGTCATGGGGACAGGTGAAGAATTTCCTCACCTAAGCAGATAAGCACCTTCTCTGCAACTTGCAGTCTCTGAGAGTTGCCTGGATCACTGAGGGGTTAAGTGACTTGTCTAGGATCACATAACCTGCATGTGTCAAAGATGAGACTTGAACTCAGCACTTCCTCACTGCGAGGTCATCTCTGTGCTCTATACAACAAAGCCTCTAAAATTCAATACTTATTAGACTAAATTACAATACAAGAAAAACTAGTTTTTAACATATATTGATAAAAGTTATTTATTTCTTCGCCCAAATGAGAACGGTAACAATAAAAGATGAATTGGGCCTTAAAGACAGTTTAGGTCTTCTTGGCTCAAGGTCCAGTCCTCTATCAATTCCAGGAGTTCATCAGAACAAACATTGTATAGATGTAACTGGGGGGAGGGTGTGCTGTGTGTGTGTGTGAAGTTATTTACCCAGGTTTATATGGCTAGTTAGTGAAGGCTCGGATTAGAACCTAAATCTGCCACTCAATTCAGCATTACTGGTACTCTCCTATGCTGATGTTCTTAAACTACAATCCCAAACTAATCTGGAAATTCTTAAAATAGAATTTTAGAGGTAAAGTAAAGGTAAATGTAGACAGTAGATTCTTCAAAAGCCTCTGATGTGTGAGGTCTTTTTGACCCTTGTAAGTTTAAGTAACTAGTTCCCATCCCTGAAAAACAAGACATACCTGAAGTGATCTCTTCCATCATCTTCTTGGGTTGAAGGTTCCCACCACTGGATACTTCAAATGTAGTTCCATAACTATATCCAATGACATTATCCAAAAAAAACCACTGTTTTTCAAAGGTAACTTTTCTGCAAGAGATGAAAAAGAAGGCAGTTAATCAAATAAGCTAGTCATAGTACCATTAAGCTGGAGCTAGAAGAGACCTAGAAGGCCATGCAGTCCAACCCCTTCACTTTACAGATAAGGATTTGTCCAAGGTCATACAAGTAGTAAATTTCAGAGGTGGGATTATTGTTAGCCCAGGTCCTCAGACTCCAGAGCAAGTGTCCTTTCCATGTGAAAAAAGACTAGACAATTTTATAATCCTTTTCATTCAAATGGTTCCTATGAACCAGCAAAAAGCCAGCAAAATCATCCCTGAATACAAAAGGCAATCAATATTAGAGGGAAAACCCCCAAAACCTGGAGAGTTTTTAGAAAATGAAAAGAAGAAATTGAAAAATGAAGTATATAACAAAGGGTTTAAATAAGCAAATATTATCATACTACATTAAAAACATAAGGTCTTTGTAAAAATAAAACAATGCAACAGCAGAAAAACAGAGTTGGGATTGGCTGGATAAGAAATAGTACAATTTCTGTTCATTTAAAATAATATTCTCCTGGAATCACAGAAGTAGAAAGGATTTCATGAAATTGTATAGTCTAACCTCTTCCCTTCAGGCAGATAACTAATCATCTAATATAGACATATTTACAAATATCATTGCTACTTTACAAATTTGAAAAATGAGTCCAACAATGATTTGCTGACAACTAAATGGAAAAATTTAGAAATCTTCATATATAGTTCTACAATATGTTTACTTCACTGCAAATCAGAGACAAATGGAAGTTCTTCAAGTAATGCTATGAAGATAAAATGAAGCAGCCGGGGATAGAATATAAGCTCCTTCAGTGTTTCACTTTTTACCTCTGTATCTTCAGTACCTAGCACAGTCCCTGGCACAAAGCATTCACTTAATGCTTGTTGAAAGATTGATTTTTAATTTGATGGGAACACATATTTAAACTCATTAAGGACAGGGAATTTTTATGTTTTTGCCTACTTCCCCAGCCTAACCAAAAGCAACTGATTGAGCGAGGAGATAAAGAACAGGACTATAGGCATACCTTGAAAACAGATTTTTTTTTGTTTGCTTGTTGCTGGAGGCAATTGGGGGTAAGTAACTTACCCCAGGTCACAAAGCTAGTAAGTGTCTGAGGCTGAATTTGAACTCAAGTCCTCCTGCTTCCAGGACCAGTGCTCCATCCACTGAGTTACCTAGCTGCCCCCCAAATAGTTAGATTTAGATCTGACATAGGGAAAAACTTCCCAACAACCAGAGGGCCATCAAAAATAGAATAGGAATTAGTGAGGCAGTAAGGTGGCACGGTGGAGAGTGCTAGACTTAAAAGTCAGGAAAATCTGAATTCAAATCTACTTCAGATACTAACTGCCTATGACCCTTACCCTCTGTCTACCTTAGTTTCCTCAACTGCAAAACAAGAATAATAGAATCAGGACAGTTGTGGGGATGAATGTTTGTGAAGTGCTTTTCCAGCCTTGAAGTGCTACATTTGTGTTAATTATCATTATTACAATGGTTAGACCACAGGTTCCCAACGCGGGCAATATCGCCCACTGGGGGCACTGGAACGTTGGGAGGGGGTGGCAGTGGTGGGAGGAGCCTTGGGTGCAATGGGAGGCTATTGAATAAAATAAGAGGGTGGTGAAAGCATGAGGAGAGAACAAAATTTTGAATACCCATCCATTCATGTTTCATCTGTTGTGCAACAGAGTTAAAATTGTAGTAATTACATCACTTTCCAAATAAACACACAAAATGCAAGTTATAACTGATCAGTGATCAAGTCCAGACAGTCTTAACAAGCAAGTGTTGGCAGGTGAGCCGGTAGCACATTGTTGGGAAGTTGAGCATGAACAGGCAGGAATATGTGCATGTATCAAAATTTCACTGCAAGAAAAAGCCCACATATTTATAATAAATTAAATTTAAGACGTCATTTTAAAAAGTCTTTTAGATTTCTTTGAAATGATGCAAATAAAAAAAAACACTGAAAGATTAAAGAAACTAATTTCCAAGGGGACACTGTGTAATTTTTTTCTTTTTTTTTTTTGAAAGGAGGGTGGTAGGCCAAACAAGTTTGGGAAACTCTAAGAGAAACATTTCTTGGAAATGTTGTAAAAGACACTATTTTACTTTCAGGCATGGCTTCCAATGGTCCTTTCCAACTCAAAAGATCCAAAGAACTAAGAAATGTGTTCTCATATCTCAAGATTTTTGCCCTATTAACATGAATTTGCCAGGAATGTAATGATTCTTCAGTTTCAACTCTTAAGAGTTTTGGGGAATGTGCTTTGCTTATGTGCTACAATCACTGCAGAAGGATCCCCAGATCTGTCAAGCAAAGACAACAAACGACCAGAGGACAGAAGAGGGGAGGGAAGGAAATTTTAAGTTGTAGATGGGTCCTCCTGCCAGCGTTCAAGCTTCAGAGCCAGGTTCCCAACTCCCCTCTACTGCAACTACTCTTTCTTCCCCTGGGGTTTCTCACTTCTCAGATTATATTAGGGAGACACACAGGTTTTCATTTCTCCCATTTCCTTAATACAAAATACACCACCCAACTTTAGGTTTTAGAAGAATCTAACAAGAAACAGTGATTTAAAATAACAAAAGAGGAAGTTACAAAATGACAATGTTTTAAAAGCCAATGATATTAAGTAGCTCTGACCTTATTAATCTCTCCTAGAATCTTATCTCTATGAGTTGTCTTCACTTAGTTTCAATACTTTTTTATTCTAAAGACAGGTAGGTACTTCTTCATTTACTTCTTTCCATTGATCAGACACCCAAAGGGTGGGCCAACACATATTAAATAATAACCTCCTGGCCACACCTTGACGTAAGATTCAGTTACATTTCAAAGAAAACCACAGGTTACTTGACTAGTATCTTAAAAGTCCCTAGTCTTCTGGCATCAAAGGTCAATTCTTTAAGTTCCCAATATGTACAAGGAACCTTACTAGACCCTGTAGAAGACAGGCTGGCCCTTAAAAGGCTTACAATTTACCTGGGAAGACCAGTCATGTATAGAATTCAGGGGAGTAAAAGCAAAAAAAAAAAATTTGGCACAGGATATGTGGTTTCTTCAGTTTAGAAACTCCTACCAATGCAGGAAGGATAAGATTAATTTTAATATTCCATAAATCACTATCAAGCATATATTATTACACTTAATTCAAAGGTTTGTTAAAAATCCACCACGTATGGAACATGAAGTTGGTTTTGGGGGAGAAAAGAGTAAACAAGATTCCTCCCTCATACAACTTATAATCTAGTAGATATGTAAATTAGTGAATTAGAAAGATGCAAAACAATGTGCTGGATCAGATCAAAGAGTGAAGGGAATCTTTGGGGAGAGAAGCAGGGAACCAACACATCCCAAATATAAAGAAAAATAATAATATTCTGGGCAAATAGAATTACACTAAGCTTCTTCAAAGGCTTATTCATTTCTTTCTTGTCTGAACAAACCTCCTTCTCTTTGTAAGGATTACTATCCATGTCCCACATCCTAAATATGTGTGTACCCCAAAACTGTTTTGGATGTTCTTTTTTCTGCAATCTCATTAGTTTTCACAGGATCAATTACTACCTCTATACAGATGACTCCTAGATCTACATATACTATATATACTCAGCTCTATTTTCTCTCATCACCAACTGCCTCCTTGAATTTCCAACTAGATGTCCCACAAGGATCTCAAATCTAACATGTCCCAAACAGAATATGCTAGCTTCTTCTATAAACTGCCCCTTTCCTATCTCAAACACTCTAATAGCTCTGTGATCTCATCGGTTTGGAAGTTCCTATCAATAATATAGAGCAAAACCCATCTCTGCTTATTCTGTACAACTCCTGACTAAGTCTTCCCATATATTCAACATGTACAAAAGGCCTCCTCATTTCCCTATGACAACACAAGGCTATCAGAGAAGCAATCCAGCTGTACACCTGCATGACCAGGCGATCTTGTGTTCCCATCACACACTTCCTTGAAGATGTCTTTTATTTCTGTCCTTCAGAGTTCTTTGCTGCAGTCTGCTGAAAATCATCATGAATCTCTCCGCTGTCCTGTGTGATAGTTCTTTCTAATTCTACTGAAGTAGTTGTTTTCAATGTCATACTGCCACTTTAGCAATATTGGTAGAATGTTAATATCAATAAAATAGCCTGTGCTTTCATGAGAAGCTTGGGGTCATTTAAGGAGTCTCACAGTTTTCTGAAGGGAATACAGCCCTCTCTCCTTCTCTGACCAAAGAGGCTTAAGCTCTACTCAAAAAGCTTCAATAGTTCCTTCTTCTGCTACTGAGTATCCGTGTGGTGTTGGGGATGTTGCTTAATCTCTCTGGGTCTCAAGTTTTCCCACTTGCATAAATGAAGAAATTGAACTAGATAAGGGTTTAAATTTTTGTTATCATGGTCTGCTCTTGCAGCTTAACTCCTGGACTAAATAAATCATCTCTGTCCATTCCAATCCATCCTCCATTCATCCTAAAGCTCAAGTCTGACCACATCCCCTCACTACTCAATACTCCCTATCCCCTCCAGGATCAAATATAAAATCCTCTGTTTGGTGTTCAAAGCCCTTTGTAATCCAGCAACTCTCTCCACCTTACCAATCTTATGGCATTTTCCCCACACACTTAGATTAAGTGACACTGGCCTTCTGGCTGCTCCTCAAACTAGATACTTTATCCCTTGGCTCCAGGAACTTAAACTGGCTGTCCCCCCAGGTCTGGAATGCTCCTCCTCCTCATCCCCACTTCCTGGTTTCCTTCAAGTGCAAGCTAAAATTCCATCTTCTAAAAGAAACCTTTCCTAATCCCTCTTAATTTTAGTGCCTTCCCTCTGTTGATTATTTCTTTCATATAGCTTGTTTATACATAGGTTGTATGTACTTTTTGTCTCTCCTGTGTAGACCATGAGGTCCTCAAGGGCAGGGATTCTCTTTTGCCTTTCTATCCCTTGAGCTTAACAAAGTGTAGGCACATAATTGACACTTAATAAATACTTACTGATTGGCTGAAATCTTATCCAACTCAAATCTATGATCTGGTGAGCCCTACTGCCCTTAAGATAAAATATATACTCCTCTGTTTAGCATTTAAAGCCCTTCACAATCTGATTCTAGCCTACCCTTCCAGGCTGACTGCTTGTTACTTACCCTCTAGAACTTTATGTTCCAGGAAAATGGAACTACTTGGTATTTCCTGTAAATGACAATGTATCTCTCATCTCTGTGCCTTTTACAATGGCTTTCTTTCCATGACTGAGATGCTCCTCCTCCTCCTCACCTCTGCTTTAGAACCCCTAGAATCCTTCAAGGCTCAGCTCAAATGGCTTTGTCCATTACAGGCGTTTCTGAACATCCTCAGTTGTTAGTGCCCTTCCCTTATTTGCATTTATTATTTATATAATTCGTATTTACTTGGCTGTGCACCTGGTGTTTTCACATCCTTCCCATTCCACTTCTCCAGCAGAATACAAGCTACATGGAATTTCATTTTTATTTCTGACTCCCAAGTGCTTAGTAAAGTGCCTGGGACATGATAGGTACTTAATAAATGCCTGCTGAATTAAACTGATTTCAGGTGCCACCCCCTCTATGAAGTCAGGTCTGAAGTTCAGAAAAAAGACAAGAGTGTTTCCCTCACTGCAGAATTTAAATTAGAGACTAAGTGGTAATCTGACAGTAATGCTGTAGAAATGATTCTTGGTCAGGTACAGGCTGGACATGTTGGCTTCTTAGATCCCTTTCATGTCCCAGATTGCATATGACTGATTTAGGAGTCTTCTACAAATAAGTGACATTTGAAGCTGAAGATATGAATGAAATTGCCTAAGAAGAAAATGTAGAGAGAGAAGCTGACCAGGGGCACGTCCAACTTAAGGGATAAGGAAAAGGACGAAGAGGCAGCAAAGTAGATGGAAATGCCTGAAATGAAAAGGAAGATTCAAAGGTTCTCAGAATTGAAAAGAACATGAAAAGCTATTTAAGCTAACCCACAAATGAACACACACATGCAGTCACTCAGTCTTTGAAGAGTTTCAACAACAACAGACATCCTACCTTCACAAGCAGCCCATGTCACTTTTGACATGGGCTTGATGGTTATGATGTTTCTTTTTACATTTAGCCTAAATTTAACCTAATTTAAATTTGCCTCTCTCCGACTTTTTACTGTTTCTTAAAAACCATCAGGTCCAATCTCCTCATTTCACAAATGAGAAAACTTGGAGGCCAGAGACAAAAGAAAGATTTGTCCCCCTTTACACATGGGGGCGAAATCTGAACTCAAGTCCTCTGATTTTTACACTAGGCAATCTGAAGGCCCAATTGATAAGTGATAACAAATTTATGATGGACCAAATCAACAAAGTTGTGTGACTTCCTCCAATGCTGTTCTGTAGCACTAAAGGAGACAGGTGGTAGGGGTAATCTAGGGCTGAAGTGTTGTTAGGTATGAGTGGCAGTAGGTCAAGAGGGAAAGTAACTGGAGAGTAGAGAACAGTAAATAACTGACTTGCTTAACTACAGTGAAAAGTGGGAAGGGAAGGAAATGAATGAATATGAATTTGCTGAGCTCAACATGCCAAGCCCGGAAAAGAGCAGGTGATGGCTTGAAGGGCGAGGTGGGGGATGGCCAGGACTGGAAAGTGAGGATGAAGGATAGGTGTAGACGTGAAGCATAGGGACACAGAGCAGGGTAGGAAGTTATGTTCAGAAATTTCAGACTTTTCGATCATCCAAGCGGAACACTTACAGATGACAGAAGAGAACGATGAGACTCCCCGTGTGCAGCTGAGAAGGAGCGACGGTATAGGTTGCTGGAGTCAAGAAGGCTAATGAAGTGGGAAGGGAAAGTGAGGAGGACATCAACAAGTAAACTGAAGTCCCCAAGCACAGGATCAGGGTAGAGGGGGAGCTCCTGGAGGAGGAAAGACGAGCTGGGGGCGGCAGATAACGGCATCCCTTCTCCCTTCCCCCTCCCCAGCCCACCATTTGGGCTGGACAGCGTGCCCCTTAAAGGCTGCAGGGCTGCTGAGAGCTGGCGGCAGAGGGAGCGTGGGCACGGGCCACACGGCTGTCCCCTGGCCCGGTGTATGAGGCGCATGAACAAAGGTGCAGCTAGTCTTGGATCGGGGGGAAGACCCCGAGAAGAAGGTGCCGAGGGGGATCGCCTCCTCCCTCGTCCAGGGGGACCTTTACTCACTTTCTCCGCTGAACCTGCACGGCTTTGAACACGTCCTCTCTCTTCAGCACCACAAAGTCCCCATCCCGAATGAGGTGGTCCTGCTGGCGAGGACGCTCCGCGCTCTTCTCCATGGCTCCTCCTTCAGCCGGCCCCTCTCCTTTCGCCCCTTCCATCCGATCTCCGGATCTCCGAAGCCCAGACCCAACCGCGCCGCCACTTCTCCAGGACGAGCTCAGAGCACGCCGCTTCCGCTTTCCGGCCAGGGTGGCTCAGCCCCCTTCCAACTTCCGTCTGATTGCGCCTCCGATTGGCTCCGGTCGGTCCTATATCCCGCCCTTTCCTCAGCCGCTTCCCTTGGGCGGAAGTGCGTCATTCAGGCGCGAAAAAAAGAACCCCGGGCTAGGGGAGGAAGCTTGGAGATTCGGAGAGTTCTGGGCTGCTCTGTCCTCGGCTTCGCCCGGGCTCCGGGGCTTAGAATGCGCCTCTCCGTCCCAGGAGGCCCCTCCCTGCGGCGCCGGAGAGCCCCGGTCTGAGTTTTTGATGTCCTGAGCGGCCCCTTTGAGATTCTGCGGGGAGGGTGAGGAGGGGGCCCCGAGAGGCTCGGGGGGGAGCGGCCGGGACTGGCCGGGAGGGAGGAGGGGCCTTGGTTACGGTCTGGGACTGCGTAGGGGAAGCCCGACTTTGGGGTTTAGTTCCCCTTCTGCCCCCGTTCTCCACTCCAGACCACGTAAACGGGAGCATTCACTCGTGTCCTGTGTGGCTCTAGGCCGTGGCCTCCTGTCAGCTTTTCACAGCAGAGCGCCCTGATTCGAGTCAGGCTTCCTTTTAGGTCCGAGGTGCGGAAACGTGTGGGCCCCTTCTCGGAATAATGTTTTCAAATGCATAAAGTAAAGTAAATAGGATTATAACGAGAACTGATTAGAGTGGTTACACACACACACACACACACACATATATATATATATATATATATATATATATATATATATATATATATATATTTTTTTTTTTTTTAAGTTCAAGGGCCCCAAATGAAGAACCTTGTTTTTAACTATATTGTATTTGCCTGCGTAGCTCCATGTTGACCATCTTTTATTTCTCAACTTGGTACGTCACTGGACCCACCTACTTTTTTAATTACAGGTTTCTGGGTGATACCTTTTATGCCACTTGGTGTTCCCAGATCATCTTTGCTGATACATTACAGCCTACACATACTCGCCTGTCATGCATTTCTTTGCCTTCCATTGTGTCACCTTTTGTATTGATTGGAGTGGACCATGATTTACAGCCATATAAAATTACCAGGAGAATGTTGGTATTTTTAAAAAGACAGGTTTTAGAACAGTTTGGGATTATTGAAGTTCCTGCACATTTTCCTGGATGTAATTTTTCCCCTCTGGTATTTAACATCTGGTCCAACTCATTGTTCATCTAGGGTGCCTTTGTAAGATATACTAAAGGAATCCATCAACTTCCATCCATCTGTATTTCATAATCTTCTTAATCTAGTTGGTTTTTCCTGTGTAGATTGATAAACTGAATTGTTTTGAATGACTATGGGTCCTTTGGGGGGTGCTCTAGTATTCTGATACTTCATATGGTTAACAATGTCTTCTGCAAATAGGAACAACTGGAGGATATCATTATCTATTGGGGACCCCTTATATTTGGAACTATATAAAACATCCTTTGTGACAGTGGTGAACACCTTTGGTGAGCATAATAGCTTAATGTTTCATACTTTGCTTAACACTGATTATCAGAAAAATCATAGAGCTATTATCTCTGATTATATCTATAAATCAGTCCACAAGCATTTAAATGCCTTCTGCATACCAGGCACTGTGTTAGGTGCTGATGATACAAGAACACAAAATGAGATATTTCTTGCCTTCAGGATCTTATGTTCATAGATACGGAAATATAGAATGTATATGGAATAATGTCATAAGGGAGGCATGGTGGGGACCACCAACTATATATGAACCAGGACAAGCATTTTGAAGGAGGTGGCACTTGGACTGAGCCTTGAAGGAAGTTAGGTTCTCTAAGAGGATAATGGGCAGATATAAAGCGTTCTGCATTTGGAGAACAGCCTTTGCAAAAGCAGATAATGCACTCACATATCAGGAGCAGCAATTTAGCTAGAATGTAGAACAAGTGAGGAGAAGTAATGTTTACTCAGCCTACAAAGAAAGGTTAGATCTACACCAGTAAGTAATTTAAATGCCAAACTGAGGAATTTATATTTTATCCTGAAAGCAATTGAAAGCTTCTTGAATCTACAATCTGTTGCTTACAAAACATTTATCTAAAAAAAGCAAAACTATGCAGTCACCTTTATGTTGTCTTCCCATTAGAATGTGAGCTTTTGAGTGCAGGTACTGTCTTGCTTTATATCCCTAGTTCTTAGATACCTTGAATATAATAATCCTCACTGAATAATTGCTGATTGACACACACACACACACACACACACACACACACACACACATAGGATAAAAATGATAAAGATCTATCAGGTGAAGATGTATCAGGTGAATCCAAAAAAGCAGGAGTTACAATCATGCTATTAGAGAAAAGAGTTCCAGTTTAGGTTGGAGAGGAAAGAGCTTGTTTGCAGGGGTGAGAAGCGATGAGGGCCTAGTGGTTGTGGTATGAATAAGAGATGATGGATGTGAAAGATGTCATTCACAGTTCTGAGCTCTGATGGGATATGGGGGAATGAGTGAATAATGAGATAGAGTTTACATTGTGAATGTATCTCTCAACAGGAATTCTGAGGAGTCAGAGATAATGAGGCTATTTGGGGGCCTGTTGAGTTTGATGTTTATGAGACAGTCAGATAGAGATGTCAGTCAGTCAGCTAGAGATGTAGACCTAAAGGTAAGGAGGGAGATGAAGGCCAGATATGTTGATTTTGGACTTACCTACTTAGAAAAAATAGTTGAATCTATGCGAGTAGGCGAGATTACTAAGACAAAAGGTAGAGAGAGAAGAGGAGAGAGCCCAGGACAAAGCCCTGGATTACATCCAGCCATAGAGGGTAGGACATGGGTAATGATCCTACAAAGAGGTAGAATAGGATTGGTCCAACAGATGGGAGATAAGCTGCTATAGAATAGTATTGTGAAAACCCAAGGAGGAAAAATTATTGAGAACGAGGAGGTGATCAACCTCCTTCTCCAGTGTCAGGTACTACAGAGACACCAAGAAGGATGAAGACTGAGAAGAAGCTATTGGATTTAGCAAGAAAGAAATCGTTGATGACTTTGGGGAGAGCAGTTGAAGTGGAATGATGGAGACAGATGTTAGATTGCAAGGGACTGAGAAGTGACTATATGATTGAAAGTGGAATTAATGAGTATAAACAGATTTTTCTAGGAGTTTGTACTGTAGAAGGGAGGAAAGTCATCTGAGAGAATGGTAAGGTCAAGTGAAAAAATATTTTATAATTTTAAGAAATACATGAGCAACATCTTGTTTTGCTCCACCAAGGCAAATGCTTTTTTACAATAAAAAATTAAGGGATATTAGCCAGTTGGGTGATACTGAAGCCATGGTCTGCTGTAGAAAAATCTTCTGCAAAAACCTGCCTGTTCCCTTCTTTCTCATTTGTCAATAAGAGTAATCTCATCACATGTATTCTTGGGAAATCTATAGACAGTGTGAAACAATGTTTTAGTATGCTAAAAACAATGTGTAATACTAACAGTTCATATTTATATAGTACTTTAAGGTTAAACTAGTGCTTTGCTTAAAAAAAAAGGCATGAAATAGGTAATTAATTTACCAGAAAACATTCTTTTTTCCACGTTTTCCATTGTATCAGGTGCACGATTTGGGCTTCATGGCTTAGGGTAGAACAGGGACCTGGGTTTGAGGATTTACAGAAGTTTGGTGCTCAGCTAATGCATGCATGAGCTTTATTACTGTGCAACACAACAAACAGGCAAAAATGAAAGCAACACACATACACCACAGAAATTTGGCCACAGAAGTCTGGAGTCACGTGAGGGAGAGGCAAGATCTCAGGGAAGTTTGTGCTCACAGTGGGCTATGAATGGGAAAGTCTTTATAGTTTAAAGATGGACTTTGGAGGGATAGACAATCAGCACCAAATATGGGAGGGGGCATTCTTTTTTGGACCCAGATTTGCTGGGAGAAATTCTCCCCCTTGCTGGAATAGAGGAATTTCTTAATAGAGACCAGAAATGAAGTGAGGGTTTGAGGTGGTAATCAGGTACTCGAGTGGGTGTTAGTGCACTCAATGCAGCCTCTGAAGTTGAGATGCAACAAAGTATGGGTCAGTTCTCTGCTACCTGTGTTAATTTTGGCCTAATAATTAACACCACAAAAACACAGGTGCTCCATCAGCCACCACCACACCATCCATATGTGGAACCATCAGTTACAGTTTTGAATGTTGTGGATAAGTTCACTTACCTTGGTAGTGTACTTTCCAGGGATGTACACATTGACAATGAGGTTGATGCACACATTGCCGGAGTTAGCTCAGCGTTTGGGAGGCTCTGAAGAAAAGTTGGGGACAGAAGAGGTATTAGACTAACTACCTTGTATGCCTGTGAAACATGGACAGTCGACCAGCGCCATGCCAGGAAACTGAATTGTTTCCATTTGAACTGTCTTAGGAAGATTCTGAGGATCACTTGGCAGGATAAGGTACCAGATACTGAAGTCCTTGCTTGAGCTGAACTGCCAAGTATTCAAACAGTGCTTCAGAGAACGCAACTCTGATGGACTGGTCACGTTGTTTGAATGCCAAATGCATGCTTGCCAAAAAGACTATTTTATGGAGAGCTTGCATGGGGCAAGCAATCACATGGTGGCCAGAAGAAATGATGCAAGGACACTTTCAAGGTCTCTCTCGAGAACTTTGGGTTTGACTGTGCAACTTGGGAGACACTGGCACGGGACCACTCAGCATAGCATGCCCACATAAGAAAAGGTGCTGTGATCTTTGAGCAAAGCAGAATTGAGACAGCACAAAGTAAACACAGGAGGTGCAAATTTGGGATATCCACCCCAAATATTCATACAGATTACCTGTGCCTAACCTATGGAGGAGCCTCTCGAGCTCGTATTGGTCTGATCAGCCACAGTTGGACACACTGAAATTTCACTTTATAATGGTGATGTCATTTTCGTCCTCTTCGAAGATGAAGAACAACAACCAACCAATATTTTTATTGTGGTCATTAGGACCATTTAGCCTACGTGACTTCATATTAAAGTCCTGTCACTTACAACTACAATCTCGTATATTTAAAAAAAATACCAAGTCAGGTCAACAATCATTTATCAAGCATTTACTATGTAGTAGACACTGTGTTAAATGCTGGGGATAAAAAGAAAGGCAAAAACAGTTCTTGCTCCTGAGGAACTCAGTCTATTAGGAGAGATAGCATGCAAACAGTTATGTACAAACAGGGTATATACAAGATAAATTGGAAATAATCTAAGAAGGAAGGCAGCGTGATTAAGGAGGGTTGGCGAAAACTTCTTGCAGAAGATAAGATTTTAGCTGAGAACTGAAGGAAGCCAGGAGTCAGAGGTCAAGAAGGAGAACTTTCCAGGCATTGGAGACAGCCAGTGACAAGGTCAAAAGATGGAGTATTGTGGGAGAGGAATGGCAAGGAGGCCAGATTCACTGGATCATAGAGCATGTAGAAGGAAGTCAGGTATAAGAGGACTGGAAAAGGAAAAGGGGTCAAGTTGTTAAAACCTTTAAAAGACAAACAGGATTTTACGTTTGATCCTGGAGGTAACAGGAAGTCATTGGGTTTATTGAATAGGAGGGTGATATGATCAGACTCATGCATTCAGAGTAACAATTTGGAGACAGCTAGGTGGTGCAATGGATGGAGCACTGGCCCAGGAGTCAGGAGGACCTGAGTTCTGTGTGACCCTGGGCAAGTCACTTAACCCTGATTACCTCACCAAAATAATAATAGTAGCAATTTGACAGCTGAATAGAGGGTGGATTAGAATAGAGAAAGATCTGATAAGGAGACCTATTGGAGATATAGAATTGATGGAATTTGGCAACTGATTGGATATGGGAAGTGAATGAAAATAAGGAGTCAAGGATGACACCTAGAATACTAGTCTGGCTGACAGAATGGTGGTTGCCCTCAAAAGTAATAGGGAAGTTAGGAAGAAGAGAGGTTATGTCAGGGGAGAGAGAAGGGCATCTTGGAGATGTTGAATTTAAATGACCTATAAGATATCTAGTTTGAAATGTCCAATGAAAGTGAGATACTATTTGAGTGAGATACAATCTCCCCAGAGATGGGGCGATTGGAGGTCAGGAGAGTAGGGAGGGCTAGATAAATTGATCTGTGAGTCCTCTGTATAAATATAGTAAGTATGATTACTAACCGGTTGTGGTCTATTCCATTATTTCAAATGTATTTACTATTGCACATTTTCAGATATCATCCATATGGCTTTGACGAAATCCTTTTAAATTTCTCTCAGTAGGGCATGAGTGCCAATTTTAGAGGCAGGGGGTTTGGACGAGGAGGATTTCAAAGCTGGAGAAGAGGAAGAGGTAGTTGGGGCGCTGGTAAAGGGAGAGGAAAAGAACAAAGAAATGATGGGCAGAAAACTACAGAGAAACGTGTTTCATGTAAGTATGACACCTTTTGAGGTATTTATTGCCTGAGGAAGAACTGAAGCTCCTCGTTGCATGACAGTTGATGGTATATATTGTGGGGTGTGATGACAAACATTCGAAGAGACTTTTGAGACTCTTATCTTGGAGGTTTTTTGGTATCATTTCTTTGAAAATAGATATTTAATTATTTGAGAATCATTTTGAAGAAGTTTGGGGAATGTTTAATCATAACCTATTATATCTTTCAGTACAAAACCCAGAACTTTGGCCACAGCAATCAACTCTAGACCAATTCATACCATATAAAGGCTGGAAATTTTATTTCTCTGAAGGTAAAGTTAAGAGTGAAGAGAATAAATGACATTTTCTTGGCTACTTTCTGGAACGCAGGTTTCAAATATGCAACAAAATGTGTATTCTGCAACATGGCATGGTGGAAAGGTTTTGTATTTGGAGAATATTTGAAGAACTGTACTTGGAAGCAGGAAGACTGCAGTTTAAAACCTTCCTCAGAGACTGAGTTTGCTTTAGTGACATTGAGCAAATTACTCAATCTTTTTGTGTCTCATTCTCTTCATCTGTAAAACAAGGGGGCTGGACATGATGGCCTTCATCAGGCCCTTCTTGCATTCAGTCTTTGTCCTATAAATCCTCATTCTGCCCATCTCTCTGAGCCTTGTTTTTTTCATCTTTTAAATAAAAAGGTCAGATTAGATGGCCACTGACGTATTTTCTAAATTTAAATCTGTGAACCTATCTGGATGGGATTTAGTTACTCACTCGTTTAAACTGAGCCAGTCATTGTGGTGTACTCCTATAATCCCAGCTCCTGATTGAGGCTGGTGAATCTCTTAACCTCCAAGTTGTAGTGAGCTAAGTCAGTCAGATATCCAGACTTAAGTCCAACACCTAAGAACTCTAGCCCTGCCTGAGAATGGCTAAACCAACTCAGTTCAGAAACAGTAGCTCAAAGCTCCCATTGCTCATCAGGGTGAGGTCAGACACTTGAGTGGCCCTTGGCTACATAGACATTCAGTTTATCATCTAGTTTAATATTCTTTTCATAGTCAGGAATATCACTTAAGCTTTTGCATAGAAGGAAAAATTTGGGACAGATCACCTAGCCCAAGTTTTATTTTACAGATAGGAAAGTTGAGGTCTTATAGAAGTTAAGTGCCTTTTCCAAGGTCACTAACCAGGGGGAGGATATAGAACATTATCTCCTAATCCCCAGTCCTCTGATATTCCTCTTACATCATGAGACCTCTGCAGTGTTTGTGTGCATCAAGGTAGAATGTGTTTTGTGTGTGTGTGTGTGTGTGTGTGTGTGTGTGTGTGTGTGTGTGTGTGTGTATGTGTGTTTATACATATACTTACACATATACATACAGATGTATATGCATAACTTTTGTTACTGACAGCATATGTTGAATTAGTTTACAGTGATAACTCTCCATTTGTTCAGAAGATTCAAGCATTTGAAAATTTTTTCACAAAGCACATCGAGTTGTATGATAAGGTAAGAATCTCATGTAACAAAATTCTTATTTTAATATGTGAATAATATAAATTTTTAAAGTACTTAATGAAAATACTTTTTAAAAAATTCTGATATGAAATTTTGCGTGCATGATAAGAATATGACCTGATGTCTTTATATTCTAGGATGAAATAGAAAGAAAAGGGAGTATTTTGGTGGATTATAAAGAACTGACACAAGATGATATATTGACTAACTTGATACCAAACATAGCAACTGAATTGAGAGATATGCCTGAAAAAACATTGGCCTGCATGGGTCTGGCAATTCATCAGGTAAAAATTTATACTGTAGGCTTGATCAGATTTTGAAAGAAAGTAGATTCCTCTGAGTAATCCCTTCAACAATATTATTCTTTAACTTTCACTAACAAAACCATCTCTAATGATTGGGACTACCAATCTTCCTAGGTTTTTGAGCTCTCAGTCCAAGACAAGATGCAATGGCATACATACCACATCCTATAGATACTGTAGTTTAATGATGTGAAGAATAATAGTTAATATTCATATTGAACTTTCCTCATGGATAGATAGTACAGTCCTATGAAGTGGATGTTATAAGTATTCATGCCATTTTCATACAGGGACCATGCTATTTGCCCAGCGTCACATGGCTTATTAAATTGCAGACCTGGAAGTCAGGCCTTTAGAGCTTAAGATTCTAAGCCCAGTCTTTTCTGATTTTCTTTGATGATTCCTCCTGGGAGAAAATATAATTGTGATGTATTGTTGAACACATGTATTATCTTAAATAATGCTGCTCTGTTGAATTCTTCTATCATTTGTGTGGAGATTCTTAATTTGTTGTACTTTGAGATTCATGTTTGTCTAATTAATCTTTTCCCCAGACCTATAATTTCATTTCATAATTCCACCACTTCAGGTCAACAGCTAGTTTATAACTTGTCATCTTAGAGAACTGTTTGGCATGCTAAAAGGTTGTTAATTTGCCTATGATTCCACAAGTGCTATGTGATAGAGTTAGGACTTGAACCCAGGTCTCCCAATCCTTTAACATTATACAGCATTGCCTTTCTGAAATTTTCTTTAGAAGCTAGAACATTCTTTGGTAGAACCAAGCCAGGAAATAGTGACATGAGGCCTCCTTATTGACTATTTTATCTGGGAGACTTGGTAGCCAGAATATAATGGGACCAAAGATACCAAATGGAGTTTGAACACCCAGCCTCGAGACAATATTAGGGCAAATGGCAGTCACTTGTCAGGGCAAAAGCACAGCAAATTACAGAGTAATCTTTAATAGTGCTAATCAAAGGACTGTTAGAATCCTTATTAGCTAAAATGTTTCTGGAAATAGCAGATATAAAATTAATTCCTGTATAAAACAATACATAAAGAAGTCTGTATTCTACCTATCTAGATATTAACAAAAGATCTTGAAAGACATGCAGCTGAATTACAAGCCCAAGAGGGATTATCAAGTGAAGGAGAAACAATTGTAAATGTACCACGTATCGTTGCAAGGTAAAGAATGAATATATATAAAATTTTTCTTTTCCAGATGGAAAATACAGTCTTCCCACAAAGGTAATTTCAAGTCTTCATTGTCAAAAGAATTTTATTTTGACCCTTAGAGAATAAAGAGTACTAAATGGAGCCATGAATATAGTGAATATATATATATATATATGAATATAGTATATATATATAAAGATATTGAAAACTATTTAAGAAAGTTTTTATTTAAAAGAATCTAATGTAGAAAGGCTATGCATTTAGTTCTATTTTGTTGAGGTGAACCAATTCTAAGTATGAAAATTGTCATTTTTGAATGTTCACACACACTGAATAGTTTCTGATAATATCATTACCTGGATTTGTTAGTTATGGGTATGGTGTGTTATTAAGTTACTAAGTCTTCCTATGACCAATTTTTGTTATTTTATACAAGTTATGAGACATGAAAGAGTGAATTCAACCTTCTTAGTTAAGACTTAAAAAATTATTATTAAAAACAGGCAGTCATCTACATTGAAAAGAAGTAGACATGGCATATCAACTTTGCCTAAAATTTATAGGTGAAATTTTCAGGTTGATTTTTTAAGAAGCATTGAAAGTTATTGAGTTAGGTGTCATTACAGAGCAACTTCTAGGTTCATTTATTTGTCTTCATATAGACCTACTTGTGGAAAATTTTTTAAAGAACTTCTTAAGGGGGAAGGAAGAGAGAAGAAAAAAGTCCTTCTATCTTTAATGTCTTCTTTCTGTGATTTCATATATAGTTTGATAATGCACTAGTAGCTCCTAAAAAGTATATATAAAAGTAAAGGCACGACATCTTTTTATTTTTCATTCTATTTTTCTATTTTTCTTTATAAACCTTTTATATATGTGTTTCCATTATTTTAGGGTATACAACTATGACTCCCTAACTCAGCTGAAAAATGTCCGAGCCAATTGCTATGGGAAATACATTGCTTTACGAGGAACAGTTGTTCGAGTCAGTAACATAAAACCTCTTTGCACCAAGATGGCTTTTTTGTGTGCTGCCTGTGGAGAAATACAAAGTTTTTCTTTTCCAGATGGAAAATACAGTCTTCCCACAAAGGTAATTTCAAGTCTTCATTGTCAAAGAATTTTATTTTGACCTTTAGAGAATAAAGAGTACTAAATGGAGCCATGAATATAGTGAGCTTATTATGTGCTCCAATTCACTCCATTTCCCAGAATCCCTTTTTGGTTGTCATTCAGTTGTATCTGACTCTTTGTGATCCCATTTGTGGTTTTCTTGGCAAAGATGCTGCCCATTTGTATACTGTGACTATTTATTTGTCAATTGGAGAATGACTCATATTCTTGTAAGTTTGACAAAGTTCTCTATGTATTTGAGATATGAGGCCTTTATCCAAGAAACTTTCTATAAAATTTTCCCCAATTTTCTGCTTTCCTTCTAATTTTGGCTACATTGATTTATTTATTTACAGAACCTATTTAATCTAACGTAATCAAAATTATCCATTTTACATCTCACAATGCTATCTCTCTCTATTAATTCTCCTGTCCATAAATCTGATAGAGAATATGTTCCTTGTTCTTCTAATTTACTTATGATCCCTCCCTTTATGTCTAGGTCATGTATCCCTTTTGACCTTACCTTGGCAGATGGTGTAAGATATTTATCTGTACCTCATTTCTCCCAGACTGCTTTCCAGTTTTCCCAGTAATTTTTACCAGAAAATGAATTCTTATCCCAAAAGTTTAAATCTTTACATTTATTAAAAGACAAGGTTATTGTAATCATTTTGCTACTACGTATGGTATATCTGCTCTATTTCACTGATCCACCATTCTCTTCCTTAGCCAATACCCCATAGATTTGGTAATTATTGCCTTATAATAGAATTTAAGATCTGGCACTGCTAGACTTCCTTCATTTACGTTTTTTTTTTTCCATTAATTCCTTTGATATTTTTAACCTTTTGTTCTTCCAACTTAATTCTAGCTCAATAAAATTAGTTTTTAGTCATTTAATTGGGATGGCATTGAATAAATAGATTACTTCAGGTAGAATTGTCATTTTTCTTATATTGGGGCAGCCCACCCATTTCTCCAGTTATTTAAACCTGACTTTATTTGTATAAGAAGTATTTTATAATTAACGTTTTTATAGTTTCTGGGTTTGTCTTTACAGGTATACACCCAGGTATTTGATATTGTCTGTGGTTATTTTTAATGAATTATCTCTTAGCATTTCTTCTTGCAGGACTTTGTTGATGACTTCCATGGATTTATTTTATACCCTGCTACTTTACTAAAATTATTAATTGTTTCAACTAGCTTTTAGTTGAATCTTTAGGATTTTCCATCATATTGTCTGCAAAAAGAGATAGTTTTATTACCTCTTTGCCCATTCTGATTCCTTTAATTTCCTTTTCTTTGGTTATTGCTAACATTCCTAATACAGTGTTGAATGATATTGGTGATAATGGGCAGCCTTGTTTCACTCCTGTTCTTACTGGGAAGGTGTCTCACTTATCCCCATTACAGCTGATGTTTACTGATATTTTTGCATAGATGCTTGCTTATCATTTTAAGGAAAAATCCAGTTATATCTATGCTTTCAAGTATTTTTAACAGGATCGAGTATTGTATTTTGTCGAAAGCTTTTTCTGCATCTATTGATGTAGTTGTGATTTTTTTTAAAACTTTTGTTATTGTTATAATCAGTTAGGTTAATAGTTATACTGAACTCATTCCTGCAATCCTGTTATAAATCTTTGTGCTGTAATGTTGTAATCTCCTAGCTAATATTTTATTTAAGATTTTTTCATCATTATTTGTTAGTGAAATTGGTCTGTACTTTTCTTTCTCTGTTTGTCCTCTTCCTGGTTTAGGTATCAGCACCATATTAGTTTCGTAAAGGAAATTGGTAGAACTTCTTTTTTTGCCTATTTATTTAATATTGGAACTAACTGATCTTTAAATGTTTGATAGAATTCATTTGTAAATCTGTCTAGTCCTGATGCTGTTTTCCTAGGAAGTTCATTTATGACCTGTTCAATTTATTTTTCTGAAATAGGTTTAATTTGATTTTCTGTTTCTTCTTCCGTTAAGCTGGTCAGTTTATGTTTTCTCATAAGTATTCTTCCATTTCACTTAAATTATTAAATTTATTGGCATATAATTGGGCTAAATAACTCCTAATGATTGCTTTGCTTTCATCTTCATTTCATTTTTGATAATAGTGATTTGATTTTCTTCTGTTTTTTAAAAATCTTATTAACTATGATTTATCTATTTTATTTATAAGACCAACTCCTAGTTTTATTTATTAATTCAAAGGTTTTCTTATATTCAGTTTTATTAATCTCACCTTTGATTTTCAGGATTTTCCAATCTGGTATTTAAGTGGGCATTTTTAATTTGTTCTTTTTCCAGTTTTTTTCTTTTAAATTGAATACTCATTTCATTGATCTGCTCTTTTATTAATGTAAGCATTTAGAGTTATAAATTTTTCTCTGATTGCTGCTTTTGCTGGATTCCATAAGTTTTGATATATTGTCTCGTTATCATTCTCTTTAATAAAATTGTTTCTTTAACCCTCTAATTTTTTAAGATTAGGTTATTTAGTCTCCAATTATTTTTTTAATCTGTATTTTTATGGCCCCTTATTAAATGTAATTTTTATTTCATCATGATTTGAAAAAGATGTATTTTAATATTTTGCTTTTCTGCATTTAACTATTTATGGCCAAATAAAGGTGCCATGTACTGCTTAGAAAAAAGGTATCTTCCTTTTTAATTCCCATTCAGTTCTATTCAGATGTCTATCACAGCCTGCTTATCTAAGATTTTATTAATCTCCTTGGCTTGCTTCTTATTTACTTTTTGTTTAAATTTATCTAATTCTGAGAGGGGAGGGTTGAAATCCCCCATTATTATAGTTCTGTCTATTTCCACCTGTATTTCATTTACCTTTTCCTTTAAAAATTTGGATGCTCTAGCATTTAGTGTATCCATGCATGTTTAGTATTGATACTCATTATCTGTGGTGCCTTTTAACATTATGTAGTTTTCCTCTTATCTCTTTTAATTAAATCTATTTTAGCTTTAACTTTCTCTGAGAGCATGATTGCTACCTTTGCTTTTTTTACATCAGCTGAAGCATGATAAATTTTTCTCCAGCCCTTTATTTTTACTCTATGTGTATCTCTCATTTTAAATTTTATTTATTGTAAACAACATATTGTCAAGTTCTGGTTGTTGATCCATTCTATCTGTTTCTGTTTTTGTGGGTGAGTTCATCCTATTCACATTCAAAGTTTTAAGTACTAGCTGTGTATTTCCTTGCATCTTATTTTTCCTCATGTTTATTCTTTTCTCTCTCATTTTACCCTACCTCTCCTCAGGTATCTATTTTACTTCTCACTACTTCCTCCCTAACCTGCACACCCTTCTAAAGTTCTTCCTCTATTCTATCCCCTTGGCCTACTATTTCTCTGTAAGTTAAGAAGACTTATGCCCTACTACGTGTATATATTATTCCTTGTTTCATACAGTTCTGATGAGAATAAGGTTCCTGCCCAACAACTTATCCTCCCTCCACTGTAACAGTTCTTTCTTACATTTACACTTCTTTTGTATGATATATTCATTTCCATTTTCATTTCATTCACCCCATTTTAAGTCTCCCTACCCAGTTTTATTTTTTAGGATTATCCCATCATAATCAATTCAACCCCAACTCTTCTGTCTATGTATATACTTTTTTGAACAAGTTATGATAACATTCTTAGGAGTTACAAAAATCTCATTTTCCCATATGAGAAGTAAAGAGTTTAACTTTAGTAAATCCCTTATAATTAGTCTTTCATGTTTACCTTCTTATGTTTCTCCTGATTCTTAAAAGTCAAATTTTCTGTTCAGTTCTTTTCTTCAAGAATACCTGAAAGTCCTTTAGTTCATTAAGTGCCCATTTTTTCCCACATCATCACTTATTTCTTAGAAATCCTGCTTACTTGGACATCAGCTTCCTCCAAACCAAATGGAAATTGTCTTCTGAAATGCAGTTGACGTGTTTATGGCCATCTAGTATAAGAATAACAGAAGTCATTTCAGTTTCTCTGATTGTGTCTTGATGGTTGTATTCTTGTATAAATTGTTAAGGCCATTCTTGTTGATTTGTTAATTTGAAATTCATTCTCTTACATGTGAATTTTTCATTCCTCTTTTGGGTGCATTCATCACTCATGTGTCTATAGCTATAAACAGAATATATTTTTGCTTCTTTGCTTGTACTGCACTGGTGATCATCTTCTATCTGACTGTTATAACCTTTGTTTTAATAGTCTTATTTTCACAGTTAGATTTTGTCTATTCTATCTGCAGATTCTTTGTAAACTTTCGTCTCAAATCTATTTTAGTAGTGTGGTCTTTGATTTACAGTGTGTACAGTGTAAGCTTCTTGAGCGCAGGGACTGTGTTTTACTTCTTTTTGAATCCCTAGCGCTTAGCATAGTGCCTAGATAGTGCATAGGAAGTACTTAACAAATGCTTATTGATTACTGCTGTAGTCCATACATAGGAGAATGCTCTAGAGCAGTGATTCTTCACCATGAGTCAAAGAACTTGTTTTTTTCAATATTTCCATGGCTTTATTTCAGTATCATTTATTTTCTTTTTAATCCTATGTATTTTCTTTTGTACATTTAAAAATTTTATTCCAAAAAAGTTCCATAGAGTTCACCAGATTGCTAAAGGAGGTGCATGATGCAAAAAAATCCTAAGAACTCCTGTGCTAAAATCAGTTGGGATTCATTCATCCTGTTGTGAATTCTTCATTACAAGGATAGACCTATACTCAGTTTCTCCTTTGGGTGACACTTTTGTTGCCAAACCTTTGCTTTGCCCATTATCTACTATAGAAGATCTTGCTTCTGCCTGTTTTACAAGTGAATTACATCTTTAAGACTGAAAAACTGTCATACCCCATTTTCTTAATAGGACATTTATTTTCTTGACAAATTCCTTAGAAGGGAGTATGTAAATCATTTCTCTGTGTCACTATGCCTGGTGTTTTTGAATAATCCACTAGATTAAATTATGAAATATTAAAAATATTCCCATGCTGACTGAATGGAATCCCTTCCCAAGTCTGATCTTACTGTGAATTACTTTGGAATCTCCCAATTCTTTGACATTTCTTTTTCAGTATTCTTAAAATGTTCTTACGTTTATTCTCTGGGGTCTACTCCTAAGATCAAGATATCCTTATTAGTTTATAGTACAAAAACACCAAATATTTAATAAGCAGATCAGGCTTCATTTTTTGAAAAAGTATTAATAAAAATTTTTATTTAGTAAAAAATAATGCTAAATTTGTTTTTTCAATAACCGCAGATGGGGTCTCAAAGAGTTAGAAATGACTGAAACAACAACAAATGCTAAACTTAATACTAAACATACAGTCTATAAGCTAATAAAGAATAGTTCTATATAATTAACATGTAACAAATAAGACAATAAAACAGGAAAGTTATGTCATTTATTTTCAGCAGCATTATCAGGCACTTTGCATATATGATTTTTTGAGAAAATACTAACAGGAAAAGAAAAAATAGACAAAAATCCCAGATGTAAGCCCCAAGATGTAATAGGATTATTAAGGTTAGAAAAATCCATTCTGTTCTCTTTAACTTTCCCCATCAGCCTCAGCCAGTGCTAAGAGTCTGTGCTTCTGATGTTATTTAATCAGTCAGTAGTAATATACTAAGTATCATTACCATATGTCAGCTGCAAGGGTTACAAATACATAGGTGAAAATTCTTGCCTTTAATGAAATTGCATACTACCATGAAGAGACAAGTTCAGTCATTTTTCAGTCATGTCCAACTTTTCGTGATCCTATTTGGGTTTTTTTTTTTTTTTGGCAAAGATACTAGTGATTTGCTATTTCCATCTCCAGTTTATTTTATAGATGATGAAACTGAGGTAAACAGGGTTTAGTGACTTGCCCAGGGTGACACTGCTAGTAAGTGTCTTAAAGGCCACATTTGAACCCTGGAAGATGAGTCTTTCTGAATCCATGTGTTACACTCTATCCATTGTACCACCTAAGCTAACATTGAGACATAACATGTTCACAGATAAATATAAGATATTTACAAAATAAACAGATTTGTGAGGAAGACACTGACAACTAGGAATATCAGGAAAGGCATCTTAAGGGAAGTAGCCCACATGCTGAGCTAGTCACTTCAAGAGGTTGGAGGTGAGGAAAGAGAACATTTCAGATATAGGGTCAGAATGAAAAAAGTACAAAAGCAGAAGATAGGATGTTGTGCTCTGGGATTAACAAGGAAGCTAATTTGACTGGATCATAGCATCTGTGAGGCAGAGTAATTTGTAGTCAACCTGGAAAGACTTTAAAGTTCTACTAAGGATTTTAAATGCCAAACAGAGATATTTATAATTTTCCTGAAGTCATTAGGGAGTCACTGAAGTTTCTTAAGGACAGGAGTGACGTGTTAGAGATTGTTTAAGAATATTAGCTTGACAACTGTTTTGAAGGGAGAGCAACTAGGAGGTTATTGAAATTGACCAGATAAGAGATAATGATCCTCTAAAAGTGTGATTGTGATGTCATTGAGAAAAGAGAATGGATAGAAAAGAGGTTGAAGAGGTTGAATCAATGAGATTTGTTCAACTAATTAAATCTAGGAGAGTGAGTACTAGTGAAGAGTTGAGTGTGACTTCTAGGTTTGTGAATGTGGGTAACTGTGCTTCCAAAACAAATGAGGAATTTAGGAGGGTGGGTTTAGAGGGAAAGATAATAAGGCCTGTTTTGGTCATGCTGAGATTGAGAAGTCTATATTTTTCTCTTCCCCCTACCCCAACTCATTTTCCCTCTCTCTATCCCCACCATGTATGTGTGTATGTATGTATATTTATAAAATAGAGAACTGGATTTGTCCTCATTGTTATAGGGTTTAACCAGGTAAGGAAATTCTTTCTACTTCTGCAAGCTCTCTGTAATTATAGTCCTAGCGGCCTACCTCAACTGTGAGAAGTAAAAAATAATATAGATATAACACAGTATACAAGCAGTCATTTTGAGAAATATGTATATATGTATGTATACACACATATGCACACAAATATATATATGTATACACATACACGTACACAGAAATGGACGCCCTTTACCTGCCCTTTCCATTTCTGCAGTTGCTGTGTCAACTATCATTTCAAAATCTAAAGCTTTTAGGGAATTTGTAGCTTCAGAAGCAGAGGAAGGGAAAAATCTTTGAAAAATAAGAGAAACTTATTGGAGCAGATCTTAGATAGGATTGGCCTGCCTTTGCCTACCTGCCTCCAAAATATCTTCTTCAATAGTGCCTAAAGAATTTCATTTCACGTTTATTGCCAAGGTAATAACTTTTAAAATTTTATTTTAGACCCAAGGCTCAGAACACAGATATAGAATGGAGAAAAGAAACAAAAATGTATCATAAACTTAAATTTTGGAACTTAAATACAAAGTAAGAGAAAAAAAGCATGTGTGCATAGCAGAATGTAAGAGAATATTCAAAATATGTAACAATAAATTTTAATTTCAAGAAAGCCTATATATGTTGAGAATTATCCATCTTTTCTTTGCGAGTTTTATTTTATTCTCTGTTTTGCACCTTTTTACTTTGTTCTTTTTTCCCCTCCAACCCCTCAGAAGGCTACAATAAAGTTTAGGTGTTTCTCTATAGCTATAGGTATATACATGGACACACACACATATGTATACATATGTGGACATATATTTTCCCAAAAGTATTCTGCTTCTAATCTTTGTTTTTATGTTTGTGCATATCTCTTGTTTCCATCCCTTTTGCCTCCTCTACTTTACTTCTATCCACTACCTTGCCCTTTTGTTACTTGCCTACTCCCTTCCAAGGGTCCCTCCTCTGTCCTCCCATTCTCATAAATCTAAACACCCTTCTATACCCCCCTTTTACCTATTCCCTCATTCTCCCCTCTAAAGATCCCTGCCTTGTCCTCTCCCCCTTCCCTAGGCCCTTATTATTTTATTTCTTCTGAATTTAGAAGACTTTTATACTATTCTAAATACATATGTATTGTTCCCTCTTAAAATCGTTCCTGATGAAAGTAGGTTACCAGAACTACCAGCCCTAGTTCCTTATCTAATTCCTCTGTATTGAAATTGACCAGATAAGAGATAATGAATGTCTAGGAGTGTGGTTGTGGTGTCCTCTTGTACTTATTTGTATAAAATAATTTCTCTTTTTAGCGGTACCTAAATGGCTTTACTTTTTAAATTCATGTCATACTCAGGTTTACCCCAGTCTTCCTTATGAGCTACCCAGTTGTTAATAAGAATGTTAGATATGCATTTTGCATATATATAAAAAGTAAACAGATTGTCTTTTTGAATCTCTTATAATCAGTCTTTGGTATGTACCTTATATTTCTCTTGATTCTTGTATGTCGAATTTTCAATTAAGTTCACTATTTTTTTTAACATATCTTGAAAATCTGAGAGTTTATCAAATGCTCATTTTTTAAAAATTCAGGATAAACTTTGCAGGATATGATATTTTTGGCCAAAGTCCCAGTTCTTTTGCTCTTCAATATATTGTGTTCCAAGACCTGTGGTACTCTAATGTCTCTGCTGCTAGGTCTTGATGTGATTCTGATTGTGACACCATCATATTTAAATTGTTTCAATCTTAATGCTTTTAATATTTGATCCTTGAGCTGAGGGTTTTGGAATTTGACTATGATATTACTATGAGTTTTCCTCATAGAATATCTTTTAAATGGTGATAGATGAATTTTTTTCTATTTTCCCCAACCTTGTTCTAATACTTCAGGACAATTTTCTTTAATTATTTCTTGTATTATTGTATCAAGATTCTTATTTTCATCCTAACTGTCTGTCTGATTATCTTTGTATTTTCTTTTCTTGATCTGTTCTCCAAATCTGTTGTTTTTCTTATAAGATGTTTCACTTTCTCTTCTGTTTTTTATTATTCATATTTTGGTTAATTATTTCCTGATCTCTTATAATTTCACTGGCTTCACTTTGCCCAGTTCTGATTTTCAAGGTGTTATTTTCTTCCTTAAGATTCTGGATCTCCTTTTCTAATTGGTGACTTTCCTTTCAAAACCTTCTTGTTTTTATTGGATTATTAGTTTTTTTAAGTTTTTCCTCTTTTCCTGTGATTTGATTTTTAAAAATCTTTTTTAAGATCTTCTGTGATTTCTTTTTGGTTAGGTGACCATTTGACATTACTTTTGGGGGGTTTCTTTACTTCAGTATTCTCCTTTGAAAATAAACCCTGGTCATCTCTATTCCTATAATAACTTTCTATGGTTGGATACTTTCTCCTTTAACTGTGTATTTTTTGTGGAAATAGTTTAATTGTTGTAATCACCGCTAGCCTTGGGGTGTGGGAAGTGTTGCCTCTTGCCCCAGATCTTCAATTCTCTTCTCTTGCCTAGAACCAAAGCCAAACCTCCAACCTCCTGTAAGTGCCTGCAGTCAGTTCACACCACAGCTGGGTCTGGTGTTCCTTGTCAGCAAAGATTCCCTCAATCTTTCTAGGCTCAAATACCTAACTTCCCTCAGTGTCCAGGGGGTAAAAGTTCCTGTAAGCAGAGGCAGCTTCTCAAAAAAACTAACCCCAGAACTTGTTTTTCTTGTAGCGCAGTAATAAAAGAGATTGACTCGTGAACTTTGAGAAAACAACTTACTTTTCATAAATTGGGGACAATATATAGTAAGACAAAAATTAAATAGAATAATCGAGCAAAATATTAGTGACACTTCTCATGACTAGTATACTAGAGTCTACTATCTACATATAAAAACTCTATGCTATATGTAAAATATTCTATATAATATAAAACTATAGTCTTTATTATAAAAAAGGTGAGATTTCTATTTTATCAGTCAGATTTGTTGATGGGTAGAATGTACAGATAGTTGGAGACAGAGGGAGGAAGGGCATTCTAATTTGAGAAGACAGTATTAGAGGCAGGAATGAGTGTATTTGTGAGAGAGGGAATAGTAAGGTGACCTGCCTAATATGTTGGTAAGTAATTTGACTATATTTTATGTCTCCTCCAGAGCACTCTGTATCTAATAGATGCTTAATAAGATTGTGGGATTAATAATAGGGGTAATGGCTACTATGCAGAATTATGGCAGGTTAGGGAGAGCTTGACACCTAGATAACATTTAGATTTTATAAAGCATGGAATTGTGAAGCATTGTATCCATTATTGTATCAAACTATAATACTACCATGGTGCCAAATTGTTAATACAAAAAGTTAAATGAGGCATTTTCATTTTTATTTTTCTAAATAGCTCATTGTAGAAAAATAAGACTTTGAATATATTCTGTTTAGTGTCCTGTGCCTGTGTGCCATGGGAAAACATTTACTGCCCTCCGAAGTTCTCCTCTCACAGTCACTGTGGATTGGCAGTCTATTAAGTAAGTAACAATAGACTATAGGTTTCTTAAAAACCTTAAAGGGATCTATGCATGTGTTATTATCATACTATAGAAGAAAATTTGTTATGTGTAGTCCAACAAAGATTAAAGACACTGATCAATAAATGTGATGCACAGGTTTTATGTAATGAAGGGTTTGATGAAAGATATATTGTATCTTATTGTAGGTATTCATCAAACTAGGTGATAGGCCATGGAGGAAGTGTTACAAAGGAACTCTGCATAATTACTAGAATCCAGTTTTTTTAAGGTGAATTCACAATTCCGATGAAGAAGAAATGAAATTATTAGGAACTAATCCATCCAATTATATGCTAACAAAACTGACAATCTAAGTGAAATGTATAAATATTTACAAAAATATAAATTGCCCAACTATGTCCTTGATACTTAAACCAAGGAAGTCAAAGCAGAGAAAAAGAACCATTGACTAATGTCCCTACTAAAAATTGATGTAAAAATTTTAAATACAATAGCAAGGAGGTTATAGCAGCATACCGAAAAGATTATACATTATGATCAGATTGGATTTAAACCAGGAATGTTGGTATATTTCATTATGAGAACTGTAAACATAATTATTCGTTTTTATAGCAAGAACAACAAAAATCATATGATTATATCATTAGATACAGAATAAGTTTAAGTTTTTGGCAAAATACAAAACTCATTCCTGTTTCAAAAAACATTCTAGAAAACATAGAAATAAGTGAGTCTTTAATGTGATTAGTATTATCTGTTTAACTTTTAGCTAGCATCGTCTGTAATGACAGTAAACTAGAAGTCTTTCCAACAAATCAGGCCTAAAGTAAGGATATCCATTATTCCATTGCTATTCATTGTGGTGCCAAATATTGCAATATGACAAAAAAAGAAATCAAGGGAATAAGTATAGGTGAAAAGGAAACAAAATTATTGCTTGTTCCAGGTGGTATGATGGTTTAGAGAATCCTAGAGAGTCATCTAAAAAATTTATTGATAGTTAACCTTAGCAAAGTTGCAGAAAATGAAATTAAGCCATATGAATTATTAGCATTTTTATATCTTACTAACAAAATCTAGCATAAAGAGAAATAAATTCCATTAAAAATTTACTACAAAAAGTATAAAATAACTGAGAACCTACCTGCCAAAACATTCACAAAAGCTATATGGACACAACTACAAAACACTCATTATTGAAATAATGGCAGTTCTAAATAATTAGAGAAATAGTCATTTCTTGTGTGTAATCTGAGTGAATATAATAAAAATGATAACACTACTTGAGTTAATTTACTTATATAGTGTCATATCAATCAGACTACCAAAAAACTGCTTTGTAGAGTATAACAAAATGGCAGAATTCTTTTGGAGAAACAAAAGATTAAGAATATCAGTGGAATTGATGAAAAGAAGAGGGCCAATAGTAGCAGACCTCCAGCTACCCTACAAAAGACCAGTGCCCAATACCATTTTGGTACTGGATGAAAAAAGGTTGGTTACTAGAACAGATTAGGTACACATTATATAAAAGCAAATAAGGACAGTAGCGTAAACTCAAACATCTCATTTATTTGGGCAAGAACTCACTGTTCAACAAAACCTGTTTTGTAAAATTTGAAAACAATCTGAAAGAAACTAGATAAAGACCAACAACTCATACAGTATACCAAGATAAGTTTCAAATGGGTACATGAATTTGATACAAAAATCATATCATAAATTGAAGGAGCAAAGAGGAAATAACCTGTCACATCTACGGATAGGGAACAAGTTCATGACCAAACAAGATAAAGTATGTCATAGGAGGTAAAATAGACACTTTTGATTACATAAAATTTTTAAAAGTATCACACAAACAAAACCAATGCAAGCAAAATAAGAAAAGCTGTTAATGGGAAAAAAATTTACTGCGAAGACAAAAAATTTTGGAACACATAGGAACTCAGACTGACCATCATTCCAGAAGACTCAAGAAGAAACATGCCACCACCTCCTGAAAGAGAGGTAATGAACTCAGTCCAGGGTAAGACCTTTTCTTTCTATAGCCAATGCAAGAATTTGGTTTTGTTTGACTATTTTCTTTGTAATAAAGGGCCTATTTTTGTTTTTATTTTTTGCTTTCTCATTGGAGAGGGTGGGGAGAGGTGGGAGAGGGACAGTGCTGATTTGAAAATCTACAGGAGCTGATGAATTCAAAGTGAAACACTGTAAAGAAGAGAAGAGGGCCCAGGATACATCCCTCTGGGACATCTACAGTAATGGGTCTGACCTGGATGACAGTCCAGGAGACCAAGAAGGAATTTTCAGATAAGATGAGGACCAGAAGAGAGTAGTGTCAGAACAACACAGAACAGTATCAAGGAGAAGTGTATAACTGACAGTGACAAAGGTTGCAGAGAAGTCGAGAAAGATGAGGGCAAGATCAAAGGTATGACTGACCATCTTTGGGTTTGACTGAAGAGGAGTAAGTGACGTGAGATGAGTTAGTTGGGAAATTCTGAGACTAGGGGGCACTGTATATATTGAAGCCTCCTAGAATAAGGGCAAGAAGTAAAGAGTGGAGGATAGTGGAAAGAAGGGGAGTGCCTAGGGGCTGGTAGACAGTAGCTACCAGAATTTGCATTATGTGGTAGTTATAGATTGAGTGAATTTCAGAGGAGCGCAGGTTACTAAATAATGTTGGTAGAGGAGAACCTAGAAGTGACATTGAGCAGCAAGGGATATGCCAATTCCTTCACCTTAACCAGTGAGGCAGCTGTATCTTAAGTACCTGACAAATAGGAGTTACTTAGCTGGAGTATAAGACTGATAAACTGTTTGTCCTCTGCCTAGCTAAATTTAAAAGTTCTCATTACCAGAAATTAAGTCATATAAATTTACATATTTTTTGCTGTAACACCTGAGGAAACTGATTTTCTAGGGTATTGTAAGTCATTTTAAGGGCTACAGTTTGTATCATGGAGGAAGTACCTACATGTATGGTTCTTATATCATGCTTATAATTACAAAATACAGAATTTGCTAAAGTAAGCTTTAGCTTCACTATTTAAATTGAAAAAGCAGTAAGGAATTGTTTTTTCTACTATATATCATGTCTAGTTTACCTGCATGTTAAGGGGTACTTTAATATTTAGTGACTGAATTTTTAGCATGTAAAGAAAAAACTAAGTCAGTGTTTCTATGAACTTGTACATTACTGTCTTTGTAGAATCCAGGAGTTGATGTCAGATGACCAGAGAGAAGCAGGCCGGATTCCTAGAACAATAGAATGTGAGCTTGTTCAGGACCTTGTAGATAGCTGTGTCCCAGGAGACATAGTCACCATTACGGGAATTGTTAAAGTATCCAATACTGAAGAAGGTATGATATGAATTTTGCTTTTTCTTTTTTTAAAAGTAGTCTGTTATCCTTCAGTAGCTATTCATCTTCTATCCACTTTTTATTAGGAACTGGGATATTTTCAAATCTAATTGTCAAATTCTATGTTTAAGACATAAGAGTTTATTATGAAAGTGTAATATTTACTTTTATTTGAAGTTCCTTTTGTAGTTTACCATGTCTTTTGGTTTTGTCACTTGTTTTATTTTTTCAGGTTCTCGAAATAAGAATGACAAATGCATGTTCCTCTTATACATTGAAGCAAATTCTGTAAGCAATAGCAAAGGACAAAAAACAAAAATTTCTGAAGATGGGACAAATTATGGAACATCTATGGAGTTTTCGCTGAAAGATCTTTATGCTATCCAAGAGATTCAGTCTGAAGAAAACCTTTTTAAGCTTATTGTCAAGTATGGATGAGTTGTTATTTTAATGCTTAAATTAAATGTTTCAATAATATATAATATTAAATTACATATATATCATACAGATTTTTTGTTGAAGTAGTGATTGTACTTCATTACTGACCTGCCTTGCAATATCATTTTCATTTTTACTGTCTTTCTGAAAGAGTGCCCTGCACCTGGAACCAGCAGAGACCTAGGTTCCAATCTCACTTCTAACAGTAGATGATATGACTATGGGAAAGTCATTTAACTCTTCTAGGTCTCAGTTTCCCCATCTATAAAGCAGGGAAAATAATACTAATGCCTACTCCACAGGTTTGTTGTGAAAATCAAGTGAGAAAATGTATTAGAACTTTTTATAGATCCTAAAGCATTGAATAAACTTCAGCTTTTACTTATGCTTTACGTTCTGGGAAGTCAGTTGAGCACACAAAGGATTGTGGTTTTAAGAAAGCAGATACTTTCCTAAGTAAAGTCATCTTATACTCTGTTCAACTTCGATTTTGTGCTTTGGAGCCTTGATTATCTCTTTTCTCTGAAATTGAAATATAAATTAGATAATTCACCATTATTCATAAATCTTCACTATGGCACTGATAGTATACCTAGTATGAAAACTCCCCCTCAGAGAGATTAAATGACTGTCAAACCCTGCTGGCAAGTAAATATCAGAGGCAAGTTATGAACATAGGTCTCCCTGATTCTGAGTCCTATACTCTACTAGGCCACACTTTGCCTCATAGCTCTTCAATTTTTCTTTATTCTTAAACATTCGAACATGCCATTCTGAATAAGAAAATCACAAAGACTCCCAAAAAGCAGAAATTAGCCTCTGAGCTATAGTTATAGTCATCAGGATACTATTATTATGGGAACTGGAAGGATCTAGCTCAGCACCTGAAAAAACCTGCAGTTTGTTCTCCACTTCTCCCAAACTCCCTCCTTCCCCCATATAAATTAACATTTAACAGTATATTTCAGTGACTCTTCTTAGGTCACATTTATCTAATGATGAATATTTTTGTTAATTTGATTTTATTTAATGATAGTCCACATTTATTTAGAATTTTATGTTTACAAAGTGTTTTTGTGGACATCAATTCCCACAATAATTTTATTTTATTATTGTCCTTTTAAGATAAAAAAATTAGCATTAATGAAGTCAATTTATTGCCTACGACTGTAGGATCATAGATTTAGAACTGGAAAAGACCTTAGAGATGATTATTTCAACCCTTCATTTTCCAGATTAGATAACAGATTTATGGGACTTGCCCAAGGTTATAATAGATAGTAGCAGAGACGGCTATTTGAACCAGGTCCTCTGATTTCTAATCCAGTTCTCTTTCTACTGACCCATTGTGAAATGATAGTATGTAGAAAGTCAGAACTTTTGGCATAGATTGATCTTTCTACTATGTGACTTTGCTTTTTTAAGTGAATATGACAATTGTGTGACTTTTTTCTTATTTTCTTTCAATTCTACCTCTTCCTGTTCACATTCTTTGAAACTTCAGCATGAACTATGGACCACCAGTCATGTTGGAATAGAGTAGGCAATATTACATGTTAAAAAAAAATTCAGGGGAGTATATGTAATAAAATTTAGTAAAAATGGGTACAATTGACATTCTTGATTTTTGCTATGATTATAATTATAGTTGCTACCATTTATATAGCACAAGGTTTGCAAAACACTTTATTTTTTATCTCATTTTATTTTCACAACAACCCTGGGAGGTAGGTGCTGTCATTATTTTAATTTTATAGATGAAGAAATTGAAGGAGGCAGAGGTTAAGTAACTTGCTCAAGGCCACACAATTTGTAAGTATCTGAGGGAGTATTCCAGCATTGATCTTCCTGATTCCCAAATATAGCGTTCTATCCTCTATGCCATATTATATATCTTGTTTTTCTAATAGAAACAGGTTGCATGTTCACCATTGAGACTTCATACCTAATTTTGCTTATATAATCCTCCATCTTCAGTTGAAGTATGTCATTTTCTATCTTCTGTATATTGTTTTTCATATCCAGTTGATCATTTAAACCTCCCCAGGAACGTAGCTATCAAAACAGATATGTCAGCAAGCACATTTGTGTTAAATTTCATTTAAAATGGTATATATGCTCTACAACCAAAATCCAATTTAAAGTTTAGTTCTGGAAAAGAGTTAATATAGGGTATATTTCACTTAAGAAAATTAAAGTGCTTATTGAGTGCACTGACTGTGTGCAGACTTGAAGTATTCGAAATAATTCTTTCTTTTTTTATATTACTATATGTCACTAAGGAAGAATTTCAAGAACTTATACCATAGTAAAAGTTGTTGAAATTTTTTCAGGAAAAAATTTTTGGAAAAAATTGCATTTGAAAATTCCTTGATAGATGATAGTTAAATTTTTTTTAAAAGGATAATGAAGTTTGACAGTATTTCAAACTTAGTTATTTTTGTTTTTCAGCTCACTTTGCCCTGTAATTTTTGGTCATGAAGTAAGTATACAGTATTTAATTTTGTTCTTATTTTTAAATGAAAGCCTTCTGTCTTTAGTAAATTTGACCTCTGAAGAATTTTGAAAATAGGTGTAAAATATCCAAATATGTAAAAATAACTCATTTTAGTGGACATGAATTTTAAATTTTAGCTTTCTTATTCAGCCTGTAAATAACTTGCTTTGTATATGTTTGCTTGCAAGTTGCCTCCCCCATTAGATTATATGCTTCTTGAGGGCATGGTCTCTTTTGCCTCTTTTTTGTATACCCAGCACTTAAGATGGTGCCCAGCACTTAACAAATATTAATGGATTGATTGCTTTTGTTTCCTCTTATGTAGTTACCTGAGTCATTACCTTCACAAATTAATGTAAACTTACAGGGTAGTCTTAGTAGTAGTCACCTTCAGGAAAATTAAGCAGGTAGCAAGATAAGCTCTTGTTATAATTTCAGAAATAAAATTTCAGAAGGAAATAACAGGTAAAAAGCAGTTGTTAAGTCTTTGCCTTATTTTTTACCAGTTTTATTTTTTTTAACCCTAGCTTGTTAAAGCTGGTTTGGCATTAGCACTCTTTGGAGGATGCCAGAAATATGTGGATGACAAAAACAGAATTCCAGTTCGAGGAGACCCACACATCCTAGTGGTTGGAGATCCAGGATTGGGAAAGAGTCAGATGCTGCAAGTAGGCTATCAATTAATACTTAGAGATTTTACTTGTAATATACAAGTGTAATTAATAATTATCTCTTAAAACTACCATTTTCCATATGGAATAGAAGCTCTTAATATAAGATTGAATGGTTAAGATGCACCTCAAGTGCCACCTGCCTTTTCTCATTCCTTCAGTTGTTAATATCTCCTCCCTCCTCCCATCATTTTGTTTTGTATATGTATAATAACTCTCTTGAAGAATTCAAACTCAAGGGGAACAGGTAGGACTGTTCTCACCTTTGTATTTGCAGCCCTGGGGCTGAGTACTTTTGCACTTTTAATGTTTTTGGTATGATTATATAAAACATTTGTTTTATCAGACTTATTCTATTCATGTTTCCATGGATGTGATTTGAAGCATAATTTATTTAAGGTTTGTGTATTAAGTCAGGGAGGTAATTCTCTTATTGGTCCTTCCTTTCAAATTGCAATTGCCAGCCTGCCGTTGACTATAGCTCAGGTAAGTAGATATCTTGTCATTGATATTCCTTGGTTTAAAATTCCCATCTTCCCTGCAAGGCAAATTGCCTTGCTTTTATTATATGAGGTGAGTTTGCTGAGAATGTGACTGAAGTAAAAATCAAGGAAATACAACAGCATCACCAACTGGTAATTTATTTGTAATCATTTTAATTGTAATCGTTTGTGACTGTAAACGCTGAGTACCTATTGAACGTTTAGAGAATTTTAATATCAAAATTTTGATTTACCTGATCCTTAATTAAAGATGACAAGTAGCCCAGAGTTTTTTTTTTATGTTCTTTATTACACACATTTTATAATACACGCTTGACACATAGTAAGCACATATTTTATGCTTTTTCTTCCATTCCATTGTGTAGTGTTTTGAGTTTTTTTGGTATACTTCTGACTGTGTTCATTAAGAATAATAATTATGGCAGAGCCAAGATGGCAGAGTAGAAGCAGAGACCTGCTATACCTCTTGACCTCCAAACCACTCAGAAAGCCTGTAAAAAATATCTCTAAACAAATTCTAGAGTAGCAGAAGCCACAGAATGACAAGACTGAAGCAAATTTCCAGCTCAAGACAATCTGGAAGGTCAACAATAAGGGTCTGTTGCCATCAGACTGGGAGCTGAGCACAAGCCATTCTGGCACTGAGCGGGAGCAGCCCTTAGGGGACTGAATCTCTGGCAGCTACTGTGGATTTCAGACTTCTCAACCCACAAACGCTAAAGACAGCTTAAAAGGTCAATGGGAAGGCTCTCTCACCTGACTGAGAGAAGAGTGTGGTCCAGCCTCAGCTCCAGGGCAAGCTACAGCCAGTGCTTAAACAGAGGATGCTTCTAGAGCCTTCCATTTAACAAACTCAAAAGTCAAGTAATTGGCTGGGAAAATGAGCAAACGGAGGGAAAAGAAACAGACTATATATTCTTACTTTCTCAGTGAAGAAGTATTTTCTTACATCATTGGTGACAAGGAAGATCAAAACATACAACCAGAAGAACACAACAAAGCCAAAGCTCCTGCATCCCAGACCTCTAAGAAAAATATGAATTGGTCTCAGGCCGTAGAAGAGCTCAAAAAGGTTTTGAAAATCAAGTAAGAGAAGTAGAGGAAAAATTGGGAAGAGAAATGAGAGTGATGCAATGAAAAAGTGAATCAATAGCTTGCTAAAGGAAACCCAGCAAAATGCTGAAGAAAATAACACCTTTAAATTTAGACTAACCCAAATGGCAAAAGAGGTCCAAAAGATCACTGAAAAAAAATGATTCCTTAAAAATAGAATGGAGGAAATGGAAACTAATGACTTTATGGGAAACCAAGAAATTATAAAACAAAACCAAAAGAATGAAACAATGGAAGACAATGTGAAGTATCTCACTGGAAAAACCACTGACCTGGAAAATGGATCCAGGAGACATAATGTAAAAATTATTGGACTACCTGAAAGTCATGATCAAAAAAATACCCTAGACATCATCTTTCAAGAAATTGTCAAGGAACTAACCTGATATTCTAGAACCAGAGGGTAAAATGGAAATGGAAAAGAATCTACCAATCATTTCCTGAAAGAGATCCCAAAAGGAAAACTCCTAGGAATATTGTAGCCAAATTCCAGAGTTCTTAGGTCAAAGAGAAAGTATTACAAGCAGCCAGAAAGAAACAATTCAAGTATTGTAGAAACACAATCAAGATAACATAGGATTTAGCAACTTCTACACTAAGGGATCAGAGGACCTGAAATATGATATTCCAGAGGTCAAAGGAGATCGGATTAAAACCAAGAATCACCTATCCAGCAAAGCCACGTATAATACTTTAGGGGAAAAAAAATGAAACTTCAGTGAAATAGAGGACTTCCAAGCATTCTTGTTGAAAATACCAGAGCTGAATAGAAAATTTGACTTTCAAATACAATACTCAAGAGAAACATGAAAAGGTAAACAGGAGAGGCCATAATGGAGTTGTTGAAGTTGAACTGTTCACATTCCTACATGGAAAGATAATACTTGTAACTTATGAACCCTTTCTCAGTATTAGGATAGTTAGAATGTATGTATATACACATATATATGTATGTATGTATATGTTTATGTATATGTATATATAGAGAGAGGGCACAGGGTGAGCTGAATATGAAAGGATAATATCTAAAAAAGAAAATCAAGTGATGAGAGGAATGTACTATGAGAAAGAGAAAGGGAGGGGTAGAATGTAGTAAAGCATCTCATAAAAAAGGCAAGAAAAAGCTTTCACAATGGAGGGGAAGAAGGGGAAGGTGTGAAGGGAATAAGTGAGCCTTTCTGTCATCACATTTGGCTTTAGGAGGGAATAGTATACACACTCAGTTGGGTATAGAAGTTTATCCTACTCTACAGGAAAGCAGAGGGAAAAGGGATAAGAAAGAGGGGATAATAGAAAGGGTGGCAGATTGGGGGAAGGGGTAATATGAAGCAATTTGGTAGAGGGACAGGGTTAAAGGAGAGAATTGAATAAATGGAGGGCAGGACAGGATAGAGAAAAATATAGTTAGCTTTCACATCACTATTATGGAGTTGTTTTGCATGACCACATGTGTATAACCTTTATCAAATTGCTTGCGTTCTCAGTGAGGATGGGCGGGGAGGGGGAAGGGAGAGAATGTGGAACTCAGAGCTTTAAAAAATGAATGTTAGAGGTTGTTTCTACATGCAACTGAAATAAGATATAGAAGCAATGGGGTATAGAAAATAGAAGGGAAGGCGGGGTGTAATATAAGTGAGGAAAGGGCAATCAGAATACACGCTTTCCTGGTCTGGGGGTAGGGGAGAGATGGGGAGAAAATTTGAATTCAAAATTTTGTGGAAGTGAACTTTGAAAACTGAAAATAAATGAAAAAACAAAACAAAGAATAATAATTACAATACAGTTGACAGCACACAATAGAGCATTAAAGTTTGTAAAGTGTTTTACATATTTTATCCTCACATAAGCTTTGTAAAGTAGGTGCTAGTATTAGCTTCTTTTTTTAAAAATGAGCAAATTGAGCTTTAAATAGGCAAATGAGTTACCTGTAGTTATACCACTACCAGATGTGTGAGGTGATATTCAGACCTATGTCTTCCTTACTCAAAGTCCAAAGTTCTGTCCGCAGGACCATACTGCTCTTGAGGCCTGAAGTGTTAACGACTACTTTATCATGTTGACCAAAAGTTTGGCACCAGTTGTAAACTATTCATATCATTTTTACAAATATATTTTACAGATTATTCATCGTACAGAATTTCTTCTTATGTTTTTTCTTTTTTATTTATAACTTGTAAAGTTTTCATTCTTCCTAATTCTTTTTCAAAAATCACGTATTATGTGACTGTCTGTGTAATAATGACTGTCAGCAGTCCTGAACAACACCAGTGAAATTGCTCGTATTTTTAGTTTTTATTAGAATCTTTTAAATAAATTGAGGTGGATTTTAATTCTGAACTAAATTTTTTTCAAACGGGTTTGTGGACGTAGTTCTTTTAAAATATTTAGTTTCATTTTGGTCTCTACAGCTACATATTTTTTTAAAAATTATTTAGGCTGCTTTGATTATTGATATTTTAGTACCACATACTGGAAAATGTTATTTGTTTATGTCACATTTTAGATAGGGGCACTCCATTTACATTTTTTTCAAGTTGCCTATGTGATATACTTTGATTGAATGTTCTGCATTAGGCAGGATTATAAATCTCAGCTGGAATTCTCTTAGATTCCTGACTGTCCCATACACGCACACACACACACACACACACACACACACACACACACACACATAATATTTAGATTCAAGCATTTCTAAAAAGATTGTGCAGTTCTTAGAGGATCTCCTAATAGTCTGTTTTATAACACAAGTTCTAGAAATTTAGAGTCTAGCATACTGCTTTACACAGAGTAGTAGATGCTTAAAGTATTTGTTGAGTTGAATTGAAAAATAACAGATAACACTTTTGCCATTTGAACTTAAACATTAATTTGTTAAACAAATATAGTCATTGAGTATTTACTATGTTTAAAGCATGCTTGAGAGTACCAAAATGAATAAGAAATAGTCCCTTCTGTCACCGTGTTTTATAGTCTGATAAAGCAAGTAACAAACACAAATAACTTTGTTATAACGTGGAATGTCAGAGTCCAATAAAAGGTACAAATTTGTCAGTCAAAAATCATTTATTAAATGTTGAATGTGTCAGACATTGTGCCAGTCATTGAAGGTGCAAATAAGGGTAAAAATCAGTCTTCTTGTTTAAGAAATATGTTATTCTAGTGAAGGAAACAACATATAAAGTAATCAGGTACCTACAAGAAATAGAATAGATCAAAGTTAGTATGAGATAGGAAGGTGCTGTCAGAGAGGGAGACCAGAAAAGGCCTCCTGCAGTGGCAGGTACTTGAGCTGAGTCTTGAATGAAGCCAGAAAATCCCAGAGGTGGAGGTAAAGCATTTTGGATATAGCCAGTGCAAAGATGTGGAGTCAGGAGATGGAGTGTCATGTTTGAGGAACAGCAGGTAGACCGGTGTAGCTGAAAGGTCGAGTATGTCGAGGTGAATAAAGTATAAGAAGACCGGAAGGGCAGTGGGGGACCAGGTTATGTAAAGATTTAAGTGTCAAACATAGTTAATATTTGACTCTGGATATAAGAGGAAGTCGTTGGAGTTTATGGAACAGTGAAATGATGTAATCCACCAGGATTAGTGAGGGGTAAAAGTGTGAGAGAAACTGTAGTTAGTACTGGAAAAGGTGTCAGTGGAAATGGTTTCATCAGGAATTAGCCATATCTCTGTTAGGGCCAGAAGATAAAAAGAGTTGGGAAGGGGGAGAAGAGGTTTAAAGTGAAAATCCGTACATAATGAAGTAGAAGTTCTGGAGGGCACAGGAAAGGGATAGGCAAATCCAGGGGGATCAGAGTGGGGTAGGAGGGGAGGAGGTTAAAGTAGAAGAGGTATGGAGTTAAGTTCTATATACTGGCAGCCTAGAGTTCTGAATCACTGGGACAGGGAGACCATGAGAAGATGAGACCATGCCAACAATTTAACAGTGAGTCCAAGTGATTGGAAAAAAGACTATTGAGGTTAGCAGAAGATCAAATCATCCTGAGATCTTTGCTTGAAGTTCAGCCTTCTGACAGGTGATAATGTGTCCTTTGAGACTCCTTGAAGCCCTCGCAGGAGGCAGTCTCAGGCAGAGGTATAGGAGCCTGGTCAGGAGTTAGGGGTGACTTTCTTTTCCTGGAGAAGTTTCTAGAGGGCAGGAAATGGAAGAGATCTTTGGTCCCAGTGGGCAGACTGGCATTGGAAGTGGTTCTGAAGTAGACATCTACCAAATCCGGAAAATGGGAAGATCACTTCCCGAGATCAAGGTTAGGGAAAGCTTGATGTTGAAGTTGTGAATTTGAACTTGGCCTTGAAGAATATGTGTGAATTGAACAGGTGTGGAAAATGTTCCAGATGGAACAAATAGGGCATGTTCAGAGAATAGCTAATAATAATATGGCTGGGGAAAAGTAGAAGTAATTGGGCTGGAAGGCTAGGTTGCAGCTAAATATTCATGTCTTGAATATTAGAAAGAATTCAGACTTTTCTCAGTAGCCAGTTTGGTCAGCATTCAAAGTTTCTGAATAGAAGTATGATCAAAGTTTTGCTTTGGGAATGTTCTGTCAGAATGATGAATCAACAGAGGGAAGACTAAAGGCTGAGAGACCAGCAAAAGACTTGGTTAGAGAGAATAAGGAACCAAAACTGTGGTGGGGGTAGAGGGAATGGACAGGAATAGATGTTTGTAAGTGGTATATAAAGGTAGAAAGAAGAGAAGTTAGCAATTAATCTTCAGAAATGACACAAAATATATTATTTTTTGGTATGTTCACTTTTTTCTTTACGTGGCCTTACCTTATTTTTCTTAGGCAGTGTGTAATGTTGCCCCACGTGGTGTTTATGTTTGTGGTAATACAACTACTTCATCTGGTCTGACGGTCACGCTTTCAAAAGATAGTGCGTCTGGAGACTTTGCATTAGAAGCTGGTGCCCTGGTACTAGGTGACCAAGGTAAGAAACAAAAATGAAGCCAAATTCAGTAGACTAATGGTTCTTTATTGTTTTCCCTCCCTAAATTCCTTTCTAGTATTTTTGATGTACTGCTTATGTAGCATTAGCATACACGGATACTTCATTAACTGGCAGCAAATGGTTCCGATTTAATGACTAGAAATTAGCATAGCAGCATAATTAGTTTTTATATTTTGAAAAGGGTGGCAATTGTTTGAAAATGACACCACACAATTTAAATATACTCACTCTGGAGCAGCCACTAAGCATCTTTAACCCAATCTCCAGGTGCAGTTTTCTTCCAAGCTTATTTTTCCCATGTAAAAGATTTTGTGATTCTGGATTTTCAGAAATATCTGTGGCCTATGATGTAGTTATGGGCTAGTGTTTATCAGTTTATTTAAAACTGATTTGGTGGAAAGCAAATTGTTTTTACCACTACTCATTGTGAATGTTGATTATGAAAACTGGTGGTTTGAAATATGAAAAAGCATATAGTAAATACTACATCATGAAAAGAATTATTATTGTACATACTGCAGCTAAATACAGGTGTTACATAACACCAGCATCTCTATACATTGCACCAACAGAGTACAATTCAATAAATGCTTAGAAGTCATTTAAATAAAAAACCATTGGAATTATGGTATTGAAACAGTGAATCGCATTTCAAAGTCTGTGGACTGTTTTGTTTTAGACTGGAATGGGAATCTAGGTCCTTGGGTATGGTCTCTTGATTGAGTCCAGGTTTTACAGAACAAATTCTTTTATTAAGGGGAATTTGTTCTGTGAAGTTTGGATTCAGGCAAAGGACCACACTTGAGGACCTAGAGGGCCACATGTAGTCTTGAGGCTGCAGGTTCCCCACCCCTGTTTTGGACAAATAAAAGAGCTACTTTCATACCAAAAAAATGAAAAATTTAAGATTTTATTTCATCCTTATGTGTTCTTTAAAAATTATGCCATTAAAGTGTACATAATTGTAAAAGTTATTGCAAATTTAAAAATTGTTTTTAAAAATTTGTAGACAAATGAAAAATTGAGAATTTATGTAGACCTCAATACATATATAGAAAATCCTCATAAAATGTTTATGTGCATAGGAAGTAGGCATGTAGATCAGTAAATGTTGATTCTTTCTCAATAACCCATTTAGGTACTAATAAGGTCCGAGATTTTTATCATGCCTTTGGTATCTTCCTCTCCTTCAATGATCTTTTTAATATAGCATTTTATTTTTTTCCCAATTATACGTAAAAACAATTGCAACACTTTTTCAAATTCAGAATTTCAAATTCTCTCTCTCCCTCCTCTTCCCTCACTAAGAAGGCCAGCAGTTTGACAGATTATACATGTATAGTCATGTCAAACACATTTCTATTTAAGTCATTCTGTGAAAGACAACACAGAAAAAAAAAACCAAGAAAAATAAAAACGTGAAGTAAAAGTATCTTTGATATGCATTCAAGTTCTGCCAGTTCTTTCTCTGGAGATGGACAGCACCTTTCATCCATACCTAAATTATTCACCGTAGTTCATTATACAGTATTGCTGTTACTCCTTATAATACTTTACTGGTTCTGCTCATTTCACTTTGCATCAGTTCATGTCAGTCTTTCCAGATTTTTCTGAGAGCATCCTATTCATCATTCCTTATAGAAGTCACAATCATATACAACAACTTATTTAGCCATTCCCCAATTGATGGACATCCCCTCAGTTTCCAGTTCTTTGCTACCTCAAAAAGAACTGCTATTGTATGTATCAGTCCTTTTACTTTTTGTTTTTTATCTCTTTGGGATAAAGACTTAGTAGTGGTATTATGTGGTCAAAGAGTGCATGGTTTTATAGCCCTTTGAGCATAGTTCCAAATTGGAACTGTCCATAATGACTAAATCAATATACAGCTTCACCAACAGTGCGTTAGTATTTTGATTTTCCCACATCCCCTCTAACACTTGTCATTTTTCTTTTCTGTCATATTAGCCAATCTGATAGGTTTGTGGTGCTAGTTCAAGAGTTGTTTTAATTTGCATTTGTTTTAATTGGTAGTGTTTTAGTCACCCCCAAGGCCTGCTCCTGGTTTGCTGGTGCCAGGTCTGTTTTGGACTGTGCTCTACTCTCATCCTGGTACAACAGACCTTTCCTGCTGACCTTGTAAGTTGTCCGGGGCTGGAAAATTATTTCACTCTATCCTTTTGTGGATTCTGGCTCTCTAGAATTTGTTTTGAGCTATTATTTAAAAGCATCTGGAGAGGATTGGCAAAGAACACAGGTGAGTCCCTACCTTTTCTCTGCCATTTTGCTCCTGATCCTCAAATATCTTGTAAATAATCTCTTAGCATCATGTAAATTGTGCTGTCCCTAGTATACACTTCTTCAATAGTTCCCAAATAAAAACTATTCACAAAATAGCTACATATAAAAACCTTGAGGGCAATACTTTGTGTAGATAACTTTTGCTTATGGTAAGCTATCCTAACTACTAGAAACATTTAACTTATGATAAGCATCTAGAATCATTTGAATTAAAAGTAGCACTTTTATCATAAATACTCAGTGTTAGAACTGAAAGAGTCCTTTAAGGCCTACTACCTTCTCATTTTGCAGAGGAGGAAACAGAAATCCAAGGGTTAAATTACTTTCTTAAGATCACATAGGTATTAAATAGCTGGTCTAGTATTTGAGTCTAACTCCTATGACTCCAAATTCAGTATTGAAAATTAAATGTTGTAACTGGTAATTTTAAAAAACATACAGCAATTGACTTTCTATTTTATTTAGATGACATTTAATTACGTTTTGAAATGAACTCAATGATAATACAATGTACAGTAAGTGGTTAGTTATGAGTAATATTGGTGTTATGTAACATTTGTGTTTAGCTGTACTACAGACAGCAATTCTCTTCATCAAAACAGGGAAATGATAAATGTTGGAGAAGATGGGGGGAAATTGGAACCCTAATGTATTGTTGGTGGAGATGTGAACTGATCCAACCATTTAGGAGAGCAATTTGGAACTATTTACAAAAATATTTATAGCAGCTCTTTTCATGGTGGCAAAGAATTCAAAATTGAGGAAATGCCCTTCTGTTGGGGAAAGCTGAATAAGTTGTGTGGTGTATGAATATAATGGAATACTATTGTACCATAAGAAATGGTGAGCAGGTGAATTTCAGGAAAACTTTGAAAGACTTGCATGAACTGATGCTAAGTGAAGTGAATGGAACAGTTACTGGTAGTAACAGCATCATTGTGCAATGACCCACTTTGTGAGACTTAACTTTTCTGAGCATTGCAATGATCTAAGACAATTCCAGAAGACTCATGGTGGAAAATGCTATCCACATCCAGAAAAAGAACTGTGGAATCTGAATGCAGATGGAAGCAGACTATTTTCTTTTTTTGTTGTTGTTTTTATGTTCTTTCTTTCCTCGTAGTTTTTCACTTTTGTTCTGATTCTTCTTTCATAACATCACTAATGGGGAAATATATTTAATATGACTGTACATGCCTAGCCTATATCATAGTGCATGCCATCTTGAGAAAGGGAAAGCAGAGGGAGGAGGGAAAAATTTAGAACTCAAAGTCATAAAAGTGAATGTTGAAAACTAAAAATTAATTTTTAAAAAGCCAATTTTCTTCATGATGAAATGTTTGCTATATGATTTTTCATACTTCAAACTGCCAGAATCTACTTGATCATTTATTGTGAAATTCTAGATTTTTAAAGAGATGATGGTATATTGTAACTTGAACTACTGAGATTTAATGTATGTTAAATGTAAAGTACTAGGTTATTTATTGATTATATGTTTCTTTTAAACTGTGATCTAGTTAAATGTGTATGTTTATTAGCTTTTCTTATATTTAAAAATGCCACAATAAGTTATTCCTTTAATCCAGGACTTTAATTTCAGGTATTTGTGGAATAGATGAATTTGATAAGATGGGGAATCAACATCAAGCCCTGCTAGAAGCTATGGAACAGCAAAGCATTAGCCTTGCTAAGGCTGGCATTGTCTGCAACCTCCCAGCAAGGACTTCAATTATTGCTGCAGCAAACCCAGTTGGGGGACACTATAATAAAGCCAAAACTGTTTCTGAAAATTTAAAGTAAGTCTTTATTTACAGGTAATGACTCTATAAAATGGCAGGGTTTTTATTCTAATAAAGGTCAATTTTATTTAGACTTTTTTTTCCAAATGGTGGATTCTGGATTTCAGCAGTGCTTTTGATAGTGCTAAAAAGGGCTACCTCGTCAATCTATTAAGAGATGGGGCCAGAAAAAGATGTGAATGGTAGTATTTTTGTGTCCACTTGTCCTTCCAAGGAAAGTTGTGTGAAGCCTAAGGTTGAATGCAAAGTAGTAATAAGTAAACGATATTGGGGTGGGAGGAGGAGAGAAGAAAGTAATAGGTAATGCCTGTTCCAGCCTAATTGCCTTGGGCTGCCAAGTCCTCTTACTTATTTCAGTACTTTGGTGATCAGCCTGATATACTTATGGGAGAGGAGACCACCAGAGTGAAGCAGAGGAGTAGGCTTTGTTACTGATACAAACTACATGTCAGCATGCAGGGCTAGTTCTCCCCACACGAGCCTCCTTCTCCTTCCCGAGGAAAAAGGAAACCTCGCTTCTCAGGCTTTCCTGTCTCCAGTTAAGCTCTCCCAGCCGCATAGTTCGCTCGTGGACAGTGTGCTCTCAGCCCCTTAGCCAATTAACAAAAGCTCAGCGGTTAAGCCCTCACCTTTACCTGACCCGAGACCATTCACATGAGAACTGAGCTTGTACCTTAACAATGCCCATTTCTCTAATACATCAGATAGGAAAAGAAGACTTCATGAACCACTATGGCCTGTATGCCAGAAATTACTGACCATTACATTGGACTTAATGCTATATTTGCTGATTGATCTTAAAAGTGAAATTTCTCATTCATTAACTTAAAATTTTATTTCTTAAAGTTTTTTTTGAGTAATAGGGAGAAACAGATTTGTAGATTTCCTAGTTGTTGTTTCTTTTTGTTTATTCACCTTCTAGGATTGGGAGTGCTCTGTTATCCAGATTTGATTTGGTGTTTATCCTCCTGGATACCCCAAATGAGGATCATGACCATTTACTTTCTGAACATGTGATGGCAATAAGAGCTGGAAAGAGGAAAACAGTTTCAAGTGCCGCAGTGTCTCGTGTGAGCAGTCAGGATTCAAACACCTCTTTGCTTGAAGTCGTTTCTGATAAACCTTTATCAGAAAGACTAAAGGTAGACATTACCTCATGAATATGTTTCCCCCTCAGTCTTTTTCTTCTCTTAATGTTCAGATGTGAGAAATTAATATATTCATTTTTATATTGTTTATACACTTAATTATATACACTCAGTCATGTTCTATACCTTTACTTCATGTACTATGAGGGTTAAGACCAGTATCAGTTTTATCCAGAATGATCAAACTCAAACAGATTTTGAGAGACAGAATCTCCATTATAAGACTTAATATCTAGAAAATTTATATCTTTAATAAACTATTTTAGTAATCTTTCTATTTATCTACATATCTGTAACCTATATACTTGATTCATTGCTTTAGGTTTCTCCTGGAGAAAACTTGGATCCAATTCCACATCATTTACTGAGAAAGTATGTTGGATATTCTCGGCAGTATGTTCATCCAAAATTATCTCCAGAAGCTGCTCAAATTCTTCAAGATTTTTATCTTGAGCTTCGGAAACAGACTCAGCGATTAAGTGGTACACCAATTACCACAAGGCAGTTGGAGTCACTAATTCGTCTGACTGAGGTTATTTTCAGTTGTAAATGTTTTAATAGTTTTTATTTCCTCAGTTTTACTACAGTTTTGCTGTACTATATTAGTTTTAAAAGCAAATTTTGTGTCTTTCATGAACAGGCACCTGGATACTTCATGATGTATACAATCAGAAAATAAAGGATACAATCAGAAAATAAAGTCCTTTAGTAGATCTATTGAATGCACACAAACACCATGCTGATAAACCAATTTCTTTGTGTCTTCCACTATTGCCAGTTCGTTCTAGTCAGTAGGACTGTTTATTAACTCACTGTAGAGCATTCTTTGAAAATTTGACAAATCCATAATCTCAGTAGATAACAGAAGTCTTATACTTCTGATAATCAAAAAGTAACTTTATCATTCTTAAAATTAGGGCTTGTGTTAGCTGGTGTTGCTGAAAGTAAAACACAAGAGAGACAACTAAAAACTTAACTTCAAAGTAATTACATTTAAAATTTGCAGTTTGTATATTTTACCTTGGTGGTTTCATGCACAAGTTCTTCAGGGATCCATGACTTTATCCATGTGAATACTCCCTTTATTGTACAATTCAGAACACTTCCACATCTTAGTAGACAATCTTTGTGATTTCTGAGGCTGAAAATTCTGTTATCTCCTTGGTCAACACTTCTGATGAGCGGCTTTGACCTTAACTAGGCTGATCCACAGACAAGAAACACTATAAGCCATTATGTGCTCATACTTGACACCCACTTTAGTAGACCTGCCACCAGCTGTACTCCTCCTACATCACCTTTGACAAATCAAGGTCATCTTTACACTGTGATGAGGCCTCAGAGTAAGAGTTCAGTGGAAGTGACATACTATTGCTATATAATATTGTTTTATATGATTAGTTCTCAGCCTATAACAAGCTGAAATGTGTTTGGAATTGCACTTTTAACATATGTGTAATGCATAAAAAATAGCCAACTCTACTGACTGTACCTATTATTGAGGGGCAAATATACCAACTTGTATACCTATCAAAATTGAAAATACATTATGGATTTTGTTGAAGGCTCGGACAAGATTGGAATTAAGGGAGAAAGCAACCAAAGAAGATGCAGAAGACATAGTTGAAATTATGAAGTACAGGTAAAATTTTAATTTTAAATTAAGCTAAGAAATGATGTTAAATGAAATAATGACATTTTGTTGTTATTAGAAGCTTAATTTATGTGTACCTGATTTTTCTACTGAAAGAATTTCTGTGAAAGTGATTTTCATAATAATAACAGTGTGTACAAGAAAATTGTTCTCTATTTAAAACATGCCACCAGTAAAATAATAGATACAAAATATGACATTTGGGGAGGGGAGATAGTTTAAGCTCATTATGGTTCTGCATAGCCCTAAAACCATTCTCACTCCTACTAAATAGTAGATCAAATAAAAGAGAAATCTCAACAAAATATCATTATTAATCAGTTGATAAACATGGAAGACATTAAGGTATATCCTCTGAAAAGTACGATTAAACAACTTCTTCATGGAAGCTTTTCCCAGTGAAATTAAAATGTCATTTGGACTCAATAAGTGTGAAATTCTTAATTACACCAAATTAAAATGAAAACTAAACCTTTGAATCCAGAACTCAAATAGAACCAAGGACAAAGGCAATACTTACGAATATCTTGATTTTTATATACTTTGATTTTTCTCCAGGTAAGACATAAGGAGTATAGTCATAAAGAAGAAAGTTATGGCATTAAATGTCAAAAAAGTAGCAATATTTTGAAGTCAGAGTTCAGTGAGTGAACACTTTTAGAGAAATTAACACTTTGGCAATGCTCGTCTTACATTTGCTTTTAGAACAGTTGATGAACAGCAGTGGATTTTGAAGTATCCAAATGAAAATCTGTACAGTATTTATGAAATACAGGGACCATCACCCAAGGCAGTTATAGGAAGATTAAGAGCCTTCTGGAAAGGAGAAAAGGGGCATGTAGATATTCTTGGATGGCCTGATAAAAAGATTGAAAATTTGAGAAATATTTTTGGAACAGATTCCATTACAAAGCAGTAGGCTGACAAGATGCCTCTGAATTTGATTATTATAACTGAAAGTGGTTTCATTTTCCTCTGTGTCTCAAAAGCTTATTAGAAATCAATTAACTAACTCTCAAAAGATATTTTCACAAAAAGTGAAGTGGTGTGGATAGTGATGCAGGTCTTGTGACATTAACCTCTTTGCCTGCAATGTTCTTAATGCCCTCAAGCATATCTTTTTAAATAGACTATTTGATTTCAAGACTCAGTTTCTCAAAGTGCCTACTACTATCACTTCAATCCTTAACTTGCTTTCCTGAGGTGGGAAAGCCTGTCACTTCCTCTTGATGAAGTCTCGCTTCCAAAAGTAGGTCACGAAATTAAACCTTTCATTATAACCCTAACCTAGTCAATGATCATACTACACACGGTAGATTCTTGAATTACTTTTATGTCTGTTACCAATTATCTCCTCTTTGTTAATTTATCGGTTTTACTTTTATGATATTATTTGCTGTGTCCAATGATTTTTCTGACTCATTTTGAAGCAAAACATTCATGATGTACAAGCGTAAGACTTCTAAGTGTCCCATCGTATAATGTCAAAAGGTCATTATAATGTGGTCCTTAACTCTAAAACCTTTAGAGATTCCTTTTAATAATGATCCCTGTACCCATGGGGTGCTTTTAGTATGACAAGATGAAAACATTGTTTTAGGAAGTAATCAAATGTAGGGAATATAAGGAAGAGAAAAGTCAAAGATAACTATGGAAGATCTAGTATAGGAACCTGGAATGATAGTGGTTCCTGCAATAGAGATCTGGTTGGTTGCTAACTACATTCTAGGTCACCTCTCACAGTATGGAAGGCATTGGTACTCATTGTTATTTTTGGTATTTTGGTATTTATGATCCACAGATTTTTCTTTGGGTAGTGGTGGAAAGGCAGGTATTTCCCTGGTCAGTACTGCTCTAGCAAACTGAAGTTAACAAGGTATATATTAACTTCATTTCAATGGGCTGGTCCAGTTTTTCATAGAATTTATCTACTTCTACCTTCTACAATTAGTTGTTCTTTGGTCTCAAGGCTAAAGTTGTTTCATGATGATGAACTGATTACTTGTGTTTATCATGAACCTTGAAAAGCAAGATAACCAAATGCTTTTCCAAATTATTTTCTGTTTTTGATAAAATTCAAGTTTGCCAAGTCATTTATTAATTCTAAGAGGACCTAGGAGACACCATTCAATTTAGTGTCAATTTCCTCATTTCTTTTAGTTTCATTTGTGACAAGAATGACAGTATAGATATAGTTCAGTTCTTCCAATATTATATGTACTAGTGAGTTACTAGATAAAGTTTGCTTATTAAATGCTAACAACTATATTAATGTTTATTCGAAGAACTATATGATTCTTAGTATCTTCTGTCCTGCTTTCTGCCACCATTTTGTGAGAGTTAAAGGGGTTACACAAGACTGAGTTCTGGTCTGTATTTTTAACTACTTCATGGGTCACCATAACCAAAAATTTCATCATATAGTAGTTATCATTTTTGTGTTAAGTTCCTCTGTACCTAGAGAATTCCCAGAACAACCTAACTCTTCTAAACCTCTATATTTCTATCAAAGGCACCATCATTTATCTAGTTACCGTGGTTTTCAATGTCAGAGTCATCCTGGACACCTCTTCTCCATCACCCCACATAGCTAATCACTTGCCAAACTGTGTCAAGCTCCCCAATATATATCCCATTTGCCTGCTTCTCTCCACTACCCTGGGTCAGGCCTTTTATCACGTCTCATTTAGACTATCGTGATGGTCTAATAATTGATTTTCCTGACTCAAGTCTGTAACCTCTCCAGTCCATTCTCCACACAGCAGCTAAAGTAATATTCCTAAAGCACAAATCTGACCTTGCTCAGTCAACTCCAGTGGCTCCCTTTTACCTCTCTCAAAATACATGCTTCTCTGTTTGGCATTTAGAACCTTTAACAACCAGACTCCAAACTACCAAAATAGCCCTATTCTGCAACACATAGTCCTGCCATACAGGATTTCCCCATAACTAGAATGATGCACTGTCTTTGTTTGTACTATACTTTATTCTGTTCATTTTCCTCCAAAAATCAATTCAGACACTACCTCTTATATGATGCCTTTCCTGATTCCCTTGCTCCCCACTCCAGCTACTAGTGTCTCCCGTCAAAATCACTATCCCTTATTTTGTATGTTTTATGTATACTTTTACATATACATATAATGTAATCTTTCCCAAAGAATGTAATCTCTTTTTGTAGAGGAATTGTTTCATTTTTGTCTCTGTGTCCTCAGTATTTAATACAATTCCTGGCATCAAATAGGTATTTAATATTTATTGATAGATACATAGTTAGATTAGATATTTTTAAAACAGAACATTCTATTAACTGATATATACCCAAATCCTTTCCATCTCAGTAAAATCTGGCAGAACCTTTGTTCTGTAGGCATACTTTTCAGTGATCCGAAGTTACCTCCATGCTGCAAAAAAAGCATTCAAATTGGAATTCTGTGTCATGTCTGAGAAATGGGAAATGAACAGAAGTTTTAAAAAATGTGTTTTATCGCAGTTGTTAGTGAAATTGATTCTATGCCAAATAGTTACCATAATGAGGAGGCTGAGACATGGTATCCAAGGGCAACTGTAAATTCCTTCAGGCCAGAGATTATATTTTCTTTTTTGTCTTTGTATTAGCAACACTTATTATAGTGCCTTATATATTGGTAGGTGTGCAGTCACCTAAGGAAGAAGCAAAAAAATAGTTGAGGGAAAAACTAGTTTTCAAAGTGCATGTCTTAAGACCCACCTAAACTGAATCAACCATTTGTAGATGAAATGGAAAGGAGTATACTAAACAGATATGAAATGAAACATAGATGACTGGAATTTGGATTCTACTACCTCAATATCCAGTGTGCTGTGGCAATTAAAAGTGGTAGTGGCACTGAAGAAATTACGTCAGGAAGGACAAATGGATAGTAAAAAGTACCATGCTAGAGGAGACAATTTTAAAAACACTCAAGGATTGGGTTTTTTTTAATAATTTTTTTCATTTGACAAAAATTTATTCTCTCCTACCTTATTTGAACTCTTGTAACAAATATGCATAGCAAGCAAAACAAATTTCTGAACAATAATATTGTTGGTCAGTAAACATTTATTAAGAGCCTACTATGTATTAAGTACTGATGAGACAAAGACTAAAGATGGTCCCTGTCCTCAAAGAGCTTACAATCTAAGGGGGAAGACAACATACAAAAGAAAGCAGAAAAGCAGAGTTGGAGAGAAGGTGGCCAGCACTGGGGCAAGATGGAGAAATCCAGAAGAGTGAAGTCAGTTGGGAAACAAAGATATGGATAACCTCAGCTCTCTCCTTATTTGGAGAGATCTGGATGGAGAGGGGTCCCAGGGGCAGAGAGTACTAACAAAGTGCAAGTTCCAGGGCTAAAGTGATCTTGCAGATTGAATGGACTCTTGAGGTTTGATGGAGAAATCCAGAGGAGTGCAGCGAAGTAGGAAATAATGAGATAGCTGGCCATGTCCAAAAATATATGTCTCCTTTAGCACCTTTGTCAGGTACCTCCCAGGGGTAGCATGCTCCGTCATTGGTCCTCTGGAATTATTCCATTGATTATCCCATTGATCAGGGTTCTTCAGTCTTTCAAAGTTGTCTTTACAATGGTTTTGTTGTATAAATTGTTCTGATTCTGTTCACTCCACTCTGTACTAATTCATATAAGTCTTCTCAATTTCTCTGAAATCATCCTTTTCATTATTTTTTACAGCACAATAGTATTACATTCATAAATAACAACCTGTTGTGCCATTCTTCAGTTTATTGTTACCTCCTCAGTTTCTAGTTCTTTGCCATTACGAAAAGAGCTGCTATAAATATTTTGTACATATAGGCCCCTTTTTCCTCTTTTTCTTTTCTTTTCTTGTTGGGGCGTAAGCCTAGCACCAATATCACAGGGTCAAAGTGTATGTGCATATTAGTAACTTTTGGGGTGTATTTCTAAATTACTTTCCAGAATGGCTAGACTTAAGTCACAGTTCCACCAGCAGTTAACCCACAAACTTGTCTTTCCTAAGTCCCTCTTAATATTTGGCCATGTTCCTTATTTTGTCAACTTTAGCACCCTGACAGGTATGAGGTAGAACTTCAGAGATGCTTTAATCTACATTTATTAGTGATTCAGAGTCTTTTTTAACATGGCTGTTGATAATCTGGATGTCTTACTTTGAAAACTGTTTATACCTTTTGACCATTTATCAGTTGACGAGTGATTCATATTCTTATAAATTTTAATCAGTTCCTCATCTACCTTGAAAATGAGATGCTTATCAGATAAGCTTGCTGCAAAGATACTTTTCCCAGTTTTTTTTTAATCTTTTAATTCAAGCTACATTGATTTTGGTGGTGTAAAATCTTCATTTTAATGTAATCAAAATTGTCCACTTTATCTTGTTTGACTCTTTCCATCCCTTGTTTTGTTATGCACTGTTCCCTATATGGAGATCTAAAACTTATTTTCTTTGTTCTTCTGATTTGTGTATGTCTAATTCATATATCCATTTGGGCTTATCTTGATGTACAATCTGAGATGATGCTCTACACTTACTTTCCTCCTTACCGTTTTCTAGTTTCCTAGCAGTTTTTCTCAGAGAGTGAATCGTTTCCTCACTAGCTGGGCTCTTCGGGTTTATCAAACACTAGACTACTGAATTCCTTTGCTTCTGTATGTTCATGTACCTAAAACATTCCAGTAGGCAGTCTATATCTTAGACAGTATCAGCTTGTTTTGTAGTTCAGAGATCTGGTATTACCAAACTCCTTTTTCTTCCACTTTTTCATTATTTCTCTTGAGATTCTTGATCTTTTGTTACAATAATTTTGTTTTTCTTTTTGATTCAGGTAAGAGGGTGGGGGTTGGAGAGGAAGGAAGAATAGCAATAAGTTGTCCAAAAAAAAAAAAACGCCATTGAAACTTTTTTTTTTAACACAGAAAATAAAAGAGAAGGAAATCCAGAGAGAAACTGACAAGCTGGAAAACCTTGAAAGTTGCTTGTTGAAATTATTATATATTGGAAAGGAAACTCAGGATTTATAGCTTCATGTACAGTCCTCTTTGTTTTATTTTGTTTATGGAAATGGTCATTTTATTTAGTTTCTAAGTTCAGAATAAACATTTTTTTAAAGATGTGGTCTTTTACAATATAAAGGTTTATGACTAATTGTTTTTTATCCCTACCATATTTTCCAAATCTCTTTTGTTTTAGTATGTTAGGAACTTACTCAGATGAGTTTGGGAATCTGGATTTTGAGCGCTCTCAACATGGTTCTGGAATGAGCAACAGGTCAGCAGCAAGAAGGTTCATTTCTGCTCTGAACACCATTGCAGAAAGAACTTATAATAATTTATTTCAATATCAACAACTTCGACAGATTTCTAAAGAGCTAAACATTCAGGTAATATTTTTTATACAATGCTTTTGGTGGGGGTGAGAGTAGGAAGGACAATGCCTATTTCACTGGCAAAGGGAACTCCCAGTGAAGAGATTCTACCAATATATATTGGCATTTTCACCGAGATTTATAGTCCTAAAATACCGAGTTTAGTACTAAGGTGTTAAGAGACTTGCTCAGTAAGGGTCAAAGGCAGTACTTGTATCCAGGTCTCTAAGACTCTCAGGCTGTCTCTCATTCCACTACTTCTTAGCTATAAGATATTTTACACAATAACATATTTAACCATCATGCTTAAAGTTGGTGAAACATTTTACATGTGTTTTACTTCAGCCTTACAGTAAGGAAAGGTAAGAGGACTGCAGGTGTCACTATCCCCATTTTACTAGTGGGCAAACTGAGGTTCTCAGGGGGTCACACAGCTAGTCAATTTTAGACCATGGGATTTAAACTTCGGACTCCAACTCCATTGCACTAAGCACTACATCACACTCTCAAGGCAATGCAGAAGTAGCAAAAGTGCTCATTGAAACAACATATGTACATTACGTAAGTTACTATAGAATTTAATATTAATGGTCTACTACTGAAATCAGGATGTTTAATCAAGAAACATACAAGCTCTGTTGCTATTTGTATAAAACTGAATGTTTCTCATCCCTCCTGAGTAGTATTCTCAAACTTTATACTCCTATTTATTGTTTGGTGGTCATTTTTGTAAGGCAGTATTGAACTGCATAAAGCTAATAACTGGACAAAGAAAGCAAATAAAGTTAGAGGTTTTTCCACTCAAAGTTATCTACAAGTATAGGGGAATTTTAAAAGAAGTTATTTGTAGTGAGTAAAATAAGATGTTGGTTAAAATTTGTAGCAGCTTTTTATTGTTTCTTATTTAATTTCATAGAACCCAAACTTGAACACCTTCTTTCAAGCTACCATTCATTCTGTTATTTGTTTATCTACTTTGAAGGTTCCTTGGGAATGAATGGGAGCTTGTTATACCTCCTGGGATGCTGAAATAGAAAAAGGAACCAAAAGTAAAATTATTCATTGTCTCTTGGTTTATTTTCTTTTAAAAATTTATTGATGGATTTTGTTTTCATTTTCAAATATATCTCTTCCTGTTGCCCCATCCCCCACACCTCCCATATCAGAGTCATCCCTTAAAACAAAGAAAAAGAAGTTAAACAAAACTAAATAACACATTAGCCAAGGAGGACAGCATATGGGTATATTTTTTCTAGTTCTGCTCACTTCACTTCACACATTTCTGTGTATTCTTCATATACACTCTTCCTTACAACATAGCAATACGTCATTACATGTATATACCATAATTTGATTAGCTATTCCCCAGTCAATGAGCATCTACTTTGTTTCCAGTTCTTTGCTTCCATTTGTGCTACTATAAATACATATGTATATGTTTATATTGTATATATGGGAACTATCCTTGACCTCTTTGGCTATTCAAAATGTCTTTAAATGCACAGAAGCAAGTTCTGGAGAAAACAATAATAAAGACAGTTATGAAAATAACATGCTGAATTTATTACGTTTACTAAAACAAATGGCATAAAATGGAGTTTCACATTAAATTTACAGACTTTTTGTGTCCTGCTATGCATATGGAAATACTCAGATATGGGAGAGTGGGGTGTTTGGTGTTCAGAATTAAAAAAAAAAAATTGCAGCATTCAACCCCAGTAGTTTTTGTGAAATAGAACTGATTTGGTTCTCTTTTAACTTTTTTATGGCATAATATTCAATTCATGTATCCAATTTGACTTTTTTTGTGGAATGTAGTATTAGGTATTAACCTAACCCTAATTTTTACCCAACTGTTTTCCAGTTCTCCCAGCAATTCTTGTTTGTTTGGGCTTTTGTCAAACATTTTGGGAGTTGAGTTGTTTAGTTCAGTTGTGATTCTTCCTTATTCAAGCTGTTCCACTTGTTCATATTTCTATTTTTAAGTAGTATCATTTATATTTTTTAGTCAGTAACCTGTGTCCCAAATAGTTCAGGCCTACTTCTTGCTCTCATCATGACCATTCTCTCTCTCATTGGCTGTGCTATGTCATCTCTGGGTGCCAGCTCACATATGCCTTCTCCTGGCTAGGCTGATGCCCATGAAAGCACACCACTTTCTCAAAGATGGTGCTCTCTTCTAGTATTGTCTCTCCCCAGATTAAATCCATCATAAAGTGTGCCCATCTTCCTACACAAACACATACATCTTTCCCAGTTAAAATGTTCTTTAGTAGGACCCCTTTTCTTACTTGCCTTCTCCAAGATCAGACCCTTCAGTGCTTCAGATTTGGAGTGAGTCCTGCCTCTATTATGTGCTGGTTTTATATCCCTGGTCAAGTCACTTAGCTTCTCAGTGATTCAGTCAACTATCCCAAGACTAGAAATAGCAAATGGTATCCATATGCAGCCTACATTGGTAAAGAGTTTCTTCACTGCTAAACCTATGAAATACCTATACCTTCACACTTATACCAGTGAAATCATAGATCTGAAAAGATATTCACACATAATTAATGTAAGAATTTTAGTTTGTTTTATTAGTTTGCTTCTCCAGAATTTTCTTTTCTCTTCCAGGTTGCTGATTTTGAAAATTTTATCAGCTCACTAAATGACCAAGGCTACCTTCTGAAAAAAGGTCCAAAAGTTTACCAGCTTCAAACTATGTAAAGTGAGTTTCCCAGTAATAACTTGTTTTATCATCAACAGTTGCTTTAAAAAAAAAGTTTCCCTTATGTGTGAAATGTAGAAGAAAGTATATCTGAATTTATTATCTTAATGTTAGTCATATAATTTTCTTAAAATAAAGCTCATAACTTAAATTTTTATACTCAGAAATGCTACATGAATAAAAGATTAAAAGATAAGGTAAACTAAATATTAAATTTTTTTAATGGCAAGCAGCCTCTTTTTCATTTTTACATTTTCCCCCAACAATTGTTTACATTTTCCTTATTAAGGGTCAGAAAAAACCTGAGATCCATCTCAATCACTTTTTCATACTTATTTAAATAGTTCCAAAAATATATAGATTTTTATTGGAGCTTATTTTTTTCTTAAAATTTATATTAGTAATTTAGAAAATAATATTTGAAATAAATTTAATTTTTAATTAACTTTTTCATCTTGACACTAGCTAGTGTGTGGTCTTTAAGATTTTGAATTCTTCAAAAGGTAGTTTTCATGTGTGAAATTCTCAATTTAAAATATTAATATTAAAGTGAGTCAGATTTTTATGCTTACTATAAATGATATTGAAACTTAATTTTATAATAAATATTTATTTTTTTAATCTGTGTGTATTCCTTTTGCTATTTAACTAAGCAAATGAAAACTCAGTATTAAAAGGATGTGATTGCTTGTTTTCCTTTAAAATTTCATAAATAGGATAGACCTAAAGATAGAAATAAAGCATACAAGCTGAATGTTATGATTCTGCAGAGTGGTTTGCAGTTTAGGGATACCATGCTTTTTAATGAATGTGATTTTAAGACTATTTATTGTTTATTTAATTAGCTTTGCCTCGCTAAAATGGTTGTTTTTGTTCTCATACCTTATTCTAAAATGGCCTATTCCTTTTATTTTCTAATAAACTTTTTTACTTAATAATACATATTATGAGATTTGGAGGAGGCATTGTGGTACTGTTCTTTATCCTCCAACCCTCCCCACCTTAAGGTACTTGTGTTCTTCAAGCTATATTTCATGACTTTTTTTCGTTAAAAACTAGCTTTGGCATTTGTTTAAACTTTGTCCAAAATAAAAGCAGTGGTAAGGACTGATTGCCTCATCTCTCCATGCCTCCTGAAGCTCCCTAGTACTTATCTACTAAGTCATAGATGAATTGATATATGTATATTTATTGTGAATTTTCTGCCACTAGAAGAATAAATAGAATGACAGCAATTTTTGCTATTCTGCTGTATGTATATGTTCATTTGTCTCAGAGTTTTCATAACCCTATAGGAATGAAGGACCTGAACCGCTTTACACAGGTCCCATTTTATATCCCTCAAGATCAAGGTAACCTCAGTAAGCCATTGTCTTGGAAATCTTATGAGAAGTTGCTGCCAAACCCTGTTCTATATCCCCTACCTCTCCAAAGTTTCATGCTAAATCTACCCAGCTTTTCACTGTGCTCTCTGGAATGCATGTTCATTCCATAGGCAACAAATATCTCTTCATTTTAAATCTTTTCCTCGACCACTCCATCTACTAGCCCTTACTGAAACCATACATCCTCCCTGGCCACCCTTTCCAGCATTTGGCAGCACCTTCACTCATGCTCACTGGCTAAGGAAGAGAAATTGAAATATTCTTTACTCCCCATTATTTCTTCCAGGTTCTCCCTCTTCCTCCATCCCTCAGTAAATTCTCTTCCTTTGAGGTTCATGCTATTGAAATCTACCAAACAAATATCTATCAAACAAAATCCTGGGAACTTGTCTATAAATCAGCCCTGCCTCCTACTCCCCTCCTTCCTTCCTAAATAAATACCATTCTTGGTTTACAATTTTCTCTCATTCTCAGCTCCTACCCTCATTTTAGGTGGAATTCAACATTCCTACTGATTCTCCCTCAAATACCCTAACACACAGTTCCTCAGCGTGCTCACCTCTTACGAGCTCTTTTCTCACCCGTTCTCACCCGCAGAGATGGTCAGACCCTTTGTCTTACCATCACAAAATGGACCAAGCCTAGGCAGAGTCGACACTAGCTCTCCCCCAACAGCTCATAAAATACAAATTCTACAACAGCAGAAGCCACCGTACGACAGAATGAAAGAGATTTCCAGCCTGGTAACCTGGAAGGCCTAGAGGAACGGTCTATCCCAAGGGATGCTGAGCAGAGCGGAACCCAGCTCTGGCTGTGCAGCACCAGGAGGAACAGAACTAGAACAGGCCTCTGGGGCAGAATTCCCAGCAAGGAAGGTCTCAGATCTTTCAACCCACAAGTGCCAAAGGAAGCTTCAAAGGTCAGTAAGAGGGCTTCCCCAACTGGGTGAGAGGGGAACAGGGCTCCCCCTAGCACTGGCCCCAGGCAGCGCCAGTGGTAGCAACAGCAACAGCAAGGGTGGCTGCAGCAGTGGGCATCCATTTGTGAAGCACTTGGCCTAAAGCCTCTCCTGGAGGAACTGTGCAGCTGATCTGAACCTCAGCCCTGAGTGGCAGCCCTGCCCCCACCTAAAGACCCTGGGGCAATTGAGCAGTTGATCTGAACCTCAGCCTTGAGCAAAGTCCTCAGGGGAGAAGGAGCACTAGGATCCCCCTCTTGACAAAGGAGTTCAGGGAAGCTAATGACTATGACATTAAACTAAGAAGTTACAAAACAAAACCAAAAGATTGAAAAAATAGAAGATAATGTGAAACATCTCATTGGAAAAACAACTGACCTGGAAAATAGATCCAGAAGAGGCAGTTTAAAAATTATGGGACCACCTGAAAGCCATGATAAAAAAAGAGCCTAGACATCTTTCATGAAATTATCAAGGAAAACTGCCCCGATATTCTAGAACAAGAGGGCAAAATGAATATTGAAAAAATTCACCAATCACCTCCTGAAAGAGACCCGAAAAGAAAAACTCCTAGGAATATTGTGGCCAAATTTCAGAGTTTCCAGGTCAAGGACAAAATGTTTCAAGCATTTAGAAAGAAACAATTTGAGTATTGTGGAAGTGCAATCAAGATAACACAGGATCTGGCAGCTTCTACATTAAGG
>CM053769.1:231892555-231935538 GCA_028658325.1 Potorous gilbertii | reverse complement strand
ATAAACTAAAGCAGTTCTTTTACAGACAGAGAAGCAGATTCTTTGGTATCATTCCTGTGAGATATCCTGAGATGATCCCATCAAGGACTCTGTCTAATTCCCAGAGGATCTAGAATTTACCAACAAATTTTGAGTGATATGTTTTCATTTTCTGAAGCTAGAAAATGAAAAGCAAATTTAGAATTCAGGAGTGGTACATAGAGAATCAGATTCTCCCATGCCTAATTCTCCCTTGACTACATACCCAGGTGAGCAAATCAGGAAACATCTTTTAGTCTCCAGGTACTAGCCTCAAGATTTAAGGCCTCACTTGACACTTGGGCCCCCTAGGACCATCTGGTTCATGTAGTAACAAACATATTGGAAACATTTTCTTTTGACACAAACTGGTAATTTGACCATAATATTGGCACTATCAAACTTCAGTAAGTATCTTTTAAGTATCAAGCCTCCTAATATTTCAGTTTGTGGAATAGAATTAAAATATTTGAAGTGCATATAACTAGTCTGTTTGTCACAAAGGACAAGTTATGCATAATTTACTAAAGTGAGACCTTGGTTTCAACTGAATTATTTGATGTTTCCCTCTCATCTGTCATTTCTGTAATAACTTTCACAGATGTTGATGGATTTTGACCAAATTTTGTCTACAACAAAGAATGTCAGGATAAACTTCAAGTTCCATTTATGGGTACTTGGCTATGACAAAAGAGATAGTGGCAGTCAAATGAAATCTTCCAAATGAGTTATTTGTACTCAGTAGAGATGCACTTTATGAAAGCTTTAGTCTAAATTTAGACCACTCATTGTCCTTTTAGAGTATTAGATTTCTAAATAGACACATCAAGTCTGAAGGTCAATAAGCAGTTGTTAATCACTTACTGTATGCCAAGTACTGTACTAAATGCTATATGCAACTCACTTGTCCTGTGTAAACCTATTTAAGTTCACATTTTCCATAAAACTTTAGTAATGTATGCAGTTTAAAATTACTTGCTCTTCTGTCTACATTAGATGGAAAAATATACATTTAATTTCTTTTATATGGATGGGTACAAGAAGTAGATGTAAGACCTGTGATTTCCTTGATAGAGGAAATTCTGCCAGTGTAGGCTAACTTTGTACCTCCCTCTGCAACTAAGTTTTTAAATTCTGATTTTCACAAATGCCAAATAAAATTAGCATTTCCTTATACTTAGCAGATCAGAGAAAAGATTTTACATGTAATTGCAAATCTGTTGTATATAGTATGCTTTTCTTTTAAAATATCTAATAAAAATTCTGCACTTACAGGGTTAGAGTTGAATGGAACACACTAAGAGGTTAAGTGTTAGAGTCATATAGGCAGTTAAATGTTAGAAGCAGTTCTTGAACCCAGATCAGCCTGGCGTCAAGGTTGGCTTTCTGATGCTGCCTCTGTACTTTTTAACTACAGTAATAAAATACACAAAGTTTGTATGGCATTTTTTTTGGTCAGTATTGTTCCAGACTAACTGGCCCTTTCCCAAACAGTTGTCTATATGCTAAGGTAAGTTATATCATTGCTTCCTCTGTTACAAAGAGAACACAGCTTTCTGATTCTCTCATCCTTCCCCACAACTCCAGAATGACTGCCATTTCTCAACTATCCATGAAAAGAAAAGTTATACTGAAAAATCTGTGCAATTAGGGATAACTGAAAACATTCGTTTTCATAAATTTCAACCTATTTATGATGTCAAAAAAAATGAAATTGCACTCCAATTCTTTCCTAGTCCTATTTATACCTTTGAGAAGAAATACAAATGACCAGGGTAGACACTGAAAGCCTGGAAATAGCAATTTCATAGTGAACTATAGATAGGCTGAAGTCAGTGGGATCATAAACTACAAGCTTTCATGAATAAGGTGATCATTCTTATACACTCTGCCCTAGTCAGAACAACTTAGGAGGTAGAGATGAGGGACAACATTACAGGCATGAGAAACAGCCAGTGAAAATGCCGAGTCAAAAAATGGAGTGTCTTGTACAAGGGAGAGCAGGGAGGCCAGTGATGGATTTTGAAGTATATAGAGGCATAAATTGTTAGAAGACTGGAAAGGCAAGAAAGAGCCACATTATGAAGGACTTTAAAAGCCAAGCAGAGGACTTTATATTTGTTCCTTAGGTGGAAGAAGAGAAATAAACATTTGTTAAGGGTTGCACGCACTGTATTAAGTATTTTAGAAATATCTCCCTTGGTTCTTCCACAGCCCTGTGAGGTAGGTGCTGTTATTCTCTTTTTACAGATGAGGAACCTGAGGCAGAAAGGTTGCAACTTGTCTAGTCACATGTCAACCAGGAAGTGTCCAAGGCAGAATTTGAACTTGGTCTTCCTAACTGCAGCCCCAGAGTTCAAATCACAACCACCTAGCTACTGTAGTTTATTAAATATGTAGGTGATGTGGTCAGATCTGCACTTTACTTAGTGCAGGATGGACTGAAGTGTGGAGAAACTAGAAGCGGGAAGACCAGCCTGGAGACTATTGCAGTAGTTCAGGTCTGTAGCAATGAAGACTCAGACCAGAGGAGTGAAAGGGGCATATGTAAGGGTTGTTATGAAGATAGAAATGACAGGACTTGGTGACTGATTAGATATGGGGAGTGAGAGAGAAGATGGCACCTAGGTTGTGAGCCCAAGTGAGAGAGGACACCCTCAACGGTAACAGAATTTAGGCGGTAAAGAGATGTAGGTGGGGAAAGATGAATTAAGCTTTAAACATGTCAATTTTAAAATTACAAGATGCAGGGTTTCAGTTAGGATAATGGAGATGGAAGACTGAAGTCTAGTTAATCCAGAAGCAGAAAGCCAGGAAAGGTGTTAAGCTCTGGGAACACAAAATAGCGGAAGGACAGTCCTACCCTCAAGGAATTTAATTTATAACAGCGGGAGAACAACACATAAAAGGAAAGTGAAAGGGGTTGGGAGGAGATAGCTGTCTGGTGGGGTGGAAGGGACTTCAGGTAAGGAAAGGTAAGAGTATAGCCTAATTAGAATGAGACCTAGCTGAGCTGGGTACCTTCCTTAACTGGAGTTGGGGGAAGAGCACAGGATGCTTCCAGGGTGAGAATTCTGAGGCTGGAGTGGGCTTCCTTAATGAAAAGGCAGTAGAACTGCTGAGTACAGCATTTTACACCATATGACAAGATATCGGCTGTTGACTGACTTCATCAGAGATTCATTGTGTGCTCTGTACAATACTATCACTGGGTGTGAGGACCTACCATCGCAGGTTCTCTAAACAAAAACTGTCTTTTAGAGGGAGAAGGTCAGGGCCAAGGTTAGGGCTGGACCAATGGGTCAAAGAATCATCTGCCTAGAGATTATAATTGAATCCGTGGAAGCTGATGAGGTCACCAAGTGAAATAGCACAGAGAGAAAAGAACCCAGGACAGAGTGAAGGGGTGGTTACATGGCCAACAGGTGCGATGTGGATGAAGACCCAATAACAGAGGCTAAGGAGTAGTCAGGCAGGTAGGAGGAACAGGAGAGAGCAGCAGCATGAAAACCTAGAGATGAGACCATCAAGAGTGGGATGATTGACAGCAAGAAGAATGAGGACTGAGACGAGGTGTTAGATTGAAGAGATCAGCAGTTACTTCAGAGGAAGCAGTTTCAACTGAATGATGAAATCTGGAGTTTGGAAGAGAATGAGAGGAAAGGAAGTGGTGGCATTGATTGTAGGCAGCCCTCTCAAGGAACTTGGTTACAATACAGAAGAGAGACTGAGAACTTTGATTCTCTTCCAAACTCAAACACTAAAATTTTGCCCCTTAAACTCCAACATAAAATTTTATCATACCCTGAAACTCCACTCTTGGTCCCTTTAGCCTCCTGGGCACTTTTCTCTGGCTATTCCCATCCCTTGAATGTCATCCCTCCTCATCTCCACCTCTTAGCTTCTCTGGTTTTAAGACCCAACTAAAATCCCACCTTTTATAGGAACCTCCTAATTCTAGTGCCTTTATTCTGTTGACAATTTCCTCATTTTCCTGCTTGTAGCTTGTATGTACATATTTGTTTTTTGTTTCCTTCATTACATTGTGAGCTCTTTGAGGGGAGGGACTCTTGCCTTTCTTCAAATTCTCAGTTATGTGCTTGGCACATAGGTGTTTAATAAATGTTTATTGACTGACTTCTCAAACTCTAAGTCCCACTTCTAATACAAATTAAAACTCTAATGCTAACCGAAACCTGAACCTTAAATTCTATCCCAAACACTGTATAGAAGCGTCATGTGTATCTTGACTGCCACCTCACCTTTGTCCAGGTACATGCCCCATCTACAGAATGCAGATTTAGTTTTCTGATAGCATCTCATGAAAAAAGCAAACAAACACAAAGAAACTGGAAATTAGTGTACTGGGTACTTCTACGGAAACCTGTGTTTTTTTATTGCTAGACAAATAGAGAAGGAACTAATTATATAATTATAACCCTATAATTATATAATTATGATTAATAACTACCCTAGATTTGCCACTGACGTGCTTTATTGGTCCTGGCCATGCTAAGAATAAAATTAGATATTTACATCCATGATGTTCTCTAACACAAGTTCAGCCCTTGTTTGAAGACCCTCAGCTTTCCTTCCTTCCTCCCCTCCCCCCACCTCCCACTGAGAAGAATCCACCACCTTACTATTTAAGGAAATGTACTTGAAGTTTAGATAGAGGTGTTTATGTATCTATGTATACAAACTGGACAGCATACTAGAAAATGTCTCAAATTTTTGTGGAGTGAAGCAGATGAGAATCAAGATCCATTAAAACACCTGCCCCACCCCAAACAATAATAATAGGTAGAATATGTACATTCATCTACTACTTATCACTTTATTCATTACATTATCATTTGATATAATTCCAAGAGGAAAATACTTTTTGTTTTTGTTTTTATCGTGACTTAATCGTGGTGGGAAATCCGGTGAGGAAACTGTCACTATTATGCTTTGAAAGCCCAATTACCTTATCTGTTAACAACTGATTAATCCTTCCTAGCCATTAATTGTTATCTTGTATAAAAGTTGAAACAGCTTCCATTTATTATTTAGATATATAGAGAAATTTTTTAACATGATTTTCAAGAAACTTAGAAGAAAAGTGGTATAAAAATTCAAAGCTCCTTTTTCCTGCTTAAACTGAAGCAAAAGAATGTCTTTGGTCACTTTACTTACTCCCACCACACATCAGTTAGTACTTCCCCTTAGTAGCTTTTCTTTCCCCTCCTACCCCAACTTGAGCATGGGATTTGACCTATCCCAAGTTTAGCCCTTGGGATTCTGGGATAAGGCAGATTTTCCTGGTATGAGTCATAGCAGAGGTACTAGCACTTTTTGGAGGAGAAATCATAAACTACCATGTAACATCACATCTGTAATGTTTAGGAAGGAGGTTGATAAACCAGAGAACATTCAAAGGAGAGGAATCAAGATGAAAGTGTTTGAGGATTAGTTGAATAAAAGAAACTTTCATTCAGTTTCATTCAAATAATGCTTAATTAATATGGAGAAAAAAAGACGGGGTGGGGAAGAGGGCGAACATGATATCTGTCTTTAAAGATTTTAAAGTTGTAATCTGGAAGAGATGCAGGAAGCTGAATCATAGTAATGAGTGGGAGTTGCAAAGTACTAAATTTAGGCTAAATGTAAGAACAAATTTCTGAAAAATTAGAATTATCCAAAAATGGAGCAAGTAATGGTGGCCTTCAAGTGATGGATAAGGTGAATTACTTTTCTGGTATATTACAGAGGGAATTCTTTTAAAGGTATAGTTTAGACCAGATAGCTGGTGATGTTCTTTCCAACTTTAAATTCTGTGATAATCAATTCTCTGGAGGAGTTAAGATGATGAGAAAGGTGGATTTCCAAGGTCTTTAAAACCAGTCCAAGCACTGGAAGAAAATGTCGTTTTAAAAGAGCCTTATCTGAGCTGTTTTGTCTCATCCTTAGCCTTTTATATGTCATCCACTTTTATCTGTTTCTGTAGTTCCCCTCAGATGGTTAAGGAAAGCACTGATCATTCAGTGAACTTATTAGGGCTTGGTCAGCATTGTAAAATTATACGGAGGAGAGGAAATAGTTTAGAGTCAACAGGTTAACCTGACTTCTGGGCTTTTAACTGGGTATAGAAAAACCCAAACATGAATTTCAGAAAATTTCTGTGGAATTAAGATATTTTACAAATCCTTTCAAGAGTCCTGAGGCAGAATTTTCTGGTTGCTTGACCTGTTCTTTGGTCTCTCTATGGCCAGGAAAGTTCTTCGGAATTCTCCAAATGTGAAGAAGTGAATGGGTCCCAATATATTTTACCTCACCTCTACCATGGCAAAAACTCTTTAAATTGTCTTAAATTTTCCATTAATGGGGAAGGTGGTTTTGTGCCAAACGAATAATCTTGTATCTCACCCGATAAATTCCTTGCAGCCACCCCCAAATGCAAGTTGGGGAAGTACCAAAGATTGTTTCAGATGGCCTAATTTGGGTACTTAGTAACCTTCCCCCACTCCCACATGCACATACTATTAACAAGGAGCTTTAGTATAGGAAATGTCTTCAAGGAGAGTTTCCCACTGCAGTGAAATCACGAGCTCTGTCTGACAAGGTAAAGAAAAATTAGTAAACTATTTCCAGAAGTGTCTTGGCAGTTCTGACTCTGACTCACTGTATGACCCTTGACTACTCAATCTGTTTCTCAGTTTCTTTGACTACAAGGGAAGAAGAAAACACCTTTATTCCATGACTTATGAACAGCCAATTGATACATCATTCTCATTATAGCATTTATTTCCTGCCTCTTATGTGCTGGGCATTGCACCATGTGCTTACATCTATCATTCGATTCTTATAATAACCCTGGGGTTTAGATGCTGTTATGCCTTCATTTTATAGTAGGAAAAACTGAAGTAAAGAGAGGTTATGAGAATTTGCCCAGCGACACACTACTAAGTCCCTGAGGCAAGATTTGAAGTGAGGTCTTCTTGACTCTGGCCCAGTGTTCCATCCGCTATGCCCCCTAGCATTCCCTCTTAGATAAAGGTCTAGTTAGTATCGTACTGTGGTCCAAGGCAGTCCTAGAAGTGGCCATACCAAAATATAAAATAGATGTCATGGTGTCAGTAGAGATGTAATGTGGTGCGGAGTACTGACACAGGACTTGGGGTCAGGAAATCCTGAGTCCAAATATTGCCTCAGAAACTAGTTGTATGACCTTGCTCAAGTCACTTAACATTTTTCAGCCTCACTCTCCTCACCTGCAAAATGAAGGTGTTGGATTTAATGACCTCCAGCATCTATGGTTTCTCTTAAGCCAGTCCACAAAATAGTTCATGATTAGTGTTGATCCATCTGGCTTTTTAAGATATTCAGTTATTCAAATACCATCTTCCCCTTCTCTCCTTACAACGTTCCATTTCTAAAATGTATAAAGCATACATACACTATAGCAAAAGCATTTAATTAGAACAAAAAAATGCAATTAACAGGAAAGAAAGTGGTTGCGATCCTCTGTCCTATACACAAATAGGTGCATGCTTCCCTCATCAAGTCTTATTCCATGTCAGAAATGCTCAGGGTCTTCCGGAGTGCTTAACTCAGTTGCCTTACAATCTCCTCTCCATGGTTTTCATCTCATTCTTTTCCAAGTTTGCACCTGTGATTCAGGTTCTTATCCCAGTGCAAATTCCAGGATTCTGAGATCCTGGATCTTCTATGATCTTTAATCCTCTTTTAATAAATGGTAGTTCCCCAAAGTCTCATAATTTGGGGCAAACTAAAGCCATACTAGTGAGCTTCTGTTGAGTGAAGAGCTGATCCCTGGCCATACTGCGTTTGGAACCATTTCTTTTTCCTGTGGAGTTGTGAGTAGTCAGAGACATAGACATACACATGGATACTCTCAGGCCCATTATACTTTAGAAACCTAGGACCTGGCAAAATGGTCATTCAGAATGAGGTCTGAAATCAATAGAAAATCCACGAGAAATCTATTCGCCCTCGCAGAAATCCCCAATTATCACTTCATTGAAGGCTCTGCCAACTCTCTATAAAATGGAAATGAGGTTAAAAATACACACATTTATACCACACATACATATACACGCACACACGTGTATGCATATGTGCATGTGTGTATACACACGCATGTAATATGCATGTGTGTATAGATACACTATTAACTTGTATGCCAACTATTCCATGCATGTTGGTGATAAGAAGTCATCGCTTTTATGTGTGACTTCTTTGCAACGATTTGCCTTGATTTATTTGTGATACAGCATTTGTTCTTCTAATGACCAGCCTCTCAGCACTCTGTTACACAATCACAGATTGTGATGATAATAGCTCACAATTTTAAGGTGTACATTATTTCATTCGGTCCTCACAGCAACATATGAGGTAACGGCTATAGGTGTTGTCTCCATTTTGCAAATGAGGAAACAAAGCAGTAGAGATTATGTGGTTCACTTATGGTCAGTTAGTATCAGAGTGGTATTTAAATTGATGTCTCCTTAATCAAAGTCCCGCATTCCAACCACTACACCATATTGTTCTTGAGTCATTTCAGTCACGCCTAGCTCTTCCTGATGCTATTTGGGGTTTTCTTGGCAAAAATCCTGGAGTGGTTTGCCATTTCTTTCTCCAGCTCATTTGACAGATACAGAAACTGAGGCAAACAGGGGTAAGTGACTTGCCCAAGGTCACACAGCTAGTAAGTATCTGAGGCTGGATTTGAACTCAGGAAAATGAGTCTTCCTGACTCCAGGCCTGGGGCTCTACCCACTGCACCACCTAGCTGCCCAACACCATGCTGTCTATTGCCTTTTAAAACTCTGCCAGTATTCTGTCAACAACCCCATCCCATTAAGCTTTTCCTGCCACTTTCTTCTCTCACTTCCATCACTGCCATATCAGGAAAGGTTGACAGTCCCATTCCATTAAGACACTTCTGCAGGAACTCGAGATGCATAAAGGTTAAATAAATTTCACAGGATTGTGACGCAGGCAATTTTAGAGTGGTACAATGCTAACTTGCCTCAAGATAGCCAACTAATACTTTTGTAGAGAAGACATGGCTATGTGATTTTAAATCTATTTGTCTTTGATAAGTTTAAGGGGAATAGGAGACTTGGTTTCCCCCAGATAAGTAATGTAGTCACAGGACACACCCATGAATTATGAGGCTCTAATGTATTGACACAAAGTTAAAAACCCTGTTAAGCCATTACAAAGTATGAGCACCTCTCTGAGTCCAAACGTTATTGAATGTGGAGTCCTTATGAGCAACACCCCAGCAGAACTTTAAATACCTAAAGCCTGGAGAGTTGCGCAATTCAAGAGTTCCATTAGATGCAGTGAATCAAAGAGAAATCCACTAATTGGGGAGGATGCTGCTCTTTATCTTTTGGAGTAGGGGAAAGAGGAGAATTCTCTCCCTTTCTCCCTCCTTCCTGCTCCCATACAAACCAAGGCATTGAGTAATGGAGCTGTTTCCTCAGAGGGAGACACTCCATCAAGCAGAGTCAGCTTGAAAGAATCTGAGGGTACAGCTGAGGAGATATTCCAGTCAGGCATGCCTCTCAAGGCCAGAAAAAGCTGACTGCTGTCAACAGGGAAGAGAGCCAGTTAGGAGAGCAGCCCTGGCAATCGAGTTGAGCTGTAGACAGGACTTCTTGAAGGGGATGGAGCAGAGCTCCAGATGATGCAATGGTGCAGGCTGGGGAGATGGAAAGTAGTGTTAGAGGACAATGTTAGAGGAAACCAGGATAGCGGGATCACAAAGGGAAGTGTGAGCCTGGAAAAGTAGGAAGGGCCCAGGTTAGGAAGGATTTTACATGCCAGAGGACAAGTTCATACATTTTCACTTAGGTGAGTTCAAAGAGAAAGACTCTTAATGACAAAGAAGCATCCTTTGTAAGTAACCTCCTCCTCTTGGACTTGGCTCTTTCTTCCCCTGGGCTAGGTGAAGCTTTCTTGCCCTGACAGTTCTACAGGAAAAAAAATGCAGAAGAAAATGTACCTCGAAGGGAAGGGCTCTCAACTTGGGGTCTGCCATTTTATTCTCCATCTCATTTTACAGATAAGGAAACTCAGGGATAAAAGCAGGGATAAGTGACTTGCCCAGGGTCCCACAGCTAGAAAGTGTCTGAGATTCAACTTGAAATCAGATCTTCCTGACTTCCATTCCAGTACTCTATGCACTAGGTGCTCCTGAGAAGCGGTCCATAGGCTTCACCAGATTTCCAAAAATGTCCACGCGAACCTTTACTGGAAGGTAATGACGGTAAGTTTATCCATTCAGAGGTTGACACATTTCACAGAATATTAAAGTAGGAAGGTACCCTAGAGGTCATCTGGTGTAGCCCTTTCATTTACAGATTTCCTCATTTCTTCATTACAGATGAGGAATATGAGGTCCAGAGAAGTCATAAATGACAGCCCACACATATAAATACACAAGGCCATACAGATAGTTCAGAGCAAAACTGAAACTAAAGCCTAGTTTTTCGCCTAGCCCTCTTTATTTCCAGTGGTCTCCAGAGTAAATACTCTCTTTCCACTTTCGGAGTTGGGGGAAGGGGAAATAACAATGGATTAGATTAATTTCTTCCTGGGGTGTGAGTAGAGGCATAGCCCGCTTTTGGATATACATATTACAAATTTATTTAAAATTAACCTTACCACTTCACACAGTTACAACTCAAAATAAAATGCAACCTGGATTCTACCTTTCTTCACATTTTAAATCTAAACCTTTTGTATGCCAACACTGGGTATTTTTGCCAATTTACTTGATAAAAGCCTATCTTTAGCAGTGTCCTAACTGAATAAAGCGTGTCTCAAATTGGTACCATTTTTAATCACATCATTTAAGAATTTTCCTTGGTAATCTATGTCACTTTGGTGTTTCTATGTTTTCATTCCAATCACTTGAAATTCCTCTGTAATGGATTTTACTCGGAGACTTTCCATCCTGGTACCATCTCCTCCCACAATGGCACTTTTACTGCTTCTCCTTATCTTATGTGGTGTCAGAGAAGTATGCTGCTTTCCGTCTTCCACATTCCAGTTCTTGCAGGCACGGGGATTAGGACACCCACAACCCCAAACCATCACTTCATAAAAGTTAAAAGGGAAGTGGAATTTAGCTTTTTGGAGAAGAATGACAAATAACCACACCTACCCCCAGTCTACCCTAGCAGGGCACTTTAGTCAGACAAGACAACCCGAATGGGGCAAGGTAGAGCCAACATCCCCACGGTGCACAGCTTCATTCTCCCAATGGTCTATTTCTTGCCTTGTGGTTTATGTTCCCCTCTCCCCCATTAACAAAAATCTGTTTTCTCTCTTTCCCTCATCCTTCCCACTGAAAAACAGAAAATCAACACCCTTGTAAGAATTATGAATAATCAACAAAATAAATGCCTGCATTGGCTATGTCCAAAAGGTATACACTTCACTTGTTCCCAAAGTCCATTGCTTCTCTGTCAGAAGGTCAGTCATTGTGTGTCTTCCTGAACCATCTCTGTTATTTCTTTTGGGAACATAGTGGAATTTTTTAATTTACTTTGAACTTAAAGACAAGAAGAAAACATTTCCACGTACACAGCACAACATAAGAAGATTCAAGATAAAGCAAAATAGTATTCTGTTATATTCATATATCATAATTTGTTAATAGGGGAAATCTTTGTAACAAAAAATGAATATATATATATATATATATATATATATATATATGTAGAGAGAGAATGAGAGACAGAGAGAATGAAAGAGAGAGAGAGAGATGTAAGTCCCTTTCCTCTTGTTTTGACCTTTCGTACCATAGGACAAGTTGCTGTGTTTCTGGGTCAAAAGGAATGAACAGTTTAATCATTTTGGGGGCAGAGTTCCAAATTGCCATCCAGAATGGATAAACTTACAGCTCTATGAAAAGTGCATAAATATGTCTGTTTTCCCATCATCCTTCCATCATTTTTAATATTCTTTCTTTGTCACCTTCACCAATCTCTTTAGGTATGAAGTTGGTTTACTTTGCATCTGATCAGTTGGGGAATGGATCTTACTCTTTTTTTTTTTTTGAAAAGAAACAACTCTTTTGGTCCAATCCTCTCATTTATAGATTAGAATACTTAGGGTCAATGACAGCTGAAAGTCCAGTTTAAATCCCACCTTCATAAAACCATTTCCAGCTCTACTTAATCCATAATGTTCTCTCCTGCTTTCATCTCCTATAATAGTCCATAGATGTGCACCCTTTACATGGCACTCACCACAGGCTAATTTTGTACTGTATAATATTGTATTGTATAATAATAATTGCGTTATTTAATATATGATCACCAGTCTACACACACACACACACACACACACACACACACACACACACACACACACATTGTGAACTCATTGAGGAAAAGGACAGTATTGTATCTCTTTGTATCCTAATTACATAACAGTGTCTTAGGTGTTCAATAAATGTTGAGAAGTAACACATTATTTTGGTTACTGGATTATTTCAATGTATTTTCCAATCAGAATTTAAGTTGTATAGACTTGAATGAACTATGTAAAGCAGAGAGAAAATTTTGAAATTCACCATAAATAAATTTCACTGGATTTTCTATACCACTTGGAGAAGCAGAGCTATAGTAGCCAGAACACTAAACTGAGGCAGGAAGACAGATTTCAGCACGGGTTTGGTCACCAGATTGTGTCCTCCTGATTCCAATTCCAGATATCTATCCATGGCACTATCTTGCTAGAATTTTTCCCTAGAATTATCTTGATTGCATAATTTACACAGCTAACAATCAAGTAACAACAGCATTTTGTTGATTATTGACTACAGTAGTGGTGAAAAAGATTAACAGTCACACATTTAAAATTACCTCATCCTGCAAGCTACAGGAAGCAGTGACAAGGATGACGTTAAAGACACTAGAAATTATGTAACACTGATTTAATGTGAACACAGCAAATTTCAAGATATTTTGATGCAAAATTTTCTAGTTCACAAGTTTCTATGATAGTTGTTTATTTAAATTAAATGTGTGCAGCACACAGTCAGAAATGGTTAGCTAACCTTATATTTTGCACAACCATACTTATTAAAGTATTTTGAAGACTAATGTATTGACAGATTCTTTTGACGTGATTAGTTCTTATCTCATTCTTCTCTCTTTTCTTTTGCATTTAACCTCCTTCAGATATGTTGAAGGTATAATTCATCCTCTTCCTATTTTGTCCATTGGTTTTTAGGCAAGACTTGCTGCCTCATGATCAGGTCCAGAGCTCTCTTGATACGAAACATTGGATCATTATACAGGTTCTCTGGAAGCCTTCTTATGGCTTCTTTAACATCTTTGTCTTCATAAAGTGTGTCATCACACATTAACCCACGTTTGTTGAATCCTGCAGCATTTTAATACCACTTTTGAAGACTCTGGAGTCATCAACTTGATGCTACAGCAGGTACCTGCATCGCCATTTTGATCTCAGATGTTATTCTTTTAAATTTAAATGAGTTTCTTATATATCTTGAAAATGAGGTGCTTATCAGAGAAATTTGTTACGAAGATTTTTTTCCCTAATTACCTATTGCCCTTTTAATTACAGTTGAATGGGTTTTGTTTGCACAAAAACCATTTTAATTATGTGTGATGTCTCCTTGCTCTCTTCACAGGTCTCAGGAAGACTTAGAGAGGGGGAATAACAGGAGTCCGGCACAATGAACGTTTGCCTGTTTGGCTTTTGGAGGTCCGTCCCTCATTGCTAAGAATTGGACTGAAGTGATTAGCCATTGTAGCTAAATTAGGGCAACATAATTGGTATGTTAGGATAAGGATAACCACCCTTGAGGATAAGATAGTTGACTTTTCCCCTTCATTTCACTGGCAATTGGTAGTCTATAATTCAGAAATGACACAAATTCTCACAGGATGTAAGGGCTAACTGGGCAATTATGACAAAATGGCAAACACACATAACATGACATTTTTTTTCATGGGCAATGTTTTTTACTAACATGAACCACAGTGGTATGTAAATTAACTGCTACCAAGTAAAAATAATGATATTTCTTGACGCATACAATCAACTTTATAATTTTTATTTTTATGCCTTTTAATTACCTTCTTATACTTAAAAAAAAACCATTTAACGTGCAATATATTCTTCTTTTGCTGCCATCATCTGTTTTACCCAATTTAGTATTGAAGTCACTAGTTGTTGACACTTACTTGAATTCTTTATCATAATACCACACTTTTATGGGGCCCTATGACAGAAATTCTAGAGATGAAAGATTGAAAACCTCCAGGGCATAGTTTCAGATGTATGCAGCAAGGATGTTGCTGAGGTTAAGGAAAAGATGTATGCAGACGATGAGAAAGGGTTGCTCAAAGACCTCCAGAGGTCACCCATTGAAACAATGCATTTGCTTTGGAATAGTTGAGTTTATCAGGAAGTTTTACTTTATATCAAAACTATATTACTTTATACAGTATTTAATGTTTTAAGGCATCTTGTATGTATTGTCTTGTATCATTTTTATAGTAATGCTATGAAGTAAATGCTAAATAAACATACATATATACTTACGTGCACATTGTTGTTGAACCGTTTCAGTCTTGTCTGACTCTCCAAGACCCCATTTGGGGTTTTCTTGGCAAAGATACTAGAGTGGTTTGCCATTTCCTTCTCCAGTTCATCTTTATAGATAAGGAACTGAGACAAATAGGGTAAAGTGACTTCTCCAAGGTCACAGAGCTGGTAAGGCTGAGACCAGATTTGAACTGCATATGCCTGTATGCATGCATACATACATACATACATACATACATACTTATGTGTGTATATATTTTACAGATGAAGAAACTAAGGCCTACATCCCACAGTTGTGACAGAGCAAGGACTCACACCCAGCTCTTCTGAATCCACATCAGTTGGTCTTTCTGTTACCCTGTGCTACCTTTTTCTTGTAATTCATATTTCCTATGGACCATCTCCCAGCTTGATTACAGACATGGGTCCTCACAACAGTCTGATTCTAGCTTGTGTAATCAATGGCTGATTGCTATTGCCCCTGTAAACTATGGACTTGGGCTTAGAACTGAATAGCTGGTAAATACACCTAGGCTTTAAACTAAAAAAGGCCTACAACTTTAGCTCCTGGTTTTGTTGCCTACACTCAGTTATTGTCAGGATCATAATGCCAAAAATCTAATCTTTTTGGCAGGTTGGGATATATCTTTGGGTTTGCAAGAATCATTTTTCTGTAGCTGGGACTTAGATTCAAAGAGATTTTTGAGATTTTAAAGTAAGAAAGGAGATTATGTCCCATTAAGATAAATGCTATGGTTGTCCTAGACAATCTGGTGTTTTTCAATACCACCTAGATAAGGAATGACAGGAAGAGAGATAAGTTTTGGTCAGATCTCAGAATCTGGTGTAATCTTCCATGATTAACCCTTCTCACCCTCTATCCCCAAATTCTCTCTAGTTCTAACAGGATTGGAGGAAAGAAAGGTCTCCTATCTGTTTAATCAAGGACTAGGGAGAAACACCAGTCTGCTTTACTTTACACTTGCAAATCTGAGATATAGAATTCATTCATATTTGTAGAATTATATCCATAGAATCATAGGAATTCTTAAGATGTTCATAGGATTATAGGAATCAAAGCTTAAAGATTCATTCAAGATCATCTGGTCCAACTTCCTCATTTTCAAGATGTAGAAACTGAGGTCCAGATTAGTCAAGTAACCAACTTATGGTTATGTGACTAGTAAGCAGTAATGAAAAGATGAGAGGATCTACGGAATAAAATAGTTATAATTTCTTGCACTAATAAAACTTTTAAAGAACTAATTGAATGACAAAATATAACTGTTGGCATATCATGTCTTCTACTCAATGTTATTCTCTGGGTAGAATCCTTAAAAAAATAGTGTAATACTCTAAAAGACTATCCAATAGTGGAATGGTATGGTAGGTTTCCCCTTCTTGGAGGTTGTCAAGCAGAGGACGATCACTTTTCAGACACATGTTAGAGGGAGCCCCTTTTGGGTATGCATTAGACTAGATGACTGCTCAGTTCCTTTCTAACCTTCAAATTGTATGATTCTAATCAAATGAGGGGGGAAAATCAAGGAACAGTATTATGAGATTAAATCATCAAGAATTGACAGAGGTCGCAATAAAAATCAATCTTCTATACCACAATAAGCTCCAAATGAATGACCGAGATGTAAAGAATCATAGAATTTAAAAATTAGGAGAGCCAGGAAGAAAATATATTTCACACCTATGGGGGGGGGAGGGGGGAGGGAGAGAAGTCATGACCAAAAAAGGGATAGAAAGGAATATGGAAGATGAAAGGGACCATTTTGATCCCATAAAATCAAAGTTTTTGCACCAACATATCAATGTAGTTAAAATTAGAAGGAAAATAGCTAAGGGAAAAACCTTTGCAGCAAGTTTTCTAATAAGGGTCTCATTTCCAAGATACATAAGCAACTGCCTCAACTATACAGGAATGACAATCTTTTTCCAATAGGTAAGTGGTCAAAGGACATGAAAAAGTAATTCTGAAAGGAAGAGATCCAAGCTATCAACAGTCATATTTTTTCAAATGCCTCATTCAAATCACTAATAATTAGAAAACTGTGAATTAAAGAAAACCCTGACCTTCTGCCGCACACACGTTAAAATGGTAAAGATGATAAAAATGGAAATTGATAATTGTTGGAGTGGCTTAGGAAAGTCAGGCAAGCTGATACACTGTTTGTGGGTCTGTGAATTTATTCAGCTATTCTGGAAAAAACAATTTGGAATGATACTCCCAAATTCACTAAACGTTGTATACATCCTTTGATCTAATAATACTATTACTAGCCTATAACCCAAAGACATCAAAGAGGGGAAAATTTCCTATATGTATAAACCTCTTTGTTGTGGCAAAGAATGAGAAGCTAAGGGGTTGTTCATTAATTGGGGAACAGTTGAACAAATAATGGTATATGAATGTAATGGAATATATATAATATATAAGAAATAATGAGAGAGATGGTTTCACTCAAATCTGGAAAGACTTGAATAAACTGATTTCAGAGTTAACTGAGCAGAACTCAGAGACCAATTTATTATTTTAAAACAGATTTTATTAACATCTTCTGTCTTTAATTATCTACATTCTCCTCTCTATTCCTCCCCCTCTTTTTCTCAGAACTGTTTAATTTATCTAACAAAGATTTCATTAAAGAAAGGACTAAAAGAATTAATTCACTAAAAACAATCAACATATTAAAAGAATATGCAATTATATGCAGTGTTCCGTAACCATCAAACACTGACCTCTTCAGAGAAGCCAGGATATATCTTCTGTGGGGCCAAGATTTTTTTTTGATAATTTCACTACATTGCACTTCACACAGGTGATAACTAGTGTTTATCTAGCTCCATTTCAAGCTAGAGATAGTGTTGCTAAAAACAAACAAAAAAGAAACAAAAGAGAGTCATCAAAGCATTTTTTAAAGAATGCACAGAAGTGAACAAAAGGGAGAACAAAGGGAAACAGCTGAGCAAGATAGCTTTGCATATTTTTTCAAAAATAATGGATTTATTTCTATTATTATTTATTTAATAGAAGATTTTTTTATTGTTCAGTTTGAGGAGCAGTAGGAGGGAAGAATAATTAATACTTGCAAAACTAAAAAATGACATTGAATTTATTGTACTTTTTTTTTGAAAAAGTAAACTGATTATAATAGGGATTTGTAGTTTCACATATCTTTTTCCTTTTTCCCCTTCTTTTTATATGGAACTGTTCTCTCTTTTGTTTGTTTTTTTAAACAAATTAAGTGTAAAAACATTAAATTAAAAAAAAATCCGTTTCACTTCCCCGGCACTTAGAGTGTACAAATACCCCTGTTAAACATGCCCCATGTGATCTAGTCCAGTTTAAGTTAATATGATTTTTTTGTTAGGTGACAAGCGTGATCCATTAGACTATAAGCTCCTTGAGGGCAAAAGACTTTCTTTTTTCATATTTGTATCTCCAGTGCTTAGATGCTTAATAAATGTTTATTGACTATTGACTGTGATCTTAGGAATTCCACAAATGTAATATATTTCTTGTGGATTAATAATGAAATGAAATACAAAGGAAATCTGGCTATATCATCTAGAAACAGATTTCCACTGCAAAATGAACACAAAACATATGACCACATATGTTGAAAACAGGGCACAATTGATTAGGGTTCTTTTATTATCCCTGCTTTTGAGAATAAAGGCCTTTCTAAGCAGAGCGCCTGATTTTTTTCCTTCCTCCGTTTCCTTCGTTCCACTTTGCATACAACCAAATCAATCAACAAGTACTTTTAGATGTCAGCTATGTGCCCAGAGCTGACTTGGGAGAAGACACTTCTGAGGGACTCTCATAACCTTCTTGGTATCTGTTGCAGGCCTGCAGCAGACTCTACTGAACATAAATGGTCACAGAGTTCATTCAGGATTGACATTTGGCTGTCCTGCCTTGGTTAAAAGGGAGAGGGTTTTTCCTCTTCTCACCACTCAACTTCTCCCAGGGAAATAGCAGCCACCTGGCTAGGGAAAAATCTAGGTGGAGCAGATTCCTGAGAAATGGTGATGGAGGGGTGCTTGCCTGACCACCCAGCCCCACTGACCCTTGTTAACCCTGATCCTGAGAGAGCAGGGACCTTTCATACTTCACTTCCAGGGAGTTCAGGCAATGAAAAAGCAAAAGAGATTGAAAAGCTGTAACAGGCTGAGGAAGGAGCTGGCCAGAGCGCAGTGCGGGGAGGAGCCTGTGGGTGAAGGAGAGAGGAGCTAATAGGAGCTGCAAGCCCAGTGAGGGAGGAGGACCAGAAGGAGGAGGAAGGGCTGAGCAGAGCTGCAGTAAGCTCTGCCCCAACCGCGAGTGGAGGGGCAGAAAGGACGTGGGTGGGGGGCGTAGGGAGGCTGCCGCTGGGATCGTGAACAAATCCTTGATCAAACTCTCTCTCTCTCTCTCTCTTTTAAAGGAGCAGAGAGAATCTGAGGAGGACTGGAAGGCTACATACTTCAAAAGGTGCCTGGCCGGTGAGTCCAAAGTAAAAACTCTTTCTTGACTCCCTCCCACCCTGCTCCTCACTCCTCTTTCAAGAACAGCGACTCTCAAAATCACGATTGTGTTTGTTGTATAGAAACTGGAAGGGACTTTGGAAATCATCCAGCCCAGCTTCCTCATTTTAGGGAGGAGGAAACTGAGGTCCAGATAGTGAATTGGCTGTCAGACGTGTAATTAGATGTGTAACTGGGACGAGAGTCCGTGTCTCAGGCCCTTTGAGCAACAGAGAAAGTGGCTGGGGCACAGTTAAGAGCATTGATTGTGAACTAGTGCAGACAGGGATAGTAGGACTGAGGGAGTAGCTAGCTTCAAAAGCCCATATGCTGGGGGTTTCTTTGCTCCCCTACCTTAATAATCACTGACATTTGTACAGCACAGTACAATCTGTAAAGCATTTTAGAGACACTGTCTCATTGGATGGACGCTGTGAGGTCTCTCCCCATGTAAGAAAGGAGCAAACAGGTTCACAGAGACTAAGGGGTTTGCCTTTGATCACATAACTTACAAGTGCCAGGGCTTAGCACAGTTCCTGGTTCGTAGTAGGTGCTTCATAAATGTGTAGTGATTGATTGATGAAGTGCTGGAGGCAGGAATGAAACCCCCATCTTTCTGACTCCAAGTACCTTGTCCACTGTTTCTCTAGCATTGAGCAAGTTAGTATATTTCCAAGTCTGTCTGCATTTAGACGGCTAAGTGGTGGAGTGGGTAAAAGTGCTAGCCTTGGAGTCAGGAAGATCTGAGTTCCAACTCTGAACTAGCCATCTAGACTCAGTTTCCTATCTTTAAAATGGGGAAAATAGCACCTATCTCCCAGTGTTCTAAGGCTCAAATGAAGTAACATATATAAGGTCCTTTGCAAACCTTAGAGTGTTTTCTACATGTTAATTATAATAACGATGATGGTATTTAAACTACTTCTCTTAAAGAAGTACTTGTGACATTGCTGGGTTGATTTCCTCTCACAGAAGTTCTAAAGCTGTCTATCAGAGGCTGAGAGACAGGGAAGTAAAGCCTTTCCTTGGGATGTCCATGTTTTCTGGGAGTGCTGGAATGAGTTGACTTTAGGATACTTTCCTCACCTTACAGAAGTGAAACAAACCTAAGACATAGAATGCAGGAAGGAAGCCATGTGTTAAAATGTGACCCACAGGGTCTCTTTAAATAGCACCACAATAAAAATAGACTGGGTTCTATAAAGAAGGGAGAGGGTGGGAGACAGGAGAGGAAAGAGAGTGATACCAAGAAAGAATAGCAGTGTAACATTTTAAAAATCACCCAGAAGAAAGCAGGACACTCAGGAGACAGGTAAACAGAGTTGGTGCTACAATGTTAAATGTATTACATACCTTAACAAAAAACAAGCTGTACATAAAGAAATGCAGTTTTATATTCAATTCCTCTTTTTCTTTTGTTTTGTATAAGGATGTATTCGTGTTTGTTGGTATTTGCCAAACTCATAATTTTTAAGCAAAAGTTTTTAAAAAATAGACTGCACTCCCAGAGACCCTGGAATTTAGCTCATGGTTTCTCCAGGATTTCAGCTGGGATTCATCAGGTTTTCAAGCCCCACTTTTTGAATCCGGGAGTGCCAGCTTGATGTTCTAGCTTGATACATAGGGTCCTAAGGGATTGTTAGGAAATAGTCTCCACCTAGAAAGTGAGGATGTTGATTTTTGAGATCTTTAAGGCCTGATATTCCACATGTCAAAATATCCCAGGCTTTTCTGAGGGAATAGCAATGCCTTTCTCTCCTAGGCTTTTTAGAAGAGTTGGTTTTCATTCTAGTAAAAACTATTCTACATCCCCTGCTTCTAGGTAACTATTCCAGGTATAATAGGAAAAACCACCCCAGTCTTTTCCTTAGGAACTGCTGCTGGGTACTGAACAGCAATTGTATTTATTATGCCTCCTGATGGCCTTTGCTCCTCCCCCCCCCAAAAGGTCCATATTTGGAGGCTACTGAGACCACAGCATGTTCTTGCTGCTGCTTGCCCTGATGGAGCTGGGCTGGGCAGCACCTGACAGCCCACCAAGCAAAGATGGTATGGTCATGCCTAAGGCAATGGCAGCTCTCTTTCAAGTTGCCCAGCTTGGTCCCTGGGATGACAACCTCAGTTTTTCCAGCTTATCTTGTGAGGAGTTCAGTAAGACAACAACAGCCACCTTGTTTCTAGTGAACAGAAGCCTTGGAAGCTTCCCTCCCTGTCTGCCAAGGACACTACGAAGCTTAGACCTAAGCAGCAACCAGCTCAAAGGGCTGAGCGATCAGGACCTGAGGGACCTCTCCAATCTTCAAGTTCTTATCTTGAGGAACAACCTGATCCAGGAGCTTCCTTGGAGGGAAACTCCTGTCTTGGAGAGCCTTGAAACTCTGGACCTAAGCTACAACAAGCTCTCCTCCATGCCCAGCTGCCAGACCATGATGTTGCAGAACCTGACATGGCTCTCGCTTGTGGGAAATCCTATCCTGGAAATCCAACCTGGGGCATTTTCCTGTTTTCCATCCCTACGCTTCCTTAACCTGTCGGCTACCTTGCTGGGGAAAAATGATGGAGAAGGAATTAAAGCGTCAGCCTTTGCTCAAAGAACATCAGGTCAAGTTGGAGAAAAGACACCTATGCATACCATGGAAGTATTGGATCTGAGTAGGACTTTTCTTTCAGAAAGTAAGTCTGAGGAATTTTCTAGGAATGGGACTGGAATTTAAACAATAAACATGATTGATATTGGGGAATTTCTGGTGTGTAAAAACCCTTTTTACTGATGCTTCTCATCTACAACTTAGCTAACTCTGGGCAGAAATGAGAAGTGAAATGATTTTTCCCACGGTCAGATGGCCAGGGTATGTCTGAGACAGAAAGTGAACTCTGGTCTTCCTGACTCCAAGGCCAGACCATGTGACCCCATGGTACCATTGTGGCTCTCAAGCAAAGAAAATGTGACTACAAAAGGATACACTCACATACACCCTTCTTTCTCTCTCTCTCTCTTTCTCCCTCTTCTCTCTTGCTCTCTTTGTCTCTGTACTGTGTGTGTGTTTGGTTATATGTATATATGTGTATAAGTATATATTTATATATATATTGTATATATGTAGGTTATACAGATAAATATATGTATATATAATATATAGTATAAGTATTACTTTTATATATTAGTCTATATATTATAGTCATATATTTATTTTTATATGTAATTATGTTTATATATACATATACACATGTATGTTTGTGTATGTACATAAGTGTGTGTATATACATATATATGCACACATACACATGCACACACACTTTTATATTCATTTCTCTCTTGCTTGAGAGCCAGAGTGGCATCATGGGGAGAATGGCATCAAGCTGGCCTTCGCTTCAGGAAGATTCCATGCATGTGTGTTTATGTGTATATATACACATGCATATACATAAATGATATATGTGAACATGAGTGTGTGTGTGTGTGTGTGTGTGTGTATGTGGTATCCTAAGGGGATGAAAAGGAAGACATAGGACAAAATTGGTTTTTTAGTGAAAATATATACATACATACATACAGTAATTGCTTGAAATTCAGTAGGTGCTCAGGAAATAATTATTAATTGATAGACTCTACAGACTCAGCACTAGGTTTGTACACTCCTTGATTAGTTGGCTTGGTGGAGAAAGAGAACACTGGACTTGGAGTCAGGAAGACCTGGGCTCAAATATCACACCTCAGAGATTTACTGTTTGACTGGGAGCTATTTAACTTTCTTTTGCCTTAGATTTTCTCATCTGTTAAAGAGGGATAATTGTGCATAGTTCACTGGGTTGGAGCAGTTAGGAGGTATAGTGGAAAGCGTTTCAGGCCTGGAGTCAGGAAGACCTGAGTTCAAATTCAGCCTCAGACACTTACTGGCTGTGTGACCCTGGGCAAATCACTTAACCCTGTTTGCCTCAGTTTCCTCATCTGTAAAATGAGCCAGAGAAGAAAACAGTAAACCATTCTAGTATCTTTGCCAAAAAAACCCCAAATGGGGTCACACAAATCTGAACATGACTGAACAACCACAAAAAACCCCCACAGGGTTCTTTATGAGGGTTAAATGAAATAATGTTAAATAATTTGCACACCTTAAATGCCTGATATTGTTATCTTTAGTGATACAAATAAATCTCAAGGAAAGCAGATATTTTCCACTATAAATCCCACTTGAGAGAAGCAAGAGAATTTAGGAAATGGAATGGAACTCAGAAGGTAAAGTTTTTGGTTTTGTAGGGAAGTCAGGAAATACAATCAAAAGGTAAGAACAAAGAGTTTAACCATGCTCCCGACTCTTCATTCTTTTGCTCCCACTAATTACCCCCATTGTATTTCATATCTGCATGTTATTAGCTACTTGAGAGAACTGTGATGAGTTTGAATTTTCTTTCATTTTCAAGCCCCAGGGCTGGCGGTCCAGTCTAGGTTACAGACCTCACTGAGCAAGTAACCTCTCTAAACACTCAGTTTCCTCTCAGGTAAAAATGAGGCTGGATTTGGAATCAGAGGACAAGGCTCTGAATTCTGTCAATGATATTTACTGCCGGTGTGATTTTGGACAAGTCACTTCACCTCCATTTCTTCCTCAGTAGAAGGTTTGGACTAGGTGAGCTCTGGGTCTCTTCTCATGATGTTGGACTAGATTCCATTTCTTTGAATCAATGAGAAGTCTTTAATTTCTGGATCCAGTCCTCATACATAACCTGTATTTTCTCATTGAGATTCTAGACAAATGATGAAGGAATTTAAAATGTAGTCTTGTGTTTCTGATTAGCTCCCATATTCATGAAATTATACCACTTGTGGTTGCTGTTGTTTTAAATGAAACTAACTCCTTTTTAGCGCTCCTTCCTTTTTGCTTCCCTTTTCATGGTCAATGATGAGTTTTCCCTGTGTTTCAGTCCAGCTAGGATGGATCAGAGACATACCAAACCTCAGGTCCCTCTACCTTAAGAACATGGCAAGACTGAAAAGCCTTGATGGGGAAATATTCAAGGCTACACCTAATCTGAGAGTACTGGATTGTCAAGACTCTCAAATGCTGAGTTTTGTTAAAACAGAAATATTTGAAGATACTCCTCATTTGCAGTCTCTTCTACTACAAAAGTAAGTGTTTCTCAGAGTGATTTCGGATTAGTGTTGGTGTCTGCATTCATAAAATCCCAAGGCATTAACGATTTAATACCTTCCATTTATGCTGTTATTTTTATAAACTCATCAGTATTTCAGGTCATGGCATCCACAAAAAGGAGGGAATTAACTTTCTATTCTGAGATCTTTTCATTTTAAAAGAACCTGGAGAGACACTTAACTCGAAGGAAAACATTGCTAATGTGGGGGAGGGGGTGGACGTCTGAATGGGTGAGATTATTTCTGGACAAGAGCTCATAGGTCCCATGGATTATGCCACACTGGCAGTTGCCTCAGTGGGTGGTCTGCCATACCCAGAATAGTTCCCATGTTGTGACATCCCTTTATCCAGAGGCGCCATACTGGCAATCAAAGCCACGCCAAGCTATCCATCGTGGTTGTTAGTCACAAAAGGAATCGGAGTCTGGTTAAAGGCACAGATAGGTGTGTGGCAGCTTGAACCCTAAATCTTAGCCTCAGCTTGCATCAAAATTTACTTTATTTTAGCTTCTGACAGAATAGTTTTAGGGTCACTGTTGAATTCTGACTTAGAAACAGCATAGTAGGGTAAGCTTTCCAGATTTCCTGTAAAGGAATATGCACTTCTGGTTTAGCAACCCATTCCTTGGAATGCGTGGGAGTATTGGTGTAAAACCCTTCAGTACCTGGCACCAAACATGAAAACACCGCATCCATGATGGCTAGTAGTTTGGGGAATGAAAACTGAACTATGGAGAATTCAGAGTCCAGAATCGATGAAAAACTTGAATACAACACATGTCAACAGGGGAAAGAAGAGGAGGGGCCATGAATCTGAGGAAAGGTAAAAAGGAATGGCCACATCTAGGGTTGATACTAGTTGTATACATAAGTGACTGCTGAACCAAATTTCCTTTTCCTTCTGTAAAGAAAAAAAAAAAGGTTCCTTGCTTCCTAGTATGGTAATTACAATAACGCGTTTGTGTGTTGTCTTCTGGAGGCTATAACCTGTTACTTCATAGGAGCAACACAGTAACCTATTAGTATATGCTAAGATATTAGCTAACCAGACAGTTCTGGGGAAGAGAACCGGGTCCTGAGGAAACAGAGCTAAGAACAGAAACGTTTTAAATGTGTTTTCTTCTACATTGCTGGACTGGTGAGAGGTATTCCGCTGTACGGGCAGTCCCACTACTGATGCAGGTCACTTCCGTCCACATTGTGTCCCACGTAAGATACACCTGATGCACCACAGATTCTTTTTACATTTCAGGGGTGCCCGTATAAGAGGCAGCAGGAATAGACTTGGAGTCGGGATTATCCAAGTTCAGATCTCTCCTTTGATTCTTAGCTACAGGCCCTGGGAGAGGTATTTGACCTTCATGTGCCTCAGGCAACTTTCTGGGCCTGAACCATGAAGTCACAGATCGGTTGTCACCTGTGTAGACGGAGTTACACTGGTAATTCCCAACACCACCCTTGAGCAATCCCTCTGTTCTTCCAAACTTGTGCAACAATTAAGGCTGTCCATCTCCTTCTGTGTTTTACCCCATCCCTCATTTTCTGGTCATTCATGTCTTTAATAATGTCTTTTAGGCCAGTTTTCAAACATACAATTCTAAGTAATTTGCTACAGCATAATATATGTACACCGATTATTTTTCCACTTGCTTGTGGGCTATTTGAAATTTTGTCTTGAGATAAGGCATTCCATTTTTGGGAGTCATCTCTCATTCCTGGGAGAATATTTGTGTAAAAAGGAAGGCTGTAGTTGTACATAGTAGTTAGCAAACACTAAATGCACTTTTCCAAATATGATCTCTCATGCTCCATTTCTACTAAATTCCAGGCCTAATTGTCCATCTCAAAGTTGTACATATTAATGCATTATTTTAATGGGCTTCCTATCCTAATACAGATCCATATGCATTTTTCATTCATGACACTTGGCACAAGTTTCCATTTTGATGCAAGGGAAGGATGGAACTGGTTATATTTTGCCTAGGGAGCAAGATTAGCTTTGTCCCCAGTCACCAGAGAATAGCAGGTAGTGGGGCATCATTTAGGAAGAATGCCTCGAAAAGGAGCTGAAGAAAAACTTCCTAATTGTGCTGAGTTCTGGTCCTGGCCAGAGCTATCTTAAACCTTGGCATGGGCTGCAAACTGTGAGACTGCCAGGCGAATCAATCTGGAAGTGAGGCAGTTGGTTGGTGCAATGGGTAGAGCGCTGGTCCTGGAGTTGGAAAGACCTGACTGTGCTGGGTGTGGAATCTGGAAGATTAAATTCAATTCCATCTCCCTCACTAGCTGCGTGGCCTTGGGCAAGTCACTGTACCTGGCTCTGCTTCAGTTTCCTCAGTTCTAATCCTTCACAGGATTAAGGATCAAATGAGATACTTGTGCCTGGTACATAATACGCACTTCCTCCTCTGCAGCAAACCCATTGACAAGACACTTGATAAGCAGATTAGAAACCTTATTTCTTTTACGTTACTGAAAATGAGAAGGATTTTCAGTAGGAGAAGCTAGATTTGAGTCAAAAGAAGAACACTCTTTTCCTTTAGGAAAAAAGCATCAATAGCCAGTAAAATGCATGCTATCTTGTACATAATAGGCACTAAATAAAAGCTTATTAAAGTGAACTGGACAGAATTGGCTGGATTGTCAGCAAAGTTCCCCATTTATCCACATTATTTCAAGTAGCTCCACCAACCCTAGGAGAAAAACTACTGCTAATCTATATTCTAATCTAAGCAAGTCATTACTAGGATGGAGCTATTTGGGGCAACCGCCCTGTGCTGTGAATTCTGTAGAAAGGATATTGCTGAGGATTCTATGCTCATAGATATGGAGCTAAAAGACACCTTTAAGCCCATCTCATGCCCCTTATTTTAAGATGAGACAACTGAGATCTCAAGATCACACAAACAGTCTAAGTGGCAGAATTGGTATTCCAACCCAAGTCTTCTAACCCAGACCTCCCATTATACTTGACCATAACAGTCTAAGGGATAAAAAACAAAATAGGGTTAACTACCGTTGTTAATCTGAGACATTTCTAAAATGACAGTGAAATGCTGGGATGTTGAAGGCTATCACCTGGGAGAGCGTAAATTCTCAATGCTACATGACTAGTCTTGTTAATGCTCACTCCATAATCATTTGTGTTGACTTGAACAATGAATATTCATTTTTGATAAATGAGGATCTGTTCCAAGGTAAGGGTTTCAGAGTTTAAAGGACCCTCCAAGCTCACCCAGCTCATCCAACACCTTTGTCACTGAGAAAACTGAGGCTGGGAAGGGGTTAAGACACTTGTCCAAGGTCATGGGTGAAAGAACACCAAAAAGTAGACTAAGTCATGATCAGAGTTCTCTCTTTTCCACTTGCTAAATAAATACATTGCCAGAGATCTTGAGGTTGCCATCTTCGAAGTATATAATCTCTCTCTTATACACACACACACACACACGCAGTGTCCATGTGTGTGCAACTGTTAGGATGACTTGACCATAACAAAATCTAAGGGATAAAAATACAAAGTAGGGTTAAGTACTGTTGTCAATCTGAGATAACATTTCTAAAATGACAGTGAAATGTTGGGATGTTGGAGGCTATCACCTGGGAGAGTGTAAATTCTCAATGCTACATGACTTAGTCTTGTTAATGCTCACTCCATAATATTGTGTTTTTTTGTTCCTAAAGCACTTTTCAGTTATGTCATGAGCATCTGACGCAGGACCTAAAGGTGCGAAGTGACTTGAGGATCCTAGCTGCTTAAGGCAGAAGTGGGCTCGAGGCTCAGCTCTTTTGTCTGCTGATCCAATTTTCCATTACCCTTGTAATAATGACCACGATAATAAAACTCTCTGGAATCATTTATACCTAACCCCTCTTTCTCTAATCCTTTACTTTTGTACTTCAGCTGCAACTTGAGTTCCTTCCAATCTTGGACGCTGGATTCCTCCCAGGTCATTTTCATCAACCTGCACGGCAATCCTTTAACTTGTAGCTGTGACTTGTCTTGGCTCCTCTCTGAGAAAATGGTCCTGAGCAGGTAACTGGCTCCATAATTTCATTGAAAACAAAAAGGACTTTGTCGTAGAGGGTCCTCAGATAAGGCTTACTAGCTCTTCCCCGAATTATTTCTGTCTCCTATCGCTATTGCTACTTTATGCTCTATTTGTGTTGCTTCACCTAGGACCTTAGTGTTTAATAAACAGCATATAAGAATTTTGATTATTTCTCTGGGGTATGGCATCAACACAGTCTTTTGTTGCTGTTTTTCAGACATCAATGTCCAATTGTGAAAAGACAGTAGGACCCCCAGACTTTTCACAGCATTATCAGTGCTTCCTATTGAAACTTAGAGCCCACATAACCTTTCAGCAATTGTCTATATGCTAAATAGCTTTATTCTGGTGGACATTCTATGTAGAAATTATTGCCTTTATTAGGATGATTCTCCAACTCTAACAAATCTCAGGACTGCTTGATCCACACACACACAAACACTATGATTTCTTGCTCCAGACTAAGATTACTGAACTGGAATATGGGATGCCCACATTGCATCATAAGCTTAATTACTATTAGGTGTTAACAAGAATTTCTGAGATAGGGCTATGCAAAGGTTAACTATTCTGCTAGGATCAAAAAGTAGCTAAAAAGTCTAATATAATTAATTTTTCAAAGGGCTTCATTCCATACTTGAAGGATCTAAAATTCTGTCAGTGTAAAAACTTCTTCTGCTAATATGGATGATAACTCTTCAATCTATCAATTCACAAGCATTTATTAACCCCTCATAAAATCACCCCTTGATGTTACATCCACTTAATGATTTGCTCATCAGCTCCTGGAAAATAGATAATAAAATAATCAAAACAAAGAAGTTTTTTTTCCTGTATAGTTCTTATAAAAGTCAGGTGAGGGAAGCTGATATTTCTTGTGATTTTTTGCTTCTACATCATGTCTTTACTCCTTCAATTATCAGACAAGTTAAAAGTTAAGTGTATACGTGTTGGTTGTCTTTCAAACCTGTGTTTCAGAGCTGTCCCTCTCCACAACTGTGCAGTAGAGGATGTTTACTGGTAGTGCTTCTTCAACTCCCTTCTTTTCATTAATTCTTACCCTGTGTTACGGGCTCAAGACATTCCTCCTAGCTCCTTAGGCTGTAGCTCCACTTCCATACCCAGCATAGCCTTATCTCCCAGGCAGCACATTATTCCTCCACATTTACTCCACAATTCCCTAGCAAAGTTTACTGCTCCCATAATCTACCAGAGCTCCAAAGATTATTGGATAAATAAATTCAGGTAAGGTGTTTATGGCTGATAATATCGTAGTACAGGTTTCTCTGCATAGTAACATTTGATTTCAGTAGGGATCTTCACCCAAAGGAATGACTGATGTAGGATCAGGCCCCTTTAGGGCTCCTTAAATCACACCAAAGCCACCGGCTTAGTCCATCCATGACATCCGTCACACCAAGCTAACGTTGATATTAAGTGTTCTCTGACTGGTTTGTCTCATTCTCCTAGGTCCAACGACACACTGTGTACTCCAGCTGCAGAACCCAACAGTACATTTTCAACTTCTCTTTCCCTCTCCCAGCTGTACAGCAAATGTCTTTCTAAAAGAAACACAACCTTCATGATAGCAAGTCCTCCTTCCTTGGAAAGCAGTGCTGATAACAATTCCTCTAACAAACCATTAAATGGATCAAATCAACCAGTGACACTGGCTTTTCTCAATTTCAACAAAACAGAGCCCACAGCATTTCCTGCTTTAGGGACACCTAATATTACCAAGGAAAATTCCATCTTGAGCAAGAAAGTTACCTTTAATACACTGAAACTTGCTCTGCCTACCCAAAATGTTGGAAGGATAGCAATTATCCCTACCACAGTCCCTACAGTAGGTCTCGGTGACTTGATCATTCCACCCAGTGCTGGAAGAACAGCTCCAACAAAACCAAGGGAAGAAAATACTATTAGGAAAAACTTCCTTAACCGACCTACGACTGAACCAGGTATCTCAGTACCTACTTCAGACTCTACCCCATTCCCTAGGAAGCACCCCAGGATCCCTTCTCTTCCACACATGGTAAGCACTACTCAGACCAATCAAAGGGCACAGACCACCATTGAGGGAAATCAGCTAAGCGCTTCAGTCATAGGGATTCCAAACTACATGGTGGGTGACTACAGTGAAGAGGAAGAAGAAGAAAGGAAAGATGTGATTAAGCAAGATATCCTCTGTGACTACCATCCTTGTAAGCATCTCCAGACTCCATGTGATATACTACAGAAATCATCACAGTGCCGGTGCCCTGGCCTCAGTAGAGAAGATACCATCCCAGACCCACCTAAACTCCAGGAGGTGTCTGAGACCACTGATACATCCGCGCTCATACACTGGTGTGCACCCAATTCAGTGGTGCGCATGTATCAGCTTATCTACCACCCTGAAGACAGAGCCGAGAAACAGACAGTGCTGAAAGAGATCTATGCCATAGCCAGGGAGCACCCCTTGCATGGGCTCTCACCAAGTACAACGTACAATGTGTGTGTGCTGGCATCTAACAAAGCAGGTTTGAGTCTAACCAGAACAAGTGAATGGAGAAAAGCATGTACCACTTTTACAACCAAGCCAAGTTTCTTACTTATTTTTGCAGGTCTTTGCAGTACAAATGGACTACTTTTACTTAGCACCTTTATACTGTCTGTGTGTCTTTACAAAAAGTGCAAAACAAGACATGCAGAACAGTATGATACACATCTTGTTTCCTACAAAAACCCAGCATTTGACTATCCATTAAAACTTCAGACTTTTAATTAGTCTTCAAGAGAAATACTAAGAAGGCCTTTGCCTAAAAGCTCACTCTAGGTAACTAGCAACTTTTGATCAAGTTAGGTCACAGTCCTACCAATGGAGAACAGAAGAGACTGATGGCCTCTGAGGTCCTTCTTAGTGATAAATTTATGATCCTATGATTTGTCACTATGAACACTACTGACTTCTGCTTCCAGAGTGCTAAAGAATGGCATCACCTGTTTCTAAATCCTCCTGTTTGACTACCCCACTTCTGAGAATAGGTCGAATATGGAGGGAAGTAGTTTTATATGCAACATGAGGTCATCCACAGAGCGCCCCAAATAACCACAAGTCACTTTAGACTTCAAGAACCCATAAATTCATTGTGTATAGGCAGCACTCCTTTCACTGATGTCTAGATTGCAAGAACTATAATATAGTGCTTTAATGCTTGGAAAGGTGCTTTATAGGCATTATCTCCTTTGAACCACTCAACAATCATGTGAGTTAAGTACCAGAGCTTTCAGTAGATAGGTCTTTGAGACTTGCTAGGTTCTTTGAGACTTTACTATATAACGAATAATTTTTACCCTATTGCCAAACAGAAGATGGATCTTCTCCAAACTCAGCTAGGTTAATTCTTAGATAGTAGACGTATTGTCTTTCGATCTTGAGTCTTTCCATACTGTCTTCAGTACTTGGTATAGCAAGTAATTTAGTTCAGTTCAACATTTATTGAATGTCTACTATGTACAATCTGATGTGCTATCTGGTAAAGCCCTTGAATATTTCATAGATTAGTGCTACCCAATATTCAATAAAAACATTTAAAATGAAATCCTCATACAATCCTAAAGGATTCTCACATTGTAGCCTTGCCTTCTTTAAACATCAAATCCACCTAAGATAAAACTGATGACATGAAACTGGTTGAGGAATTTGTCTAAGGATTTCAGTGGATTCTTCCTCTGAAGGTTGGAATATATGCATATAAGTATAGCCAGAGCTTCTGGTTACTTTAGCTGGGGGTAGACAGGATCCCTAGTATATCAATTTTACTTCCATGGCTAAAATATCTTATTTTCAAAAAAACAAAATACCAGGACCAAATACTTTTCAGAGACACAAGGAAGGTGTCTCCTCTGTTCTTAGTACCTGGGAAAAGCAACTTCTACTCCTATGAACTTCAGGCTGTGAGAGTCTAAAGATATCTAATCTACTAGTGAAAAACAAAAAACAAGAACACATTTTGGGGTTTTAGTGTATTAAAAGTGGACAAAATAAATTCTTGTTAAGTATACTTGTATACAATTCCCCTTCTAGTCTTACAAACCATGCAGTTTTGATTTGTTCTTAATGTTTCTCATCTTCACAAAAACATGGGAATAAGTAAATACTGTTTAAAGCCTTTAATGGTGGTTATATTTCCTGAGTTTGGTTTGGGATTTATTTGTATAGAAAAACTTTTTGCAAACTGCTATACCTTACATTTGTAAAATGATAGCAACTCAATTATATGACCTTTTTATAGATGTAAAAAGTTTTAAAGACTACATGAAAAACTAAGGTAATCTGAGGATTTGGACTCATAAACAAGTACACAGGTTAGTCAGCACATTATCTAGAGAGAGTTTACAAATTGGTCCAAAACTCCTTCTCTCTCTAATATATAATCAAAACATATATGCGTACCTATATATCTCTCTATATATCTACATGTATATATGCCATCTGTGCTTAGATTGCTCACACACTCCACCTATGTGTAAATGATTCCCTAATTTAAAAAAATTAGACCCAGGCAAGGTCATACACATGGTATGAGAGCAGAGCGAATAAAAACAAGGAGAGGTGTGCCTCTCAAACTTAATCCTGGCCTCATGCTCCTGTACAGTTCAGCTCTACAGTTTTACAACGGAATTCGATTTAAAATCAGCCAACATCTGGCAGTATAGCACAAAGTAATGTCAATATTGATAGTCGGGGATTCAGTTGTGCTTCAAGGTGGGTCAGATTAAAGGTCAGTCAGAAGCTAGTAAACATCAGAAGTGGACATCTGATCATTACCTACAACAATAAATAGCACCCTGAATATATAAAATCTTTTTATATTAATGTGTAACCTTGTAACACTATATAATTTGCGTTAGCATTCCCCTTCCTATTATCTTTCATCTCAAGTCTACTGCAATGCTGGCTAACCACAACTTTTTCAGGCTCTGCTTAGAAAACCTAGTCAGAAGAACCCAATATCCCTCGACGAAGCTGGAATGATGAAAAGATCATCGATACAGCTCTGCTGTCAAAAGTCCAACTTGTTCAATGTTCCTTTCCTCAGGAAGTCTGGACTTCTGTGATTTTTTTTTTAAGGTAAGGAGGAATTACAGAGTAGGTAATAATAAAATTTACCTCTGTCCAAAGGACAAACATTAAAAAAAAAAGGTGGAAAGTCCAACATTTTGCAGCTCATCACTTAACCCAGGACAGGGAAGGAAATACCCAGAAAGCTATTAATTGCTGAAACAATGCCTTAGTATACATCACTTGCTTTAACAATAATAATAGTTTATCACTTATATAGTACTTTAAGGCTTGCAAAGTATCTCACAAATTCTCTGTCATTTTGCTATTACACTCATTTTACAGATGAGGAAACTGAGGCAGAGGTTAAATGATTTGCTCCTGAATGTCAAAGGCTACATTTCTGAACTCGAGTTCTCCTGCTTCCAGGCAGTTCTATGTATTATACCACCCACCTGCCTCTTTGTGCAGCAAAGAAAGCAGCGACTAAAATAATTTACTTCTCCAGTTCATTTTTATGATTTAAGATTTTACTTTTGATCTACCAATGATCCACATACCTTTAAAAACTTTAGTGTTTGAAATAAAGAGTTGCTGGTTTGTTGGTAATTCAGCATCAAGGAAATTAGTAGGCTTTTGATGAAACAATAGTATTTTCTGTTATTTTATTCCTTTATTATCTTCATGAAAACAAGATTTCCTTAAGTCTAAAAAAAACTTTGGAAAAATACACATTTTTAAATTATTATTTATATATCACATGAATACAAGTTCTAATATTATGAAAATGTCTATTTTAGAAACATAGTGCAAAGTCATAAAGTAATCATTGATCCTTAGGTAGCAAACAGTAATAGATATATCCTCCCTATGTTAAGCTGTAACTATTCTGTAACTCATTATCCTGACATAAATAAACTATTAAGCATCAAAGATTTTGGAAGACTTAACTTAGCATGAACCTCAGTACTCTGGTATGTGTTTGACTTTATTTTCAAAACACACTACATCTTAAACCCTCTTTATAACTTAGCTTCTCACACATATCACCAGTCTAAACAAACAGATGACATATCTGTATCAACTGCTACAGGTCAGAGATTTGAAAAATAAAACTATTTTACTTAAGTTGTATATAAGTTCACATTAAATCTAATTCCCTTCCCTTTCACTGACCTGGTAACATACAATGCTTTCTTAAGAATGAAAATTTTACTTAATAAACAAGGGAAACTGGATATAGACTCTATTTTCAGGAAATATTTCTTTTAAAAAATTCAAAATTGACTAACAATAATTGGATTGTAAATTACTTTAAGAAATCTAAGATAAAAAATTCCAAATTATATTTTTATTTAAAAATACATTGGAAAATTCCACATATGTACAGTACATGATTTAAGCTTAATTTCAATGCACTTGACTTCAATTGGGATGACACTGACATGGTTTATATTTTGATAAAGTCTTTTCCAAACTACCAAAAAAGGGAGACTCCCGTAGATTACCAGCTGGTTCCGATGTCGATGTCTGACTGCTTTCCCCAGCTAATAATGATGGACATTTATTTGCCTTTTATCACCTGAACTGTTTTCCGGCCATAATGATAATAACTGTAGGCTGATGCAGTTGTGGTGAAAGCTGTAAAATACCTTTGGTTTTAGGGGAAATAAGAAGAAAGTTGTAACAATTACAGAAACAAGTCATAACAATTATAAAAATATACTTGCCTTACACTAAACTTCCCTTTTCACATGTTAGGATTTGCCATCAGTTAAAGAAAGCTTCTTACCTAAAGTTTAGTAGGCATAATTTTCAAAAGACAATGTAGTCAAATGGTCTTTTAAGCATTAAAAAAAAAAAAAGATTTGTGTTGTATGCGTCAAACTCAATCAGATATTTGAAAGCCAGAATGGATGACTGAAAATTGGTATGGCAATCATTGATAATAACTTCTTGTTCGGTCATATTCAGTTATGACTCTCTGTGATCCCTTTTTTGCAGTTCTCTCTGCAAAGATCCTGGGGGCTTTTGCCATTTCCTTCTTCAGCTCATTTTACAGGCAGCATATAAGATTAAGTGACTTGCCCAGGGTCACACACCAAGTAAGTATCTGAGGCTGGATTTGAACTCAGGTCTTCCTGACTCCAGGTCCAGCAGTCTATCCACTGTACTACGTAGCTACCCCAGATTGTGTTTCTTCTTCATTGCCAAAGAAGACCATGCCATGAGAGAAATGATGACATCACTTGCATTTGACTTTGTTTTGAGTGAGGGAGGACCATGAAGGTCACCAGCTTCACTTCTCCAGAGCCATCTGAATCCAGTGACCTGATATTCCTCAGGATGACTGGAGGTGACCCAGGATGCAGTGGGAGGCCTTGGGCCCTTTAGGCCAAAGTCTTTGCAGGTACTCACATAGGGTAAGATAGTAACTTCACATTTGTATGAATGATGCAGAATAAAGCAAAACCAAAAAAGTGACACATAGAGTACTTGCATAACAATGCAAATGAAGAAAGCATTAAAAGGAAATGGAATTCAGTTTAAATAAGATATATTAATGCTGGTTTCAAATTATCCAGGTTCAAGCACACATCATAACTTTCTCTTAACAAATAGCAGAAAACAAAATATAGGCATGTACAATCAGTCTACAGACAGTTTTGATTAACTTATTTTTCAAGGAAAATACTATGAGAGATTATTTGTGGCAAAGTGACTCATCTGCTGACACAAGTGGTGCTTGTTAATTCACACAACTGCCAAGTATACATAAATACCACAATCTCCTACAACACTCAATATTTATAAAGTTGACACATTTTTAATGCTACAGATTATTATCAATAATGTTGACACTGCGGACAAAGCAGGACTACAGAGGAAATAACACACAGCTATAGTACAATTCTCCAGAATGATAAATTAAAATTTTACCTTACCAAAGTATCTGAAGATAAATGCTGTCAACATAATTGAAAACTGGAGCTGCCAAAGAAGCTGCCACTAAAATTAACTGAACTGCTGTATTCACCTACAGAAAAACAAATGTTACGCAAAAAAATAAATCAAGGTCACCTATATCTACTCTTAATTATGTAGCACATGGACAAGTAGGCAATGAAACTGGCGGTTTTAAGACAGAGCATCCACCAAATGTTAGATGTTGAAATATTCTTGATGTAGAAATTTAGATACAAAAATGACAGCATAGGCATATATCTTTTCTTTTAAAGAAATTTTAGCTATTTAATTTTATTAAGGGCTTACAAATGAATGTCTATTTGCAAAGTTACTGTGTGTGTGTGTGTGTGTGTGTGTGTGTGTGTGTGTGTGAGAGAGAGAGAGAGAGAGAGAGAGAGAGAGAGAGAGAAGAATGGCATTAGTTTGGCAATAGTCATCTGTAAATTGCTTTAATAATTTTTCAAACTGATTTTACATGATCTTAATTTATTTGCACAACAAGCATTTATTAAGCTACCTGTTTTACTGTCACGTATTACGGTAGCTACTGGGGATATTAAACCAAAAATTGGGCACGGGTTATTATCTCCACTGTTTAAATGGGGTAATATAGGAACGAAATAATTTATCTAAGGGTCATACATCAAGTTAGTAGCAGAACCAAAACTAGAACTTAGTAGGGTTTCTGAATTCAGTGATCTTTTCACTATACCACCCATCCCCTGACCCAATAATGTTAAACATTCATCTCATTGCTTATCCTCATCGAAGCAAATTTTCTAGAGTTGGGAGTTGGACCCAAATATATGGGCATGGAAAAGGGACAAAGAACATACTGACTCTAAGACTGGAGTATAGAGAAGAGATGATGATGAAGAAAGAAAATAGGAAAGTGGTGTAGACAAGGGGGAAAGACTATTAGGAGACTGTAACACCTTCTTATTCGTATTATGCTACCACTTTTCCAACCAGATAACAATAAAAAAGAGCACTACTTCAAAAGGATGTTTTTACTAACGAGCAAAACTGTATCATACATTAATACACTCAGTACACTGTGCTAAGTAATGGGAGTAAAAAGTTGAGTGGAGGAGGGGGAAGGAATCAAATTTAGAAAATCCATGATCCCGGCCCTCAAGAAGTTTACAGGGTTGCTGTGGTCATGAAAAAGATATATAACAAATACTATGAACTATTTTATTCTTATTATTAATATTATTACCTGGAGGCCTACCTATAAGGATAAGACGTTGAAACATTTGTCCTTATACCTCCTTGAATCACCTGCCATTTAGTGTTACTCCCTTCCAATTGCTGCTGAATATAAAGCACTTAGAAGCCAAAACAATACAGATAAAATTAAAATCCCATTAGAGCAGGTTAGCTAAGTTGGTTACAACACGGTATTTACTAGAACAAGGATATGATTTCCATCCCCCTATAGACCAGTTAGTTGTTCCAAGGCCAGACTCTAATCTAATCAACTGGAGATGTGGCATTGATAGAGCAAAGCAAATTGTCACTTATTGGAGAAGTAGTTCCAAGTGTATATATATACCCTTGTGGAAATATTTTCATGTACAAAAAAAAAAGCAATTGCTAACTAAGTAGATGTTACTGTGAAACAATGCAATTTTTGCGTCCTGGCACCCAGCAGAGCAAATTTGGCAGTTATAATGCTTCGATAGTGTGCTACGAAATAATGCTTTTTTCTGTTCTTTCGCATGTGATAGTAACAAATAAAAGTAGATTTTACGTGATGCTTACACTGTAGGAAGGCAGCAGAAATGTTTTTTGTTTGTCCAAGCAGCAATATCCTACTCTTCACCCTCCCCCATTCAAACATATAAAGCACCCTGAAGAGTCCACTAAAATTCCTAATTTCCCAATAAAACAGGACTGACAAAGATCTAGGAACTTGAGAAGGAAATAGGGTGAGAGAGAAGTATGTAGGTGACATCATTTTCTTCTAATGTGTCATAAGCATATATAATTTACTAGCTAATTCATTAAATGAGAAGCTATGTTTCATCTGTAGTTCCAGCAGATCCAAGGACCTACACTTAATATAGCAAAATGCTATTAACAAAAGATTCTTGTTTCTTTCTTTGATTATTAAAAAAAATAGTACATCATCATTGGGAATGAACAATATAAAGATAAAAAATGGTGTAAAATAAAGAAGTGAAAGAGTTTATATTGTTCTTACCTTACTGATGAATGTTGGCTTTAACCTAGCAGTGGCATAGCAAGGATTGAAATATCTAGCAAGTGTTCGCTGTGAAAGTGACAATAAAAGTTCGGATATTTAGTTTGTCCTTGGAAAAAAATTGTAATTTTTAGAAACTTTAATTATGATCAAATTTTATGTATAATCTATAGAATAAAATATAAATAGTAGTAACTGCAATAGTATAATCATATATAAATATAATCATATATGGCATACTGCTACAATCAAGAAATTAATAGAATCATTTGATTAAATAAATTGAATGCCTAACAAAACATCTGTTTAATACTATACTTTCTTACTAGAATAACATTGACAGTAAAGTCAATGACATTTAAAAAAACCCATTATATTTAGTTGGGATCTATAGCTGGTGATTTAGAGATCCGGCAAATAAATGCTTTAGAGAAGTCCTAAGTCCTAAGAAGTCCTAATGCCATGCTGGCTTTTGCCCCTAAAAGACAGTTTTTAGTAAGTCTGTACCATTCGAATTTATAAGTTCCTGTGCCTTTTAAATTGAGTTGTTTTTTCATGTTATTAAGCAATTATTTTGATCTCTTTTGTGAAGCATGATGAAACATGCTTTAAAAAATAAACCACTAACTTGAATCAGTTGGTTAAGGGGTTAAAAATCATCAATAAAAGATATTTCAATAGACCTCACTGTATATCAGAGTAACACATCAAGACTGCAGGTCTTTACAGAATTTTTTCTCTCTATAGGTTTTAAGTAATCTCACTTTAAAATAAAGTACATTTTTTACTTACTGGTGATGGAAGAGTTCTGTATCTGACGTAAAAAGCGGCAGCAATCAACACTATATCTCTTGAAATAATCATGTAAGTGAGTGAAACTGAAAAGTGAAAATGAAATCATCTTAACATATACATTGTCAAGATATTAGGAAATACCCTATTTTCCAGAGCTAAGAGTTCAGCAAGCAAGCTATGCCCTGAGCTTGGCATAACAACAATCCTTTGCATTCACCTTCTGGGCTCTGGGCAAAATCACATAATTATTGCATTGCTTTGAGTAGCAACAAGTGTTTTCTGAGTTCAGACAAACACCTGACAAGCTCAGACAAGTACCCATGTTCCAGTCGTGAATCAAACTGTCTCACTGTTGCTGTTCTGGCTACAGCTTACTGCATAGCCATTGGTATAAGCGTTCCTTCATCCTGGAACATTCATCTAATCTGCCTCTTTGCTTACAAGCTGTTTCCCTCACTTTGAAAATAAATTTGTTTGATTTCTAACTCTCCTGTCTCTGGCCTCTTTTGTTCAGCTCCACTTTGAAAATAAATTTGTTTGATTTCTAACTCTCCTGTCTCTGGCCTCTTTTGTTCAGCTCCAGCCATCTATAGGTCAGATGCTAGTTCTGTCCAGTTGACAAATGCACCTGTAACACCCTGTTTACTTAGTATTGAGTACACAGATTTTCAAATTAAATGCAGTTTACTCTCTGGCATATCAAAATATTTAAATTCTAATCCTTGTACATGGAAAACTGTCTAGAATGGGTTAACCGTTTCTCCATCTTCCCATAACCCTGTCTTGATGACTTCAGGGATTCATTGTGAACCTCAATTATTGTACTATATTGTAATACTATGATGCCTCAAGGGCTAGTGATGTATGCAGCATTAAAAGGCCTCAGAGGCTACTATTTAAAAGATTTTTTAATGTCCTCCCCTACACATAATCTGTTATTTCTTGATGCCATGGGGTTTGCTTCTAAGAAATGCTACATATCCCACTTGTACCACTGACTGATTTCCTGTATTAGGAAAACATAAGAGTCTCTTAGAACTGTGAGGAAGGCTATATCTAAATAGATTGAGTGCTAAAAAGGTCTTTCCTAATACCAATACCTTTCTTAAATTTAACTAGGTGTTCTATAGTATGCAAACAAAGAATTATCTTTGTAACAGCCTTAAAGAAGATTGGTCAAAGTATTAGTCCCCTTTTAAAGTATGAGGAAAGGGAGGCTTTAAATAACTTGGCCTGGTTATTTTTCTTTTGCTATCCTCAGATTCTACCACAATTGCATAAAGCAGGCACTCTACAAATGTGTGTTGACTGGAGAAAAGATGAACTCAGGTGGCGTATATGGATGTTTCTGAGATATTTTGGCTGTTCAGGTCTTTTTCTGTTTGTTCACTTCAAGGTTCTCTACTTCATTCTTGGTAGTGAAGTCACCCTCCTCTAATTGGATTTCCACAGCACACTCTGTCAGTTGTCCCCTTCCTCCCTTGGACAATACACTTATGTGCTGTCCTTCCCCATTACCTGCAAGTTCCAGGAGGGTAGTAATTTGACTTCCTAGCTTGTACCTATTTGTATCCACAACACAACACAGTGCCTGGCACATAGTAGTAAGCATCTAATGTTTTGCTATATCGAAGATGTCAAGTATAATATTCCTGTATTTATGAAACCACCTCCTTAATCTTAAAAGTCTCTAATCTCCTATCTGAAAAAATAATCTCACATTTTCCTAGAGGATTTTTTTCTCTCTTCTCCTTTGCCTTTACTCCGCTTTATTTTGGATCAAACTTATTTGCATTATGTGCTCTAATTTCTAATTCAACTGAAAGTTCTTCAAGAAGCTAATAGCTAACATTGATCTGGAACTTCAAAAGGCTTGCAAAATGCTTTACATGTGTCACCTCAATTGATCCTCACAATGACCCTGGGAGGTAGATGCTATTTTTATCCCCATTTTACAGAGGTGGAAACTGAGTCAGCTAGAAGATAAGTAACTTGCCTAAGGTCCCACAGCTACAAAGTTTTTGAAACAGGAATTGATCTCAGGCCTTCCTGCTTCCAAATACAACACTCAATCCACTATGCTATCTAGGTTTTTCACTCTTTATATAAAATGCCAGTGACTAGCACAGTTGAACATCTGTTAAGTTGAATAAAATTTTTTGTAATGCAGATATAAAATATAGCAGAAATATTGAAAATTCTAGAGTTCTCATTTTTCTTAAGTAGGCATCTATTAGAAAAAATATACTAAGGTACTTCAGAAAACATGGTATTTCAAAAAGTTTAATATAAGAAGATACAAATGCAGGTATTTTAAAAAAATTCAAAAAGGGGAAAGGACTTTTCTATACAAAAACATTTAAAGTAGCTGTTTGTGGTGAAATAGAATTGGAAACTGAGGGGATGCCCATCAACTGGGGAATGGCTGAACAAGTTGTGGCATATGATTGTGATGGAATATTATTGGGCTGTAAGAAATGATAAGCAGGTTGATTTCAGAAAAACCTGGGACTTACATGAATTGATGAAAAGTGAACTGAGCAGAACCAGGAGAATGTTATACATGGTAACAGTAATACTGTACAATGATCACCTATGAATGATTTAACTCTTCAAAGCAATACAATGATCCAGGGCAATTTCAAAGGACTCATTATGAAAAATGCTACATACACATCCAGAGAAAGAACTGATGCAGTCTGACTGGCAGCATACTAGTTTTGTGTATGCACTTTTCTTCCTTAGGGTCTATGTCTTCTTTCACAACATGAGTAATACGGTAATATGTTTTACATGACTGAACATGTATAACCTATATCAAACTGCTTATTATCTCAGGAAGTGGGGAGGCAAGAAAGAGAGAAAAATTGAAACTCAAAATTTCTGAAAAATGGTAAAAATTACCTTCATATGTAACTCAGAAAAAATAAAACAATATTAAAAAAATAGTCCAAATTGTCAAAAAAAATTTACCTTAGACAGATATTTAATTTTTGAGCATTTAGTCTCCTAATGAAATATAAAGTGACCTGAGGTTTAAGTTTTAAGGAAGAACAAATAAGGATCTACAACGATATTATTTTCATTCGTGAAAAATTTAAATTGGGAAAACTTTTGTATCAAATTCTACTTGATCAAAAGAAATCCATGCCCTATTATTAGAATTTATCACAATATTATTAGACATAAAGAACATTATATATCTGATAAGAGTCTATGAGTCAGAAGATTTGTTTTTAAAGCATGCTTCTGACACATCCTGGTTTTATGTGATTTTGAGGAAATCACTTTAACTTCTGAGACCTAGGCAACTATTATTAAAACAACAGGTTACAATTCAGGTGCTGATATACTTTGGTAGAGGGTGTTTCCTGCCACCGAGTTCCTTAGACCCAAGAAATCACAAGTCCAGTTAAAAAAAATTACGACTATGACTATGTAATTGTGTAAGAAATTTATCACAATATCGAATATTATTTTTGAGCTCTTACCTGGAATAAGATCTGCACATGTCAAGCTAATATACAGGACACTGATGAGTATTTTATCAGCAAGTGGATCCAGAGCACTTCCTAGTGCTGATTTCTGGTTGGCCCAGTTTCTAGCAATAAATCCATC
>CM053769.1:231871787-231892055 GCA_028658325.1 Potorous gilbertii | reverse complement strand
AATTAGGATATATGATGGTATGTTTAGGAGCATTTAAAAGTGACTGAATAGCTAGACCCAAAGAGTAACCATTTAACGAAAAGAGGTCGACAGTGGAGCGCTCCAGGGATCTGTAATTGGTCCTGTGCCAATTAACGTTTTGGCATTGCCTTAGATAGAGGAAGAGATAGCATGCTTAAAAAAGAAAAAATTTTATGGATGGCACAAAACTGGGGAAGGAGAGCTAACATGCGGAATGACAGAGCCAGGGTTCAGGAGGATCTTGACAGGCTAGATAGAGCGTTGTGCTAAATCTGAGATAAATTTAAATTGGATGAATACATGAATATACACTGCTGGGTGGCATAGTGGATCGAGTGCCTGGCCTGGAATCAGGAAGATTAATCTCCCTGAGTCTAAATCTGGCCTCTGATGCTTGCTAGCTATGTGACCCTGGGCAATTCACTTAGCCCTATTTGCCTCAGTTTCCTCATCTGTAAAATGACCTGGAGGAGGAAATGGCAAACCACTCCAGTATCTTTGCCAAGAAAACCCCAAATAGGGTCATAAAGAGTTGGCCATGACTGAACAACAACTGAAAAACATATGAAGTTTTATTCTTGGTTTAAAAAAAAAAATCAAATACATCAGATATTTGATATATAAGATGGGGGAATTATATCTTGTGAGAAGCTCACCTGAAAAATATCTGGGGATTTAATAAGCTTAATATGAGTCAACAATGTGACATGGCATCCAAGGAAGCTAGTCTGAACTGAGAAAACATTAAGAATGGCAAAGTGTCCCAGAACACAGAGGTCACAGTCCCATTGCATTCTGCCTCATCAGACCACATGTGAAAGAGACTTTCTGTTTAGTTCTGGGCTCCACATTTTATTGTTATAAATAATAATAACTGATAAATCAGAAAGTATCTAGAGGAAGGCAACCGAGATGGTGGAAGGCTTCAAGATTATGTCATATTGGGATCAATCGATGGGATTGACAATGTATAGCCTGGAGTAGTGAAGACGCAGGGGGAACATGATAGCTGCAAACAGATATCTAAGAGCCATCACATGGCACAATTAGATTTGTTCTGCTTGGCTCTGATGGCAAAACAAGAAGCAACAGGTAGAAGCTGCAAAGATAGAAATTTAGATTTGAGGAAAAGAAACAAAGTTTTCAACATTTAAAGTTGTTTCAAAGAAGTGGGTCTCCAGAAGTACAGGGCCTTCCCCTGTACTGGAAGTCTTCATATGAGGGATAGATGGACGCCCACTTGAACGTGTCGTAGATTAGATTCATGGTCAGATACATCTTTCCTTCCAACTGTGAGATTTTGTCATTTATTCTGAAATGCCCTGATTCTGTATTAAGGCCTAAAGATTATGAGTTCATACGGTGAACAGGTTATCTTTTCCAATCTGTGCAAATGAGTCTTTAACTGATGTTTTCTTTCATAAGCAAAATTATTTTTAGATAGACAAATGGGGCTTAAGGCTCAAGACAAAAGAATCAATTGGCAGCTACTCAAGAACAAGTTCTTTAAGATTGGTTTTATGTCAGTTACACATCTTATATTCATCTTTGTGAAATGAAGAATCTAAGTTTTTTCATAAGCTTATACTGAATGAATGAAAATTAAATATCATGTACAGCTCAGCAATTTTAGGGAGCCAGGGATTCCATACATTCAAAATATGATTTAAACAATTTTGTCATGTCAGTTCAGTTATTTTTTGGTCTCTACATGTTTAAAAAATTGCCCAGAATTAAATGTGATTATTTTATATACAATTACAAGACCTTTGTGGTTTGTTAGCTTTTAAAACTAAGTTCCTCCTCTTAAAAACCATCTATGGTTTTCTGGAATAACACATATTCACAGGACCTACATTCATTTAGAAGAGAAAAGAAAGAAATCATTTTTACCTGACGGATTTCCCAGTTTACATTCCACTGCTTCATATTTGCAAATCTCCATGTTGTAATTGGATCTCCTGTGGCTATATCTATCCTGATTAACCTATTATATGAGACTCCAAGAACATCATCTTTCTTGCTTCCTTTAAACCTGGAAAAATGATTGTATTCATTAAGAGAGTAAGATCCAATTGGAAACTATTTTGTAACAGAGGAACTTTAGATAAATGATTCTTACTCAAATCTGTCTTTGGAAAAGACAAATGAGCTACATATATTTCTAAACCATTCCACTGGGATTACAAAAGGCTGAGATTGTTCATCAGCAAGTCCTAGTGAAGCATGCCTTTTTATTGTATAAAATATATGAGAAAGAATGACACTGAATTACAAATTCATTCCTTGATGGCACACAAGACCAGACATCAAATACCATTACCCCTCCCCCTTCAAATTCATATCAGAGGAAAGAAGTGCAATGGAAATTCAAGTACACATAAGAAAAAAATAGTATTAAATGAAGTGTAACTTAACTCTTTTTCTTATGCTATATGCCATAATATTTCCTCAGTCTCACCTTTTTACCTTTTTGTGTGTCTACATTTCTAGTATACGTACTGTCTCACTTTGCTTCCACTTTCCTTGTGTTGGCAAAACAGAAAACTATATAGGATGGGGTACAGAATCTCTAGCTCAGTGGCAGCAGCTCTTACTTGTGTCTGAATACTGTTGTGTGTAAACACGATGAATGCTCCCGGCTTAGATATTTTTGGAAAGTTTGATGATCACAAAACCACTGCACTTAAGAGTCTGTCAGGGTACATTATTACATGACATTAATCACCAAATTAAGGTCCATTAATCCACCAAAATAGTAGCAGACTATGTGTGGTGGGAGAAAGGTAGCGATTGGGTAGGAGAGGCAAAAGAAAGAATAAGGGAAACAGTTCGGGAAGAAGGGACTAGCTGGAGGAACAGAAAGCCAGGGGATACCTTCCTTGGGCTAGTAGGATAACTACCTCAAGGTTAGTTCCCCTCTAAAGGAACATAGCTGAATAAGGGAACAGGCTCACTATTACATTACTGGGATGAGTTAAAAATAGGTTATTTCTTTCTTTTCCAACTATAATTTGGGGGCAAGGGAAAAGAAGATGAGAAATAAACTTTAGATAGGACTTTTCAGGAAACAAGATAGGCATAGATCCCCTTTAACTATTCCTGTGAGGGGAGAGTTGTTACAGATAAGGCAAAGGATGAAGTCACATTAAACATATGTTAATTATGCTTTGTGCAAAGCCAGGACTTGAATAGCCAGATTTATCATTGAATAATACACTTTTGGACCCAAAATGAACATTAATGATAATCTAGCCAAACCTCATCATTTTACATGACAGGAAACACAGTCCTAAAGAGGTAGACTGGCCAGTACTAGAATCTAGGCTTGCCTAAATTCCAGTCTAGTGCTTTTTCCATTATGTAACAAGATAAATGACAGGGCAACTACTTGTTTACAGTAGTAATCATAAGATTTCTTTAAATATATGATTCAACTTTCACAAGCACATACCTTTTTAGCAACAGAACCTATTTCATAAAGTCAGGCATTTCTACAGGATTTAGCTGCCTTTTTTTTTTAAACCTTAGGGAGGTCATATTAGTGAAATGTAAAGAACAGTAAACTGGGAGTTGAGATTTAGGTTCTGTTTTAATCTCATTTATGCTATTACCTATCAGTGCTTCTTAAACCATGGGTCATGATAAATTTGACAAGAGTGAAAGGTTTCTGAATGCACAATGACCAAAAATTAACTAAAAATCAAATACATAATGAATCAGGTATTTCTGGCAGTGAGCTAGCCTCAGGTATCATGTAACTTCCCAGAAGCCTTGGTTCTGAACACAATGCATCATACTGTGCACTGCACATTCCCTTGGGCCATTCAATGCCAACAAAAGCTGAGGAAAATTGGAAAAAGTTTAAGAATGGCCAAATAACTGAGCTACAATTTTCTCTTCTCTTAGATAAGGGGAATGCATATGTTTGGAGTCAGGGTGAAATTGAGGTAAGATGGAGGAGACTCCCAGAGTTAAGAATTTGTGATTACCACGAGAGGCCAACTGGGGCCTGATCTAACATTCAACCTGGATTTGGGGAAAGCAAATCTCAAATGGATAAAATTACACAGGGCAAGTCAGCCCAAGAGAGATGGGATATTCAAGAATGAAATTCTGGAGTCATAAAAACAAACAATTCCAATGAGGAGGAAAAACTGGATTTGGTCAAAGAGGGGATCTGAAACGACCTCACCAAACAACCAAGTTTTAAAATAAGGAAAAGTGCAGAAGAGAGAAGCAGGTTCAGTTAACGGAGGGTGACTAGGAGAAGCTCGGAGTGTGAGAAGCTGAAAACATTTTTTTTTTAAGAAAAGGGAAAGTTAGGAAAGTACTTCCTCTTAGGGGTGTATCAGAGGATAGTAACTGGCAGCAGAGAGAAGGCAGTGCTGCTCAACTTCCATTTTGCTTTTCTTACCTCTGCCAAGGAGAAAGGCTTTTGCATTCAAAAAAACAAGAATGGATAACAGAGTTGATAACCAAGGTTAGTCATGAGTTAGTAAGAGAGCTGTCAATAAATTCAAGTCCCCTGGCCCAAATGAACTGCATCCTGGGTTTCTGAAAGAACTGGCAGATATAACGGTTGAACCACTGTTGGGAAGAATTTAAAGATGGGAAGGATTTAAAGATGGGAGAGGTGCTACTAGCTTTAAGAAGAACAAGTGTTGTCCTTATTTTCAAAAAAGAGAGAAAAAGAACAAATTCTGCCAAATCACAGCCTAGCAAACTTAAATTCAATTCCTTGAAAAACTTGGGACTAGATCATTAAAGGGATGGTTTATGAACAGCTAGAAAGGGAAGCCATGATTACAAGGAGTTAGTGTGATTTCATCAAGAACAATTCATGCCATATTATCCTAATTTCCTCTTATGACAGGGTTATTAAAGTATTAAATGAAGAGAATGCAATAGATTCAATTTATCTAGATTTTAGAAAACATTTCAAAAAGTACTATATACCATTCTTGTGGAAATGGAAAAATATGGAATAGATGATTATATAATTTCATAGATTCAGAAATGAATGAACAACCAGACTCTAAGAGGAGATGTTAATGGCTGAATGTCCACAAGGCAGGTTTCCAGTTGGTCTATCAGAGATCTGTGCTTGGGTTTGTGCTATTTAAGATTTTTACTGATTAGCTGAGCAATGGAATAAATAACTCACAGTTGACAAAATTTGAATAGCTAACATATGGGATGCTGGCTAAAAGGTTGGAATAAATCCAATAAAATGAAATTAAATAGTTATAAAGTTTTACATTTGGATTCAAGTATAGGATGGAAGGTATCATTCCACAGCAGTTTATCTTAAAATAACGTATCTTTAAAAATAACTTAAGATAAAAACAATAACTAGGTGTGTTTTAGTGGACTGCTAGTTGAATGTGACTTGTTATAGTGTGATACAAACAAAAACCTAATAAAATCTTAAGCCAATGAGAGAAGCATTGTTTCAAGAAATAAGGAGGTGATCCACTGGACTTTCCGTGTCCTCATCAGACCTCATCTGGAAGATTCTGTTCAGTTCAAGGTGACAGTTAAAGAAGGACGAGGATAAGGTAGAAAGTGTCCAGAGGGACCAACTAGAGTGGTGAACAGTTTAGAGTCCCTGTAACCTGGATATAGGTTGGACTAGATTAAAGGTTCTTTACTTTTTTTTGTGTCATAGAACCCACTTTGGCAGTCTGGTGAGGCATATGGACTCCTCAGAATAATGCTTTTAAATGCATAAAATAAAATATGTAAGATTACAAAGGAAACGAATTATACTGAAATACAATTATCAAAATGTATTTAAAAAAAAACACAATTTCACCAGTCCTAAGGTTAAGAAACTCTGGTCTACTTGTTTCCCAGGACCCAGCTGCAATTCTCCAATTCTGCTGTTCTATAGTACATAATCCCTTTTGGCTTCAAAGTTCTAAGACCATGCTCTGTCTGGTTGGAAAAAGGCACATTGTGACCACTTGATTATATACACATTTATTAGAGGGGATGATTTTTTTTGGAAGGAGAAGGCTGATTCATGGATAATAATGAATATATAAAAAAAATCAATAAAACATTTTTAAAGTCAGAGAAATGTAGTATACAAGGAAAACAAAAATAGTGATTTTGTTAGTATCTTGTTAAAGAGTACACATGTATATTTTTTAGGACAGCTAGGTGGCGCAGTTGATGTAGTTCGGGACCTGACGTCAGGAAGACATCTTCCTTAACTATCTGGTTTCAGACACTTACTAACTGTGTGACCCTGGGCAAGTCACTTAACTCTGTCTGCTTTTGTTTCCTCATCTGTAACATGAGTTGGAGCAGGAAATGACAAACCAGTATCTTTGCCAAAAAAACCCCAAATGGGGTCATGAAGAGTCAGACACTACTGAAATAAGTGAACCACAATATTTCTTAAAAAGCAAATTACAAATAAGAGTATCCAAAGTCACAATTCTCATTTGTTGCTCCTTGTACATTGAAAGGCTTTTGTCAGTGACTGATAAGCCTATAGTAAAAAGTATATTTTAAAAAGTATCGTTTTTTTACTGATACTTCACATGGGTACAATGGAAATAAAGTCCCTAGAATACTGTGTAAAGCCATACCATGAAATAAGAATGCCCTGTCTACTTTACGGTGTCTTCTCTGCCATGCTATGAGGATCAAATTCAGTTCCATAAGTATTGAATCAATAAGATAGTGAGGAGCTACCATTTGCTTTAAGGAAACTAAGAGACTGGACTCTCCTTCCTGCGTACCTTTTAGATATCAGGCTTCTTTAAGAAAAATTAGACCATTTCTAACTTTTAACTACATTTCAGGATTCTGATGCGCTGGATGCTTTATTTTATCACACAGAAGAGTTCTGAGAACTGCCAAAAAAGTTTTGACTCTTAGTGAAAGGGTAGAAGAGAAATTTATCCCAATGGAAAATGAACCAATTTCCCAATATGTCATTTAAAATCAAAGTATATAAGAAAGAAAGAAAATAAACAATGTTATTACCTGACAATGTAGTACGTGAGCCCAAATTCGGGTAAGGACTGCCATGCTTGGATAAAACGGAGCTTAGCTTCAACGAGCGGCATTTGTGCCACATTCTGGTGAGCTTCCAGAATTCGAGCTGCCAACTAGAAACAATGAGAATGGTCTTGAAGACTCCTTAATGGTTGTCATTTCCATCATTAGTTCTAGGATACTCCTCAAGGATCACAAGAATCCCAGGAATGATCCTAAAACCACTTGTTCATTCTTTATTATTTTAAGACACTGAAATCAGAGTTTATACTGGAAGTTAGCAGCTAACACAAGTATTTTCAGATATTATCTACTGATCAGATAGGTAGGTCCTGATGATGTCTTACTATAGGTTTTCAGTGTTACTTCTCTCACTTTCTTTTACACAGCTGCTGACCTGCTCAGATGGAACTGCCATTGTTAAGCCACACTCTCGTCTGCATCCTAGAAGAGTTCTTGGCTGAAGTCTTGGATGTTAGCGTGGCCTTGGGCTTAGGAGTTAGAATCCTCGAGTTCTAGTCCCAAGTACACAATTTGGTAGGTACACAGGGATATGATTTTGGGACTTGGAATTTCCAGACCTGATGTGATCGACCATTTGTAGCAAGAGAATGCAAACTTGGAAGCCAGAGAAGTCCTATGAAGCAGCCATTCATGTTTTGGAATCGGAACCATATTTGAAAGGACTTTGAATTATTAAAAACATAGAAAAGATTTTTGGAAACTGCCTTTTTTCTAGTCTTGAAAATATTTCATGTAGTATGCTGATTAAAAGAGAATTTTCTTGAAGGCCCTTCATTTTCAAGGAACTGTTTCACTTTTGTCTTTATATCACCAACACCTTGCATGTAGCAGGTGCTTTAATAAATATTTGTTGGACTGAGTTACTGATTATATGACCGTTGCCAAGTAAGCCACCTGCATATCTCTCTGCCATACAAGGGTAACAATATCTGTCCATCTTACCTTACAAGAAGGTGTTTTGAGGATCAAATGTATGTGAAAGTGTTTTTTCAAACTCTAAATTCCTGTACAAATATTACTGCTATTTTCCTCACGTTAAGAACAGACTGTAGTGGAAAAACTAATGATGTAAAACAATTTTCATTGAAATGTTGAGTTTTGTTGAGAAGTCTAACCACAGTGAGATGACCAGCACAGAGCATATGACCTTTAAGGAACAATGAGATTTCTATGGGATAAGATTGGGGGATGGGATTTGGAAGTTGAGGAAAAGCATTCCAGACACGTATGCACAAGTAAGAAGATGGAAAAGGGGAGGATAGATTTGGAGGGAGTACTCTTACTGGCGGACACATAATGTGAAAGGGAGTCTTTTAAAATAAGATAAACATGATCTGAGGTTGAGAGTCTGGATTTTATTCACCGTTAACAGAAATAGAAATTAATAGAAATGAAATAGAAATAAATGTGGACTTCAAGTCAAATGGGGGCAAGGGTAGAGATTATTGACAAGAAAGGGTCATTTCTTAACAGGTCAGGACTATTCCTAGAAGATAATCAAGGACTTGTCTATTAGTTGGTGAAAGTAGCCTGAACTGTTTGTTGGTTCCCAAAGTCAAAAGGGGCCTCCAAACCAACGATACTTCAAAATGTATAAATAATACAATGAGTAAGATAAATTCAGTTTAGTAGGAGATAGAATTAGTTACTCTGGGGCCTTAGGGGACAGAGTCTAAGAGCTGAAAGGTACCTTGGAGGTCATTTAGTCCAGCCTATAGGGTTTGAGGTCCAGTGCCTTTCTACTACACTAGAGAAGCCTCAGCAAATTGCTTACCTGGGGGAAAATGTCACTGCTTATGGAAAGAGCTCAGGAGAAAAGCTGCTCTTCTGGGAATGGAAAGAGGGAAAGGAAAGTCCCAGGGAGGGGCACATCAGAGGGGGGAATTCCTGAGAGGATGTCAAGAGAAAAAAGAGAAAACTGAACAGCCTTCATTCCACTCCAAAGTCCTTTCTCCCTCTCCTTGGCTAATGTTTGAGTTTGAGTTTCCCTTTCTGTCCTTCTATTTTACTTAGTGACAGCACATATTATATTTTTGAATCGTCTAAATTTTCTGAGGTGAAGATCCAGGGGCCCTAGGCTGTGCCAACCATGTGATACCTCTACCAATGTTAGAATTACCTGTTTAGACTTATATTTCTTTGCACACCGAGGTGACACAAAGCATTCTGGTTTCATATCCATGCAGTCAGAATCAGAAGGTGACTGTGAAGTTGCATTTCGGTTTTTCATCTTCAGAAATGAAAGAATGTTGTTTACTTCAGGCCAATAGGAGCTGTCTGCCATAGTTTTGCCTTTTGAAGCTAAGATGCAGGCAGCCATCCATCTGGCATACTGATTTTCCTATAATACAAACATGACAAGACCCTAAAATACCATCATATAAAATGTACTTTAGTAGCAGTTTCCCGCCCCCATCAAAGATTTTGTCCTCATCAGTGAGTATTCTTTCTATGTATCATAAAGATATGCTAGTATTGCCTGTACTCTGGCTCCTACTATATAGTAGGTAACCCATACCTCTCACACAATAAAAATAAGATGTTAAAAGAAGGTTATGGGGTAGCCAGGTGGCACCATGGATAGAGCAGCAGCCCTGGAGTCAGGAGGACCTGAGTTCCAATCCGGCCTCAGACACTTACTTACTAACTGGGCAAGTCACTTAGTCCTGACTATCTTAAAAAAAAAAAGAGGCTATAAAAGATCTTTATAAAAGAGTGGTTACAGGGCCAGACTTTGAGTCAGCAAGACCTGGGTTTATGTATCCTCTCTGACACTTAGTGGCTATGTGACAGAGGAAGTCACATAACTTCTCAGTGATGCGGGCAACTTTGTAAGTGTGTTAACTGTAGAGGAAGCACTAACCTGTATTGGCAGAGGGAGTTTCCTCATCAGGATCTCCTTATATCAATAAAATGACTGGTGTGATTTCCCTCCCCCGCTTTGAAAAACTAAGTTACAACTTCCTGTTTTAAGTTACCAACCATTAAATTGCCAACTAAAATTCTGTAGTGTTTATAGAGTTTTAAAATAAGTTACTGGAGCACAAGCAGCTCTATGGTGTTCTGTGTAGTGTCTAGCACCACACCTAGGATACTACCAGCACTTAAATAAATCAATGACTGAGTATAGATAGATAAGAAAAAACAACAGGTGTTTGAAAGTACTCCTCATCTACACGTTTGCTTCCCTTTCCTTACACTGCCTGCTCTTTTTAGGAGACATAAATTAAACTAATCAGCTTGTTTGATATTTGCTACCTTTGTAGTTCCACCCACTGACCCTATCTTGTCTGAATCTTACTACAGGGTAAGGCAACCAATGGCACAGGGATAATGAAAAGTGGACTCTATCACTGCTTGCTGTATAGACACTTCTGTTTTCTTTCTGTTCTAAGCTTTGAAGGTATGAGAGAGAAGGGTGAGAGGAATAGTGGTTAGAGGCCAGAAGGACCTGAACCATAACCATGAATCCCCTCAAAACATTAGCAGCACATAGGTAAGAAAATCCTTCATTTGCTAGGATCACTGGTCCTTAGGTTAAACAACTAAGATTTATTCAGTTTCACCTTTTTTACTCACATTGTCACACCTCAAATATACTTCATTCATACCATCAGCAACAGGGATTAGCAACTTGATTCCAAACTTTCTCCCTGATACGTTTACATCAGGTACAACTTCACAGCCTAATGAGAAAGGGCAGGGAAAGCAGTTGATTTCTGAGGAGTTACTTTTATGCATTAAGAAAAGGGTGTGGATTATTAATTAGGGAGTTTCTCATCAGTTTAGTCATGCCGTAGATCCTAATATCACCCAAATTTATTTGATCTCCTCAATCTTCTATGACTGAAATCTCTTGGTCGTGACATTATCCTACCCTTTTAACTCTTTTTATACCTGCTCTTTTCCAAGATGCTGATTCCTTTGGGAAGAAATAGGCGGATTACAAATTTCTGCTATTTAATGTCAACTGGGCCCTCTCTATACATTAATCCATTTATACATCAATTATTTACTATTCCAAATCCAAATCCAACTTTCTCTCACTAAATCCCCAATTTGCTCTCCTAGTAAGTAATCTCTACTTAGCTCCTATTTTACTTTAAAAAACTGAGGCTATCACATCAGTGACCTTCCCTCAAGGTCCTTTTAAATCTGTGTTCTTACTCATGGCCCTCTCCATCCATTGAGTCTAAGAGGGCAAGATGGCCCTCTTTGTCCTTATGCTTTGTGACCATGAAATATTTGGAAATGTGAATTATCATCATTCAGTGTCTTTCTCTCTACTGACTCCTTTTTGTCAACAAACATATGCAGTACTCTTTTATTAAAAAAAGAAAAACCTTTCCTTGATTCTGCTTCCCAGTCTAACATATTTTTCTTCTTCCCATTCACTGCCCAACTTCTAAAAAAAGAAGCCTATGTTTACTATTTCTACTTCCTTCTCAGCTTCTTGTAACCTGGCTTCCACCCTTACCATTCTATTGAAGTGGATTTCTCCCAGGACATTAATGACTTCTAAATATAATGACCCCTCATTGATTTACTGCCCTCATCTTTCTTGATATTCCATAGCACTGGATGTTGTAGATGACCACCTTTTTCTTGGTACTTTCCTTCCTCCCTCGGCTCCCCTGATGCTATACTCTCCTGGCTCTCTTACTTTTCTGGTCATTCTTCTGTCTTTTTTTGGGTCCTTGGCCCTCTCCTCATCCTCACCCTCATTTATTCCTATGTCTTCATTTAACACTTTTATGCAGATTACTTTCAAACTGACATCCATTCTTCCCCATTCTCAGCTCCAATCTCACATCTTTTTGCTGAATATACCTCAAAACATGTCCAAACAGAACTCACACCATCCTCTTATAATTGGCTACATCCCCTCATTCTACTGATAGGGTCATTATCCTTCTAGTTATCCAAGTGCATAATCTTAAATTCTTCTTTAGCTCGTTTCTTTCCCTTATCCCTCAAATCCAATCACTTGCCAAGTCCCATAGATTCTCCTGTGATGCTCCTGGCATCTCTCCACTCACATTTATAGTTGCCTTAAATTAAAATTCCTATTTCTACTCACCTAGACTTTATAATAGCCTCCAACCTTCGGTCTAACTCCTCTATAGTCTATACTTAATACTCCTGCTAAGGTAATCCGTTCGGATCACATCACCTCTTTATTAAAAAGCCAGCACTGGCTCTCTATTTCCTCCTCAGATTCTCAGTAAAATATAAACACTTCTGATTCTGACTCTCAAGGTCAGTCAGTCAATAAACATTTATTAAGCACCTACTATGGGTCAGGCTCTGTACTAAGTATTAGGGCCACAAAAAGAGATAGAAGACTGGTCTTCCACATTTTTACCCCAACCTCAGTGTTTATTTGTATATCATGACTTCTGCTAAACTGTATAATTTAATCTCTGTTCTCCATTTTTGCCTTACCCTTTGCATATTCTGTTTCCCCATGCCAAGAATGTATTTCCCCATTGCTGTCTGTTGAAATTCCTCCCTTCTTTCAAGATGAAATCAAGAGACACCTCCTTAAATCTCTTTCTCTGATCCTTTCATAACTTGCATATGAACTCTCCCTTTCAAATTTCTTATGACATTTTTGTCAAAACTTTGTGTTTTCCTCCTCCCCTTGTATCAATTATTTCACTTTAAAACTCCTTTCATTACATTATAAGCCTTTTAAGATAAATATTTGTATTTTAGCTATTTTTATATTGTCAGTATCTAAGACACAGTACTTGGTACATAGGAAATACTTAATATTTGCTGAAATAAAATATCAGATCTTTCCTCAGGTTTTTCTTTTGAAACATGGAGCAGAGAAAACAGATTTTCAACGTGTTTTTTAATCAGAAGAGTCATTAGTAATTGATTGACAAAGCAAAATTATTCATTACCCTACTATTTGCTTCAGATATATTAGCAATTTGTTAGTTTGAGACTGTTGACTTTAAATCATATACCCTACTAAAAATATAAACTCTAAAATAAATCAAGCACAGTTTATTTTCATCTAGTATGGCAAGGAAATGGATTCTTATGATTAATCAAAAATTTAAGTTACCAGTTATTATTCATTCATTTGACAATTATTAAGAGTCAACTTCTTCCCTAGTAGGGAGGAAGGTATCACATATGCCATACATGAATTACCAGTTTTCAGACAGACTGAAATGCAATAAAAACACTTACTGCTAAAATTATTCCGAATTAAATGTAATCCTTAATCAAAAGGCACTTCCGGATCTTGTAGGACCTTAGCATCACTGTTAGGAACATCTAATATTTTTCTCTAGATGAATGGAAATACTGATTAATGGAGAGTTTTTAATGAATAAGATGCTAGATTGAAGAATTTATAGTACCATAATAAAGGCTTATTCTATTTGTGGAATGGGACCTTGAAGCAGATTATATTTGGGGTATGGGATAGAACATATAACTCACACTCATACAAAATAATTCTATCAATGGACTAAATATCCTAGTTTCCAAGACCCTTCTACCTTTAATCTGTTAGATTAATCATGATAATTCAATTTTCCATTACATATTCTTACCTCTAAGATGTAGTCTTTCAACTGGTTCCCCTTGTTCAAGATCCTTATTTTTAAAGTAGGCTATTGAGGTGTCTTTAAAGACAAACCAATATTGTTTGAAAGTTTTTAACGTTAGTTTTTTGGACCTGAAAATGAAAGTATAATAGTTTAATGGCTCCAAGAAAAACAAATGCACATATAATTTTGAATAGTATACTAAAAAAAAGTTACTCTCCTCTAGTGTTTCTTTCATACAATTTATAACATATTGAATCATTCTGAAATTTGAGGACTACAAAATTTAGAGATGGAATGAGGCCATTTAGTACAGCACCCTCATTCAATGGATGAGGAAACTGAGGGCTAGATAGGTTGAATACAAATTTTCCGACTCTAAATAGTATTCTTTTTTAACTATATATGGCTGCCTACTAATTTATTTAGAAAAACTTGAAATTAGGTTTTTGCATGAAAATGCAGAAGCCTGGTAACTTTCAGAACAGTTCTTACATAGAAAATAATATTCACGTTAACAGTACAAAACTTGGTTTGATGGTCATCACAAAAATGAAGGAGTTTGCTAGTTTCTACTTGACACATTTAAGAGAAACTATAAAAAAAATTTGGTTAACAATGGAAATTACCTTAGCTTAAAATGAAATTATTTTCAATTAATAATTAATTTTTAGAAGGTAGCACTAGTCAAGATTTGAACATTTCAAATTTTAAATGAAGACTTGTTCTGAAAAGTCATTAAGCAAGGGCCAATAGCCCTTAGACTCCTGAGGCTCACCAGCAGTATGAAGTAGTGCTGGTAAGTTAAAGAAAACTGGAAAAGAAACAACAGAAAGGAGAAACGTGAGAAAGTTAGTAGGAGTAACATACAACGACAAAAGGAAAAATACTACCAATGGTTGCTATAGAGGTTCTTCTATGTACTGGAGCTTGTAAATGTCCCTATTTTCCAAAAGATCTATGAAACAGAATCTGTCAAGCATAGGCCAGTGACCTTGATTTTTCATTCCTGGCAAAATTCTAGAACATATATGTATGTGTGTGTGTGCATGCATGCATGCACACACACACATACATATAATTAAGAGTTAATGAATATTTTAAAGAGCACAGGTGGTGATCATGCAGCACTCACATAGCTTTATTATGAATTGATCAAGCCCCAGTCTCATATGGTACAGTGGAAAGTGGGTTGTATTTGAAGTCAGAGTTCCTGAGTTAAAATTCTAGCTCTGCCATTTACAACTTGTGTGATCTCAGGCTTGTCCAACTCATGTAACCTCTCTGGACCCTAACTTATGTATAATGAAAGGTTTAGGCTATTTGTCCCCTCAAGCTCTAAATCTGTGATTCTGATAAATCACTTGCCTATATTTTAATAAGGCATTTGATAAAAGTTTCTTATTTTTGTGGGAGGATGTGGAGAAAAATAGGACATATAATTGTATTATTATGTGAATTTAGTACTTATTAAATGGCTGGATCTCAGGAGCAGTCATTAATGGTTCCATGTTAATTTGAGACAGTCTCCAACAGAGTGTCCCAGAGATCTGTCCCTCATCCTATGCTGTGATATATTTACTAATGAGTTGGATAAAGGCACGAATGGCTTCTAATCAAATGTACAGATAATACAAAGATGACCAAATCCAAAAGGATCTTCACAGGGTAGAGTAATATTGTGAATCTAGAAAGTTTCTCTTAGAAAGTTTTTCTTCAAGTTCTCTTATAAAAATCTGCTATGTAAATTATATAGAAATTGAACACAAATATTTCAGAACAAGTGCCCTCTCCCAATAGATAATAGTTATTATGGATAGATAGTTCATAAAAGAGAAACTATCAATAATTTTGTGGAAAAAAGTCTTCCAAGTCACTAAAAATAAGAGTAATGTAGATTAACAGAATTCTGAGGTTTACCCTGAGGTGCTATCAGATTGGCAAAGATGACAAAATTGGAAAATGTTAGTTGCTGGAGGAGCTGTGATAGGACAAGCAAATTGATGCCCTTTTGGTGGAGTTGGGAATTGATGAAACCACTGAAAAAAGCAGTTTGGTACTCTAGCCAAAAAAGTCACTAAGAGGTATAAAACTGCTGCCCTGGCAACACCAAAGAACGCCAAGAGGGAAAGAACAAAATATATGTTATTGTCACACACACACAATATACATACACATTGTGTATCCACTTACACAAAAGCATTTATAATAGTGATTTCTGTTATAGTTTAAAAAACAAATTTACACACACACAACCACAACTGAAAACAAAGTGAATTCCCATCAATGGAGAAATGGTTGAACAAATTATGGTACATGATTGTAATGGAATCTTTCTGAAGGAAAAAGGGAGTATTCAGGGCAACAAAGGTGGGACTTGTCCATAACGCTGCAGAATCAAGAGAGCAGAAATAGACCTTATACAATGACTACAATATTATAAAAGAAAACAGTTGCAAAAGACTTAAAAACGATGTTCAATATCATGACTATTCATGACTGGAGAAGGCTGATGATCATCTGTGTACCTCTTGCCACAAAGGTGATTCTAGGGGTGCAAAATGTGATGTACAATTTCCAACAGGACCAATGAGTGTGTAAGTTTAGTTTAGCTACGCTTGATTGTTACAAAGCAGGGCCTGTGATAGTGATTCCTAAAAAGGTCAATAAAACATCAAATACTCATGTATGTATGTATGTATATATATAGATATATACATATAGACATATATATATGTATGTATGTATGTATGCGACAATGGATAACATTTATATAGTATTTGCAATGTGCCAAGGACTATAATAAGTGCTTTACAATTATTATGTCCTTGACATCCCTGGAAGATAGGTGCTATTACCATCCCTATCTTACACATGGGGAAACTGAGGCAAACTGCGATTAAATGACCTGCCAGTGGTCATACTTATGTCAGTCACTGCATGAGGCTCTATGTAAACTCAGGTCTTCTTGACTCCAGGCCTGGCACTCTATCCACTGTGCCACCCAGCTGCCCCTACATACCCTTATAGCTGCCTCTCTGTGAAAGTAGAAGGAAGTTCCCAGGGGGACACAGACAACGAGGGCAATGTTAGAACTACCTTGTGAAATTTTATATATGAAAAACAAAAACAAACAAAAAACCCCACTAAGCTCCACAGTGTTCATAAGCAAGTCTCCATCTGTATTCTTTACGTAAGAAAATGTTTATATTTGTTAATGTCTGTCATGTTCATTGTGATATATTTTTTTAAAATAAAGATTAAACTAAGAAGGATAATTATTAAGTCTTATATTTGGTTTAAAAAAATTCCAACTTCATAAGTATAAGATAGGGGAGGGATGATAAGGTAGCACTTAATCTGAAAAAGATTTGGGGGTTTTAATAGAGTAAACTCAGTATGAGTTAAAAGCATGATATGGCAGCCAAAAGATAAAACTAATATGGTATTAGGCTGAAGTAAGAGAAGTAGAAACAGGGAGGTTACAGTCCTGCAGTGCTACAATATAATCAGGCTACCTCTGTTAAATGGTATCAGTTCTGAGAGGGCCATTTCAGGACGGACAAGGATAAACAGGTGCAGAACAGAGCTGATGCTTCTGGTCCCAGAGCATTTGGGTTCGAATGCTGGCTCTGCTCCTAACTTCCTCAATGACCTGGCTTCCTTAAAATCTCAACTAAATCCTAACTTTTATAAGAAGTCCTTACCAAGCCCTCCTAATTCCAGTGCTGTTCCTTTGCTAATTATTTCCTATTTATCAGATTTGTAGCCAACTTTGCATATATTTATTTGCAAAAGAGCAGGAACTATCTTTTGCCTTTTTTTAGTATTGTCAGCACTTAGTACAGAGTCTGGCACACAGTAGACACTTGAAAAATGTTTACTGACTAACTTAACTTCTTTAGGTGAGTTTCTTCTTTCTTTAAAATTAGAGGTGTAAAATGTTCAAGGTCTCTTTAAACTCTAAACATGATCCTATGGTACTAATGCAGAGCGGGGTCAAGAGCCTGGAGAACATGTCCCATGAAGACCTACTGAAGAAAGTGGGAAAGTTTAGCCTGAAGAAGAAAAGATTTGGTGCGCATATGATAGTTTTCTTCTAATATTGGAATGTACCACTTAGAAAAGGGATGAAATTTGTTCTGCTTGGTCCTAAAGGGCAGAAGAAGGATGAAACTGGCAGATACTTCCTTGAATACAGGTAATACTGTGTCAACAGAATTCAAGCTCTTTGAAGGCAGGGATGGCTGTATTTTGTGTGCGTGTATGTATGTATGTAGCAGGGAACTGCGCTATAAAATAGGTCCTTAATATATACTTGTTAAATTGAAGTTAAAAAGAAGCAAATTAAGCTTTAACATAAGCAGAAACTTCCCAACAATTATAGTTCCACCAAAATGAATTAGGAAGCCAATGGTCCCACTTTCAATGGAAGTCTTCAAGAAAATACCGAATGGATATGTTGTTGGGGAGATTCTTGTTCACAATATAGGACAGATTTTTGAGACTGAAATGTTGTGACACTGTGACTTGTTTTCTTTTTCCTTTTTCAGTCTGGACCCATGACTTTATCAACATAGGAAACTCAGGCCAAGAAATTTATGTCTACTGAAGCACCTGTCCTTTCTACCTCATCCTCCTCTATAGAGATTAGCTCTCTAACCACCTTGAATCACTATCTCATAATTCTCTTACTACCAATTAAATAAAAGGTAAATGTTTTGGGTTTTTTTATAATCTAAATCTATAATATGGCTAAAGAATATGGCAAACTAATATCTAGAGAACTGAGTTTCTAATTACATATTTGTTTTTCAACCTATTTGTGAAAAAGGGGAAAATTCAGGATCATGCCTATAAAAATTCATGGCCAGAATCACAAAATATTGTCTGTGACTGATTCAGTACCAGAAATGCAATATAAGGAAACGCCCTTTGAACACTTGTGTTACATTTATATGTTATCATTCATTGAACATTTTTTTGAAAGGCTTTCCTCTGCCCTTTGCCTTGGTTATAAACAACCTGCTAGTGTTGCAGTGAATTTTTTTTTTTTGAAGTTAAGCGCTCTAAGTCTGTTTGCTGAGAAAAATCAACAAATCATAACATGGCATAAGTAACTGATATAACTTCAAAGAAGTTTCACTTCTTTCATCTTAACACTCCTTCAGCATTATCACAGACTTGACAATCATTTCTTTTATAGGAAAAACTTCCTGACAACCTAGCAAGTCTTTTAAGTAGGATGACAGTGAAGGCTATCTGAATTCAAAGACAGATAAAATCATACCGCTCTCTGAACTGCAATGTTCACCCCTTTCTACTGCAGTCTTCATTTCTCAAAATTAAGGCAAAACCTTTTATGTAACTAATTTTGATCACTTATTATAGTAGGACTGCCACTTATTAAAAATTATTCCAATTGTGTCAAACTGAAAAATACCGAAAGGGGTAGCACGAAAGCTCAAAGCACCACAGTGATTTTATCCCCTAATTGTGGCATATAGCCCCTAGATCCATTTGGGGCCTTGATTGGTTCTCAGGGGAAGACACAGTTGATGATTCATCTTTGTTAATATGGGGCTGGATTTAGACATTAAAGATTTTCTAAATTATAAACCTTGATTACCAATGATTTCTCGGTTCTTCTATGTAACTGTCTTAGCTACTCACCTAAATAATCTGAGATAATCTGCAAGCGTTGGTATGTCTGTAATGTCCTCCTGTGGAGAAGAACACAGTTTTTTATCAGCAGTAATTTTATGAGGTAGACTTTTTTACACAAGTTAAAAAACACTCAATAGGTAAGCAAGGTTAAGGAAAAAAGTAAATTTTAGAAATATTTTTCAAAATGACTCAATAATTGCTCAGTATTTCTAAAATTCTGTTTTTAAATGATCTCTAAATTATGTAGGAAATCAGCATCAGTGGATCAGATTAATATCAAGAAACAAACTGTTCCAAGTTCATTTCACAATGTAAGTACATCTTTAAAAATTCAAGTCTATTGTTTAACTTCATAGAACAATATCCAAAGACCAAGCAACTCAAAACACACTGCTATCTCATGTTTTCTTTTCAATGTAGGCAATATGTGAGAAGCAATGCTAGTTATAGAAGCAGAGACCCAAAACTCTAGAGTCAAACAGAAGTTTCTCTGACATTTAAAACTTTTCTCAGCTTTCCTCCTTTTACCTTTCTGGTTTTCTTAAACACTACTGTCCTCTACACACTTATGGTCTAGCCAGCCTCAAGGCCTATGTGTTCTTCTTCATACACTGGCTCTCCCCCACACACAGAATATGCTCTCTCTTCACCTTCACCTTTTAGAATGTCTGGTTTACTGCAAGACTCAAATCACACAAACACTTTGTATATCAACGGTTTTTAACTTGAACTTGTTTTATTTTATTTTCAACAATATTTTGATAACTGTACTTCAACAAGGACACTTAAGTAGCTTAGTGGATAGCATGCCTGGAATCAGGGAGACTTTTCTTTCTGAGTTTAAATTCAGTCTCAGACATCTGTGTGACATTGGGAAAGTCACTTCACTGTTTGCTTCAGTTTTCTCATCTCTAACATGAACTGGAGAAGGAAATTGCAAATCACTCTAGTATCTTTGCCAAAAAAAAAAAAA
>CM053769.1:231808354-231871287 GCA_028658325.1 Potorous gilbertii | reverse complement strand
AATTTCTACAGGAAGAAAATGTTTCACATAAGCAGGTTATGTTTAGTATATATGTAAGAACTTGACTCATCTGGTATTTAATATTAAAAGGCACTTTTAATTCGCCTCCAAAATTCTGCAGATCATTTGCAATGGCTACTGACAAAAAAGGACAGCAGTATGCGAGCTGTGGGACTCAAAGACTCAGGATACAAAGGGCTTCTCTCCAGCTAGGAAGTTGTGGCAGGCCATGTGACAGGGTTACATATCAGCCATGTCTGATTCAATCACAATTTGCAGTTATTGTGCTATATCAATTACTCAAACAGGTATTTAATGAATGTTTGCTTTGGCTCAGCATGGTGTAAGATACAGAAAATGTATCAGTACAGTCCTCAACAATGGCTAGCAGGACAGACACCACCACCACCAGGTATGAAACAAATGGGACAAGTTCAATCCTCAAGAACATGCATGGTATTTCCTAGAAATATTCAAGGTTTTCTTTATTTTCAATAAATTTTTCATCTTTTACTAGAAATAGAAGAGCACATCAAAGAAAAGAGTGCTCAGCATGGGCTACAAAAAGCAGAGAGAGTGTTTTCAGAAAATGTCAGGCTTTCAAAGATAAATGGGATTTCAATAAAAGGGAGGAGAGAAGAAACTGGAAGACGCATGTGACATCTACTAAATTCTAGCTAAGAGCTGGTTATAATGGTCAAACAAAATACAATGTGGAAATGTAAAACACTAAACATTTTATCATTCTAAAAATAGTATTGCTAAATAGGTACCGAGACTATCAGTTTATTCTGACTATAATTTTTTAATGCTTGGAATTTATGCTTTGACATTTGAATGTGACCAAAAAATAGGATCTTACTTTGGGATTCAAGTCAAAGAATGTGTAGTATTTAAAGCGTAACAATAGTTTCTCATCTTCCTGTATGCCTTGTTCCATAAGAGAGCGGGATGAATCTAGCCAACTGAAAAAAGAAAACAATTGAGTTACAAAATAAATTAATTTCATGGGATCATAAACGAAGCTAGAAAGGACATTAGGAGGCCATCTAGTCCACACTCCTACCCCTCAATGTATAGATGAGGATACTGAGGATCAGAGATGTTAGTGATTTGACCAAGGAAACAGCTGAGGCTAGATTTGAACTCAACTCCTTGGATTTCAAATCCACTCTTTTTTCACTGTACCATGGCTCCTTCCTATACTCAGATCCTTGAAATAAAGTCACTGTGCAAGAATGATTGAAGTTAAACTAGTAAGTGATAAGGAAGACTACTTAGCAGTAATAACTTAGAATTGTTTTCAATTCACAATTTTCAAGAGATTTTTACATAAATTAGTTCACTGATCCTTATAAAAATCCTGTGAGGGAGGCTGGGCAGAAATTTTCATCTCCATTTGATGGTTGATGAAATTGCAGTTTGAAGAGGTTAAATAAAATATGACTTTTCCAAGATCCTAGATTAGTGAAATTGGGTATAGAATTTAGGACTTCACTTCCCCTATAATGCTCAGTTCACAAACTGTATCTTATTTCTTAGAGTAAAAAACAAAGGACTATATATAGGCTTCCAGAAATAGTAGAATGCTTATTATATAATCAAAAGAGGCAGGTAGATGGTGTAGTAAATAAAACACTGGGCTTTGAGTCTGGAAGAGCTGAATTCAGAGCCTGCCTTGGACACTTACTAGTGATATGACCCTAGGCAAATCACTTATCCTCTGCCTCAATTTTCCCATCTATAAAATGGGGATGAAGACAGCACCTATCTTTCAGAGTTGTTGTAAGGATAAAATGAAGTAGTATTTGTAAAACATTTTGCAAACCTAAAAAGTACTATATACGTTGTTGTTGTTGTTAAATACTATACTTAGATTCTCAAACAAATTTGTGATCTGCTTCTGAGTATGACCCCCTCCAATGATGGAACTGCCCATCCACGCCTGTTCATCCTGTATGTTTTCCCATAAGTTCACCACAGTGGGACTTCTGCATTCCTCACTTTTACTTCACATTCTGAGGATATCAGTGGAGCATCTGGATTGTCTGGCTGTTATTCCTTGTTCTGTCCATGTGACAAGCCCTCTTTTTTTTTTTTTTTGGCTAAACTGTTTCCCTGATGACATCCAGTTCTCCCAAGTTCCTTATCTATTATCTGTTACAAGTTGTTCATATTAACTCAAACCATTAAACAAACAAAAAAATAGCATAAGAAATCATCCATAAAGAAATGGCTTTGAAGACAGCCTTTCAGGAACAATGTGAACTTAGAAATTCTGCCATGGCTTTTCTTCCACTTCAACCACAGACATATAAGTAGAAAGCAATATTCAAGTTGGGTATGTTCAAGTTCATTAAATTTTTAAATTTACTTATCCAAATTCCGACCTTCATCTCAAAATTAGCATTTATTTTTTTTAAAAGTACCCAGAACCCCAACATAAGCATTTATATTACCATGCCAATTCCAGCTTACAATGGTACAATGAGGAGAAATATCCTTACCCTGCATTAAGTTTGGCTTTATCAACTAGAGACCGAGGCTGGAACATTTCAGCAAGTGTTTCTGGTGACCGACTGGGTTGGCTGAAAGCAAGGATGTTACAACTTTGTTCTGTCAGAGGACTATCACTGAACCAAGTAATGGTAGAAGAAACAGGTGTTCCATTGACAGGATCATAAATAGGAGTCACTGTTTTACTGTATAAGCCAGGACTTGCTATAAGGCAAATAGAACACAAAATGTAATATGGAACTTAGAGGTAACAACAATCTAAGGTTATACCTCATTAAAAACAATATCAAATCACTAATGCTACAGTTTGGAGGGAAGCTTGACCTGTGGTGGTACTGTTGTAAGAAACTCCCAATAAAAAAATTCTTTCTACTGCTGCAAATGGTCAACTGTTTTGCAATTTATAATCTGAGAGACAGTCCAGGGTCACTTAGAAGTTCATGGCCATATAGCCAATGTGCCTCAGAGACTGGAACAGAAGCCAAATCTTTTTAAGACCAACTATCTATTGTACCATCCTATTTCACCAAAACAAATTTCATATTTCAGTATGAAAATATTTAATAAAAATAAAAAATGTGCACAGTCATTATGAATCACGGTCCTTAAGCACTTGTAGATAAAAAGCATTTATAGGGTTTATGGACAAGTATAGATACTTCTGAGATAGCTCCTGAGAAGACCTGTGACCCAGAAGTTGAAAAGGTCTTAAGTTAACTCACCCAGATTCAGAGCAGGGGGAACAGTCCCTATCTATTAATTTAAAAAGGAGAATTTACGATGCCAGTAGAGACTTTCAAGTCTCTCTTCCAGTTACATACCATAATCATTCCAGATAAATCCTTTAAATTACATACTCCCTTCCTGAAGATAGTACTCAGCATGTGTTAATAACTCACCTGGCTTTGGTTTACATAGGGGAGCTACAGAACCTCTCCTCCCTTATTTCTAGGAATAAATATTGCCCAAGTAGCTAGCCCCAGTGTTGTAAGGGAAAGAGACTTGTTCATTTTATAATGGTTAAACAGTAAATAGGACCTCTTTGAAATTTTTGATTCGTGTCTCTCCAATTAGTAGATATGCCACAGAATTTATCTGTAGATTGTTAGCAAAATAATAGTGCTTTAATAAGTTGTCAAGAATGCTTTAAAAAAAAACTTAAGAGAAATTTTCAATAAGCTTATTTCAAAGATACTAGGATATTTCCTAATTAGAGTATTTTTTTCTAGTGTAGGAAAGGACAAGAATAATTTTTTTCTTGATTATAAGAAATATCGTAAACATAAACACAGAGCTACTTTGTAGTCTTACCTGGAGACCCTGAAATGGTTACAGAGTTGTCTAAATTTAAAATATCTTCTATTATAGGCTCTCTGTTATTCTTTTCTTTTTTCTTTTTCTTTTTAAAATAATCATCTGATGGTTTCAACAAAGAGAGCTCTTCTGATCTCCTAATATCTTAATAACAAAGAAAAAAATATCAGTATCATTCAAGACTTTAAGGCAATAATAAATATAAAATTTTGTTCCTTCCATGTCTAGCACCACCCAACCTGACTAACTTTATTTCGTAGTTTCCTCCAAATATTCAATGTTCTAATAAAACTGGACTCTGTCATCTAACACCTTCTGAATTTTCCTGTCACCATGCTTTTGTTTATACCATTTCCCTCCCATACTGCCCTAATAACTTTTTAAAATTACCATCTAGCCCAATTCAAATGTCTGCCCTTTCATGAAACCTGACAGTAAAGAGTAACCTTTTTTCCTCAATTTTATACATTCGCATTAATACTTCTCTAATGCACTTATGCATTATTTCATACTAATTACTTGTATTAGTTTCACTTTTAACTGTACCGTAATATGTATGAGGGCAGGAACATATTTGTATCTTGCTTAACAATGACAACAGTGACAGTAGCCCTGTATATGCCCTAGCACCCAGTGCATGCTCTGCTCTTACACAACCGATCTTTTAATAAAAGCTTACTGAGTCAAAACCATTGTAGCTCAGAAAATTCTTAAGCAGTAAATGATTTTAAAAAAAATTTTGGTAGGAAAAAACGAAATAAAGACAAGTAAAGAGATTTGCAAGAGGTTACCCTATGCTGTGAAATGAATCAGAGTGAAGATAAGGTAATTATCTACTCAAATAACATGGCTAACTGAACTGCATAATTCAAAGCAGAAATAATTGGGTTGAATACCAAATCTCCATTGTTAGTTTTTTAAAGAATAGCTGAGAAAATAATGACCCAGAACTAGACATGAAGCCTTTTGATTTGCTCTAAAATCAAGAATTATTCACTCCTTAGTTAAGTGAGGAAAGCATTCTATCCCGAATGATTTCACCCCCACCCTAACAATAAGAAAAGCTCCAAAGACTTAGTGTGTCCCTTGAAAGGTCACTCAGTCTGTCCTTTCTCTTTTAATCAAGGGTTTACTTAAACATTCACAAGTTGCTTTTTAAGGCTAGTTCTTCAGTGGGTACTGTTGATCTAGGCCTTCATAATGAACAAGGAATTTAGAATTGTACTCTCTGCTACATAGTCATTAGAAATTTAAAAAAAAAATATGGATAGTATATATATATTTTCATTTCTCCCTCTCAATTATAAGAAAAAGAAATGTCATAGTACCTTAAACCAAACATCCTAATTCAACTGCGTATTTATAGTGATTTGGCATCAATTATATAAATGGGAAGACAGTTAAAGCCAATACTAAATACAACCCTTCAGAACCACCACAAACATGATTTTAGGAAACAACTTCAATTCATCTCATTGTTTACTGACCCTGCTATTTTCTGTAAGATTTTTAACTTACCGGAATAGATGTAATATGCAGTTTATTCAATAGTCTTTTCAAGTATAGGTACTGACTCATTTGTATGTTACTAAAAACTAGAGGATATTTCGTATGTCTTTTACTTATCTATATGTTGCAAAGAATTTTTAGCATGTCATTATTTTATTATTGAAATAAATAGTATAAACTGGTATATTTTTTTTAGAGGCTCTTATATATGGTTCTTTGTTTAACCGGAAAATATGAAGATGTCTATCTTCATGGGAGGATTCCCCCATCTTTGGTGGATCCTTTTGTAATGAAAGAGCATCTGTGTAAAATTTATACCTCTTGGAGGGCCTCTGGTTTTGCCTTTTTAAAATTGTATCCTTTGCAGTGAGAAAAGTACCTGGCACATAATAAGTGTTTAATAGTCAGACATATGAACTTATAATTTTAAATTTGTCTGTCTCAAAGCCCTTTGGGATGGTTTAATAAAAATTCCATTAATGACTTCTGTAGACAGAGCTATTTAATGGAGCCAAGTGCTGATGAAGCAACTAGGATATTACAACATATCAACACAATAAAAACATATCTACCATATCAATAGTGATGAGTGATTAGATAGAATATAATTGCATTAAATGTGATAGTGATGCTAATATGGCCTAGGGAAAGGATTTTCTTTTTTTTCCCTTCATGGACGTCTCATAACTTTTTAGAGTTGGAAATCTGGCGTTAAGATAAGGATAAAGCTTCATGGAAATTAAGTCCAATTTATTTTCATTCTAGTTCCATTTATTCTGAACAAAAACCATTGCCTGGTTGGTATATTTTAATGTAATTGACAGTTTCTATTAAAAGTGTATTTAATACTAAATTAACAATTCAATGGAAAAACCATTGTAGTATTGTCCTTACTTACTGTCAGGAACAGTAAGTAAGGACAATACAGCCATATCAAGGAATATGTGGAGGGAAATAAAGCATAAGAACATCAGAAAGATAGGAAGTGGCCACATTGTGAAGGGCTTTAAGTAATAAACAGAAAACTGTTATTTGATCCAAGAAGTAACAGGGAGATATTAAAATTTATTGAATGGGGCAGAGGGGGAAGAGATATAGTTGGAAAATAACTTTAACAACTGAGAGAAGGATGGATTGGAGAGAAGAAAGACTCAAAGCTAGGAAACCAACAAAACTACTGCAGTAGTCTAGGCATGAAGGATCTGTACCAGGGTGGCAGCTATGTAAGAAAAGGGGACATATAAGAAAGATGTTTTGAAGGTAGAAACCTGAAGACCTGGCAGTACACTGCACATGTTGAGAGAATGTGAAGATGGTTTTGCCTTAACAATAAACAGTAAAGTTTAGAAGATGATAGAATTTATGGGGAAATACAGGTTCCATCTTGGATATGCTGAGATTGAGTTGCCAGTGGGACATTCAGTTCCCTATATTCAAAAGAAAGTTAGTGATATGAGACTGGAGCTCAGAAGAGAAGTTAGGGTTGGATTTAGAAGGCTGGAAATCATCTGTATGTAGAGATAATTATTGAATTCATGGGAGAGAAGATTTCCAAGAGAGCTTGTATAGAGATGTTGACAAACTAAGGGCCAAACACCTGTTTTAATACAGTCTGTAAGTGAAGAATGGTTTTTATACTTTTAAATAGCATAAAATATTATTTAAAAATGTAAAGAAACTCTTCTTAGCTAGGGCTGTGTGAAAACAGTGGATTTGATCCATAGGACAGCTTGCTGATCCCTGGGATAGAGGAATAAGAGAAAAGAACTGAAAACAGAGCCTTGGGGAACTCCACAGTTATTGGGCATGAATCTAGATGAAGATCTAGCAAAGTAGACTAAGAAGGAATGGTCAGTCAGGCAGGAGGAGAATAAGGAGAGGACAGTGTCGCAAAAACCTAGAGAGGAGCAAATATCCAGAAGAAAAGTGTTATAGATAGTGTCAAAGACTACAGAGAGTTAAAGAAAGATGAAGATTCAGAAAAAGCCATCAGATTTGGCAACTAAGATATCTTCGGAGGGTGGAATTTCATTTGAATGATGATGTCAAAGGCTGTCAGAATAGAGTGAGAGGAAAGAACTGACGACCCTAATTGTAGATGACTTTGTCAAGGAGTTTCGTCACAAAGGAAAGCTATATGACACCTAGCGGGGATGATTAGATAAAATGAAAGTTTAAGGATGGGGGTGAAATTTGCACTTTGGAGGTACCAAGGAAGCAGACTGAAGATTGCCAAGGAAGTAGAGGGCCTAGGATAGAACTTAGAGCATACTCTTGTTTAAGGGGTGGAAGTATGAGTCATCAAAGAAATCAGAAAAGGAACAGAGTGCTTGTAAGTGAACCATAAAAATCCTGTGCTATGAAGATAGAGGAGTAGAAGGTAACCAGGAGAAGATGGTCTAAAGCATCAAATGCCAAAGAAAAAAAAAGCCATTAGGTTTAGTGAGAAGGATATAATTAATGTTCTTGGTGAGAGTTATTTTTAGTAAAGTGGTGAGGGCAGAAATTGGAAAGTAACAGAAGAGTGAGAAGCTAGGAAGGGACGAGAGGCAGTGAGTCTGGGGTACTCTTTCTAGGTTTTTGGCAATGGAGTGGAAGAGGAAAATAGGATGATAGATGGAGACAAGAGGAGAGTCAGAAGTCTTTTTAAGCACGCAGAAGAGAGGAACTAGGAGAGAGGGAGAAGATGAAAGTTAGAGAAGAGACTTGAAAAAGGTAGATAATGGTATCCTACTGGTGCCTGCATTCTCCTCAGGTTGTTTGTGAAAAGTAGACAGCAGATATCCTATTCTTTTCTTTCAGTAAGAGATTTTCAAAGTTAGATTCACTCCAAATGTACTTACTAAGGGTTTTGCAGATATCATTAACAGCTTTAAAGACCACAGATGAGAAGCTGACTCTGAGTCTGACAGTTTTCATGTTTGGCAAACAAAGGCGTAACATCTTATGCTGAGGTGTGAAAAGCAGCCTTGCATCTGCCTGGACACCATATTTGTCCAGAGTCCAGTGGGTTTTTAGAAGCCAGCAATGCTTTTGCTCCCACCAAAGAGCAAAATCCGACCAATCTTGAGCTATATCTGCAAGAACAAAAACATGGTGAACAAAATGGCAGAAAATTAAAGAACGTGGAGTAGGTCATTTTAAATTAATTTTATTATAGGAGAAAATCAACCAGTTACTTATATCTTTTGTCACAAAAATGACAAGACGGATGCTCTCATCTGCTTTTTCAGTAGAAATGATGAATTTGTTCTAAATATTCCCATACACTTGCCTCCATGTAATGAAGATAACTAGCCCACAGAAATTTCAAAGACCCATGACTCTGGCCTCATTAGCGTTGTTTTCCAACCAACTTATTTAATGAGTTACTGATTTAAACAAAAATTCACACGTGCAGACATTTTGACAGAAATAGGAATTTCTGCAAGAAACTGCAAAATGGTATTTCGGTCAAAGGTATAGAGATAATTATGGAATTTATAAGTGATAGAAACTGAAACTCCATTTATTTTTAGGCATGAACTATTTCTGTTGCAAAGCAAGCTTAAAGAGATGTGTGAACAAAACAAGGTAAATTCACCTTGAAAACTCTTCCATGTGGAAAATCAAATTGCCCCTTATTTCAATGATTTATGGACTGGTCCTACTAGTTACCGTGAGTATTTTCTTTACAGAACTGCTCTTTAAGAGCTTCTGTAGCTGAAGCATGCGTTACTTTGTAAACTATCTAGTCATAAGGTTCCCTCGCACACAGCTAGGATGATCCTTGGATGACCGACACAAGTCACTAGACCCAAACTCAATTTCTCAGCTTGATAGAACTTTCCAGACTTTGTGTTTCCCCATCAGCTCCTTCAAGGACCCTATTCCACACCACTAAAAGGAATTATGGAGAAATGCTCTTTATTCTTTAGATAACATAGTTCTGCCTCCCCGCTCCAGCTCTTCATGAATGGAGAATAATGTTATTGTCTGATAGCTTTCATTTTTCAGTCCAAAACAATGGAAATAAATGAGGATAAACATGCTTCCAGAGTCTCGTTATTTGTAACCATTTTTGGTATGCAAGTGAAGCAGAAAAAGAAGAAGCTCTTTCCTTAAATATGATGTCTCTTCTAGCTCTTTTCTAGAGAATCCTGATATGAGTTAAGAGCACCAAGATTTACTTTTTTTTTTAAGAGGTAACCAGAGTTAATGACTTGCTCAGGGTCACACAGCTAGCAAGTGCTGAAGGGCAAATTTGAACTCAGATCTTCCTGACTCCAGTGCTGGGGCTCTATTCACTGCACCACCTAGCTGCACTCTTCCCCCAAGATTTACTCTGAATTTTGTTTTTTGTTTTTACTAACTAGCTTGTCCCTTAGTTTATTTCTCTGCCAATTAGAAAGAAATGATAGCTGTTGAATCACAGAGTTGCTGAGGACCTAAAAGGACAGAAAGATGATGCTGCTTTGAAAAAATGTAAAAGCAAAAACTATTTTTTATTTGTAGAAGATACGATGTAGAAGTCTTAACGCTCTCACTCTTTCCTTACCCACCTCCCACATGCTGCTGGTTTAGCAACTTCTCTGATCCAGCAACATTAGCAATGTATTGGCCTTTGTTGAGATCTATAGAGAGGGAAGCCTAAAATTGGCTTCCTTCTCCCACGGAATTATAATTGTCACAGGCAGGGTAGAATGGAAAAAATTAACCAGACTGTTTTATGATTTACTTTCATTATGCAAAATGTAGAAAAAAAATCTAGTCTGACAGTTGCAACAAGTTTGGATGGTTTTTCTTTAAATATTTACTTAGCAACTTAATCTCTTGCAAACTGCCATCTTGAGAATTCTGATCTATGTCTCTTTTGTTGTCTAAGATATCAAACAGAGATAAGATTAAAGAGAACAGAAGGATGGAAGCCAAGGGAATGAGGAAACCATACAAATCTTAAAGATCTTCTTTTTCCTCAACAGCTCCTGATGAGAAACTCCTCTACTTCTATAGGGACAATAGGATTTGGCTTCTCTCCAAGTCCCTTATAAAAAAATTTTTACCAATAAAAAAAAAAATTAACCGTGGTTGAACTTTGTCTTCTGTATCCAACCACTATGGAAAGGACACACTGAGGTAAGAAACTTTCTTATGGTAAAAATGCCAAATCTTTCCTTATTTAAATTAACTCTGTCCTGGGGTGGTATGATGAAACATAGCTCTAAGCCTGGCCAACATTATTTATTTTTCAGAAATGTCTCTAATAATATTAGAGACAAAATGCTGCTAATCATTCCCAATGAAAGTACGAATAAGTCTTTAGTAAATCTAACACTGGAGTAACTATGGGCATATTTCACTCAAAGTGAGAATGTGGTAAGACCTTAGTCTGAAAGGGCCAAGGTCTTACATTGTATCCTGGGCCATCAGGCCACTGGACCTAGATGACTCAGGAGAAGAAGGTGAGGTTGGTGACCATGCACAGTCCTCTCTCACTCAAATCAAAGTCAACTGCAAGTCATCTCATCCTCTTGATGTCACGGTCCTCTTCAAGAATGAAGGACAAACACGACAACGCCATTTCAACTGCCCATAATAGTGGGCCTTATGTCAGTTAAGAGTAACACCATTCTTTTATCTTGAAACCTTAAAGTCAATTTTGATTCTTCCCTGTCTTTCACTCCCTGTCATCTATTCTTTGGAAAGGGTTTTCCCATTTCCTTTTTCCTCTTCATTCATCCTGCCAACTCCATCAGTTCAACCTTTATGGTCTTACCTCTAGATTACTGGAAAGAGCTACCTGTCCTCCCTGACTCTAGTCTCTCTTACCTCCTATCTATCCCACACAAGATGACAAACTGCTGTCTTTGTGCTATCCCTTTGCTCAGAAACCTATAATGTCCTGTTCAATTAGGTATCACTCCTCTGCTGCAAATATTTATGTGATCTGCCCTTGGGCAAGTCACTTAATCTGTTTACCTCAGTATCTTAATTTGTAAAATGGGATGATAACACCTCCCACCTACCTCCCAGGGTTGTTGTGAAGATAACATATATAAAGCAAACTTTAAAGTGCCATATAAATGCCAGTTATTATTAGACAGTTGCTGCTGTTGTAAAAATAATCAAAATTGACAGTCAGATGACCTAGTTACATTGTCATTATGAAACAGATTAAGGACATCCACAACAACCCCTCCTCTAACCTCTCAAATCTGGCTAATCTGACAGTATTTGAAATGTAAGAAAAGAATTCTAAATAGCTTAGTCTACTTTATGAGGAAATATATATTTATGGATCGGGTTTTTTCTGAATTAGGCTTAAACTAGGGTAGTGGCTATGTGAGAGAAGAGGAGACCTATATGACAGATGTTGTAAAGAAGGGAATAACTAGATTTGGCAATGGACTGGATATCTGGGGTGAGTCAGAGTGAAAAATTCAAGGATGATACTGAATGTGGGAACCAGTATTAATTTTCCTTAACTCTCCCTCCTCATCATGTGAGCACCCATAATTAAGTTAGAAGATGTAGTCTGTTTGTAGGCACAGACTGCAGGTCCCAGGGTAGATAAAGAATCAGCCTTTTTGCTAGGGAATAGATCTATTCCCAAAGGCCCGTTTCTTACTAAATTTAGAGTGATCTGCTGAGATTGGAATCGCCAGTGATTAAGGAGCAACATATGTTTTAAACATTTATCATAACAATGAGCTCAACAGCAGTTCTCCCCGGTGCTGCTCAAACTTGATTTTCATTTGATGCTGTTTTGACTCCTGCTTCCCTGAACAAGACTGTAACCAAAGTGCTACTTGTGAACATATCTTGTCTTGATTCTAGCCTGCCCCCAAAAGTCTTGGGAATAGGATTTTAACTAGTGATTTTGGTGCCCAGGCCAAAATATCCGTAGGGTCAAGTAACAAAAGTCTCTCCAAGTATTAAAAAAAAATTCAGTTGGGGGGAAGGGCAAGAATCTTTGTGATTAGAGACACAAGGACATATTAAAGGTCACTTGTTTGGAACCCATGACAGAAGAAGAAACCAATTATTTTTGTTAATTATCTTTGCTAATTAGGTGCTAAGCTAATTTATCTTTATCCTACAGAAAGGACCAAATGCCGTTTTTGTTGTTGGTCATTTGTCGTGTCTAACTCTTCATGACCCTGTGAGTCATAACGTCCATAGTTTTCTTGGCAAAGATACTTGAGTTGTTCGCCATTTCCCTTTACAGTTGCCATTTCCTTCTTCAATGCTATCTCAGTTGTTGTTCTGTCCTTTTTCAATCATATCTGATTTTTCATAACCCCATTTGGGGTTTTATTGATAAAGATACGGGAGCAGTTTGCCATTTCTTTCTCCAATTCTTTTACAGATAGGGACTTGAGGCAAACAGGGTTAAATGACGTGCCCAGGGTCACCCAGCTAATAAGTGTTTGGGAACAGATATGAACTCATGAAAATGAATATTCTTGACTCCAGGCCCAGCACTCTATCCACTGTGCCGCCTAACTGCCCCCTAGTAGCTATTATCACCTTCTAAATTTCTGTGACTTCTGGCAAAGTTCTGGTCCTCCCACACTGGTTAGGGTTCTTTTCTGCTCTTGGCTGAAACTCAACAATAATATAAACAGTCACCTCTGCTTCTAGCCATTGGCCCTGGTCTAGGATTATACCTAACTAATGATGAAGGTCACTCTCCCCCTACCCAAGACAGGACAGGTAGCTGGGAGGTAGTTGGGGATATAATAATTGCCTCTGAGTTCTTCCTTTGACATGTCTCTTACATTCAGTCCTTCCTTTTCCATTATCACTGCCAGCAAGTCAGTCTAAATTTTCATCACCTAAAAATTAGATTACTGCAGCAACAACTTCATATATATAACCTGCTTCCAATCTCATTGCATTCTTCAATTGATTGAACCTATGTGTTTTTGCCAGATTTTCATAATACACTTGACTGCTTAAGAATCTTTTGGGCTTGTGGGATAAAACCCTTGACTGCTTAAGAATCTTTTGTGCTTGTGGGATAAAACGTAAGCACTTCAAACCTGTCCATAATTTGTTTCCTCCCTACATATTGAAATTTATCTCTCTCTACTCCACAACATGAATCCTATAACCACTCAAATGAAGCATCCAATAAAGTTTAAGAGGAACAGTCCCTGAACAGGTAATCATGAGTCTTGACTCTCTGTAGGTTTGTTCCTACTGATTCCCCTCACCTAGGATGACCTCCTAGAAGCTCCAGGCCTGCCCAAACCCTACCTTTCCTGAGTCCTTCCTGGATCACTCTAACACATATTGATTTCTCCCCTCTCCAAAATCTCATAGCACATGTGGTCTCCACCCTCCAAGCTGGCTTTAAATCACATGCTTCCGTGTATTGTCACTTATCTGTTTAACAGATGTCATGTTCCCAAATGAATTGTAAACTTTTAGAGAGTGGTCACCATATGTTATGCTTTTTTTGTATTCTCCCCAGTGCCTGAGCTAGTACTGGATACAAAGAAAACAGAAGTCATCCATTGGAAGCTCCCTTTTCTCAAATCTGCATCTTAAATCCCTTCAAAATCCCCCATTCTCCCCTCATTTTCTTTAGCCTCAAAAGAAGAGGTAGCTCTTCTCCTGGCCAATGCCAACTCCTCTACTTCTGCCCTTGATCCTAACCCCTTTCCAGATTTTCCCTTTTGATGATCCCTTCCCTTTCTAGGACAGTTAAGTGGTACAGTGGATAGAGTGCCCAGCCTATAGTCAGGAAGCCTCATCTTCGTGAGTTCAAATCTGGCCCCTGACACTTACTAGCTGTGTGATCCTGAGTAAGTCACTTAACTCTGCCTCTGTTTTGTCATCTGTTAAATGATCTGGAGAAAGAAATGGCAAACCACTGCAGTATCTTTGACAAGAAGACCCCAAACTGGAATACAAAGAGTTAGATTAGACTGAAATGACTGAACACTGTATTAAGAATTTCAAACGTAAAAGCTTATATAACCTATTGAACAAATCTTCTATATTCTCAAGTCTCATTACAGGCTTTCCTGTGTCTACAAAAACCCAAATCTTCACTTGACTCTGACTATCCCCTCAAACTATTAACCTATTTCTCTCCATTTCCTCACTCCTTAGCTTCTTGACATGTCTTCTGATCCCACCATGAATCCAAAGCTGCTCTCTCCAAGGTTACCAATGACTGACAAATTAATTGGCTTTTTTCAGTCCTCAACATTCTTGAGTCCTCCTTTCATTCAGTACCTGCCATTGTTATTTAACCCTACTCTCCCTGTACATGCTCTCTTCCTCCCTGACTGTCCCTTCTCAGTCACCTTTGCTGGATCATCATATATGTGTCACTCACCACATATGTGGATCTACTACAGGGTTCGGTTCTATATCCCCTTCTCTTCTCTTTCTACACTTTTGAAAAACTCATCAGCTTCTATGGGTTCAGTAATCATCTCAATGTAGATGATTCCTGAATATCCCTTGCTTTTCTCTTGAGCTCCAGTTCTCTATCATTATTAAATGCTTGCTGATATTTTCTCCTCAACATCCCATAGGCATTTGAAGTTCAACATGTCCAAAACAGAACACTTTTTGCCTCTAACCCCACCACTCTTCCTAACCTTCCCCTTTCTAGTCACCCTGATTCACATCCTTAGGCTGTTCCCTCTCTTCACCCTCTACACCCAAATAGTTGCCAAGTTTTGCTGATTCTCTCAATAAAATCTCTTATATCAAATTGTCTTTTCTCCACTTAAGCCATAATCAACCTAATCTGTGCCTTCATCATCTTTTTCCTTAATTATTCTAATAACTTGTTAACTGATCTCCCTTATTCCATCCTTCCAGTTCCAATCTGTCTTCCACACAGCTATCAAACTAGAATTCCTAAAGCACAGATTTAACTCCCCTATTAAAGAAGCTTCCTATTCTCTCTAGAATAAAATACAAACTCTTGCTTGGCATTTAAAGTATGTCACAATTAAGAGTTATAGTTACTAGGGTTTTTTTTCTTTCTTTTTTTTTTTGGAGGCAGTCAGGGTTAAGTTACTTGCCCAGGGTCACAGCTAATAAATGTCTACTTCTGGATTTGAACTCAGGTCCTCTTGACTCTAAGGTTGGTACCCTACCCGCTATATCACCCTACTTGCCTCCAACTAGATGTTAAGAATGGATTGTAAGTGGAGATAATTAAACTAATCCAGATAAAAAAAGACAGGGTTCTAATTCAAGAGAAGTAGAAAAGGATCTTCTTCAAAAGGACACCAACATGTTCAAATATTGTGTGACTAGTTAGAACAAGTAGGTCCTGGTGGTGTAGCTATTTAGTAAGCAGAACATCATTATTTCTTTGTGAATAATCTAAGACTTTGGGTTGAAAAGTGACTCATTATGCTAGTTTAAAAATTTTGTTGCTATATTTTGCTTTTACATCATTTTCATTTCCAAATACTTCCCCTTCCACTCCCTTCCCCAGAGAATTATGTTCTGTTAACAGAGAATTTGAAAAGGGAAAAAATCAGTTTAGCAAAAACTAACCAATCAACCATGTCTTAAAATAGGTTCAATTTAATGCAGTTTTTTTAAAACCTCCAATTAACCCCTTCTTAACCCTGGAATTAAAAGCTTTCTACTAACACTACACTTTAATCACAATGGACTACTCTACCTCCTTTAAAATAGCTCCACCAGTTGATACCATCTCACTGTTCTGTCTATCGAGAAAGACTTTATTCCCTATTATGTATCTTGAGATCTTATCCATCACTCCAGGTCCAGCTCAAATGCCACATCTTTTAAGAAATCTTTCTTGCTCACATTTTTCCCTGACTAGAAATGACTTTTCCTTTCTCTGACTTTACAGTGTTTTGTTAGGAGACTTACTCTATAATATTCTTTGTGACACATATTTGTGTCTTCTTGTTGGATCGTAAAGTCCGTGAGGACTGGGACTCTGTCTTAATAATGTTCATATTTTCCCCAGTATCTAGTACTGTGTTTTATACAAAGTATGTGCTTAATAAATGAATTATGGTTTTGGAACACAGTAATTCCTCTTGCACTTTCTCTAAATTCAACTATATCTTCTGAGATAAAAAAGTTTCTCCAGAAAACAGAAAACATAAGAAAATGTTCAGTTTGCCTTTCAAAACCTTCGGGATAGTTGTGAATATGGATTAAATCAAAATGGTCCTATTATGTATCCAGCTCGCTATAACTGATGGCAAGGGGAATAATGAAAGGACCTAACAGTGTCATCTAAAACTGTCTTAAGATTTCATTTCTGACTCTACTCATTGAACTTTAGAAATCACAGTGCAAAAAATATTTGTTCAACAAGTTGATTCTAAATCTGTAATTTCAAACCCAAATAAGTATTACAGTCACCTAGGAAAGGGGTGAGGAAACTGATTATTTATGAGTACAGTCAGAAGGACCAAACATACTCCCTATTAGATTGTGAGCTCCTTGAAGTCAGGGACTGTCTTTTGTCTCTTTTTATATCCTCATCACTTAGCACAGTGACTGGAGTATAATAGACACTTAATAAACATTCATTGGTTGAATGACTGACTCTTGGTGCCATTAGAAGCATGAAGGCACAAGCAGAGAGAAGAGAGGTGAATAACGCAGAGGATGGGAGTCAAAACAATCAACAATTGTCAAGGATGCTATTTAATGTACTCAATACCAGAAACTAAACAACAGGGACTGAGGTTTGGAGGTCATCCAGTTGTCTTTATCTAAATCCAGTACATAGGTTGCAATAGTATCAGCTTCATTATTTCTAAAAGCAAAAGCAGATATAAACCCATTATTATAGTATCAGTTTTAACTTTCTGTAAATCTGCAGCTTCTCATTTGGACAACTTGCCAATTTTATAAATGAGTAAGCTAACATTTTTCTCTAACATATTTTCTTAAAAGAGCTTCGTAACTGAATGATCAGATTCTTTATGAAATCCATAATGCTTGCGTTTGAATCAAATCAAAGAAATTTGCTGTAATTTAATTTACAATGAATTATCTGAAACTACTTTAAAGGACATGCACTGTTACTAATTTGGAACATTCTCAGAAACAGGGTGGAGAAGGTGGAGGGGAATAGGATGGGACTAAAATCCTTTATTTTGCTTTTATAATTGGTTTGTTCACCAGATATTAAACTAATTGAGAAGGGTGACCACTATGTTATCAGTTATCATTTCTAAGTTTGGCTTCTATTTCTTTGCGCTGCATTTCCTGTATGACCATTAAAAAAAAACCAGAATTGCTTGGCAGATATCACAGGATAAAGCACACTTCACTTAATGTTTAGATTTTCTGGCTTCATTACATTCCCAAATCTCTGCATTTTGGCTTGCTTGCAAAATTCATGATGAAATCACTGGCAATGGAAACAATATGTTGCTGCTCCCCTACATACCTGTGGCCCAATTTTTTCCCCTGTGTACATGTGAGCAATTCCCATTAAACTTCAACAGGCACAGACGGGTGATTTGGGGCACTGTTGATTACCTAAGTAGCTGAGGAGGCCCAGAGCTGATAATCTACTTGAACAGAAATCTTTCTGAATGTTGGCAGAAGTACAGGTCATCATGAATCAAATCAGACAACACCTGGTTATCAGACCTTATCACTGTATGACTAATATAAGTGATATTACTAACACTGTCTGGAGCTAACTAGTTTAAGAGAAATATACTCTTTAGGGACCATATACAGACTGTAATTTTGCAGGTTTAGGGGCACAGCTGGTTTACAACTATTTTGTCACTGACTGATCTATACCCCATACTGAAGAAATAACAAATATGTTAAAATACTGAGCATAGGGTGATGAATACAATATAGTCTATTCATCTGTCTGGTTTTATATATGTATGTGTCTGTGTATCTACATACACATACATACATATATATACACATAGGTACATATGTATGTATGTATGTATATGAGAAACAAAATTACATGATCAGGTGTACTTTATTCACCAAGACCACTAATCTATACATTTGGAGGAAGAGAGAAAATTTCAGACATTTTATAAAACATTAAAATTAACTTACTGATTTGTTCTACTAGCTTGAGCATGACTCCCCCAACATGTAAGTCTCCAGATACTCTAAGTGTGAATTCTTTTTGTTCTTCTTCATACTGGTGATCAACACGGATAATAAGCTCCCAGGAAGTGGTTCCATAGTCACTGGAAGCAAACATCCTGGCAATACAAAAACCTACCAAATAAAAATAAAAATCAAGATAATATATTTTTAAAAGTGGAAAAGAAATTAGCCTATTTGTTATGATCAAAGTCAGTTTTTCAAATTCACCCCTCCAAACTTGTTCATCCCTCATCAAACTTGCCAATGCTCCCAATGCCTCAGAATATTCAATTTGGGATCTTAATTTAAGGCTACCTACAATAATTTTTCACTACTCTTTCCTCCTCCCCTTCCAAATTTACACTTGTTTTTGACATACCTCCATGTTTTCCTCCTATCATTCTCAACTCTAGTATGATCTATACATCATGTATTTAGTACACATAGTCAAATACTATTCTGCTAGTTGTTTCAGGTATATCTTGACCACCCTCCCCCAGTATGAAGTACTTTGAGAGCAGGGATCATGTGTTAGGCCTGGCTTAATCAATACTCATTTGTTGGCTAGCTGATCTCCAGAAACAGATGTCTAAATTAATGTGGTGGGCACTGGGGAGGTTTGCCCAAGATGAGTCTGAAGGATCTCAAATTATCATAAAGCTAGGTTATCATGTGTCATGACCATAGAGTTATAGTCAATTACATTCCTTCCTACCCTTACTCCCTGTACTCTCAACGTCTCTTGTCAGGCTAAAATTGGATGTGAGGTACGTAATTTTGTAACTTTTAAAATCCATTATTACCCTACAACTCATTTCAGAATTGGAGACAGTCTTCTTCTCTTTCTTCCCACTTGGACTTCTAATGGAGATCAACTTCCATTTACTCTCTATCTATCTTATACGTATATAATTAACTGCATGTTGTATTTCTTATTAGACTATGTACTTCTTGATGGCAGTTAATATGTTTTTTCTTTCTTTTTACCCCTAATGTGTAAGGAATGATTGGTTCACAGTAAGCACTTAATAAATATTTGTTGACGAATAACCAGCCTTGTACATAGTTACTTAGATGGTATGTTCTATCTTTTTAATATTGAACTGTAAATCCCTCTCCCCTCTCCATAATTGGTGATAGTTTTTCTGGCTATAGTTTAGTTCTAATAACCTTGTAGCTTATACAGTACCAACTCATAGGTACTCAAAAGAGTAAACAAATGAAATGATAAATAATCTTATAAAGCCAAGGAATCACTCTAAGTTATGAATGGAATAACTGGCTCTGAATATACATATAAACTACTCAAAGCTGGCCTTATAAAGGTACACATACCTTAAAATATTAAGTCTCTTCAGAAAAAGTCATTACATTTAACTGATTTTTGAAAATGAGAACATTCTTTTAAAAATTTTCCACGTCATTAGTTTTTTCCTGGGATTGTGATGACACCCTCCTGACCATGAAAATTCAACAAGCATAATATAAGAGAACCAAAGTCCCTTCTGATCTTCTATTATCACGATTGCATGCAAACATTAGTGCTAAGACACTTGATACTTTATATTTTGAGATTATGGGTACTATTTCATGTCTTATTAACCATTGGTGCACTTAAGTCTTGAGCAACTTATCCAGTAAAATTTTATTTTTTGAAGAACTATTCTTGTGAGTTGTAACTGAGGTGCATGGGGCATTATTAGCTCTACATATGTGAAGAGGGGTAAGTAGAAAAGTTATATATTTTTTTCTTGATTGAGAAAGCTGTAGTATAAGCATTTAAAATCAATGATTTCAAAATAACATGAGAAATTTTGAGAAGGGGAATTACTTCTAGATCAGCAGATAACATTTTATTAATTCATACTGAATTCCTTTACATTCAGGTCTCATGAGCAGAAGGATCCATCCACACTCCTTTTCTCTAAATTTCAAAGGATATGGCATTTTCTACAAGCTTTTTCCCACATGAATCAGAAATTTGTTCAAAACAACAAGTTAGTGAGTGCTTCAGATCAATAAGTATTTATGAAGCACCTTCTGTGAGCAAGTCCTAGGGCACAGAAGAACAAAACCAGATGGATCCAATCTTCCACTCAGAGAGAAAGCATATAGTCTGATACATAAATACAAAGTATCGACAAAGTAATATGAAGTATTACTAAGTCATTTCAAGGGACAGTCCCAACAACCAGGGGCAGAAGGGGAGGATGGAATTAAAAAGGTCTCTTGAAGGAGGTAGTCCCTGAGCTTTGCTCTGAAGAAAGCTAAGGATTCATAAGGAGATTTTTTTTCTGCTTTAAGGACATGAAGTTCCCCCCCCCAAAAAAAAACCTATCTCCAAGCATACAATGAAAAATCATGACAAGCACACTGTTCTCCTTTAGAATCACTACCTTAATTCTACCGTAAAATCATGAGGACTTTAAAAAAAGCAACCAAGCAGTAGTCATGCACAAAGAAAATTATAATGAAGCTCACCTATTTAGAGCAGACTTAAAAAAAAAGTTTGTCAGAATCTAAGCAGCTTGTGTAAGCCTTTGGGCGAAGAGTCAGCATGTCAGATAAAGCCCTAATAGGAAACAGATATATTTATATTTATATACATACACAAAAATGAATACACAACTTATTACATTGAATGCTGTGGATTGAACACAATTTTGTTGAAGGAGGAAAAGCTCACTGAAAAGACTTTCCACCTCAGGCATGACTTTGCCAGGACTGATTAAATCTTTATGTTATTAGCATCAAGCTAACAAATAGTGCTTGTTTACACTATTTTTTTTTTGTCAGCATAAATGCTCCTCCTAGCCAATCCGGAATGTTATTTCTCTAAGAAGGGCATTGAAAGAAACAAAATTCTGCGAAGTGGCTTGGTGACATTTTAATTTGTCCCAAGGGAGATAAGACCTAACTTTCCCTTATAACCTTCTTTTCCCATTTTAGGGGATCAAACCATGTTTCGATTTATGCAAGGGATGATTATTTTATTGAAACAAAATTTCAACCTAAAATCAGAAAATCTGGTTCCCCCACATTCCTTTTCTAGCCTTTCCTCTCAAGCCTTCATTTTTGAGTGAACTTTGAACACAATTTCTTCTGTGCAAGTTGTTACTTGTAATGGCAAACAATTTTGAGATTAAAGCCCCGAGGGCTGTTGAGACTGAAAATAAACACAAATTGGAGACTGTGGCCTATGGGAAGGGTGCTCCATCTGGAGTCGGAGGATCTGGGTTCAAATGCCGACTCTTCTTGCTACCTGTGTGACCATGGTCAAGTCCCTTAGCTTTTCAGGGTCTCTCTTTCCTTACCTATCAATAAAAGTCTATGACTGGTACCTCCATGTCCTGTGTGTAAGTCCATCACCTTCCTCCACCTAGGTTCACTGGAAATAGTGAGAAAAAAGGGGCCCCGAGCATTACCTTTTACTCCCATCATGGGTAAGGGAGCTCCCAAACTAGAAGGCACTCATGCAGAACCGATCACTCCCTGGGGCTGTCTTAGGGAGGTCCATCTGTTAGGTAGCTAGCTTATTTGGGGGGCAAGGGGTGAAGAGGGCACAGTCTGGAACCATGGGGCCATCAAACCCAACTCTCCTCACCCCCCATTTAACAGGGAGGAGACTTGCCCAAGATCACTCGGGCAGGACGGGCAGGGAGGTAGGAAAGACCCAGCCCCTTTTCCCCTGGACCCCCGAAGGAGTCCCGGTCCCCGCGGGCGCTCACCTCCTTTCCTGCGGGCTCGTCCTCTCTCGCCTCCCAGGTCCGCGGCAGCTCCCGCGGAGCGCAGAATACCTTCCCCCGTCTGGCCCGGCCCCCCGGGGGCTCGGGAGGAGGTAGCGAGGGTGGGGACACGCGCAGCCCCCGCGTCCCCGCCCCCGGCTCCTAGGGAGGCTGGAAGGCTGGAAGGCTGTCCGACGGTCGCGGAGGGGAAGCCGCGGAGCAGCCGCTGCTGGGGCAGGGGGAGCCCGCCCAGTCTGCGGGGGCCGGCGGCCCGTCCCAGATTGTTCCGCGACAGGTAACAACAGGTCAGCTTGGAGCGCGGCCGCCCCACCGCCCCCGGGACCTCCCTCTGCGCACTACCCCGCCCCCTCGCGAGCCGCGCCGCAGCCCTGGCGGCCAAAGGCAGCCTGCGGGGCCGGGGGAGCCGAGGGCTGGGCAGGAGAGACCCCACCCGGGCCGGCCCCAGGCGGGACCAGGCTCGTTACTCCGGGAGAGGAAGCGCTTCTCCAGACTCCCTTCTGGGCACAGGGTGGGCCGATGAGAACCCGACTTCCAACTAGGGATGGAAAGGCTGGGTGGACGTGGTCTTCCCGGGTCCCCTCTTCCTTTCAGCAGTTGTCCCCTCTCGGTCCCTCCACATTCTCCCTGACACCTTGGAGGGTTGGGGTTGGACTTCGGAAATCCTGCGGGAGATGCAGCCTGGAATTCAAGTTTGGCCGCTCGGAGTGCCCTCCAGCCACAGGTTTCCCCTGGATTCTTGCTGGAGGGCTCAAGAGCCAGTTTTGTTTTGCTCTGCCTGGCTGACCGCTAGCTTCACTCTTGCTCTGACAGTCCCTTCCTTCGGACCCAAACGGGTTGAAAGGGCAATGACTATTTTCATATTCAGGAGGCTGTCATTTTGGAGCGGGGGGCGGGGGGGGGGAGTAGGGAAGGGAAGGAAAGAAGGCAAGATTCATCTGAGTAACAAAATGACGTCAATTCCCGTCCCAGCCCAAGTGTGGGGTGTAGTCCTTTTCAAATAGAAGGGGAGCAACAAAGGAGGGAAATGTACCGCTGCTTTGTTAACTCACCCTCTGTCCCTCCCTCCCCCAGAAAAATTCCAGTGAAGTCATGACTCCGGGTTCCTGTGATGGCTCATCCAGTGAATCTGCAGTGCAAAGTCCGGACATCCCTTTTCTATCTTTGTCACCCATCACTCATTCACTCCCTTCTGCAGGGTTAGCAGTTGTTCTCTCAGATCCTAGAGCTCTCCTTATGATCTGATCTAACTCCAAATGGAGTTTACCCTCACTTTTGGCTGGGTTGAAATCAATCCAGTTTGCTAGATCATTTTCACGTAGGGTCCTGTTCCGCTAATATTATAAGGTGTAGTGATTTAGTATCAAAGATATATACTAAGCAGGTAGCTAGGTCTGGATTAATGTTAGAATAATGACAGATTCGATTTAGTGCAAATTACAAAATATTCGGTTGCATTTCGTGAGAGGCTGAAACAGGGCTGCTGACTATTCATTTCCCTAGCACTGGCTTTGGATGTAATGCAGTATTATGTACCAAATTATCAAATGTTGTTTTTATTTTTTGAAAGAACCCCTGGCAAATGGATTAAAGGAAGAATACTTCACATGAAAACAATGATTGCATAAAAAGAAGTGGTGTTGTTACAATAAAAATTTTATGTAACTAAAAAGTATAAATGTGGTCAAAGTTACTTTAAAATGAGACCAAATTGGAATGGCTGGATCCACAGTGCAAAATATTGTAAAACACGTTGAAATAAAAGAAAAAGCTAAATTGCTTCAGCATTTTGTGCTTTGTAAATAACTATAAGAAACATCAGTGTTATGACAGTCAAAAGCCAGTGACAATAAATATGTATTAAGTTTCTACTGTGTATTAAGTTCTGGGGATTAAAAAGATAAATTTTGGAAAGCAGTCTGGAATTAGACAAATAAAATAACTACTGTTTCTATACCTTTGAGCCAGAGAATCCATTATAGGACTTATATCCCAAGGAAGCTATCTATAAGAAGTTAAATCCCCATATACTTGGAAATATTTATAGCAGCACTTTTTTGCAATGGCAAAAAAATGAGAAATTGAGTAGATATCCATTAATTGGAGAACGGATAAACAAAATCTGTTATATGAATGTGATGGATTACAGGGCTATAAGAAATGATGTATATGAGGAGCATGGAAAGATCTACATTAACTGATGCAGAGTGAAGTAAGTAGAGCCAAGAAAAGTGTACACAACTATAAAAATGTAAATGGAAAAAATAACTACATCAGAAAGTCAAAAGTGAATGTTAACAAAATCAAAGATCAAGCATGACTCAAATGAAGAGATAAAGAGAAGACATCCCCAAGCTACCATTTCATGGAGATTGAGGTCCAAAGATATTATTCATCGCACATTTTCAGACATTTTCAATGTATCAATCAGTTGTGCTGGGTCTTTTTTTTTCCTCTTTAAAAAAATACTACTTATTACATGGGATGACTTTTAGTGGGGGAGAGAGGGAAAGATACTGAGGTTAACTATGCTGATGGAAGAAACAGAAGACACCATTTTAAAAAAGGGGTGGGAAAGAAAGGTAAAAGACAGCCACTGCACTCAAGGAGTTCACAATCTAATGGGGGTGGGGAACCAACATTCAAATAACTATGTACAAACAGGCTATATAGAGGATAAATTGGAAACAAACAACAGGGAAGGCACTAGAAGGAAGTGGGATCTGAAATGTTTTCCTGTAGAAGGTGATATTTCAGCTGGGAGTTAAAGGAAGCCAGGCAGAAATGAATAAAGTAAGCATTCTTTGTATGAGGGACAACTGGTAAAACTGAATAGCAATATGGAGTGTCTTGTTGGAAGAGCATTAAGAAGGCTGGTGTCATGGAACCAAAGAGTCTTTGGGGGAGTGGAGTGGAAGATTGGAAAGGCAGAATGGGCAAGACTTTGAATGCTGGAGGATTTATATTTGGAGGCAATAGGAATCCTCTAGAGTTTACTGACTAGAGTGTCATGGTGACCTGGTTAGACCTGTGCTTTAGAAACATCATTTTGGCAGCTGAGTGGACAATGGACTAGAGAGGAAAGAGACTTGTGACCAGCAGAACCATTAGGAGACTATTGTAATAGTTCAGGCATGAGGTGATGAGAGTCTAGACCAAGGTGGTGGTGATGTCAGCAGAGAGAAGGGCCATGTGCCCAGAGATAGTAAGAAAGTAAAATCGATAGCTACTGGTAATGGATTGGATGTAGGGGATTGGAGATTGTAAGGGGGCAAGGATGCCACTTAAGTTGTGAACCTGGTGGCCTGAGAGGATGTCAATGCCCAGGAAATGTAATGTTTTAGCTATATGGACTGAAGATTGCAAAGTAAAAATGCATTCACCTTAGCAATACAGTCATTTGAATAAAAGCTTAGCATTTATATAAAGCAGTGAACAAAAATTGAAATTAAATAGGGACTTGAAATCTTTACTATAAGCTTTAGTTGGTTCAATGATTTTAAAAATTGATTTCAATTCCATAATGTTAAAATACGTAATTTGATATAGTTCAAATGTGTAATTAGGCATTAGTGCAGATGAGGACATGGTGGTTAAATATACTGATATTTTGTAAAAAAAAAAAAGTTGAAGAACGTAGCTACACTGATGAATTAATTTTTAATGTGGATGAAACAGGCTTATTTTAGAAAAGTATACTTTCAGAACTTCCAATTCTAATGGTAGCCATTTCTAAGGCAGGTTGGGGGAGAAAAAAAAGAAATTGACATGCTACTGTATAGCAAGTTGTACATAATAGATTTGCAGTTTCATGTGAAATCATCTTTTTTAAAACTTACACTGTTATGGAAATGCCTGTTTTGTCCCATGAATTAAAAATGAAATAAATTTTTTAAAAAAGTATACTTTCAAAATTTATGTTTCTAAGAAACAAAAAATTCAACAAGAATTTGGTGGTATAATGGATAGATTGAGCACTGGGTTTGGATTTAGGAAGATCTGAATTCAAATCTAATTTTAGACCCTTACTAGCTGTGTGATCCTGGGCAACCCAATTTGCCTAGGTTCCTCATTTGTAAAATGGAGACACACTGGAGAAGGAAATGACAAATCATGCCAATATCTTTGCAAAGAAAACCCCATAGATGAACCTGGAGTCATGTAGAGTCAGGCATGGCTGAAAAGTAACAACAACAAAAGATTGAATGCTATTTTTAATGGGAGATTATGCAGAATGTATCAAGTTCTCACAGCATATGGGTGGGGAACCTTTAGCCTTGAGGCCACATGTGGCTCTCTAGGTCCTCAAGTGTGGTCCTTCGACTGGATCCAAACTTTACAGAACAGATTTCGACGGTTCCCCATCTCTGTCACAGGCATCAAGAGAGGTAGGATTTGAATCCAGGTCCTCTAACAATGGCTCTTTCCTCCCCAATAGCATTAAGGGAGCAAGACAGAGAAGTATCTCAAGCACTTACACTGTGTTATATATATGTAATATAGTATTATTGATGTTTAGTAAAGATGTAGAAAAGATGATATGAGAGTTCAGAGGAGGGTGAGCATCTTTAGTCAAAAATCAAGGAAAACTTCATGGAAGATTTAGAATCTACGTTGGACTTTCAAGAATGGGAATGGTCAGGGAAAGAGTACATTCCCCGAATAGGCAATACCAGAGATGTTCTAGAGAGAGGTGGGAAAGGCAAATGGTTTAGGTTCTAAGGTAGAGCATAGACTACACGAAGAGGAGATACATGAAAAAAAATATTGGGAAAGAAGATTGGTGCCAATTTATAGAGGGTGGAGCTTTAACTAGGTATTTTTTCACTTAGTGAAAAAACAGTTGGAGGGAGTGGCATGGAAAGGAATTTCTTTGAGGGTGCAGCCATGCTGTGAGAAGGAAGCACCCTTTCCCCTGAGTGTCTTGCCCTCATCCTCTAGGGGTAGGTTGTAGGGGCCAAAGGCAGTTGAAGTATGACTCAAAGCAAAGGGACCTTGGAGATGATGGGAAATGGGATGGAAAATCATAAAGTGAGACAATGGAATGATAGAGGTAGGAGGCCTGCCTCCTCTAATGCACTGGGGCAAAGCCCAGTTCACTTAATGCTAGTTCTTGGCTCTATTTTTGAAGTAGGACTTTTGAAGGCTTTTGAATAAGATAGTGGCATTATTTGAATAGGGTAGCCGAGCTATGGGGTGATTATTCTAGTAAGGGATATGTAGGGTGGTCTTGAATTAAAGTAAGCTAGGTTACAAAGTTTTTATGAAATTTAGGTAAAAAGTAATAAAGTCCAGAACTAGGGTAGGGGCAATAAAAATCGAAGAAGAGCTAAGTGTCTTATCTTATTTTGTCAGTAGGTCTAGTCTGAAAATCCTTCATATTTGAACTTTCAGGTTATATGATATAGTTTTCTACATCAGAAATATATGCATCACACCTTGCATCATGAGCTTATGGAATATAAATTCAAGTTAAATGTTTAAGCGCCTGTATCTTCAGTGCCTACCTAGCACAGTGCCTTGCCCGTGGAATGTGGTTAATAAACGTTTGTTGCCTTGAACTAATTGAGTAAAGAGTCCTTGTCAGGGCTATGGTTTAAGAAAGATGATAAAAATATTTGCAAATAAAATCTGAGTAATTTATTCATTAGAAGTAAACATAGGATTTGATTTTAACCAAGAACTCTGAGACTATTTCTTAACTGGGTAGAGCTTGCTAGTTTCTGGTAGTAGCACATGAGAGTAGGGCCAATCGCAACTCTTACCCCACCTTTTTAACATACCTAACACCACCCTAATAGACTAGAACAAGGGCAGAAAACCTGTGAAGCAACCTTTCTGCAAATAGCAAAATGGCATGTTGAAAACAGACTGAATTCAAGATCTTGTTTGTAGTTTGAGAGATGTTAATATTTCTTTCTCAAAGTCTACACTTTTGCATATTAGTTGAAAAGATAACTAACTGAGCTGAAGATTCCATTTAGTTTATGTTTTGATTCCCAGTATTTCTTTTAGCTCTGTTATTCATTATCCAGTTCTCTCACTCTTCTTTCATCAGATTTCATAGGATAATAGGACTTAGTGCAGTACGGAACCTTAGAGAAAATTTAATCCATTCCCCTCATCTTATAGAAGATGAGTTAAGTAAACAACAAGTGTTTAAAATAAAATAACAGGCAGTACAAAACATCCGCTTTCCAAATGCCCTAATTCATATGTAGACACATATCACTTAACAGGTATTTACTAAGCACATAGATCAGTTTTGTTTCTTGGAAAAATTCAGTCAGAAGATTTGGATTTGAATCACAGATATGTCACTTATTACAAGGGTCACTTTGAGCAAGTCACTTAACCTCTCAATGTTCTAGGTAGCTTCCTATGATTATGAGTTTCAGACAAGTTGCTGAGTTTCCTATAGTTCTCTACTGTAATACCAATGGAATCACAGGTTAAGACTATCTCAGTGATCCTAAATGCACCAAGTGTGGGGAACCATGACTGTCAAAGGGTGAAGATATACCCCAATCTCAAGGAATCCCTAAATTCAAAATTATGAGTAGTACCTGTAATCAGTTATAAATAACTTTACAAGTTGACCTATGGGTACTTGCAGAGAGGTGAAGTCCTTCTGGAAAGTCTTGTTGTGTAAGGATATGGCTGTACTAGAATAAAATTGTCTGAATTCATTGGCTTGTATCTCCCTCCTTTAACTTCACTACAATGAATAAATAAAACGAACTTCCAAGTCTGAAAGAAACTAGTGTGACTGCGAGAGTCTTATTCATTTTAATTGCTAGCAACTTACTAGCGATTGATCCCACAGATGAAAGTATAACAGAGCTTTGAAGAGGGAAAGATTTTGTTTGAACTTTTGTTTAGTCAAGACGAATCCTTAGCATGCTAATTAAAATCTGTTCAGCAAACTTTTAGTCTAAATGATACAATGTATGTGAGGAGCTTTGCAAACCTCAAAGGGATATGTATATATGCAAATATAAAGATAGATATACATATATCCTAGCTATTGTTATGCTTAGCTATTATTATATAAAATATCATGAACAAAGAAAGGATAGCAGAAGTAAAGAACTTAGGAATTATTTCCCTATAAATGGTGTAGTGGAAAGCACACTAGTTATCAGTCAGGGGACTTAGTTGTAAATACTGGCTCTACTACTTGCTACCTGTGTGACTGTGGCAAGTCATTTAACCTCATTGGGTTTCGTTTTTCTCATTTGTAAAACACAGGAGTAGATCATCTCAAAGATCTTGTCTGTCTGTGGTCCTTTGATACTAATTTTATGTTATTCTGTTTTTACCATGTTTTGGTATATTCAGGTAAAATGCTGGCACTCTCAGTTCTGTGTCTATCAGGGAGTGTACTTAGCTTCCTCTCACCACTTGGGAAAGCCTATTGTTAAATTTTCAATGTAAGTATTTATACTTCATAAATCAGCAATCAGTTACAGACTGGAGCCTGATTTATTGTTTTGTTGATTGTCTTAAGTGTTAATAATGAAGATTAAATGGAAGTGTTTGTGTACATACTTCCTCTCCTACCCCCAGTCCAGTTGTTAAACATTTACAGGCACACCTAGTATTGCTCTATAAATACTGCTTAAGTTTAGCCAAAGTGCAGTAGAAGGCTCAGGGAATGAAGTCATCACCTGATTGGAGACCTGGTAACTGGAGGCTATTAATACCAACGGTGATGATAGGGATCATGGCCATCATGATAATGACAATAGCTCACATTTAATAGTGCTTTAAGGTTTACAGAGTATTTTGTATCTATTATGACATTTGAGGCTCATAACACTCCTGTGTATAACATTACAAATAGTTAGTTCCAGCTGTTTCCAGCCAGGGGGCTGGAGTATTAGCTCCCCTTTCTCTCCAATAAGAGGTTCCCTCAGCTTTTCCCTTAGTCTTGAAGACTAGGTTCAGTCCTAGAGTGGCATGAGCCCTGGGACTGGGGGAGTGGGGAGGGGATGTCAAGTTCTTTTATTTGTGCGCTCTGGCTTTTTGTGCTCAGACCACAGAACCTTAGGGAAAATCACTTAAAGTTTAAGTTTTGCATAGTCTAGGGTCTCACTAAAGGGTGGAGTCGACAATGCTTAACACAAGAGATCCACAAGTGTGCATTAACAAAGACTTAAGAACAAGTAACTTCTGGCTACTGTCATGCTCTCCTGCTAAGTTGATACTTAAAAGAAATGAATCATGAAGAGCTTTTGTAGGATTGCTGAATCAGCATTTCACTTTCAACTGAACTCTGAAGCTTTCCTAGAAATTCTTCTAGATCCACATCTACTGATGAGATAAGCTGGGGTCTATTTCTTCTTCCTTCCTGTGGTTTTCTCCAAAAAGCTACAAAGGCTCCTCTTGAAGTTCACCTGTCACTGACTGAGGCTCAGAAGCTTCCAACCTCTTGAACTCATTAGGTTACTTCCACAAGTGGAAATAACAATCACAGAATCACTCATCAATCGGCTATTCAGGAAAGAAACACAAAGCAGAAGAGGCAGCTAGGGCTTTGAAATCCAATCTAAGGCTTGGCAGGGCCTGTCACACAGCAGGAGGTTAATTAATGTTTATTGACTGGGTCAATACGTTATCATTAACTATCCTGTATTTGAAATCATCATGCTGCTGGGATGGAGGAAGGGTAGCCCTTCCCTTACCCATAATGAGAGAGTCTCTCTTGGTTGGCAGATGGGAAAAGAAAGAGGACAAGGTCATTCCCTTTCACTGAGTGGACTATAATTCCCAGCCCTATCCAAACTCGCCTTAGCATGTTAGAGTGTATCTTCCCATCACTCAGAATAATTGTGAGGATGGAACTTCCCAATCTTTAAAGTATTAATATTAATATAGTAGGAATTATAAATCCCTCCTTCCCTAGTAGTGGTGGAAGGTATGGTTCTTTCTCCCTCCTTCCCATAGATGTTTCAAGAAGCAGCTCTGGGGTACTTTGAATAAAGGAGGGATATGAAGAGACAACCAAGGAAGGAAAGGGATGTTTTCTCTGAACCTTTAGGTCGGAAGTTCTTAACCTGGGTTTTGTGAACTTTAAATATGTTTGTATGTATGTAGATAGATATAGGTGTATAGATATATCTGGATAACCATTTCAATATAATTATAATTCTGTGTTCTTTATTTTACACATTTGAAAACATTATTCTGAGAGACTTACTCTGAAAAGACTTCCAGACTTTACCAGACTCCTAAAGGGTTCATGAAACAAACAAAAAGAATCAAGAACCCTTGTCCTAGATACAGTGTGAAGTGTTGACTTGGGTAGGAGACAGATCACTCTAAGGGTGGGTCTAAATTACCCATTTGACTCTGATGATTAGGTGAAAATGCTTCTTTTGATTGTCAGACAATAAGAACTGAATGTGAACAGAACCTGTATACCACCCTTGAATCAATCAAAGTCAGCCTTAAACACGCATGTATTTATTTATTTTTGTAAACTTTAAAATTTTATTTTAAACTTAAATACAAAATAAAAACATTGCCATGTACACAGTAGAATATAAAACAATAAATTTCTATTTCAAGAAAACCTATGTAATAAATACTACACATTGTTTTCAAAGCCATCCAGCTTTGCTTCCTTCTAGGTAATTTTTTTGTTCTCTGCTGTGTGCTTTTTACTTATTTTCCTCCTCTTCCTTCTAAGAAGGCTACAATCAAACATGAAGATATATATCTATATATCTATACACACACACATATACACCCATATCCATATACATAGATATCTATAAACATACCTATTCACTCATACACATATATGTAAGACCCTACTCTGCATATTTCCACGTCATTGGTTTCTCTGAAGGTGGATATAGCATCTTACTTCATAAGTCCATGTCTTTCCATGTTTTTCTAAATCAACCAGCTCACCATTTCTTACACCGCAGCAATATTCCAACCTAATCACTTCCTATCAGAGCAATTGTCTATGGAAATTTTCCCCTCATTTTCCACATTCCTTCTATTGTGGGCTGCATAGGTTTTACTTATACAAGAAAATTTTAATTTAAAATAATAAAAATCATCCATTTTATGTTTCAACAATGCTCTCACCTTATAATACAGTTTATGGTCTGATACTGCTGAATCTGTCTTCCTTCAAGATTCACCTGGAGCACTATTTTCTACTTGAAACCTTTCCTGATCTATCCAACAGCTAATTTCCCTCCCTAACTACCTTGTACTCAACTAAATTGTATGTATTTGTATTCTCTATATATTTGTTCTGAATATACAGTCAATACTCAGCATTCATATGTTTAACTTTTGTGACTTCACGCATTTGAGTGATTTTATTAGTAACCTCATTTTCATTTTTATACAGGCCACCTCACACTTTTGGGGCTATTGCACAGTAGAGAAGAAAGAGAAGCACTTTGTGTGCAAATTTGTGGAGCTGCTGGTATCCTACGAGGCACTTCTGATCTTGTTCACCCTAAATTGTAAAAAGCTGCCATTGCATTTGTTGCATATTTTCATTGTTTGCTTTTAAAACTCAAGTTTTGGGTTAGAATTATGCTCCCAAAGTTTGCTAAGTCCTTTGGGTTCCAAGTTCAAGTGTGCAAAGTCAGTGATATGGCTTGGTGAAAAACTTAAATAAACTTTATGCTGGAATATCTGCAGCTGCTTTTGGCCTAATCAATCAACTAGCAAGAATCACTGAGGTTGCCCATCTCATCATCAATCACAGCTTCAAGGTTAAATGTCAATTTGCTTTTGCTGTGCTCCCGTATTCCAAGACCTTAAGGATCTCAAACTGGCAGGTGATGCAGATGTTAATGACATGATACGTGTTCTTCATGATTTCTAATGCCATCCACCACCTGTAAAGGACAGAATGTTGGAGGTGATGTTGAGACTTCATCAATCTTTGCTCTTCCTACAGCAGCTGCTAAAATCCCAGCAACCTCTCTCTTGGTTTTCAAGGGTGACCAAGGAAGAGAAATTTTTAACAGTAGCGTCTTAAAGGTACAGTGTTCTCATCCTGCCATCCAACACAGTGGAATATAAGATTTAGATTAAAAAATGTTTTAGTTTTAAGAAATTTATTTGTTTTATAGTTTTTATGGTATGGTAGATTTCATGTATTATTAAAAGTGAATATTGTCTAAAATAAATTTTTTTCATTTAGTACAAAAGGTTGCAGAATTCTAGGGAAGTACTAAACTGGAGAAAAATGTTTTACGTTACTATTTTTTTTTGTAGTGCATTTAATAGGTTATATCATGGTTACTATGTTAGAAAAGTATATGTTATCGAAATTAATGTTTTGTTATAAAGAATTGTATGCAGAAAAGTATATTTTCATCAATCTTTAGTGAAAGATTATAGTTTTTGGTGGTGGCAAGATCTTAACTCCGTTTCCCATAGATTCAGTGTATTAACACTTGAATTTTTGACTTTTGCTCCATTTTCTAGGAACATTACTCTTGTGAAAATTGAGGGTCAACTGTATATATACATATATGTAAGTTCTTGATAGTAGTAGTTTCCTTTTTTTTTTTTTTTTTGGATTTACATCTCCAGGGCCTAGTATTATTGAATGGAAATAGTAGGTGTCTAACAAATAGGTTTTAATTAATTGACCTTAGTGACCGTTTGGTCCAACCTATATTCACCAAAGAAATCCTTCTCTGATGTAACCAAAAAGTTTATTAAGCCTTTGATTGAAGACCTGCACTGAGAGGAAATCCACTACCTCTTGAAGTAACCCATATTTTATTTTTGGGTAACTCCAATTAGGAAGTTTTTCCTTAGATCAAGTCCAAATTTATCTTTTTGCAAATTCTATCCACTGGTTTTAGCTCTATCATCTGGGTTCAAGCAGATCAAGTTTTTAATATGCCAACGCTCAAAATACTTGAAGACAGCATTACCCTAATACCCAATCTTCCACTCCTCACATGGCATAGATTTGAGTGAGGTCTTTTGCCACTCTGGTTACCCTCCAAATCATCATTCATTCCCTTTCTTTGTGGCACACCCTTGGAGATTGGTTTTTAAAAATTTATGACCTCGTGGTTGTGCTCTCAGTTTGCAGAGTTAAGCTGTATCTGTGGTTTTCATTCATGTGGATAAAAGACAGAGGAAAATGCCTATGCCAGGATATGAATTTAATCTCCTCTGAGGGAATTGAGAAAGAAGGCATACATAGATCAGGCTGTTCCCAGAGGCAGCTATGCTACGTGAGTTGAGTTGGGGGTAGAGAGAGAGGGAGAAGGAGTGCTTAAGCCACCATGCCTATGCATTCATTTGTAAATTAAATATTTGTAACTAGAGGAGTACCTGTGTAATGGACATGTGTCCTCATAAAATTTTGGGGCTGAGAGCTGTGCTGAGTGAAAGAAGGTCTCAGGAGGCATTGCAGAAGTTGAGCATAGAAAGGATATCTGTGAGTGTTTGAGGAGGGAGGTATTAAAGAAAAAGTTATATTGTGATACCTGTGAGTTCTCATCCATATGTGAGCATCAGGAACAATCATGTTAAGGAGGTAGAAATAGTAACGTCTGGGAGCAGAGTGTACAGTCTGTACCTGTGTGAAGCAGCCCAGATTTCCATGATTATCTGCAGGGTGTGTACACTTGCATGGCTTTCCCAAAGTTTCCTACTAACTTTGGGGATTCACTAGTTCACTGAAAGGTGCCACTTGTCATAGACATTGAGACTTTACTATTTGTCCTTTAGGCATGTACTTATTCCCTTTTTTTTGGTCTCTTGATTGCAGGTTGGAGCTAAGGGAAATAGGGATCATTTTCCTAGAAACCATAGTGTAAGGGAGTTTTTCTTTGGAAAATAAGGCAGTCTTAGTTTATTTTCTTTGTTGTTTCACTCTGCTTTTTTCTTTAAGCAAATTATCTGTTTTTGTCAGTGCCATGTAATGTTACACTATTAGTAGTAAAACATTTAGTCTTTTAGGAAAGAATTCAGAAGGGCTATGATTCATGAGCCTTCGTTTGAGTAGACCAAGCTTGAGGCAGATTTTAAAGCTTGGGAGTAGTTGGGAGTGCTTCGCTTATATTGTAGTAATTAGAGCTTTCTGTCCTTTTCCTTGCTTTCCAAATGACTTTTCTACTATTTTGTTCACCTCATGCTATCCCTGACAGCTTAGAACGGAACCACCCCTAGGTTGTACCCCATTATCCTCTATTATCTCTTGCAATGAATTAGAATTTTAGAACTGGAAAGAACCCCAGAAGTTATAAGACTTAGAACTGAATGAAAGTGACTCAGATGTCATCTAAACTCCTATTAAAATCTCAAATCCTACATCTGATATCTCTAATAAGTGGTTATTTAGGGTCTACTTGGTGACTTCTACCATTGGGGAATCACTACCTCAAAGGAAACTTATTCTATTTAAGAAGAATTTCACTTGTTAGGAAGTTTTTCCTTATGCTGGACTTAAATTTATATGCCTACAATTTTCACTTTGTCTTTCTTAATAAATATAATCTCTAATCCATATAACAACTCAAAATATTTGAAAACTGCTTTCATGTGCCTTTTAAGACAAGTGGGCTAGCTATCCCTGCTCCCTCAGCCTGTTCCATTTATGATATCAGTTAAAGTTCCTTCACCATCCTGATTATCTATCTCATGATGTGTTCTAGCTTGCCAATATCCTTTCTGAAATGTGGCACCTTCCCAGAACTGAACATAATACTATAGAGTGTGCTGACCAAGACGGAGTACAATACAGGCTATTGTTTTCGTTGCTGAGTCCTAAAGAGGTCTTAATTCTAATTAGTTCATTTGGACTTGAATCCTGGCCCCATGACTTAACTACTTGTATAACCCTGGGCTAGTCATTTAATCTCTGAGTCTCAGTTTCCTCATCTGTAAAATTAGATAATTAGGTGATATGGTTCGTTGTGTCTCTAAATGTAGGATCACAGGATTTTGTTAAGTCAACTTAAGAGTGCATTAGCTTTAACAGCTGCCATAATGTATTGCTGGGTCATATTGAATTTACAGCCTTGCTAAGGACAACCAGAAGTTTTTAAAGAAATATTTTTAGCTACATGTACGGGGAAAGGGAAGATCAACTAAATTAGAGAAATCCTCTCTGTTGTGGATGAGAAGAAGGTAATTGATAACTGAGAAAAATCAGAACTACTGGATTCCTTTTTTGCTTCTGTTTTCTCTTCCAAGGTGAATACTTTTCACATTAGGAAAGGATAATTAAGAAATGAAATTCAAGATAAGTAACACACATGCGTGTGTGTGTATACATACACATGTGTATTTATGTGTAGATGTATATATTACACAACATATATGTATAAAGAAAGGACTTTAAATATAAATGTTTGTATATACTTATGTGTACATGTATATATATGTGTATGTATACATGTATATGTATATATATGTATGCATAGTTATACATGGGCATTTAGGTGGCACAGTAGTTAGTGTTGAGCCTGAAGTGATTGAAGACTCATCTTCATCAGTTCAATTCTGGCCTCAAACACTTACTAGCTGTGTGACCCTGGGCAAGACATTTAACCCTGTTTGCCTTGGTTTTGTCATCTGTAAAATGATCTGGAGAAGGAAGTGGCAAAATCACTCCAGTATCTTTGCCAAGAAAACCCCAAATGGGGTCATGAAGAGTTGAAAATGACTGAAATGACTGAACAATGTATAAATAAAGGACTTTATATAAAATAATTACATATATGTGCATGTATGTACATATATACACACATGCATGCACACATGCATATCTCTTCCCATTAAATTTCATTTTGTTTTCGTCAGTTCACTATTTTGCTGCTTACAATATCTAAAGAACAAAATTCTATATCATCCAATAGTTGAACTATCGCTCCCATCTTTGTGTCATCTACAAATTGATATGTCTTCTTTCATAGCATTGAACAGGACATAAACTACATTTATCAAATGTAGTGTAGTGTAACTAATACTAAATTTCGAGCCAGAGGACCTAAGGTTTTAATCTTGTTATTGCTATTTTCTATCTATATAATCTTGGGCAAATCATCTAACTTCTTTGGGCCTCCATTTCCTCCTCTGTAAAATGAGATTAGCTTATATAATAAATGATGTCAATTTTAACTCCAAATCTATAATCCTATCAATGATACAGTTATCCTTTACACATTGCTAGGGGCTTAGGGGTATGGCACCCTACTTTGTGCCAGAGAAGAAGTCTGAATTTTTTCTTTTTCTTTTATGTGGCATTTACAGTACCTTATTGTAAAATTTAGGTTAAGTATTTGGTTATAGGCTCTGTGTCATCTGCTGGCCTTCATGTGCCATAGTTTCTGCAAACCTTCCCCAAAGTTTCCATTTAATTTCTTATGCCAACCTATGATATATCTCTGCAATGGAGAAAGTTATGATGTGGAAGGGATAACTGTTATCAGTCAACCATTTTGAGATTCACCTGACAGTATTTTTATCAAATGCATATCCTTCCCTACTATTAACAAGGATATTATGAAACATTTTTCAAATGCTCCAGTGAAATTCAAAATATACTGTATCTACAGCATTATCATGATCTACTAATTTAGTAATCTTGTAAAAAGAGATTAAGTTAGATTTGCATGACTTGTTTTTAATGAACCTGTGCTAGCTCCCACTATTAATTACTTTCTATTCTAAGTGCTGAAATCTCTCCTTTAATAATGTTTTTGTAGGTTTTCCCCCAAATTGTTATTAGGTTCACTTACCTATATGCTCAAAGTATGTATTTAAAGGTACATATATTTACCTATATTTTCAAAGTATCAAGTTTTTTTTTTTATTCTTAAACACATGGTTGATTTGATTGATTTCTCAGAGTTCGTTGACAGACGTTCATTAGTCACAATTCCCAAATTTTTTTCAGTAACCTGTACATGTAGTTCATCTGTCTCCAACTTTATTACTTTCAGGATGTAATGAAAAATCCTCCATCATTTAAACTCCTTCACCATGAGATCCCCTTCTACCTTCTTAGTTTTAAACTTTATTCCCCTCCATGTGTTCTGTGATCCAGCGATATTGGTCTTCATGCTTTTCCTGTCATTCAGTGCTTCATCTCCCAAATCTGTGCCTGTCACCGGCTGTCCCCCATGCCTGCCATTTTCTCTCTTTACTGATCTTTGCCTCCTGGCTTTCTGGCCTTCTTTCAAGATTCGATTAAGAGGCTTTTCCTGATTTCCCCTGACTATTATTTGTGTCTTCCCTCTTAGTTTAATTCCAATGTACCCTGTGTATTTACCATATAGATAGACATAGTTATTTGCATGTTTTTCTCCCATTAGAATGTGAGTTTCTTGAGGACAGAGACTATTAAAAACAGAACACTTTTTTTTTTGTATCCACAGTGCTCAACAAATACTTGTTGACTGACATGACTGGGTAATTTTAGTGTCCTTAGATTCTCTTTAATATCCATTTCTTTACTTATCTTGAGTTTCAGTTCTCTCAACAATATTTAATCTCCTTCTCCTAGGGCAGAGTTTCCCTTTAGTAGAGAAAACAATCAAAAAAGGAATTTATTAGTCTTTTTTTCTCAATAAATCAATTATCTTTTCCCCATAAGGATTATTATACCTTTCTTAATCTACCTTTTGCTCCTAAATGTAGCTAAAAGCATTTAACAAAAACCTTTTAGTTGTTCTTAATATTTAATCCTAACCTGAACTCCTATTGGACTTTAGAAGTTCTGACATTGTTCTTGTAGGTTACTACTCATTGTAGATTGTTATTCATCTTTAGTTACTTATCCTAGCTTTTGTTCCTTTCATGCAGTATTTTTTTTTTAATCTGTTCAGTCAGGGTTCTTTAGGTACAAAGTCACAGGATCATAAGTATCAGAAAGGACCCAACCAGCCATTTAGTTCAACTTGTATCTGAACAAGAATCCCCTCCATAAGATCCTTGATAAGAAGTCATCTAGCCTTTACTTGAAGCCCTTCTAAGTGTGAGAACACTTGTATTATTTGGTCCACCCAGTTAATTTCTTCTCTCAAAAGCTCTACTTTTCTAATTATTGTGTTTCATCCTTCTTTCTCAAAGAGGATCAATAACATCACCAGACTGATATCTTTACTTATTTAATTACTTCCCCCTGGTACCACCATGTCTATATTCTTTGGAACTTTTCTCTCCTTCAGATTACCTATTATTCTAAGTCAAGTAAAACTTAATTAAAATAGAAGTTATAGAGATTTGGTCAATGATGAGGAGGAAAGAGAACTATTAAGAAGGATTTTGTGGAAAGGGAATAAGAAGAGGTGACTGTGCTGTATTTATGGTTCTAGGAAAGAAGGAATATTTAGCTCTCAAAGAGTATGAAGTAGGACTTCAGGGTAGTAGGAAAATGAGTTCATGGAGATGGAGCTCATCTCCATGTAGTAGTGGGAGTTGGAATGTAAAATGTTGTTGTGTTTGTCCTTCATTTTTGAAGAAGATCAAGATATCAGAGAAATGATGACATGATTTGCACTTGACTTTTTTTTTGAGAGAGGGAGGGCTGTGCAAGTCACCAGCCTCACATTCCCCTCCTGAGCCATCTGGATAGCATAACTAGATATTCATCAGGATGACTGGTGATGGCCCAGGATGCAGTGGGAGACCTTGGCCTTTTCAGGTACTCACTTAGAAGGAGGTGATGCCCATTGAGTGAATAGGCCTCTTTAATACATGGTCAGGGAATGGCCCTTTTAATGAGCAAAAGAGAAAAAATAAGTAAATCATGCTGGGGAGGGAAAGAGAAACTATTACTATTGATAATCACTGTAAGCCAGTCATTAAGTGGAGCTTGGGCAGGGACCTATTGTTGTCCAGCCTATGGCCTTCAAAGTACACTGGGTTTGAGATTTTTGGGAACAACAAGGAAGGAAGGAAGGACGGATGGATGGATGGACGGATGGACATCTAGCCAGTAAACCCCAAAGGAAGGGGAGGAGGAGACAAAAGGGAGAGAATGAGCTGGGTTAACCAGCTACCTGGGTCCTCACTTAGGCAGCTCGGTCTATTCACAGCCTGTGTTCATCCTTTATCTTCAAAGAAGACCATGACATCAAAGAAATGATGGCATACTTGCACTTGACCTTGTTTTGAGTGAGGGAGGGCTGTGCAAGGTCACCAGTCTCACTTTCTTCTCCTGAGCCATCTCAGAATGTAAAAGGTAATGCATTTGCAAATATAGGGAAATGGCTTGACACAGTGGAAAAAGTTTTAAATTTGGAGTCAGAGGACCACTGTTCAAATCCTGGCTTTGCACTTACCGCTTATGTAATCATGGGTAAGTCATTTCATTTCTCTGCGGCTCAGTTTCAATTAATCAACAATCTTTGGATTGTTGGTTGGAGCTGTGGATCAGCTCCTCAGTTTCCTCTTCTCTCTCGATTTTCATCCCACTGATCTTACCTGGTTTTCTTTCCACTTGTGTGACTACTCCCTAGAATTCTTTGTTGGATCTTTATCCAGGTAATGCCTGCTGACTGTGGGTGTCCTCCAAAACTCTGTTCTGGTTCCTCTTTTCTTGGTAATCTTATCAACTTCCATGTATTTGGTTATCATCTCTATGCAGGTGATTCTCAGATTTATTTATCCAGCCCTAACTTTCTCTCCTGACCGCCAGTCTCACATCTCTCTCCTTTCTGACTTACCTGCCATACTAGCCTCCCAATTACCCAACCTTCTAAGCAAAGTGCTATCTCAATTCTTCACTCTCTCCTATCTTCTGTATCAAATTTGTTGCCGAGTCCTGTCAATTTCACCTTCACAGCATCTCTTGTATATGTCTCCTTTGTTCCTGTAGCACTGCTACCACTCTGACTCAGGCAGTACCTCATTACCTGAGGCCATACTACTACTACACTTGTTGGCCTCCTGGTCTCGTGTCTTCCCATTCCAGTCCAACCTTCCCTTAGCTCTATCAAAGTAATATTCCTAAAGCCCTGTTCTGACCATATCAGCCTTAACTCCTCCTTAATAAATTCTGCTGGCTTATTTGATCCTGAAATAAAAATCCTCAGTTTGGCTTTTAAAGCCCCTTATAACCTGGCGCTTTCTTACCTTTCCAATTTTTTTATACCTCAACTCTTCTCCATGTTCTCTATGACTTAGTGACACTGGCCTCCTTATAGTTCCTTGAATGAGATTAATAACGATTTTAATGTTTTAATTTACATTTTATTAATTAATGATTAAAAATAATTCTGTGCATTCTTTCAAATGGATATTAATATTTTGTTGTTGATATCACTTGACCACTTCTCTACTGGGGAATGGCTTCACTTTAAAGGATTTTTTGACAGAAATAAGTGTAATATTTTGTCCAAAGCTTTTAAAATATCTATTGATGTAAGTATGTGATTTTGATTGATTTTTGTCAATGAAATGGTATATTATGTTTATAGTTTTTCTTATATTGAAATAACCCTATAATCTTACAATAAATCCCCGCTAGTCCCATGACCTTTACTTTTATACTTCACCTCTCTTCCTTTCACTCTTTAATTTCTCCATATTCTATACATTTGATACTCCATCTCCTGTCTCATTGCTTTTCTGAACTGGTCATTCCCTGTTCCTGGAATACATTCCCATCTTAATTCTACCTCTTGGAATCTCTGGTTTCACTTGAGACTCAGCTCAAGTACCACATTCTTCATGAAGCCTTTTCTAGTTCATACTCCCTTCCCCGACGCCTCCTCCCAGGCTAGTAGTTTGTCTTTCCAAACAACCTTTTATCCATTTTTACATATTCTGAATATACTTTTATATTTATTTGTTCTCTCCTATCTTACTATGTAAGTTCCTTGAAGGTCCCACTTTGCCTTTGTATCCCCAATACCTAGCTTAGTACCACCTCATAGTAAGTCCTTAATGAATACTGTTTATTTTCTGATGTATAACCATGAAATAAGTGGATGGTTGTTAAAATCATAAGAATTTTAACAACCGGAAAAACTATAAGGAAAGATGAACAAAATAGAATTTAGAAAAGAACATTGCTTTACCTAGGCATCTTATCTAATCCTGCCAAGTTTAGTGAAGTAATGAATACATACTGATAGATTTGGAAAAGTGGTCATTTTAATTTAGGTGTAGAAAAATTAAAACCACTGGGTTTCCCTGGGCTCTTTAAAAATGATAGGTTCTTGGACCATAGGTACTTCTAACTTGCATTCAGAATGACACAGTGTATGCTGCCACCTGCTGATCCTTATGAAATGTTCTAATTTTCTTCAGCATTGCAGAATGTCTGACTGACTTTGCTGCTCTTGGCCACTGCAGCTCATGCTGCTGCTAATTGTAGATGTTTATTTATGACTTCACACTTTTCTTCTGCCCCTTAATGTCAATAATTGTTTCTGTTTAGTGACCACACTGGGAACAAATCTTACCTTAGATATCCAGACAAATCATAAACATGTCTTGCATTTGTACCATCACAAGGCCTTGTATAACTTATTCTTAGTTACTTGGCCTTGTTTTTGTTTTTTAAATAGTGCACTGAAAATATTTGAATTCAGATCATTTTACGGAATTACAGAATCCAACAGAGAAAAAAGGCCTTTACAAGCCACTAGTTCATCTAATACCCTAAAGAGCATCCACTTTGCCCTTCAATTATGGAAATGGCTGAACATGTGGTATTTGATAGTGATGAAATACTATTGTGCTATAAGAAATGATGAGGGGGCTGGTTTCATTCAAAAAACTAGGAAAACCTACATGAGCTGATATAAAGTGAAGTGAGCAGAACCAGGAGATCATTTTGCATAAAACAACAATATTGTAATGATGATCTACCATGAAAGATCTTTGGTTACTTTGATCAAGACAATGATCTGAGATAATTCAGAAAGACTCATGTTGAAAATTGCTATATTCTCCGGAGAAAGGATATCCTGAATGTAAACTGAAGTATAATTTTCTCACAGTGTTTAATTTTTTTTTTTGCTTTTTTTGGTGACATGGCTAATATGGAAATACGTTTTACATGATTTCACATGTATAATGGGTATCATACTGTTTGACTTCTCAGTGGTTAGTGGAGGGACTAGGAGAGAGAGAATTTGGAACTCAAATTTTAAAAAATGTTATAAATAAATAATAAATTAGAGAGGGAAAAAAAGAAAAAGGGAAAAGTATCCCCTCTGTAAGTGGCAAACTAGTCTCTGCTTGAAGACTATTACATTCCCAGGCAGCACATTTTGCTTTTGGATAGCTTCAATTATTAGGATGCTTTCTCTTACAGTAAGCCCAAATTTCCCCTTTTGTCCCTAGTTCTGTATTCTGGGGCTCAATGGTACAAGTGTAATCCCTCTTCCACAAAAGTCCTTCCAATTCTTGAATTTTACTATCATTTCTTCTCCAGGCTAAAAATCCTTGTTTTCTTTCAGCCAGTCTTCAAATGCCATGTTCTCTGGTCTTCTTACTTTTCTAGTGATAGAATTTCAGAACTGGAAAGGATCTCAATAGCTATCTGTCCCAACCTAAATCAGAAAAACAAATATCTCTATAATATATTAAAAATGGTCACTTGGTCTTTACTGGGAAATCTCTAATGAAATATAGTTAGATTGGACTGTCTTTTTTGTAAGTCCCTAGCTACGTCCTTTGTTGCTGGAGGTCAAATTTGTAGAATCTGCTTCTGGCTTCAAGTGGCTGCCTCTCTCGATATCTTTTTGGAGTGCTTGTCTATGATCCCTTAAACTGTACCTCAAACTCAGACTTTTCCAATTGCCAGATTTTGTGTGTGTGTGTGTGTGTGTGTGTGTGTGTGTGTGTGTGTGTGTGTGTGTGTGTGTGTGTGTGTGTAGGTACCGTGGTTAATGAAGGTAGGGAAGAGAGAAAATCCTCTCCCACCCCTTAAGAAGAAAAGAATTTGGTTCTTCCCAGCTGTAGTTCTAAGCTGTCTGCTCAGCTAGATTCAGCTGAACTTAGCTCCCTTCAAGTAGCAGGGAGCAGTCTCTGCTGCTAGTGGCTACCCTTAAGTTTTCTTCCATTTTTGCTCTGCTTTTTGGAGAATATTCTCAGTTTCTGTTCTCCTTTACTTCTGTTACTCCAAAGCTTCAAAATAGGGTTTCCTTGTGAGAAGTCATTTCTATCTTGAACTGAGAAACCTAGTTTTATATTTCAATTAGGCATCCATGCCTTGAATAGGCAATATGTAATTGGTCTATATTCACCAAAAATTCTAACTGGGTTGGGGAACCTACGACCTCAAGTCACATGTTGCCCTCTAGGTCCTTAATTGTGTCCTTTTGACTGAATTCAAACTTCCCAGAACAAGTTCCCTTAATAAAAGGATTTGTTTTATAAAAGTTGGACTCAGGCAAAAGGCTGCACCCAAGGACCTAGAAGGCCACATGTGGCCTCAAAGCAGTAGGTTCTCCATCTCTGGATTAAGATTTCTGATATTCTTTATGTATAAAGAATTCCTATGAAACAGGATACTTGAATCACTTCTACCACACTGGGCAGGTCATTTACTCATCAGGCATAGGTTAAACAATTGGATTCAGTAGATTAATTGTATATCAGTAGACAAGTATAACACTGATGATAATCACTGCCTTATGGAATCAGACTCAACTACTAATCAGGGGTCTAAATAAAATAGAAATCTAAATTAATCATTTCTACACAGATGAACAGATAGATGAGTTGGGCCCAGAGCTGAACAAGAGAACATGCCAGACTGCTTTAAGGAAATTGTGAAGTTCTTTTAAAGAATCCAAACTTCTCAGGAAAGCAAAGCCTCTCTTTTTAAATACCAATGTTCTACTGGTATAACTCTATTGCAGCAAAGCATGGCATACAACAGGTTCTGACAAATTAAAGATGATATCACCCAGAGGGCAATGGAAAAGGGAATGGTGAGTATATGTAGTTTGCTTCATGTAAGCAATGAGTAATTTCAAAGAATAGGATCAAAAAAATGTCAAATAATTTATATGTTAGGAAGGAAGATAAGCCAGAGAATTTTGTGGCAATATCAGTAGAAATCAAAGGATGTCTCTAGCATGTTGGATGGAAGCTCTGTGGTGAATTTTTGGATAAGAGTCTCGTAATAATGGCAGGCATGGGGAGGGGTGGAAGAGTGAGAGGAGGTTGCAATCTGTGCCATTGGAAGGCACTTCCAAATCAATGAAATCATAGCCCCTCTATTTGAGTATTTGCAGATGACTTGTGTCTCTATGAGGAACAGGGCTCCAGACTACCACACAGGCACTCAATGTACAACATCAAGATTAGGTATCTGCAGCTTTTATTTTACCTTATGGAGAATGCATAATATGCAAAGGACACTCAGGAGCCCATCACTCCACACAGAAAACATTCATACAGCCTGCCATTTACCCCTGGAAGGGAATTGAACTTTGGATTGCTATTGGGGCAGTCATTTGTTATTCTGATGAGTATCTTTGCCACAGAATTCTACATACTCTCCCTAAGCCACATAATACCCATCCTGGAATATAGAGATATTTGAAGAGTAATACAAACCCCTTCTCACCAGACTCATATGATGCCTGAGTAACTCACTGGCTTTGCTCTTCCAGTGACAATGCGGATATTTTCTTCTTTCTCCAAGAACCATGCAGATCAGGAAATCCTCAGACTACTCAAGACTCACCAACATTTCCTATGAACTACATTCTTAGGCTGTATTCTAGTACACATCTACCATTTTCATGTGCTCCTCCTGTAAATCACCATTGTTGACTCATCTGGGATTGAGTGGGAGGAGAATGAAAAAATACATTCGCCCTCCTAGCTATATTCCAAAAGAAGGTGCAAAGGAAAATAGAAAAGAGGAGCAAAAGTGAATGAAAAGTAGACAAGATGGATATTCTAGCACATTTTTACAGATCACAGGGGATGACTAAGTAGTTGATCTTTAGTCAGCCATTTCCCTCCAAATTTATTAATTTGTTTCCAGTTTTCAACATTCACTTCCATAAGTTTAAAAATTCTCCCCTCTTTCCCCAAGATGGCATGCAATCTTGTATAGGCTCTAAACATACATTCCTATTAAATACATTTGCTTATTAGTCATGTTGCATACAAGAATTTTAGTGAATGGAAGCAACCATGAGAAAAACAAAACAAAACAACAAAAGAGAAAACTATGCTTCATTCTGTGGTCTGACTCCATAGTTCTTTCTCTGGATGGGGATGGCATTTTTCAACCTGAGTTCTTTGGAAATGTTTTAGGTTCTTGCATTGCTGAGAAGGGCTAAGTCTATCAAAGTCAATCCTCACACACTGTGGCTGTTACTGTTTATATTGTTTTCCTGGTTCTGCTTGCTTCACTCAGCATCTATTCATATAAATCTTTCTATGTTTTTCTGAAGTTTGTCTGTTTGTCATTTCTTATAGCACAACGGTACTCCATTACATTCATATACCACAACTTGTTCAGTCATTCCCCAATTTATGGGCATCCCCTCATTTTCTAGGTCTTGGCCACCACAAAAAGAGCTGCTATAAATATTTTTGTACGTGTGGGTCCTTTTCCCATTTTTATGATCTCTTTGGGATACAACCCTAGAAGGAATATTGCTGGGTCAATGTGTATGCACATTTTTATAGCGCATTGGGCATAGTTCCAAATTGTTCTCCATAATGGTTGGATCAGCTCCAGCTCCACCAACAAAAAATTAGTATTCCAACTCTCCCACATCTTCTCCAATGTTTATCATTTCCTTATTTTGTCATATTAGCCAATGTGATAGGTGTGATATGGTACATCAGAATTGTTTTGATTTGCATCTCTCTAATCAACAATGATTTAGAGTATTTTTTCATATGACTATAGATAGCTTTAATTTCTTCATCTGAAAACTGCCTGTTCATATCCTTTGACCATTTATCAATTGGGGAATGACTTGTATTCTTGTATGTTTGATTCAGTTCTCTATATATTTTGGAAATGAGGCCTTTATCAGAGACACATTCTTTTCCAGCTTTTTGCTTCTCTCCTAATCTTGGTTGCACTGGATTTGTTTGTGCAAAAACTTTTTAATTTTGTGTAATCAAAGTTATCCATTTTGCTTTTCATAATGTTCTCTGTTTCTTGTTTGGTTACAGATTCCTCCACTCTTCATAAATATGACAGTTAAATTATTCCTTGTTTCCTTAATTTGTTTATAGTATCAGCCTTTATACCTAGATTGAGTATCCATTTGGACTTTATTCTGGTATATAGTGTCAGGAGTTGGTCTATGCCCAGTTTTCACCATTCTATTTTCCAGTTTTCCCAGCAGTTTTTGTCCAACAGTGAGTTGTTACCCGAGAAGCTGGGGTCCTTGGGTTTATCAAACAGTAGACTGCTATAATTATTGACTACTATGTCTTGTGTACCTGACCTGTTCCATTGATCCTCTATTTGTCAGTATCAAGTGTTTTTGATGATTGCTGCTTTATAATACAATTTAAGATCTGATATGGGTAAGCCAGCTTCCCTACTATTTCTTTTCATTAATTCCCTTGATATTCTGAAACTTTTGTCCTTCCTGATGAATTTTGATATTATTTTTTCTAGCTCTAGAAAATAATTTTTTGGTAGTTTGATTGGTATGGCACTAAGTAAATTAATTTAGGTAGAGTTGTAATTTTTATTAGATTAGCTCAGCCTACCCATGAACAACTGATGCTTTTCCAATTATTTAGATCTGACTTTATTTGTGAGAAAAGTGTTTTATAATTGTGTTCATATAGTCCCTGAATTTGTTTTGGCAGGTAGACTCCCAAATATCTTACAGTGTCTACAGAAACTTTAAATGGGATCTCTCTTTTTATCTCTTGCTGTTGGGCTTTGTTAGAAATATACAGAAATGCTGATGATTTATGTGGGTTTATTTTATATCCTACAACCTTGCTGAAATTGTTCATTATTTCAAGTAGTTTTTTCCCGATTCTCTAGGATTCCCTAAGTATATCATCCTGTCATCTGTAAAGACTGATAGCTTAGTTTCTTCTTTGCCTGTTCTAATTCCTTTTATTTCTTTTTCTTCTCATATTGCTAAAGCTAACATTTCTAGTACCATATCGAATAACAGTACTGATAATAGACATCCTTGTTTCACCCTAGATTTATTAGAAATGCATCTAGCTTATCCCCATTACATATAATGTTTGCTGATGGTTTTAGGTAGGTGCTACTTATCATTTTAAGGAAGCCTCCATTTATTCCTAAACTCTCCAGTGTTTTTAATAGGAATGGGTATTGTATTTTGTCGAAAGCTTTTTCTGCATCTATTGAGATAATCATATGCTTTCTGTTAGTTTTGTTGTTGATATGATCAATTATGCTGATAGTTTTCTTAACATTGAACCAGCCCTGCATTCCTGGTATAAATTCTGATCAAAGTATATTATTCTTGTGATAAGTTGCTATAATCTTTTTGCTAATATCTTATTTAAAATTTTTGCATCTATATTAATTTTCTTTCTCTGTTTTGACTCTTCCTGGTTTAGGTATCAGCACCATACTTGTATCATAAAAAGAATTTTGTAGAACTCCTTCACCAGTTTTCCCAAATAGTTCACATAGTATTGGAATCAACTGTTCTTTAAATGTTTGTTAGAATTCACTTGTAAATCCATCTGACCCTAGACCAAGGCCAGGTGAAGTCTTTTTGAGTTTCCACTGAGTTTTACACTGAAGATCACTGTGTAAAGTTTAGAGGAGAGGTGATCTGGTCGCTAGAGGTCTCCTCCTCCCCTAGCGATGCACTAGAGTACAGGAAGGTTTAGCTGCTGTTGGACCCCTGTCTGCGCTGGTGTCTGCCCAATTCCTCTGGCTGTGCTAAGGCACACCTGGGATCCTGGTGTTAGTGCTTGCTGGTTCCACCCACACTGGAGCTCAGGATCTCTTGCTGGTCTGTTGAGGTTGGGCTTGCTGGGATGCCTTCAGTCCTGCACTAGTCCCCTTCAGTCATAGCAAGAGGGAACCTTCCTGTCAATGTCCCTAGCCTCCGGAGCTAGGGACAGACTGCTGTATCCCTTCTTCTGGTCCCACTATTCCAGAATTTTTCCTGGGGCAATATTCTTTGAGTTTTTCAAGGTCAATAAAGGAAGGTGAGAGCACTTACAGTTTGCTCTGCCATCTTCGTTCCTGGAAGTTCAAATCAGTGACTTTCAAAAATTTAATTTGTGGGCTGATAGCCCCAGGGGCAACTACTGCTACTACTGCTGCTGCTGCAGGCCCTGGGCTTCTCTCTCACTCAACTCCTCTAGACTCCCAATCTGTGCTGAGAGATTTCAGAATCAGTCCTGTGGCTGGTGATTCAGTCCATCCAGGGCTGCTCTGCTCTTCTATGGCTGAATTTGTGCTGGTGAAGCCTGTACACGAGTGCTCCCCCACAGCCATCTTTAAGAGGCAACTACAATCTCTGAAACTCAGTTAGTATAGTGCAGGTGGGCATGTTTACATTTCAGAAGTATCTTTCACTTGGCTCCATGTACTGTTCTCTGTGATCACATCAGATTTATCAGAGATCTACACAAATTTAATTGATGATCCACCAGTGTTGGAAAGGGAAGGATTAACTTTGCTTTGTTTGGTTCTAGAGGATAAGACCAGAAACAATTGGACAAATTTAGGCTTGATATAAGGCTTAGCATCTATTCATCTTGTTTTTCTGTCTAACAAGTCTACTTAGCAACTGAAGCTATCCACAGATGGAAAGGTATGCCTTGGGAGGCAATGAGTTCCTCTACTTTGAAGGTCTTCAAATGAAAGCAAGATCTTCAGTAGTGAGGTATATTGTTGGGGCAGTTCTTTTTTAATCCAGGATGTCTGCTGATGGAACTTCAGATTCCAAAATTCTGTAATTCTCTGATCTAGTCCACATCTGTCTTTTCCACATGGATAATGCAAGACCTTATTAAATAATTTTCAAAGTGTTTTTTTCTACAACATTTTTCGGACTGCCTGTTTGGTAGGCCCTATTAAAGAAGAAAATGATGTGAGTCATTTCAGCTCTGCTTCAGTTGCTTCCTATGTAAAAATAAGAATAATACTAGCACCTGACTCTCAGGGCTCTTGTGAGGCTCAGGTGAGGTAACAGTTGTAAAGTGCGTCCTACAGTGTCTGCCACAAAGTAAATGCTGTATAAAATGTTTATTATCATGGATCTGTTATAACAACATGAAGGAAATGACTAAACAACAAACTTAAAAGTTACCACTTCAATAATGTGCTCTGCAACTCTACCAGGAAAAGAAGTGAAGCTCACTGGTCTGTACTTGGTAACCTCTAACCTCTTCTTTCTTTTGAAAATCAGGTCAACATTTGACCTTCTCCAGTTCGATACAGAACCACTCTCATCAATGAAGAACTTTTCAAGATTACTGACAATGGTGCATCAGTCCCATAAACTAGTTCTTTCATTATCCTAGGAATTCGGTCAGCCCAGGTCTGGTAACTGAAACTGGCTGAGGACAGCTAGATGCCGTCTGACTGGCTCCTCACTTGTCTTGGGTTTCTGCTTCCTGCTAATCATTTTTGTACTAGACTTCCCAGTTGAAAGATCATCTGAGAAAACTGTTTCTCTTTCCCTTCACTCTTTTCTCTACTTCTTTTAAAACATGTAATTCATTGCAGAATGTTTTCATTCATATATACAGTGCTCATTCATACAGTAATGGCATAGTAGAAAAAACCCTGGAAAAAGAATTCTGGGTTTTAATCCTAGCTCTGGTACCAGCTAGTTATGTGACTTTGAGTAAGGTATCTAGCTGTTCTATATGTTAATTTCTACATATGTAAAATCAGTGGATTGAACTTGCCATTTCCATGACTTTCACTAATTCTAAAATTCAGTGATTTCATAGCAGCATTTTTAGATGCTCCCTTTTCTCCATTAATGCCATCTTGTTTTCCTTACAAATCAGAAATAGGGCTGCAATGAATACCTTCAGGCCAGCTAGCCTGACCCATTTGGAAAACCTTTTTAGGGCCATTTAAAACCAATTGAATTTTGAAAAATACCCTTTAAGAGAGGGCTATTAGCCTTGCCAATGAAAAGTTACCTTTGATTAGATAAGTAGGGAGAACAAAAGAATGAACTTATTAGATACTACTTTTGTAGCATTCATACTTACAGGACTTTGGCAGTAGAGTCTGGTGGAAAGAATTTTGGGGGTGGGGCTCAGAAGACCTCAATTTTAGTGTCAAGGTTGCTACTAATGAGTCTCTACTTAGGCAAATCATTTAAGCTTTTTGCAACTTTCTGGGGATGTTAACATCTATTCTTCCTACTGCTTAGCCTAGTTAGGATAAAATGAGATGCACATGTTTGAAAAGTTAATACTAGGCACTTTTTTAATGACTATAGGAGGCAGAAGGATTAGTTCCCATTTAGATACTTGAAGTTAAGAACTATAATAATTTTGAATAGCTCTAAAAGGCTGTATATTTCCCAGACTGTCTGTCCAGTATGTCTCTCTATCAAATGGAACATTTTTGCCTTTGTGTTGTAGCCTCTCTAGGGTACCTCCAATTTATGATTTTCCAATAGCAGAGGGGATTTAGGTAGAGACAGTATAATCAGTTGAAATCTCTTGATAATTATCAAAGGTCTGTGATGCTTCAGCTATACCTAAAGATTTTTCTACAGCTGCTAAAAGCACATTACTGAGCTATCTTGCCATCCCTTTTTATTTCTTCTGCCTACTTTCTATACTTTTCTTGCAGTGAAATGACCCCTGATTATTAATCTCTGAACTGGATAATTAAGCTCAGGATAATAAAAAAATAGTTATTTATGAGACAAGGTGGCTCATACCATCAACTTCTGAATGGTTCCTCCTCCAGGGGCTCACTTGCCCACCTGATACCCTCATGCCTTCTGATTGGTCTCCCAGTCTCCAGTGAGTTATATCTCGTCCTTACAGGGCAACACATGATGAGGTTAGGCCTTAAGGAACATCTTATTGTTTAATCATATGCCTCCCTCCAAGTACCTCTCCCAGCACACTCTGCTTGGGCTTAGACCTTAATATTTAGTATATACTCACCCCTTTATATGCTCTTCATCTCAGTGATTCTGAATCCCATTACCTAAAATCTCATTTCCCCAGTCCCAGCTGTCCCTTCCCTTGTAACTAACTACCTCTAATCTGCTCTTAGACTATCCTGCTGTAGATCTTCTGGCCCCTTCCACTGTGCCTGTGGACCACATGCTCCAATTTCCCTCTATCTTAAACCTCTTCCTTTCTCACTCCTTCCATTTTCTGGCACTCACTAAGGTGGGGATTCTGTCTGATTGCACTGCATCCTTAGCCACACTTTCCAGCATTTGCTGGTTTATTTCCCCCCTCACATTCTCCATTTTCTGGTGTGTATTTCAGGGAGAAGGGGTGCAGTTATAATATTCCTTGTTCCCCATTAGCATTTCCAATCCTTTCTCTACTACCATCACTTGTCAACCTCAGCATTGAGGTTCATGCTATTCAAATTTATTACCCGGTACAGATCCTAGTGGGCATTGTCTACTAAAACTCCAAAACATCATCTTTGATCACTGAATTTAGTGCCGGACTCACTGTCTTTCCTCTACCCCAATTCTTGTTGTTGTGTTTGTCCTTCATTTTCTAAGATGACCATGACATCAGAGATGACACCATGACTTGCACTTGACTTTGTTTTGACTGAGAGAGGGCAGAGCAAGGTCACCAGCCTCACTTTCTCCTCCAGAGCATCTGGATCCAGTGACCTGATATTCATCAGGACGACAGGAGATGGCCCAGGATGTGATGGGAGACCTTGGCCTTTTAGGGTAAGACCTTTTCAGGTACTCACTTAAAGTAAGGTAATGCCCATTCAGTGAATAGGCCTCTTTAAAAGTAATCAGGGGGATGACTTAATAGAAAAGAAAAAAATAAATAGATAAATCATGCTGGGAGAGGCAGGAGCTTCAGGGTTACCTCAATTTTTACTCCCATAGTGGAAGACTTCGATGTTCATATTGCTACTCCCTCAAATACTTTAACTTCCCAGTTCCTCACAAGGCTCAGTTTCCCTGACCTGTGCTATTTCACCTCAGATGTAGTCCTAGCCTTGATCTTGCCATCACCCACGGATATTCTACTTCCATGTTCATAAACACTGAAATTCTTTTATCTGATCATAATCCTTTATTATTCAATCCTTCCCCTTGCTTTATTACCTTTAACCTTGTTCCTTCTCCTCACTAGCACCTTTAATCCCCTATTCCTTAATACTTTTCTAAGCCATCAATCCTGCCTTGGCTACACTCTCTTCACTTTCCAATCTCCTTTGGTGAACCAGTTCAACTGTACTGGATTCTCCAATACTTGCTTCCTTGTCCTATCTACAGACCATGACTTGCCAAATCCAAACCTTAGACACTCTCATCATCTGTCCTTTTTTCCTCATCTTCATAAAGTGCTCAGCAGGACTAGAGAGAGTCACAAAATCATTCTGATGGGGTATATTACAAATGTATGTTATTTAATCTCAACTGACCTCTCACAACAGCTTTATTGCTTTTTAATCAAATCTCTATCACATTCAGCAAATGGAGCTACTATTCAAACCTTCTCATCTCTGCTCAGGACTACCCTGGCACTCTGTCCCCTACTTTTTCAGATGAGGACCTCACCTAACACTTCACTAAAAACAATTTGGTCCATTTGCCAAGAGCTCTATCCTCTCTCAATCACACTTTGCTGACACCTTTCTCTACTACCTCCCCTGCTCCAGTCTCTGATGAAGAGTTGGCCCTTCTCTATGTCAAACTCCACACTTCTGAATGAACCCTTGATCCTTTCTCCAGCAGATTGTACCTACCACCATCCTTAACTCTCTAATCTTCAGTCTCTCCTTATCTACTGGCTCCTTTCCTGCGTCTTACAAACACTTCACCCCCATCTTCAAAAGATACTCACTTGATTCCTCCATCTCTGCTAATAATCACCTGATATTTCTCCCCTTCTTTGCTAAATTCCCTAAGAAAGTTTTCAACACTTGGTTCTTCTGCTTCTGATTCTTCCATTCTTTTCTGTAGTCTCTCACTTCTTCTGTAATCTTCTTTCTGACCTTTATATTAAACTAAAACTGCTTTCTACAAAGTTACTATGAACTCCTAATTGTCAAATCTAATGGACTTTTCTCAGTCTTCATCTTTTTTATCATGTCTGTCACATGTGACAATGTTAATCACTTTCTCTCCTGGATACTCTCTCTTCTCTGGGTGGCCATATTACTCCTACTTGGCTATTCTCCCACCTACTTTACCATTCTTTCTCCAGGCTTCCTTGCAGGATATTTGTCCAAATCACGCTTCAAACTGTGGTCTTTCATTTGTCGATGTCATCAGCTCTGATGGATTTGATTTTGTCTCTATGAAGACAGTTCCTAGAACTATAATCCAGCCCTAGCTTTTCTTCTGACTGTCAATCCTTTATTTTCAATTGCCTTTTAGGTAATTCAAATAGGTGCCAGAGGTACCTCAACTCAAATAAAGAACAGAACGTATTATCTTTCCCTATTTTAACCCTCCCCTCTTCTGAATTTCCTTATAACTATTGAAGGCAACATCATTTTCCAGGTCACCTAGGTTCACAACATTGTTGTTATGCTTTTGTGATGATCTTGTCACTTCTGCTTCCACAATTCCTGCCCTCACACACACGCACATGTCCGTATGGGAGTATCTTTCCACTCATATCACCACTGCTCTAATTCAGGTTCTCATCACCTATTGCCTGGACTATTGTGCCTTCTAATTGGTCTTCGTGCATTAATTCTCTTCTCATTTAAATCCATTTGTCACGTGCCAAAGTGATTTTCTTAAAGTACAAGTCTGACCACTATAAGTGCCTCTATTTAATGAACCCTAGAGGCCCCCTGTTACCTCTGGATCAGATACAGATTCCTTTGTTTGGTATTTAAGTCTCTTTACAACCTGTTTCTTAATTTTCCCGCCTTTTTAGATTTTACTCCCTTTTACACACTCTATGAGCTAGCTCCAATGTCTTATTTCTCGTTCTTCACATACAACTCTCTACCTCCTTCACCATGACTTTATACCAGCTGTCTTTTTCCATTCTCCACCAGCTTCTCTGCCTGGTTTTGACTCCATGCCTACCTCAGGATAAGTTCATCACCTGAAATCTCATCATCATGAAGGTTTGATTCACCTTTGATACTCAAACCCTTGTTAGTATCCCCAGCTAACTGGAGGACTGGAAGACCTCTGGAAATCTTTTTTTAGAAGGCTCAGAAGTCTCCAACTAACTTTTCATTTCAATGCTACAAACCTCACGTCTTTGAGCTGGGTGTCCTCTGGTGTTTCCTACCTCCCACCCCTTTTCAGCTTCAGTGTATTGTTTTCTCTCATTACATTGTAGGCTCCTTGAGGACAGGGACTTTGTTTCTTTTTCTTATTTGTGTGCCCAGAGCTTCATACAGTTTCTGGCACACAGTTGAAGCTTAATAAATGTTGACTGATTATTCTTTATGCCTAGAATGCTGTCCTTCCTTATCCTACTCCTCTTTAGAATTCCTGGCTTCATTTAAGAATCAGTTCAAATTATGCTAAGAGCAGAAGGAAAGCAGAACATTGGGGAAAAATTTTATAGGGTTCATACTTAAATACATAAAGAACTTAGTCAAATCTATAAGAATATGAATCATTCCCCAAATGATAAATGGTCAAAGGATATGGCTGGGCAGTTTTCCAATGAAGAAATCAAAACAATTTAGAGTCATATGAGAGAATGCTCTAAATTATTATTGATTAGAGAAATGCAAATTAAATCAATCTTAACTTATCATTTTACACCTACTAGATTGACTAAAATGATAGAAGGGAAAAGTGACAAATGTGTTGATGGGGAAAAATTGGGACACTAATTCACTGTTGGTTGAATTGTGAAGTGACCCAGTCATTTTGAAAAGCAATCTGGAATTTTTTCAGAGAGTCATTAAATTACCTTTAACCCTGCAATACCACTACTTGATCCGTTTCTGAAGATAATTATGGAGAAAGGAAAAGCACTTACATGTTCTAAAATGTTTATAGCAGCTCTTTTTGTGGTGGCAAAGAACTGAATATTGCAGGGATGCCCATCAGTTGGGGAATGGCTGAACAAGTTGTGCTATAAGAAATGATGAGCTCTTTGGTTCTAGGAAAACATGGAAGGACTTGCATGAAATAATGACAAGTGAAATGAGAAAAACCAAGAGAAAATTGTATATAGTCATAGCAATATTGTTTTAAGAACAACTCTGTGAATATGTTATTTTGAATATTATAAATGCCCAAATTAACTATAAAGGACACAGGGAGAAAGATGCTATCTATATCCAAAGAAAAAACTGATAAATATAAGTATGTATAGAATAATTTTACATATATATATACATATATGTGTATGTCTGTGTATATGTGTGTGTATACAGCTATTTGGGTCTAATAGTAGCCATCCCTCAGGTGGGGAGAGGAAGGAAGGAAGGAAGAAAAAAAATGAAAGTTATAAGATAATTTTGTTGTATATTTGAAAGGAATAGCAAATTGTACATAGTAGATTTGCAGTTTCATGTGCAATCATCTTTTTATTGTACTGTTATAGAAATATTTGTTTTATTCATAAATTAAAAAAAAAGAACAAATTCAGAACCATGTTCTGTGAAAAGCCTTTCTTGCTCCCTTGAGACAGTGGAGTCTTCCCCTAAAAGGTAGCTTAGCATGGTGAGAAATATTTGTTAACTGACTATGATCTAGACTCACAGAATGGCTAAATTTTTTATATTACAATAGTAACCCTTGTCCCAAACCCCACTGGTATAGATCTCTCTCCCTTTTGATGCAGATGAATACTTTGCTCTGTGTGAGGGATGGGGTGGAGTTGGTGAGAGCAGAAGAGCTCCAGCCTTCTTCAACCTTCTTTAGGACTCTTTAATCACTGAGCTGCTCCAGCTTTGAGACAGAAGAATCCATTTCAGATTGCTGAAGGGAACTCATTCCCCCACCTCTATAGACGTGAGAAGAGCTGGAAGTCTCTATCATGTCTTTGTTCTAGGCTTCCTAAACTACAGCCTGCCAGGAGTTTCTCCTTAGATGAGATCCAGAATTTTCTGTCTTGGTTGAGGTAAATTACATTGCTTCCAATGGGAGAGCTCCTTCATTGCATGTTTTTGGTATATATTTTCCTATGTATATCTTCTCTGACTTCCATTTTGCTATGGTTTGGATAAATTGGTTTGCTATTTGTTCTGTATGTTCATTGTGGAACTGGTATTGTTGGGAAAAGGGTAAAACCTTAGATATAGAGCTTGGGGTCCTGCTTCCCCCAATGATGATGACATAAAGATTTTAAGTTAGATTGAACCCAATAATATCCCTTAGATTAGTAATATTTAAAGGATCAGATCAGGGAGATATAATTGTAGCCAGGCACCCTTTCTCTCTGACTACAACTTCCTGCTTCTCCTCTGGGCAGAAATTAAAGTGTCCTTTGGAGGAAGAGGATAGGGGGAGAAGATGATAAATATGTCTCTTCTGCTTCCCTTTGAGTCACATATAGACACTTCCATAACACAGGTTGGGGGAAAACCCTCACCATACATGAGCTTCACTACATACGTGGGGCCCACTCTCTACAGATGGGGTCATTCTTATTACACATTAGTTAAAACCACCTATGATGATGAAACTCATCTTTAGTTCCCTCTTCATTTTTCTAGTATCCATTGAATTCTTTCCTGTTGTAAAAACAGTCAAACCAAACCAAAATTAGGATTCAGGATATGTAGAATTCAAGAAGTAATTGTTTTTTTGTTTTGTTTTTTTTTAGTTATGGTGTATTGTAAAATGCTTTTGGTGGATGGACATTTCAGCTGCTTTAGCATGCTACTCCCAGTAGATGCCACTGTGGTCTTGTTTATCAAACATATTTTTTTGTGGTTTGGAGTCAGTAGATTTCTTGCACAGTATATCAATTCCTAGATTGTAGACAGTTTTTTCTTTCTATCTTTAACTTCTCAGAATCTTTGGTTTACTCTCAGGTTTTTAATTATGTTTCATTTGTCATTGTCACTTTTCTGTTTATATATAGGCATATATGTGTATATATACATGCATGCACACACATGTATATATACACACATACACGTATACATAGTACATGTATACTTTGTAGTATATGTTTCACTTTGAAGTGAAGTTTATTGGAAATGCAAGGAGAAAAACATTCCCCTTAACATTGTAGTTTCACTAAAAAAATAATGCACAATCAAATGAGTGACCTTTTTTTTTCTCCCAATTAGTAGGGAGACTGAAGTGTAGAATACTGAAAGAATCCTACTCAAAAAATATTTCCTTTGTCAAGAAGCCACATTGTGGAAAAAAAAAATAGGGTTGTCCCTTAGGGATCTTCAGTAGTCACATGCATTTTAACCTGTTTGCATAATGGATCGAGTTGATTTGAGGTCAGGAAGACCTGAATTCAAATTCTATCTCAGATACTATATATGCAAATCACTTACCCTCTCTGGACCTCGGTTTCCTCATCTGTAAAATGAGAGGATTGGATTCAATGGCTTTTAAGGACTCTTTCTACTCTAAATCTATGATGCTCATGACAGTTCTGTGAGAATTAGAGAAGTAGTGTCATGTAATGAATGGGAAGAGTCCCAGAGAAGAGTGAAAAAGCAATAACTACATGTGGTAATGGGGCAGCTAGGTGGTGCCATAGTGCATGGAGGGCCAGGTCTGGAGTTAGGAAGACTCATTTTCCTAGGTTCAAATCTGGCCTCAGATGCTTACTAGCTGTATGACCTTGAGCATGTCACTTAACCCAGTCTGGCTCAGTTCCTCATCGAGAAAATGAGCGGGAGAAAGACATGGCAAACCACCTCATTATCTTTGCCAAGAAAATCCCAGCTGGGGTCATGAAGGATCGAAGGTGACCGAAAGACACAATAAGCTGTTGTAATAGTGAACAAGTCATTTAACCTTGAGCCTCAGTGCCTTTTTTGTAAAATGGACATCCTAATCCTGACATCATTTGCCATGCATGGTTATTACAACGATACAACACACTTTAAAGCATTACATAATTGAGTTGCACTTATTAGTCTCATTTTTAACACAAGAGAGACAGCTGTAGTGTAGTTAAATGACTTGTCCCAGGTCACAGAAATATGAAGTCATAAAGCTAGTACATAAACCCAGTATTTGTGACTCCAGTCCAATGCTTTTTCTACACTAGAAGGAAGTACTTAAAAAAAAAAAAGGAATGCCACTATTTGAGATATTTAGTGGCCTCATAAGTCATTTATCAAAACCTTTTTGCGAGAAAGGATCAGTAGTACCTGTTGTTCAGTTGTTTTCTTCATGTCTGACTCTTTGTGACTCCATTTGGGGTTTTCTTGGCAAAGATACTGGAGTATGGTTTGCTATTTCCTTCTCCAGATCATTTTACAGATGAGGAAAGTGAGGTGACCAGGGTTAAGTTACTTGTCCAGGATCACACAGCTAGTCCATGTCTGAGGTCAGATTTGAATTCATAAAGGTCATTCTTTCTGACTCCAAGCCCAGCACTGTATCCGCTGGGTCACTTAGGTACCCTCAGTGGTGTCTAGAGCATACCTAAATTTGTGGGGAAGGTCCATTCCCTTCCTGCCCCCCTTCAGTCCCCCCAAGAAAAGGCTGTTCTGTGGGTTTGTAGCCCCTAAAACTATAACTCATGAGCTCTCTTACTGAATTTACCTTTAAGAGTCTACCAAAAGACATCATGAATCCAGAGAACTTCCTTCTCTCAGGCTACCTCCTTCACGACCTCATTAACACCCACCCACACCAGCAACCATACCCTAGAGGAGTTTTTACTTAGGGACTCCACTCAATTCTCCTGGTTGCTGACTGACTCCAGGAACATTATTTTACCTCAGCCTGCTCTACTTCATTCTGTCTTCTCTAAGATAAAGATGGTCCCTATCTTTTTCTAACCTAGGGCAGGTAGGTGGTACAGTCGGTAAGATGCCTGGTCTGGAGTCAAAGAGATTTGAGTTCAAATCTGACCTCAGACAACCAGCTATGTGACCCTGGGCAAGTCACTTAACCCTGTTTGCCTCAGGTTCCTCATCTGTAAAATGAGCTGGAGAAAGAAATGGCAAACCACTTCAGTATCTTTGTCAAGAAAATCCCAAATGAAGTCATGAAGAGTCAGACAGGACTTGAAACAGTGGAACAACAAAATCTCCCTGGGAGATTGAAGAGTAAATTTCCTGTGGCTATTCCGCAAGGGGAGAGGAGTGGGAATATACTCTGAGTCCTTAAGGACTCTGTACTGACAGATAGCTGTGATAAATACCTTACTTTTAGGTCTACCAGTTGGGTTGTTTCTGGACTTTCTGGTCTAGTAATTTAAACCTCTTCAAAGTTCTACCTGGGGATTTCTTCAGAACTCAGTTTGCTTTCGAAGCAACTAGGAGGGAATGATGTATTTTTTTGTGATTGAAAATATATATATTTTTCCTTATTAGAAAAGAATATGGAAGGATGAGATTTGAACCACTTTTGCTGAGACTGAATGTGTTGTCATCACTAATGGCCATCATCACCCAATTGCCTCTGTGGAGGTCTACTGAAACTAACTTAAAGGGAATCAGATTCATATGTGAAATGGGAAAGAATTATTTGATTTTGAATGACTTTTTAGTAATTATAGTACATTTTCATAAGCACTCCTCAGTCTTATAGTTGTGTATTATCATAACCAGTCAATTGAGAGGTGATATGAGGGATCCTAAAAGTGAGAGAATGGAAAACAAGTCAAATTTCTGGAATTTTTTTTTTTCTAAAAAGTGCTGAAGAAACTGCATTTGAGAGGTCAAGAATTGTGCAACATGGACTTTGTGGCAATTCTTTGGTGCAAGCCATGGGGGAGGTACTTGAAAGGACATGATTAATTCTCTCCAGGAGCCCAGAGATTCTCAGGAATTAGGGATATGCACAGATGTGACAATTGAACCTCATTTGATTTTAAGGAAAGGGGGGTGCTATATCAGTTTAAAAAGGGAGAGAGATTTTAAAATTCACTCTGAACTCTACACACTGATTCTTGTTTTATCTCTCTGGGTTTTAGGGAGTCTATTTTTGGGACCTGGTTTACTGTTTTACCTCCTAAGCTATTTATTTTTTTTTTCAATTTTTTGATCTAGAGATTTTAGGTTTTTTTTTTTTTTTAAATCATTTTGCTTCATTTCTGCTAGATATTCATGTAGTCCTTGTGGAAAACACACGTTTTCCTTGTAGTCCTGGCTTTCAATTATATTATTCTCTTCCTCTAGGATGAATTTTGGATAATGTTAGATCTACAATAATTTTTGATATGATCTGTGTCTTATTTGGTTTACTCATGTCTTTACTCTTTAGTTTCTGAATTGGAGCTTTGTGCCAGGACAGGTTCTACCATATGCTGAATTTTTTTGGGGGGGTTGTCCACCTATATTTTTTTTGCTTTGGGTCGCTTGGGTTACTGCACTGACCATAACCTATATCTTTAAGCATCAGAGCATTGAATTTTTAGGACCTTCTATGACCTTTCAGGACTATGGGGATGCATGGGGGTGTCCCAGACCAAGCATTGTTGCTGCTTTCCTGGTGGCTTGCAAGGTTTCTGATGGAGCTTGGTGACTACCCTAGGACATTCTCAGGGGAGCTGTCTATTCTCGCTGCCTTTGGATACAGAGTCCTACTGATCGTGCCTTTGTATAGGCCATTTCTAATCATGCTGGGAAGATGTAGGCTTGTCTGCCTGTATTAGTGCTGGCTTTGCTGGTAGCCTCCTTTACTGTTGTTTGTAAAGACTCAACCAGCCCCCACACCAGGGTTGCTCATCCACCTATGGACCTCCACCTTTCACCTATGGCTTTAAGAAGCTGTACTGTTCGCAGAGGCTATAACTGGTAAAAACTGTGTCAGCAAATGTGTAAACCAGACTGAAGGCTAAACTAAGAGGCTTCCACTCTGTAGATGAGTTAAGGAAATATGTGCCTCAAGCATGCAAAGACCTTCCCCTATAGAATGGGCAGATGAGAACCATTTGTTCTAATGGCTGCGAAGGTGGCTGAAGCAGATGCTGGGGAGTGCTTAGAGCTTGGTTAGAGATGGAAGATGCCAACGTCATCCACCGCATCTCAGGTCATTGCCAGTTGTACAGACTTTTTGTCTTGCCTTTGAACTTTGATGACTTTGTAAAACTCTGCCTAACCAGTCAAGATGACATTACCTTGTGATGTCATCAGTCCTCTTCAGAAATGAAGGTTGAGCAATAATAACTGTGAGTTTCTTGATGGACATTTTGCAACATTTTGTGCAACTATGTACTGTAGTTTCCCATTAGATATATTGATCATTATTTGGTCTTGCGTAAATTTCATCTTTTTGCTTAAGTAAATACATAAGAGGTGGGTAATCTTCCTCAGTTTAGTCAACCAATACAATAAGATAACATAACAATATAATAATTATTATAATATATTATAAATATAATATAATAAGATATATTCAGCCCCATCTTCTAGCCTGTCAAGATGCTTTTGGCTCATGACTCTCATATATAATTTGTTAGTTATCTCTTCTACTTGTGTATCACCTGCAAATTTAATAACATACTAGTCGTACCTTCATCAAAGTCATTGATAAAAATGCCAACTAACATAAGACCAAAGGTAGATCCTTGGACTGTGTCTTT
>CM053769.1:231789774-231807854 GCA_028658325.1 Potorous gilbertii | reverse complement strand
TTTTTTGGTAATAAAATACATGGCATCAATAATAAATTATTTCAACTAGAAAGTGAAGCTGCTTGTGCCTGTAATTATTATGTTAGGCTGCTCTCTGAAACCTGCTTCTGGACAGTGGCCTGTGCTAGTGAATCAGGAGTATTTGTGGGTAGGACTGCTATGTGCTCATGTTAGTTGACATGTTTTGATGATAACTACAGATTATGGGACTGGAACATTATCCTTTTGTAAAAGTGTTACCTTTTGTGACAAAGATATTCTGAGATTCCTTAAGGAGAGAAGTAGACTCACTGTCCTTTATAGTCAGCAAAGCTATAGTACGTGGCCCAAAAGTATCATAGCTTCAATTGGAAAGGATGTTCCAAGAGGCAGCTCGGTAGCACAGTGAATAAAGCTCTGGGCCTGGAGTCAGGAGGAACATTTACTAGCTGTGTGACCCTGGTCAAGTCACTCAACCCTGATTGTCTCAAAAAAAAAAAAGGATGTTTCAAGGATGCTTGTCCTCAGACAGGATTAATAGGATCATTATTAGGAATCAGATCTAGAACTAGATCTAGAACAAGATCTAGAAATTGGAGGCTATCTAGCCCATTTTACAGATGGAGAAACTGAGGCTCAGAGAGGTTAGATGATTTGCCCGAAGTCACACAAGTAGCATGATTTAGGGAAAGAGGACTTGAGTTCAAATCTCACCTTTGTCACTCACTACCTATGGGACATTAGACAAATCACAATGTCTCTGGGCCTCAGTCTCTTTCTGAGGCTCTTTCTAGTTCTAAATCTATGGTGCTATGACCATATCTAGTAGTACTGGGATTTGAACTCAAAGTCCCTGACTCTGACTTAAGAGTTCACTGCTTTTTCCACTGCATGTACTGATTCTGCCATAACTATTAAACACAAGTGGTTATCTCTTGGTCTCTTTTCTATCGCAAAGGATAATTCTTGTTAACCTGTCCTAGTGTTTAGTCTTATAGTCAAGTAGTTCTACCTTATGTCCAACTGAATTCCATCTTTGTCTTTTTCTTCTTTCTCCATTTTGCCACACCAAGGACAGAGATGGTAGGGGCATTTTTAGCCATCAGTGATGACTGAAAGGAGTTATAACAACAGTTATCATTTATATAGCATTTAAAAGTTTGAAAATGGTTTTGATTCTCACAATGAACCTGTGAAGTAGGTACTATTATTCCCATTTTAAAGATGAGGAAATAGGCTTAGAGAGATTAAGTGACTTGCCTGTGGATACAGTTAATAAGTGTGTGAGGTAGGATTCAAATTCAGTCTTTGTTGACCACAAGACCGGTTATATATCTATGATGCCACATATTAGAACCACACATAGAATCTCTAGAATCAGAAGGAATTTAAATGTCTTCCAATTAATGGTACGCTAATCAACTTGTACCAGATCTAGTGTTTACCAGTTACTTCAGATGAGATTTTACTTGATAATATAAAAATACAATTTTTAATTTATATTTTATGGATAAATCAATCAACAAATATTTATTAAGCAGCAGCTTTGTATCAGTCACTATATTAGGTGCTGAGGATAGATTACAAAGAATGAAACAACTCTCTCTTCATATTGAGGTTACATTCTAATCAGAAAGATAACAAATACATATTATATGTATAAATGTGTATACAACATTAATATGGAGTGAATATATGCAAATATATACACAGCAGTTAACTCCAAGATAGTTTGGCAGGGAGGGTGCAAGCAATTGGAGAGAATCAGTAAAGGCTTCATGCAGAAAATGGTGCTTAAGCTCCATCTTAAAGAAGAGAGGGACTCTGAGGCAAATTTAAAGAGAGTGTATTTCAGGCATAGGGGGAAATTCAAAGGCATGGAGGTAAGAGACCTAGTGACATGTATGAGCAACAGAGACAAGATCAATTTGTCCAAATGCAGGATAGTGATTACTGTCCAATGAAGGCAGAAATATAGATTAGGGTAGGGCTTTAAAGACTAATCAGGAGAGTTTATATCTTATCTTGGAGATAATAGAAAGCCTCTAGGTGTTGACTGAGTATTGGAATTGCATGGGCATATCTGTGCTTTAAGGAAAATTGCTTTGGAAGCAGTGTATAGGACAGGTTAGAGTGGTGAGAAATTTGAGGTAAGGAGTTGAATTAGGAAGCTGTTGAAGTAATCTAGATAAGAGGTGGTGAAAACCTTAACTAAGTGGTGCCTATATGAGTAAAAAGGAATCAGATGCAAGAAACATTGTGAAGATACAAGATTTGGCAACTGATTGGATATGTGGAGTGAGAAGTCCAGGATAAGGCCAGGATTATGAACTTGAGGTGGTGTTTTTGGTAAAAAGAAGACTGGAAAAAGAGAGGATTTAGGGGAGAGAAAATAAGTTCAATTTTGGACATGTTGAGTTTGAGAGATCTCCAGGATCTCTAGTTTAAAAAACTCCAATAGGCAACTCATGATCCAGATCTGAAACTCAAAGGAGAGAAGCTGATGCTAGATATATTGATCTATGAGTCTTTAGCATAGAGATGATAGTTTAACCCATGGGAAATGAGGTTACTAAAGGAAAGATTACAGATGGAGGAGAGGGAGGAATGGGAAAAACCTTAGAGAAAGCTGAGGCCAAGTGAAATGAAATTACTTGCTCACAGTCACACAACAAGGAAGTGTTTGAGACAAGATTCTAAGTCATATTCTTGACTTCAATCCCAGTCAACAACCAGATTGAGAGCTATCAATCAAATAGATATAACTTCAAAATATATAGGAACTCAAGATGGTAGAGTAAGCAGTAAATTGTCATTACTCTCCCATATTCACCAACAAACAACCATAAAATAATGCCCCAAACAAATGCTAGAGCAGCAGCTCCAGCAAAAAAAAAACCCAACAAAAACCCAGGGTGAAATAATCTTGGGAGATTGGCAGGAAAGTTTTGTCTCACTTGGGTGAAAAGGGAGAACAGTACAGTAGAGAAAGTATCCCAGCAAGCCAGCAACAAGTCCCATCTCAGTAACCTAGTGGTAGATTCTGAGTCCAAGTGCAGTGGAGCAGGCAAATGCCAACACTGGTGCCCCACCCCCCCAATGTGCCTCAGGGGAAAAGGTCAGACTCCAACTCTGAGAACTAGATTGCATAGCCAGGTAATCTTAAGTGGCCAGACTGCTGGATGCTTTTGTGTACCCTAGGGAAATGCATAAATACCCCATGGGCCTCAACACATGACAAACATCAACACTAGGACTCTTGCTCAGCATCATATAGGCTGCCAGATCCCTATGACCTCCAAAAGCTCCAGCTACCTCCATAGTACCAGACAAAGGGTCCCCCACAGCCAGCCTCAGAGCAACATCAGTGCAGCACCAGGTAAACATCTAGGGCTTACAGCCTTTGGAACAAGAAGTCTGACACAGGGCCCCTTCAACCCCAGGAGCAGAGCTCAAACTTAAAAGAAAATTTAAAAAGTCAAAAAGATGAGCAAAAAACAACAAGAAAAAAAGAGTCTGACCATGGAAATCTGACCACACCTCCTCATTGAAATGCCATGATGGTGAGCAAGTAACTTCATTGTACTCAGCCTCAGCTCTTTCTCTAAGGTTTTTTCCTATTCCTCCCCCTCTCTTCTCTATAGTCTCTCCTTTAATAACCTCATCTCCCATGGATTTAACTATCTTCTCTCATGGATTAAACTATCTTCTCTATGTTAAAGACTCATAGATCAATATATTTTGCACCAACCTCTCTCTCTTGAGCTTCAGATCTGGGTCATCAGTTGCCTATTGAACTTGTTAAAACTAGATGTTCTGGAGATCTCTCAAAGTCAAAACATCCAAATTGAATTCATTTTCTTTCCCTCAAATCTTCTCTTCTTCCAGACTTCTTTTTTTTAATTCTGTTTGTTTTGGTGACAGGGAAGATCAAGACACAAATTCAGAAGAGGGCAATAATGTCAAAACACCTATGGGCAAAATCACAAAGAAAAATAAGAAATGGTCTCAAACCCAGAAAGAACCCATGGAGGAGGAATCATATGACAGAGGTAGAAGAAAAAATAGGAAAAGAAATGAGAGTTAAAAAGAAAATAATTGCTGAAAAGTAGAATTGGACAAATGAAAAAGGAGACACAAAAATGAACTGAGGAAAACAATTTCTTAAATAGTAGCAATTGATCAAATAGAAAAGGAAGTACAAAAGCTAGTTGAGGAAAACAACTCCTTAAAAGTTAGAATTGGGCAAGTGGAAACTAATGACTCTATGAGACATTAAGAATCAATCAAACAAATTCAAAAGAATGAAAAAATAGAAGAAAATGTAAAGCATGTCTTGGGAAAAACCACTGACCTGGAAAATAGATGGAGGGAAAGATGGGAGGGTGGGCAATGGACATTTCTTCAACTGTACTCTCATCAGTATTGGCTCGAAGAGGGAAAAATACACACAATAAGTTGAATATAGAAATCTATCCTACCCTACAGGGAAGTACGAGGGAAAGAGATTAAATAAAGGAAGGGGGACTGACAGAAGGGCAGGCAGATCAGGGTGGTAGAGAGAAGCAAAACACTTATGAGGAGGAAAAGGGTGAAAGGAGAGAGAGAATAAACAGGAGGAAAAATAGGGTGAAAGGAAATAGTTAATAATCATAACTGTGAATGTGAATGGGGTGAACTCTCTGATAAAATGGAAGTGGATAGCAGAGTGTATTGTAGGATCCTACAATATATTGTTTACAAGAAACACAATTGAAGCAGAGATATGCATACAGAGTAGAGGTAAGGGGCTGGAACAAAAATTATTAGCTTCAGTTGAAGTTAAAAAAAAGCAGGTGTAGCCATCCTGATCTCATACAAAGCAAAAGCAAATATAGACCTAATTAAAAGAGATAACGAAGGAAACTACATCTTGCTAAAAGGTATCATAGATAATGAAGCATTATCAATATTGAACATATATGCACCAAGTGTTATAGCCTCCAGATTCTTAAAGGAGAATGTAAATAAATTATAGGAAGAAATAGCAAAACTGTACTTAGTGGGGGAACTTCAGCTGTCCTCTCTCAGAACTCAACAAATTCAACCGAAAACAATTAAACAAGAAAGACACTAAGGAGGTAAAGAGCATGTTAGAAAAGTTAGATATGACAGACCTTTGGAGAAATCTGAATGGAAACATAATGGAATATATCTTTTCTCAGCAGCACCTGGCACTTACACAAAAATTGACCATGTATTAGGATGTAAAAACCTCACAACCAAATGCAGAAAAACAGAAATAGCAATCACACCCTTTTCAGATTATAATGAAATAAAATTACATTCAGTAATGGACAGTGGAGAGAAAGAATAAAAATTAATTAGAAATTAAATAATCTAATCCTAAAAAAACAAATGGGTAAAAGAGCAAATCATAGAAACAATTGATAATTTCTTTAAGAAAATGGCAACAATGAGACAATACACCAAAACTTATAGGATGGAGCGAAAGTGGTACTTAGAGAAAAATTTATATATCTAATTGCTTACATCAGTAAAACTGAGAAAAAGCAGATCAATAAATTGGGCATGAAACCAAAAAAACTAGAAAAAGAACAAATTAAGAATCCCCAATTAAACACCAAATTGGAAATCCTGAAAATCAAAGAAAAGATGAATAAAAGTGAAAGTAAGAAAAATCATCGAACAAATAAATAAAACTAGAAGCTGGTTTTATGAAAAAAACCCCAATAAAATAGACAAACCATTGATTAATTTTATTTAAAAAATGAAAGAAGAAAAACAAATTTCGAGTACTAAAAATGAAAGAAGTGAATGCATCACCAATGAAGAGGGAAATAAGACAATTGTTAGGAGCTATTTTGCCCAATTATGTGCTAATAAATTTGACAATCTAAATGAAATCAGTGAATATCTACAAAAATACAAATTACCCAGATTAGAAGATGAAGAAATAAAATACTTAAATAACTCAATATTAGAAAAAGAAATCAAGCAAACTAAATAGGAATTTCCTAAGAAAAAATTTCTAGGACTGAATAGATTCACAAGTGAATTCTCCCAAACATTTAAAGAAAATTAATCTCAATACCACATAAACTCTTTGGGAAAATAGGTGAAAAAAGAGTCCTACCAAATTCCTTTTATGACACCAATATGGTGCTGATACCCAAACCAGGAAGAGTCAAACCTTAGAAAGAAAATTATAGACTGATTTCCCCAATAAATAATGATGCAGAAATTTTAAATAAAATAGTAGCAAAGATATTATGGTAACAAATCACAAGGGTCATACCCCATAGCCAGGTGGGATTTATACCAGGAATGCAGGGCTGATTCAATATTAGGAAAACTATTAGCATAGATGACCATACCAATAACAAAACCAACAGAAATAATATGATTATTATGAGTATTTCAATAGATATAGAAAAGACCTTTGACAGAATACAGCACCCATTCCTTTTGAAAACCAAGTGCTGGGAAAACTGGAAAACAGTATGGCAGAAACTAGATATAGATCAACATCACACACTGTATACCAAGATAAGGACACAATGCATGCATAACATAGACATAAAAGATTATATGGTAAAGCAAATTAGGAGAGCATGGAATAGTTTATCTGTTAGATTTATAGATAAGGTAAGGATTTAGGACCAAAGCAAATATAGAGAACATATAGAATCCTCCCCAATACAATCAAGTAAGGATGCCCATTATCACCTTTGTTATTCAATATTATACTGGCAATGTTAGCTATAGCAATAAGAGAAGAAGAAATTGAAGGAATTGTAACAGGCAGTGAGGAAACAAAACTATCCCTCTTTGCAGAGGATATGATGCTATACTTAGAGAACCTTGGAGAGTCAACTCGAAAGTACTTGAAATTATTCACAACTTTAGTAAAGTTTCAGATAAAGACAAAATTTCACATAAAACATTAGCATTTATTTATTTGATCAACAAAGCCCAGCAGCAAGAGATAGAAAAGAAAATGCCATTGAAAATAACTACAGATGATATAAAAAGCTTGGGATTTTAACTGTTAAGACAAAGTGAGTGACTATATGAACATAATTACAAAGCATTTTTTATATAAAGTCAGGTCTAAACAATTAAAAAAATATCAGTTGCTTATGGGAAGGCTGAGCCAATATAATAAAAATGACAATCCTGCCTAAACTAACGTACATTATTATTCAATTAAACTACCAATAAATTGTTTGATAGAGTTAGAAAAAATAACAACAAAATTAATGTGGAAGAACAAAGGATCAAGAACATCAAGGGAATTAATGAAAGAAAAAGACAAAGGAAAGTGGCTGGCCAATACCAGATCTCAAATTATATTATAAAGCAATAGTCATCAAAACTCTCTGGTATTTTCTAATAAACCGACTGGTGGATCAATGGAATAGAGTGGTTATGTAAGATATAGCTGTCAATCATTATAGTAACCTAGTATTTGATAAATCTAAAGACCCTAACCTTTGGGATAAGAACCCACTATTTGACAAAAAATGTTCAGAAAATTGGAAAGCAATAGGGCACAAACTCAGTATGGACCAACATCTCACACCATATACCAAGATAAGGTCAAAATGTTTAGGCATAAAAGGTGACACCATAAACATGTCAGAAGAGCAAGGGATAGTCTACTTGTCAAATCTATGGGGAATGGAAGAATTCATGACTGAACATGAGATAGAAAGCATTATGAAACATAAAATATATAATTTTGGTTATATTAAAAAAAGCTTTTGTACAAACAAAACCAATGCAACCAAGATTAGAAGGAAAGAAGAAAGTTGGGAAACAATCTTTACAGTAAATGTCTCTGATAAAGGCCTCATTTCTCAAATATGTAGAGAACTGAGTCAAATATATAAGAATACAAGCCATTCCCCAGCTGATAAATGATTAAAGGATATAAACAGTTTTCAGATGAAGAAATAACTATCAATAGGTATAAGAAGAAATGGTCTAAATCACTTTTATTTGGAGAAATAAAAATTAAAACAACTCTAAGGTACTGCCATATACCTATCAGATTGGCTAATATGACAAAAAGGAAAAATGATAAATGTTGGAGAGGATGTGGGAAAATTGGGACACTAATGCATAGTTAGTGGAGTTGTAAGCTGATCCAATTATTCTGGAAAGCAATTTGGAACTGTGCCCAAAGGGCAACTAAATTGTGCATATTATTTGATCCAGCAATAGGTCTGAACCCTAAAGGGATCATAGGACGTACATGTTCAAAAATATTCATAACACCCCTTTTCATGATGGCAAAATATTTGAAGTTGAGGGAATACTCATCAGTTGGGGGTTGGCTGAAGAAGCTGTATATGAATGTAATGGAATACTATTGTTCCATAAGAAATGATGAGCAGGCAGATTTCAGAAAAACCTGTGAAGAGTTGCGTGAACTAATGCACAGTGAAATGAGCATAACCAGGAAAATACTTTACACAATATCAGCAACACTGTGTGATGATCAACCATGAATGATAGCTCTTCTCAGCAACAAAATGATCCAAGACAAGTGCAAAGGACTCGGGAAGAAAACTGTTATCCACATCCACATAGAGAACTGATGGACTCTGAATGTAGATCGAAGCATATTTTTTTCACTTTCTTTATTCTTCTCATTTTTTTCCTTTTGATCCATTTTTTCATTCACAACACTAATACAAAAACATGCTTCACACAATAGCACATGTATAGCCTGTATCAATTTGCCTACTATTTTTAGAAAAGAGAAGGGAAAGGAGGGAGAAAAATTTGGAACTCAAAATCTTATGAAAATGAATGCTAAAATGTGTAAGTGGAAAAAGTACTATTAAAAACATAAAAAAGATATTATAACTTCATGGATGTGTGACTCCCTCAAACTGCAAGCTTACTGGAAGAAGAACCAGTCAATTCTGTTTCCTCACCGCTAAGGTCCTTTTCAATTGTAAGTTTATAATTCCTATGATCCCTAACTCAGATCCTGCATTTGAGGAGGCTACCCAGAGCACATCTCATCATTTCCCACCCAACTGCTATATTGTACTTCATTTGCAAGATCTTATCAATTCTGAAACCCAAACCTCATCAGTACCCTCTGCGCCTACAGCCCCTCCCTCTTCCTTACTGAAGAGGGTGAAGGGTAAACGTCAGGTAGCACCTTCCATATCTTCCATTTAATGAGGGTACCCAGAGTAACCATCATATAATTTCTTACCTAGCAACAGAATTTAGTCAGTCTTCCCACACCACCTTTCCAGTTTCTTCTTTATGTGTTTTTCACCATTATATTGTGAGCTCCTAAGGGCAAGGACTATCTTTTGCCTTTCTCCGTTTCCTCATTGCTTAGCGTGATGCCTGTACCTAGTAGGTGTTTAAAAAATGTTCACTGACTGACTGACCTTATTGCCCAGATTACAGATGGCACCTACTTTGCCCATTTTTCAGGTTAGAAGATTCTAGTCAAGCAGGATGTTATTTGATGAGTGTTATTAAGGAACACTGGCAAATATTATTTGATAAATATTATCAATAGAAATCTGTAAAATACTTAGCAAGATACCTAGTTGATAGTAGGCCCTGTCTCCTATTAATGACTCCAAGGAGCCTGCTAAATCATTAGAGAAGGATGAGATGATATTCACTAGGATTTCAGTTTTGTATATTTAATTTTATTAAAAATCTTTTAAAATCAGCAATGTATGCATTGTGTATATGATTATATTCCATGACTGGTACTTGTTGGATAATAAGCATGACAAAAGTGTATTTGCATTAGAGCCATAAGTCATTGTAGTTTCACATGAAATCCATGAGGTATATGACCTGAAGGGTTTATGCTATGGCTGTCTTCCTGCTGACCTCAGGTTTGCCAAATGTAAGTTTTTTCAAAAGGAGAATGTGAAATGGGGCTAAAGGAGAAAACAATCCCCCAAAGAAGCCAGGAATAAAAAAAAGAATTTGAGAAGCCAGAGGGGGAAGTAATAGCTTGGTGAGTGGATCCATGTATCAAGAAAAAACAAAGGAGAAGGAGTAACATAGCATAGTGAAAAGCTAGAAAATTCTTTGCTCCCATTAGAAATTGTTTAACCATTGAGACTATAAAAGAAGTCTGGGGTGGGGTGGGGTCTTCCCATAGCTTAGGAATCCATACTTTTTAGAGAAGAAGCAATATTTCAAATTCCATGGAACAAAAAGGAAGAATCAATATGCCGGCAAGTGTGGATTAAAATCAGTCCAACAAGCACTTATTAAGTGCTTACTTTGAGCAAACCACTGTGCTAAGTACTGAAAAGACAAAGCCAAAAGTAAAATAATGTTTGCCATCAAGAAGTTAGCATTCTGCTGATAACCCTGCTTTCATCCCCTCAGTAGAGGGCTAATGTGGGGGAGAGAATATTTATATATAAGTAATATAAGTTAATTGGAGGAGGAAGAAATCTATAAAATTGGATGGATCAGGAAATGCTTTGTGGAGAAGGTGGTACCTGTACTGAGCCTCGAAATAAGCCAAGACTCTGAGGGGTAGAGGTGAGGAGGAATTGTATTCCAGAAATAGGGGACAGCTTATGCCAAGACACGAAGAAGGGAGATGGAATGTTGAGTTTGGGGAACAGCTAGTAGTCCAGTGTTATGAACATAGAATATGTGAAGGGGAAAGTGTGATGTGAAATGTCTGGAAAGGTAGGTTAAACCACATTGGCTAGGGTTTTAAATGCCACCCTGAGAAATTTTTGTTTTATCTTAATGGCAACAGAGAATTAGTGAAGATTTTTGAATTAAGATTGATGTGGTTAGACATTTATCTTAGTAAATTATTTTGGTTGCTGAGTAGGAGATGAAGGGCAGAAAGAGGAGAGACTGGAGAGAAAGAGACTAACTAGGAAACTGCAATATGGTCAAGAAGTGATGTGATAGGTTAGTGGCTATGGTTCCAGAGAGACATGGATGGATGTGGGACACATTGTTAGGTAGACTTACCAAGACAACGAATTGGATAGTGAGCTAGGGTAGAAGTAAGTCAAGAATTATTTTGAGGATGTCAAACTGTGAGACTGGAAAAGTGATGGTCCCTTCAACAAACAACAACAGTTAGGCGGAGAAGTAGGTTTAGGGGAAAACCAAATGAGTGCCATTTTGGGCCTACTGAATTTGAGATGCTGATGGAGAATTCATATGGAAGTGTTCAGCAGACAGTCGATGATGTGGGAAATCAAGGCTGCATATATAAATTTGAGAGTCACATAGATATGATAATTTAAGTCTTGGAAGCAGATGAGAAGACCAAAAGAGTAACTAGGGAGAAAAAGGTCTTAGATAAAACATTGGTAGATACTTTCCTTAGAGATAAGGCATGGCTGATGATCCACCAAAAGAGACTGAGAAGGAACAGTCAGGCAGATTGGAGGAGAATTAGGATAGTGTTTTGTCACAGAGAAGAGAGACCGCTTCTGAGGAGTGGTCATTATTTTCAAAAGTTGCAAAAAGAGCAAGGAAAATGAGGATAGACAGGGCTATTGGACTGAGCAGTAAATGAATCATTTGTAACATGGAAAGAACACTTCCAGATCAGTGAAGATGTCAGAAGCCAGATTGCAAAGGATTGAGAAGTGAGTAGAAGGTGAACAAGTGAAGGGAGTGACTACAGATGTCTTTTTCTAGGAGTTTGACTGTGAAAGGGAGAAGAAATATAGGATCATAACATAGAGATATAGCAGAATATAGTAAGATTTTTTTTAAAGAATAAGTGATACCTGGGCATGTTAGAAAGTGCTAAGGAAATAGCTAATTGATAAGGAGAGACCAAAGATGAGAGAGATGGAATGATTAAAAGGAAACTCTCTTGGAAGAGAAAGCAGATGGGATCTAGAACATAAGTAGAGGGGTTGGCCTTGGAAAGTTGAAGGTCAATGTTCTATTGCTAGTAAGATGTTAAATTTTCAGTGTGAGTTTTACACCTTGAAAATTAGAAAATGTTACAAATCAATGTCGATTTACTGTTTTGTGGATTGTCTAGACTTAAGAAAGCAAGGAAAAAATTTAATAACGCAGATTTAACAAAAGTATGTAATGTGTACATTTTTTGAGAGTCTTTTGTTTAAACATTTACTAGCACATCTTTGGTGAAGGGCCACTTCTTTTTCTAGATTAATGGGGGACAATTTAGAAAAAAGGCTACTTTTTTTTTAGAGTAAAGGAGGTAAAAATAGGAGATAATTTAGAAAAAAATTGAGGTATTATGTATTAGAGAAGAAAGATATTCTGGTGGATGACTCAGGTAAAAATAGGAGATAATTTAGAAAAAAATTGAGGTATTATGTATTAGAGAAGAAAGATATTCTGGTGGATGACTCAGTTTTCTCAATAAAGTAGAAGATCAGTCCTCTTCTAAGAGAGAAGGATGCTTGAGTATAGGATGATTGAAGAGATAGGAGAGGACTTGGAATAGCCATTTCAGGAAATGATATGATGTGTGATAAAGTTAATCAGGAGAGGGTAATTGGATTGCTATTCCACAGCAAGAACCAAGTTGAGATTGGATAACATGAATTTGTGGTGGACACATTTGTGATGTGTGAATTCTTCCAGTGGTATTCAAAAGAATAGATGTAGGAGTAGAGGAAGCAGAGGGACTGGGGGTAACTCATGGTCAAAAGGTTGGCAAAATAAAAGTTTTGATGGAACAATAGGTCAAGAAATTCAACAATAAAAATTGGATGAGAGATTCAGGGATAGAGGTCAGTGTATAATCAAGATAATAGTGAAAACTCATATTACTGATCTAATGAGGTAGAGATGTATTGTACTGGTGAATGATTCCCTTCTGAAGAATTTGGATTCAGGGAATCATATACCTGACAAGGCCAACCAGGTTAGAGGCTATTTTCTTATATCAGGTACTCTAGTAATGCCTGACCCTGCGGAGATTTATCAAACTTACCAGGTTCAGTCCACTCTGATTCAAGTGAGAATTAATAAAACTGGTAGAAGAAACCTGAAAAATGCCTCTACTAGTTATGAATTCCTTCATAGGAAACTAAAGGTCATGTGTTCATATTCAAATAGAAGAATCATTTTGAAGAGAGGGTCCCTTGTCCTTTGGCTCCTTGAACTTTTGGTTCTATGAATTGGAACACCTTACTTTGTAATCAAAACTTTTTTTTTCAGTTTAGTTTACTAACACACAACATTAGTTTTGCCATTAGAGTGTGCTGGTCTATAGCCTAACACAGCAATATATTTCTTTATTCTGTTTTATAGTATTATTGTTAATAATAAATATCATTGTAATCATGAGAAAATAAAAAAAAAACCTTTCTGTTTCCAGACAGAATTCAATTGGAATGATTCCATTCTTTAAAAAACTTCCTTTCAAAGAGAGACAAATAGGAGTGCTTCTCTAATTCAAAAGGGAAACTATTCAGGCAGAGTAACTTGGAGTGCACTAATTTTAATTTTAATTTTTTTATCGTGAGTCTTGCAGGAACTGACAGAGTTGATTCTAGCATCTGTGATATTTTAGTTGTAAAACATTCAAATGTTCCGTGAAACATATTTAGTATGCTGAGGAAAGGTTAAACTAACTCTGGATTTATTTATTTAAAAAATCCAAATTTTACTGTCTCCAGCCTTTTACTCTATGAACTTGTATTTAGGTAGCCCTCTCTAGATCCTCCTATTCTTCTACTTCTACCCCTTCTTTGTTGACATTGCACTCTAAACAGCTCTCCTTTATACTTTCTTCTTATCCCAGTTCATATCCCCCTTTTTACTAGCTTCCATACCCAGTCTCGGTGCTGTGGTGACCCAAGGCTGCAGATTGTCAGTTTGGTAACATTGGAAATGGTGTGAAGGAGATATAGCATTATGGTTAGTGAATCATAAAGGACAGGACTCTGTATTTGACCCTGTTCTGTTTAACTTTTTTTTTTTTTATCAATCTTGTTGTTCAGTTATTTAGGTCATATCTGACTCTTCATGACCCCAAATGAGATTTCCTTGGCAAAGATACTGGAGTGGTTTGCCATTTCCTTCTCCAGATCATTTTTACAGATGAGGAAACTGAGGCAAACAGGGTTAAATGACTTGTCTAGGGTAACACAGCTAATAAGTATCTGAGACCCGATTTGAATTCAGAAAGATGGGTCTGGTATTCTAACCACTAAGCCATCTAGTTGCCTTCTTTGCATCAATAACTTGGCTCTGAATACCAGAGAATTTTCTTTTGATCCTAATAGAGAGTCACTGCTGCTCATTGAGCAGGGGAGGTAGGCATGGATCCATGCTTTAGAAGAATCATCTTGGCATTTGAGTGACGGATGGATTAGAGTAGAGAGAGACTTTTAGGCAAGGAGATAAGTCAGAATGCTATTGCAACAGTCCAAGCAAGAGGTGATAGGGCCTATGTATGCAAGGGTGGTAATGGTGGGAATGGAAATAAGGGCAAGTATGTGGGAGATGTTGTGAGGGGTGAAATGACAGGATTTCCATTGGATTGTTTGTGTGTGGTTTATGAGAATGAGGAGCCTGGGTGACTGAGAGTATGGTAGCACTCTCAACAGTAACAGGAAGCTCAGAAAATGGGAGAGTTTGGGGAAAAGATAATGAACTTTATTTTTGTCAATGAGATCCAACTGTTTGTCAGTTGACAGAATGAATCACTGGAATGAGAGTTGGAAGAGGTCTTATATTGTGAAGTTTAATTCTTGTACCCATATATAAGACTTTACATTGGTCGTTATTAACTTTCATCTTACTAGACTCAGCCCAAGGCTCTAACCTGTAAAGATCCTTTCGTTTGTTTTCATTCTATTAATACTGCCCACAGTGTTCTTATTAGCTTCTCTGGGTTTAATCATCATTTCTACACATGCACGTTACTCTACACATGTGTGGGACTTGAGAAAAAAGAAACAATTTTAGAAGAGTGAATCAAGAATAACAATTCAATTAATCAGATAATGAATCAATAAACATTTATTAAGCAGCTACTGTGTGCCAAGCACGGTGCTACATGCTAATAGGCATGATTGGCTTGTAGTTTGCAGGCTCCATTTCTCCTTTTCTGAAAACAATATTGATTTTAATTTTTTCAGTCCTAATTAAATTCCTGCATTCTCCAAAATATTTCAAGGATCACCCCACAGTGGCAGAGCAGTCACACCTGCATATTCTTTAAGTATTTTAGGATGAAGTTCCTCCTGCTCCAGTGACTTAAATTTATCAAAAGTGAATGATTACTCTCTTACCAGCTCCCTGCTTATCTTGGGTATGACCTCCCTGTTAAGCTGTTTTTGATTTGTCCTTTCCAGTCCAAAAATTGTTCTCCTTGTCAGAAAAAATGGAATCAAAGTATGAATTTAATAATTTTATTTTTTCTCTGTAGTCAGTATTCTTCTTTGACCCTCCTATTTCCTCCAGTGTAGCAGAAAAAAGCAAAACTTTTTGTTGTCTTGAGCTTTCTTCTCTGGTCTTAGATCATCCTGAACTTTAGCACTCCTGTAACCATACATAGGACCATGCCACATTTTTCTTATGTTACTTGTCTGTACTACCATCTTCTTAAAATATGTCTATTTAAAATCTAAGACTGTTGAAAAGTTCCACATACACTTCTACAGACACACCTTCTTTTCCCTTATTAGAATTATTAGAATTTTTTCTCTTTATGTTTTCTGCATTTCATTTTTAAGAGCTTCCCAGCCTTCTTGGACTTGCTTCCCCTATAAAGTTTTCAAATGGACATGGATCATTTTCTTGTTCTACGTTTTCTTGGTGATCTCCTTAGCTCCCATGAGTTCAATGACTAGTTCTGCTAGTCCTAAATGTGAAGCATCCACCCATCATCTCTCTGCTGAACTTTAGTCTCACATTTCTAAAACCCTGGTGGATATCTCTACCTGGATGCCCTACGCGGACCTAAAATTGAACATATCCAAAGCAGAACTCATTATCTTTCTTAATAAAGCAAGCCTTCCTCCTAACTGGCATATTTCTATTGAGAATAGCAATATTTCAGTTATCTAGGCTTCCAACATAGGAATCATACTTGAACCTTCACTCTCCCTGGTCTTCTCTTGGCCAATCAGTTGCCAAGTTTTACTGATTGCCTTTATGGTATCTCTATTGTCCATCTCTTTCTTTATCCACTCACAGAGCCACTGTAGTTCAAGCCTTTCATTGCCTCTTGCTTGTACTATTGCTACAGACTCCTAAGAGCTTTTCCTTTTCCATTCTCTCCCTTCTCCAATTCATCCTCCATGTAGGTGTCAAATTGATATTCCAAAGCATAAATCTGACCCTGTCAAGTAAATACACTGATTCCTTTTTGTCTCTAGGATAGAATACAAAATCCTCTGTTTTCTGGTCTTTAAAATTCTTTACAATATGACTCCAGATTATCTTTGCAGGAGGACTTTACATTACTCCCCTTCAGACACAATACACTGTAGCCAAACTGGCTTATTTGCTGCTTCCTGAGCATTCCATCTCCCATGTCTTTGCCTTTGCACAGACTGTTCCCCATGCCTGGAATGTTTCCCTCCTATTTTTCTACCTTTTGGAACTTTTAAGATCAATCAGTCAATCAATAAGCATTTATTGAACAACTTATGTGTCAGTCACTGTGTTTTGTTTTGAGGATACAAAAACAAAAAAAATCTATGCCTACAATTACTGGGGGAGGTGGTACAATATATTCACAGATAAGTAAACATAGTATATATATATGTATAAATTACATATATGCACATAATACATATACGATACATTTATATATATATTTATACAGTCAGTGATTTGAGGGAGGGCACTTACAACAGGGAGAATCAGGAAAGGTCCTGTGTTGTCCCACTTTCTCCTCCCTCTGACCTTGAATATAACTCTTGAATAAAGGGAATTTTTTTTCTTTGTATCCCCAGCACCTAGTACATTCTAGGAATAGAAATTTATAACCCTTGTTTGTCTCTATATGAAGGAACAGTGTACTGTTCCCCTATGTGGAAATATCCTGTGGTTGTTGAGAAGACAAATGGCTCACCCATTCCGAAATATCTTAGCATAGGAAAAATGTTTTAAAAATGCAAAATCAACTGAATTTTCCACCAGACTCATACTTTCTTCAAGATTTATTACTCAGTGGCACAATCACTTTTTCACTTTTCTATGTTTCTGATTTTGGGTTTATCTTTGACTCTTTCCTCTCATGTACTTCTTATTTCTAAGAAGTTATTGTGGATTCGACCTCTCTAAAATCTGTTAATGTATTTTCTCTTCTCTATCCCCACCACTACCTTCCTAGTGTAGTTATCAATAGACCATCATTACTATCAGTCTGAACTATTGTATTGCCTTTCAACAAATCTTTCTGCTTCTGCTCTCAACTGTGTGTGTGCATGTGCCCAGAAACAAGTCATCCAGATTAAATTTTTTATTTTTATTTTACCCTTCTCTCTTTCTCCTCTTTGTCTCTTTCATTCCTATCCATGAATTTTAAAATGTACACATGGATTTTTTTCTGAGCCCACAATTGAAAACATTAAAAGTGCTTCCTTGCCTCAGTTGGAGGCCAAATATTGGAAAAGGTTCTCTATATGGGGTGTCGTGGAAGAGTTGGTCTAAACAACACATTTTTCCCTTTGGCTTTAGCATACTGTTCCTTCATATAGAGGTCTTTCTGTGGTTGTTGGGAAAATAAGTGCGTTAAGTATTTTGAAATATGTTTGGAGTGGGGAACATGCAACCCTCATGCCACATGTGACCCCGTAGGTCCTTAAGTGTGGCTGAGGATCTAGAGGGCTACAGGTAGCCTCGAGGCTATAGGTTCCCCATTCAAAATTCTAAGCATAGTAAAAATCTTTAGAAATACAAATTCTCTTTGGTCAAAAGATGGACTTCACTCTCATTTCCCCCTTTATTCCTTTAGAATTGACTTTCTAGAGTTATAACTGATTGCTTTTCCATTTCATCAACAAGGTGTTAGATTAATTTCAAGGACATTGCCCATAGAGATTTAGGAGCAGTTTTACAAGATGGATTGATCAGAAACATTTAGTCAGTAATTCTCAAGCTCTCTTGCTAGT
>CM053769.1:231770727-231789274 GCA_028658325.1 Potorous gilbertii | reverse complement strand
CTTTATTCCTCATTTGTAAAATGGGTTAGTAATAGCATCTACCCCCGCGCCCTGAGTTATTATGAGGATGAAATGAGGTAATATTTGCAAAGTGCTTAGCACAGTGCCTGTAAATGCTATATAAATGCTGAGTGTTGTAGTTAATTCTGAGTGGAGTGGGGCTTCGCAACATAGAGGGTTTGATAGCAAACCCCATACTTGTTTGTCATTTTCAGCTTGTGGTGATGTATTCCAGATTATTTCTGTCCCTTTAAGTGTATTTATGGATGATAATATCTTAATTTAAAGTAGCTCTTCTGAAACAAGCTTAAAAAGATTACTCAAAAAACCTTAGATTAACTATAATACTAAGAAGGAGAACATGAATGAAGACTAAGACAGTGATGGAGGTGACACTTTTAGCTCCAGAATGAGCTCTTCATTAGGAGGTTAAAACTGACAAGAAGCTGGCCTCCAAAATTATTAATATTAGAAATATATGAATTTATATCGACATTTATTAAGATGAATCTTTCCCTTTGCATGTATTATACCTTGAGAAATTAGCAGATGATAGTATGAAGTCATTACCATCAGTGAGGCATTTGAAAACTAAACATTTTCTGCCAAAAATGAAATAAATGTGTTGCCTATAAAATTCTTAGGGCAGCCAGGTAGTGCAGTGGTTAGAGTGGCAAGTCTAGATTCAGGACTCAGTTTTCTGTGTTCAAATCGGGCCTCAAATGCTTACTAGAAAATTACTTCTATTTGCCTCAATTTCCTCATCTGTAAAAATGACCTGGAGAATGAAATGGCAAACCTCTCCATTATCTTTACCAAGAAACCCCCAAATAGGTCATGAAGAGTTGAGCATGACTGAAAAAGCACTGGACAACAGCAGCAGCCTTTCAATCTTTACACTTTAAACACTTCAAAACAAATGTAAACTAGTTACAAAATCTCTTAAAGAATTTTAATGGATTTTTGAACCTATTTGTGAAAAATACATCAATGCAACACTTTCCTATCAGTTTTCTAGAACTGATTGACAATGAAGATGGAAATTTTTAGCTGAATTTCATTTGAAATCTGTCTATTTGGTGTATGGGAAGGGAAAAATGAGTATTATGATAATACTGAAATGCATTAATGTGATGCCAATAATGAAATTCTTATATTTGGTTCTATGTATCTTTCTGAGGCATCTTTTTCAGACTTGAAAGCTGAAACCAAATATGGAAATAAAATGAACTTAGAAAAGACCTTCAGATCCCTGTACCAAGTTTCAAGAATGCTAAAGTATATTAAATCACTTTGTTCACGATACTATTATTTTTCAGAAACAAATCCTTTTATTAAGGAGATTTGTTCCATGAAGTTTGGATTTAGTCAAAGGGTTGCACTTGAGGATCTAGAGAGCTCCATGTGGCCTTGAGGCTGTGGGTTTCCCACTCCTGATTTAGTTAGGACAAAAAGCATTTTTGCACCATAAACAAATAAAAGTTATTTTTGATTGTTGTATATTTGACTTTTGGTTCATCTTTTAAAATTTTTGATTTCTAAGAATAATTATGTAATATTAAACTTATCAAATCTGATAGCAACCTACAAGGAAGCAAAAAAAAAGATGGAGACCTTTCAACAAAATTCACAGTATGTAATATATAGGCTGTCTTGAAACAGAAAGTATTGCTATATATTCTAAATCCTCTCCTATGTTCTGCTGTGTACATGACAAGTTCTTTTCTTTTCTTATTTATATTTAAGTTTATAATGTGTTTCCTTTTCTTTTCTTATTATGTATTCAAGTTTTAGTATTTGTTTAAAATAAAGAATTTTAAAAACCTGATAGCATAGGAGTTTATGCATATAATTTACGAATATACATATATATGCATATATATATATATATGTAGACAGGGTATATGCTCAAATCTTTGTGACTAATTGGGATACACAATAAAAGTATTGCTGATCAGTGATCAAGGCTGTCCTCAGGATATTTAGGGAACGAGGGTACCCTACCTATAGAAACAATTTGAATAAAAAATCTATAACAAAATTCATGGCCCATTTCAGAAGAGATATCATTTAAAACACTAAGCTAAAATTTAAAACACTAAAAATTTGAACACTAATATCATATACATACTAAACAGAGTCAAAATAACTATCTAAATTTGGATTTCTACTGTAATTCACTCAGCCACTCATGTTACAATTCTCTGCAGCATGTAGGACTGCTGACTGTCAAAGAGTGAATCTTTCCAACGACCCTCCTGACTATTTGCAACATTATTAATCAGCTATTATTAAAAATAGTTTACACCATGACAACTCATCCATTTCCTTCTCTGCTCCAGGTCTTCAATATGCCACAGATGTCTGATACAGTTACATTTTCCAGAAAGTACTTTCAACACCATTCAGTAGCTGATAACTGTGTTAGAATACATCATATAGTCCATCGCTCATCAATAATACACATTGCAACAACACTGAAAGTGTTGCCCTTTTTCAATAGTATGTTAAAGAATAGAATAGAGTAAATAGAAACTTTTAATCACAGATCAAAATTCTGTTTTGGTACATTTTGCATGAGAAAAGACCCTGATAATATTAGTTTTCATGAAATACGTGTTTTTAAAGGAAATTTTTGTTACCTCTTATACAATATTGTTATTTTAAATCTTTAATAAATGTTTTTTGTTATGTTGACAGTACAAATAAAACAGAAAGTAGAATGATGATACTGTATGTTTCATAATATCTTATTTTTTGAAACTTCAGATGCAATAACTGTTATTGAAATTAAAATAATTATTTTATATTAAATATAACCTCAAAATTATAATTTAAGAAAATGAGATCAAGTAGACCTTACTTTTCAATTGCTGATGTAAACATATGGCAATGTTTACTAGGCAGGAAGGTGGTACAGTGGATAGAGTGCTGGGCCTGGAGTCAGAAAGACCTCAGTTCAAATCCTGCCTCAACTACTCACTGGCTGTGTGACACAAGGCAAGTCATGTAGCATCTGTCTGCCTCAGTTTTCTCATCTGTAAAAAATAGCACATATCTCCCAGAGTTTGTGAGAATCAAATGAAATAATATTTATAAAGCACTTAGCACTGTACCGGGCACATGATAGGTGCTTAATAAATATTTGTTTAAAAAATGTTTCCACTGCAAACTTGATTCCATCCCACAGCATTTGGGGATGTGATGGAAAGAGGCAGTCAGTGTCTGAACATGGCATTGATGACCTTCTCCTGCCTTTCCTGTCCTCATCCTGCTGTTGAAGAAAGGTTCTATGATGATTTTGGCTATATTGTTTTTCTGAACCACAAAGAGAACTTTGCAAACCCCATGGAAAACCACCTGTGTGGGCAGTGACCTGATCCTATATTCATTACATGGTCCTGCTCCCTCACCTAGCATCCTCTTGTTCAAACAATGTGTACATGGTGAACATTTACAGGGCTCAGTTCTTGTCCAGGGAGCTTGAGAACTGGGGAAACATGAAGATTTCCTCTCCCTCCTTCCTACCTCCTCATGAAATTCCAGTTTGAGCTGGACATGGCTGGGTTTATGGAGGGAGAAATGGAGGGGGATGAATTAAATTGTTTGGACAAGCTCCAACAGTTCATCCTGGCACCAGGCAGAGAGCAGAACTTGTCTCTAGATAGGACAGCCCTAAATGGAAGCTTTTCTTATGTTCTGCTAGGAGATATATTGTTGCTCTTTCACCTTTACACCACATAATGCAGGGTAATTGGCTGGCCTCATGCAATGCATCCCATGTAAATACAAGCAACACTTCACTTGTTGTGAAGGTCCTTCATTATTATTTTGTTTCATTCTGCATATTTCATTTTTATCTTCATTTTTGTCCTTATGATGACTAGGGTTCTCCAAAGCAGAAGAACCTGGGTGTAAGGGAAGTACTTCCAGTGCTTGTGATGTTTAACTAGGTGGTGTTCTCTCATCTCCATTCTATTCAATTTAAAGCTGTAACTCATAGCTTGCTCACATCCTTGTCTGCTTGGGCTTAGCTTTTTGAAGGAGGTTGGATGTAGGCTCAAGACAGTTGAACAGTTAGAATGTGAGCTACACACAGAGACAGACTTGCTTGCCAGGAAAGAGGTTATTGGAACCATGTAGACCTCTAGAGAGCTGCTTAAATTGAAGAACTGGAAGCAGATACGGACACAGACTGAGCCAAAGATCCTGAAGGACACAATGAGTTATCTCAGCCTACAAACATGAAGGGAAAAAAGGATTGGCATTTCAGAGAAGTATTATGGGGATCTATCCCTTCACTGGTAGTGTGAGTATTGTGGACTGGGCTGAAGATGGGATCTACTAGAAGTGAGTGTTGCTTGATTTCTGGTAATTCTAATTTTTTTCCTTTTATTCATATGCCCACCAAAGATGGTATTAAGAAGTCTGTAGGATCATAGTGGTCCCTGGGAGAGGGGAACTCACCTGAGGGAAGTATTTCTGAAGATTCTAGGAGCCTTGAATACTCTCCTTTAATGGTAATGAGGGACCTACAGTAGTACTGTAAATCTGGAGTACTTTATAAGTCTCTGATGGAAGGCAGAGAACTACCAGAAAGGGAATTGGTTATTTTTTTAATTTCAAATTTTTTTTGTTAAATATTTCCCAATTACTTGTTAAAAATTAACATTCATTTAAATTGATTCTGTTCCAAATTCTTTCTCCCCACTGAGAAGTCACACAATATGTTGTCAATTATACATGCAAAGTCATGCAAAACATATTTCGATATTAGCCAAGTTGCGAAAGAAAGCACACTCACACGCATAAAAGAAAAAGTAAAAAAAATGTGCTTCCATCTGCACTTAGAGTTCATTAGTTCTCTTTCTGCAGGTGGATAGCAATTTTCATCATAGGTTTATTAGAATTGTCATGGATCTTGATAACAGTAGGTAGGTCTTTCATAGTTGATCATCTTTAAATTATTGCTGTTACCGTGTACACAATTTTCTCTTGTTTCTGCTAACTTCATTTTGCATCAGTCCATATAATTCTTCTCAGATTTTTCTGAAGCTATTCTACTCATTATATTTATATATAATTATGTAAATTTTATATGTAATTATATAAAACATATATAATATAAATATGTATAATAGGACAATAGTATTCCATCACAATCATATGCCAAAATTTGTTTGAAACTTCCCCAATTGATGGGCACAAGGGGGTTGTTTTGAATGCTTATGGGCTGTGATTCAGAAACCCTGGTTATATTTGAAGGAGCGTAGCAGGAATTAAATTGGAAAGCTAGGATGATTCTGGTGGAGACAGAAACTAGATTGTAGGGGTTTGAGCACTGAATGGGTAGTTAATAAGTGAAAGCACTGACTGTAGAATAGAACTCTTTTTAGACATTTAGTAGGGACAAAGAGGAGAGATATTGGATAATAGCTTGAAGGATGCTAGAGTATATGAACTTTGGCTGATACTTTGCCCACTTTTCCCCACCAAAAACTTGTTAATAAGAGAGCAACACTCCATACATGTTGAGGATGAATGTTATATGGGTCTTTATAGCAATGGCAAGTATGATGTTTGATGGACTGAATGTCGCTAAGTAAATAGAAAAATTTTGTTCAGGAGTTGAAGGTAGAGATTTGATGTGTACTATCAAGTATATGAATCATTGGGGAAATTCCTAGCTGAATACAAATATGTAAATTGTCCTGATAATTCTTATACATGAAAATAATCTTTAACAATAACACTCATGATATAAGATGTAATTATTCCTGAAAGGATGCGATTATAAGCAATTCATTAAATATCAAATATTGAAGCACTTTAACAAATTAAAAGCACAACATAAATGCAATATATTACTATTTAAGTCTTTAGATATCTCCTGAAATGGATAAGCATCATGTGAATAATTAAATATTAATTTTTATTATTCTGATTAGAGAGAATAGGACTTTTTCCAAGAGCTGGAGAGGAAAATAAAATAAAATTTAGATCTTTTCACGATGTCAAATTATTTTGGGGGCTTAAATTGGTAGTAGCTACACCCTGCCCCACAAACTCAAATAAAACATTTCTCCTCTACTTTCATAGGTTCTCTAAAGGCACGTAGGGAATACTGCATTACTCTTGTCTGTATACCCAAAGGATTAAATCCTGCTTTATGTCTTGTTGGATTAATATCTTTTGAGATATGACAGTCTATATCTAACTATATCTATATTTCTTAGTTTCTATTTATCCCTTTCTGGCATTTTTTAAATGTTTATTTGATAAAAAGGAAAGTTATTTGTGGTCTCCATGCTTTCTCCACCTGTGCATGTTTTCTTTGCTTATGTCTCTCATTTTTTACAGTACTTTACCAAATTCTGTTAATTAAAATTCCTCCATTTCTATCCAATAAGAGGCTAAATTCTACTGATTCTACTTCAAGGGATCATCAGACATAACAGTTTTTTGACATACATCTGTCTGCCATACCTAGTAATAACCGGGGAAGGATTAAAGGAAGAAAATTCTCAATTGAAGCTCTAGGGCTGTAGAACTGTCAATCACTGAAGATCTGGCTGGACCTAGACATCAGGAATTTTAGGAGGAAATGTAATTTCAGGTGCAGCTGCCACTCCAGCAGTTCTTGAAATGTTTAGGAGTCTGTTGAAGGGGGATCAAGGGTGTTTCTTGGGGATGGTTGCCTAATGTAATACCATTTTACTTAGAGATCCATAATTGAAACTTATATCCCTTGATCTAAGATAATTGGGATTCAGCTAGGTGATGCAATGCGTACAATGTAAGATTTGGAGTTAGGAAGACCTGAGTTCAAACGCTGTTGAGATACTTACTGTGTGACACTGGGCAAGTCACTTGACCTTTATGTGCCTCATTTTTCACATAAGTAAAATGGAATAATCATAGCACTTACCTCTTATCCTTAAAGTGCTATACAAATGCTATTATTATTACAACAAGTATAGGGTACAATGATACTATTCAAATACTATTAATATTATTATTACAGTGAATACAGAATATTATAATAGCCTAGCACATACTTTCAAGGAGATTTTCGTTAAAGATTAGATCATAAAAATTTTGTTCATTTCACTCCAACTTTCCAAAGTACCTTCCTTTTGAGATTACTTTCCAATTACACTGTGTGTGTATGTGTGTGTGTGTGTGTAAAACATTTTAGCTCTCCTTTATTAGAATATGACCTCCTTAGTGAAGGAGTGTTTCTCCTCTTTGTGCGCCCACTACTTAGTACAGTGCCTGATATATATTAAATATTTAATAAATAAATGCTTGCTGATTAACTGTCTTACTGATTCTTCACATGTGTATATTATCCAGATATATAATTTGCTTTCAATTGTTTACGTATTTCAGATTTTCCTCCAAAAGCCCTATTCTAAAGTTGCATTGTGACATGGAGTATATGGAATATAAATTCTGCCAGGTTCTACCAGACTGGAAAGTTTTGAATGTGGCTCCAAAGACAAACTGTTACCTTCTAAATTTTTTTAGGTGATGAATACTTTGGTCATGGCTATCCATCTGCAAATGAAAACTATAAAGTGACCCTCCTTTCTATGTGACCCCTGTGATGGTAGCAGAATAGCAGAAAAAAAGGGACAGAAGGTGCTAAGATTTTCTATAAGTTAACTGTTAGTACTCTGAATACAAGATTCTTGTTCAGTGGCTACATCATTAAATAGCAATGAGCATATCTTTTCACTGATGTCGCTCATTCCTAGAATGTTCGCTCTCTTTGTGTATACCTGCTAGCTTCCTTTAAAATTCATTTCAAATTCTTCCTTCTGTAAGAGACCTTTCCTTGACATTTCTCCTCCCTATCCCCAACCAGAAATTACTGGATATTACCTCCAATTTATCTTGTATATATGTCTTGTATGTACATAGCTTTTTGAATGCTGTCTACTCCATTAAATATTTAATCCCTTGGAGGGTAGGGATTTTTTTTTTGCCTTTTTTTGATTCCCAGGGTTTAGTACATAGTAAATGCTTAATAAAGGTTTTTCAATTGACTTGTTGATTGCCAATGAGGAGCAGAATCAGATAATTATTGACAGTTTTACTCGAAATGAAACCAGAAAATGTAAAACTAATTAAAGCATTACTCAAATCTTTCTTAGGGAGATGGATAAAGGAAGTATGGTGTAGGTTAATATTTGTGCATCAGGAACCATAATTTCATGAAGTCCTTTGTCATCTCACCACATATCAATCATGATGAACAAATGCAAAAATAAAACATTTATTGCACAGAATGAAGTAGACAAGCTTTGTGAAGATCCAGCAAACCAAACCAATGTATACTTGGATACTGGGTTACTTCAATACAGAGCAGAGAGAGGACTATGAAATATGTTGGAATATGTGGCCCAAGATTAAGAAAGAAAAGAGGTCATTGACCTAGAGACTACTCAAAAGTCTGACACCTATATAACATGAACACTTTCCTCAAAGAAGAGATCTGGCAGGTGCAAAACTTTATTGCAAAAAATGTACTTAATTATAAGTAAAAATGTACAAGTAGGTAACTACTAATCACTAATGTGAGTCACCTAAGAATTAGCTATTTATAATCAGACCATCGACTTGTTGGAAAAAATGTCTAAATCAACACCAAATTTGTAAAAAAAAATAAAAAGGCTACAGATGAGAAGAGATTGTGCATAATTAACAATATTCTCGATGTGAACTGTTTGTATAAGGCATTAATGTAAAAATAATGAGAAAATAATAAAGGAAAAAGGTATTGGCATGTTATATCACCATTTTCTCTCAAAGTTCAACATAAAGTAATTGCCACAAGGCAGAAAACAGAAGAATACAGTATCTGATGAAGTCAGCAAACATGATCCGGAGAGACATGGCTGCTAAAGGCAATGCTATTTTACAATATAAATAATTTGAAAAGTGTTACAGAAATGGATAGTAGAAGAATATAGCTGATACTTCTTCATAATATATCAAGGAGAGGAAAGGGTGTCTTAAGAAAGTCTGATGTGAGACTCCACTGAGCCCTACCATTCTAAGTACAGTAAGAGATAAAACTCAGGACAACCAACAGATACAAATTAAAAGGAAATGAAAATGGTTGAGGGCAGCTATGTGGTGCAGTGAATACAGTGCTAGGCCTAGAGTTAAGAAGACTCATCTTTGTGAGTTCAAATCTGGCCTCAGATACTTACTAGCTGTATGACCCTGGGCAAGTCACTTTACCTGGTTTGCCTCCATTCCTCAAATAAGCTGGAGAAGGAAATGGCAAACCACTCCAGTATCTTTGTCAGGCAAACCCCAAATGGGGTCATGATGAGTTGGACATGATTGAAAGGACTGAGCAACAACTACGACAAAGAAGATGGTACTTGAACTAAGCCTGGGGGAAATTAGGTTTTATAAGAGGCAAACATGGAGAGTGAGTACATTCAAGGGATGGGGGGTAGCCAATGCAAAGGCACATACATGAAAGATATAGTGTCATGCATGATGAACAGTAATAAGAGTAGTTTGACTGGATCATGGTGTGTATGAAGGAGAATGACATATTATAACATTGGGAATATGGGTTGGGGCCAGCTTGTAAAGGGCCTTGATACCAAATGAAGTTTTTATTTGCTCCTAATGGTTAAAATGATTCACTTTAGTTTATTGAGAAGAGTTGGCTTGGAGAGGGAAGAAGCTTGAGGTAGGGAGATCAGTGAGGAAGCTATTGCGATAATCCAGATGAGAGGTCTGAATTAGTACTATAGCTGTCTGAGTGGCAAGGCAAGAAGGAGATAGATAATAGAGAAATCATGGAGGTAGAAATGCAAATTTGGCAACTGACTGGATATATGGAGTGGGCAATGACTCTAGGCACCATCACTGTGAATTTGAGTCGCTGGAAGGATAGTATCCTTAATACTAAGAATAAATTTTGGAAGAGGGGCAGATTTGTGTAGGGGATGAGAAGGGGCAAGGGAGATAATTGAATCTGAAATTTCTACAGGGCACATTGTTGGAAGTGTCTAATAATCTGCTGGTGTGTCAGAGCTAGAATTCAGGAGAGAGCAGAGCTTATTTTGGATTCATCCATACAAAGATGATTATGGAGCCCGTGTGAGTCAATGTAGTCATCAAAAAAGAGAATGTATCCAGAGAAGTAGGCCCAAGACAGAGCCTTAGGGGAAAAATTTAAGTTATGGCATCTAATATTGATAATTTAGCAAAGGCAGTAATAAAAGATCAGATAGGTAGAAAGAGAACCAATGAAGAGCAGTATTGCTATAACTCATAAAAGATAGAATCCAGGAAGAAAGGATGGTCAAGAATCAAAAGCTACAGAGAGGCCAAGAAGGATGGAAGACTGAGAAAAAAAATCAGATTTTACAATTAAGTGATGGTTGGTAACTTTGGAGTGAACAATTTAAGTTGAGTGATAAAGTAAGAAGCCAGATGGCAGAGAGATGGAGAGGGAGAGGGAGAGGGAGAGGGAGAGGGAGAGAAGAGAGATATAGAATGGTGGGTCTAAGGATGGAAGAGACTTGAGTGAGTTTGCATGCAGCAGATAAGGACCTTTACATATATATGTATATCATCCATATATTTTACATATAAAAATTTTCATATATATTATATATGTTACATCTACAGTACACATAATATATACACAAGTTTTATATATATTTAATTTATATGAGTATATCTTGCACCAAGATCTTATTACTTCAATTATATTTTTTTAAATGATTTTATTCTGAACTTAAAAAATAAAAAAAGCATTTCCATAGAATACATAAAAAAGATGAATGTACACGGAACTGCAAATCTATCATGTGCTGCTTACTATTCCTTTAAGTTATATAATAAAGTTATCATGTAGCTTTCTTTTTCTTTTTTCTTTTCTTCCCACTCTCACTCTTCCCACATGGTAGTTGCCATGAGACTCAAATCTGGATATATGTAAAATCATTCTATACATACTTCTGTTTATCAGTTCTTTCTCTGGATGGAGATATCATATTCCACCATAGGATCTTTGAAGTTATTTTGGGTATTTATAATAGTCAAAACGACTTAGTCATTTGAAATGTGTGTGTATGTGTGTGTGTGTGTGTGAGTCAGGGGTAAGTGACTTGCCCAAGGTCACACAGCTAGTTAGTGCCAAGTGTCTCAGGTTCTTCTGATTCCAGGGCTGGTGCTCTATCCACTACACCACCTACTTGCCCCTCAAAGTTATTCTTAAAACAATATTGCTATTACTATACACAGTGTTCTCTTGGTTCTTCTCATTTCACTTTTTATTATTTCATGCAACTCTATACGTATTTTTCTAATATCATCTATCACACCCTTGCAATCTTGAATTCAGAACTGGTAATTGTCTTCTTGTAAATGTTTTCAGGGAGGACTACCGCCATTGGCAGTACCTTCAGTATTTTATCATGACATTTTAGATTTAGAGCTGAAAGTGACCTAACAGATTACCTTGTCTAATCCCTTCATGCAGACTTTTAATTTAAAAAAAACCTTTAACAAAATATAACAACTTTTTACTTGCTTACTTATTGCTCCCATCTATTTCCTTTTCTTGTGGAGTCAACATATCTCATTTCATCAACTCATGCCTCCTTATACCCCTCATCTTTGTCCTATTTTATGATTCAATAATATGGCCTTTTATCTTTAGATCACAATTCATTCAGGGCAGCTAGGTGGTGCAGTGGATAGAGCACCAGTGTAGGAGTCAGGAGGACCTGAATTCAAATCTCACCTTAGACACTTGACACTAGCTGTGTGACCTTGGGCAAGTCACTTAACCCCAATTGCCTCATCCTGGGTCATTTCCAGTCATCCTGATGAATATCTGGTCACTGGATTCAGATGGCTCTGGGGAGCAGTGAGTCTGGTGACTGCACAGCCCTCTCTCACTCAAAACAAAGTCAAGTGCAAGTCATATCATTATTTCTCTGATGGCATGGCCTTTTTCGGCAATGAAGGACAAACACACACAGAACTCATTCAATTATTTCTCAATTATAGGTTGTCCACCATGTTTCACTTTTATAAGTAAATCTGGATATATGTTGTTGTACACTAAAGAGCTTCTTTCCTTTTCATTTTTCTCCTGGCTGTGCTTCTTACTCTTCCAAAATTTACCACCATGACTCAGCTACTATCTCACGTTGGGATTTTTCTCAGTGTTCGGGACTTTGTTACTCTGAAGCTTCTCTTTACCACCTTATCTCCCCGCTCCCATTGGTAAATTCCTTGGTGGGGGGCAGGGCTTCATTTTTGGGATGGGCCAAGGCTGGTCATGTTTCATCCCTCTCCCAGCTGTGATTCTGATTCTCTGAACTTTGATACCATCTCCCCCTCCCCCCTTTGTGGCTACTTTCTCCCTTCACCTCCTGCTTTTCAGCTTTCTTTTCAGCCTTTTATGTGTTCTCTTCCAGGATTAGAATGTAAGCCCCTCTAGGGCAGGAACTTACTTAGTATGGTATCTGTCACATAGTAAACACTTGATAAATGCCTATTGCCTACCTGTGTGCCACAACATATTTGGGGTTTTTGTCCCATTAATGAGACTAGATTAAAATGGATGATCAGTTATGCCTTCTCTCTCTATTCTTCTCCTCTCCTCTTTTTTCTCTTCTTCTTCTCCTTTTTCTTCTTCTTCTTCTCCTCCTTTTCCTTTTCCTCCTCCTTCTTCTCCTCCTTCTTCTTCTGCTTCTTCTCCTTCTCCTCTTCTTCTTCTTCTTCTTCTTTTTCTTCTTCTTCTCCTTTTCTTCCCCTTCTCCTTTTCCTTCTTCTCCTTCTCCTTCTCTCTCTCTCTCTCTCTCTCTCTCTCTCTCTCTCTCTCTCTGTCTCTCTCTCTCCTCTTTCCCTACTCCTTTTTTCCTTTCCCACTGTGCCAAGGCCATCTGGATAGTTAAGAAGAAGATCCCCTTTACTTGCCATTTTTGCCTTTCCTTCTTTGACCAAACTAATTTTCTCTTTAAATATAAGCTAATAATGAACTGAACATCATATATAGGTTGTCCCTTCAAAAGAGAGCATTGTTAGAGAAGAGATATAGGCATTAAACCAGTCTCTCACTCAATGGAAGCTTACCTCGGATATTTTTCAATGCCAAACCTCACCATGGAGCAGACAGCAGAATTACTCAGTCCAGTGGCATTCAACACGTGGAAGCCCTAACTCACATTGGTGTGGAATGATTTTTATAACAGTATCACTGTGAAGAGGATGCCTCAGAATTACCAAGGGAACGTATTCCTCTGGCTGAATTTGCAGGGCTCTCTCTCTGGGAATCCCACGCTTGCCACCAATTTGGAGATATTTGACTCAGATGGTGTTACCACCACCCACATATCTCTGTGGTCTCACCCTTCCTTTGTTTAAAGTTTCCATTTTCCCAGGACCAAGACAGAATTTGTCAAGAGAGGACCTCTCACAACATTCCCTTCCATCTTGGGAAAAGAGCCAAGGATAAAACTTCTCCCACAGAAATTCCAGAGCCCCAGGTAGAAAATCCGTTTGAATCAGTCTGTCTCACTTTTCTCACCAGTGCTTTTCTGATTGCAAGTCTGATGAAATAGCCTAGTTCTGTATTTTACTCTGAGCTCTCCTCGTCATGTTAGAAATTAGCAACCTCACAGGAAAAGTTTGCTTTGTGAAAGAACAAAAGTATAAAATAATCTTTTTGGTGAAAGTAGAATTGATCCTAGGGAGTTACAACGCTAAGTAACAACACGACAGAAACCCCATTAAATATTGCTAGCAACAGTTACTTTTAAGGAAAGAAAAACTTTTTCTTGACTAGCCCCCAACCCAAATAGCAAAATCAAAGTTGGTGTTAGGAAGCACAAATGTCTCCCGGGTATCAGCGGCTTCTGTCGTCATTTCTTCCATTGCCTAGGTGCAGCCAGCCTTCTGTTTATCCAGGAACACTGCAACATCTGTTGGAGAAAGAAAGACGTATGTGTGGCCTCCATGGCAAATGCACAGCCTAGCTGGCAGGGCAGTGTTGTGTGTATTCCATGACGGCTTCTTGGTTTCATGTGAGCACTTACAAATGCCCTGCATTGCCAAAAGAGAACAGGAATCATTGAGCTCCCAAAACATAGAAATTAAACTCAGATTTATGTGCCCCTTGCATCTCAAGAGTACTTTGCAAGGGTTACAGATTCCAAAAATACCATCTGGGGTACTGCTTTCTAGGGATGCTACAGAAGTCACTGTGGTATATCATAAGAGTGGTTACAGATAAATGTCATTGCCTGCCTTTAAATGCCCTCTAGAATCAAGATTCCTTATGGAAATGTAGGAAGAATTGACATCTTAATAGTTTCTTTGTTTTGGAATCTAAGTAGAATAGGTGTGTTCTTACTTTCCTGGAAGGGGAGAACCTACCTGCCTGGCAGGTCTCAAAAACAAGACGTGACATTGGATAAGACCAGTGTCATTTAGGGTTACCTAAGACTGGGAAGCCTGAATGTAGTTCCAGGGCCTGGAGAATTATAGTGAACCAAGGTATCCAGTATCCTGGATAGAACCATATTACACTTGACAGAGACCTTAGACTTCATCAAGACTCCCTGCTTTTATTAGAGATAAGGCCCTTGAAGTCACACAGATTCCTAGTGTCTCTAGTGAGTGACAACTACTCCCTTGCTATTCTGTTCACTTAGGACAAAGGCAGTCTCTAGAAAGGAGGAGGGGCATGTTCCTGAGTAAAGGTGCCTGCTGGCTGAGGGAACATTTCCCTTTAACTCCCCCCACCCCCAGGACTAGCAGTAGGTGGTGATACTGGACCAGTCTTGGTACATGTCATTGTCCCGCTTGAGCCATGCAGAACGTTTTTTATGTGGAACTCTGTCTTCTTGCTTATCCTTGGAAGGGAGACTGATTGTTTTGATTTCTCTCTGTCTACAGCCTTTTCTCAATCTTCATTGTTCTTGATGTGGATCTTTCAGGTCAGGTGCTACCTCTTCTCTGAAGCCTTCTGTAATTTCTCCAGTTACTAGTACTTCCTCCTCAAATTGCATTCTATTTAATAAATATGTACTTACATATGTATGTATACACACATATGATGTGTATGTGTGTGCGTGTGCGTATGATTTACCTGCCTCCCTAAGTAAACTCCTACAGGGTAGAAAATATTTTTTTTTCTTTCAGTCTTTGTATCCCCATAACCTAGCATAGAACTTAGTATAAGTTTAATATATATTTGTTGGACGTTATTTTAGGACAAATGATTATATTGTTTTCAAGTGATTTTTTTTAGACCATCTTTTTACAACGTATGATGTCCAAAGCAACTATGCTTATGGTAGCAGAGCCATACCTAGAAATTCTTGTACCTGGTGCAAGTACAATAAAATATACTCTCAAATCAACATTGCAAGACAAATTCAGTTGAGTGGCCAAGAAGAGAGTGCAGACATTGGATACAAGAACATATGTGAGGAAGGGTTTGTGTACTAACATGGGGAGAGAAAGACTCCATGGGAGAATGTCCCAAAACATATGGACGTTATTGCTAAAAAGGGAGCAGAGTTGTACCTGGTCGTGGAAGAGTTCACCTTAGGTGCTGTCACTGGAGGTGGAGGAAAGAGGAACTATGGTCATCTGGTTGCTTCCTATTTTATTTGTTTTTACTAACTAGTTACTAAACGTAGTTGTGACTATAAGGGCTGTCAGCTTTCCAAATCTTAGTTTTTTGAACCAAGCCTTTGTTGTATTGCCCTAGTTATGGTCTGCATGATACTAAAATATGTTTGTAAAGATTAGCTTATGGTAATAATAAGGTCAAGTTTTTTGATTTTGAGCTCTATACAGATTTCCTCCAAAGGAAAAAATCCCATGTTCCATGGCCCTGTAACCTGAATTCATTCGTTTCTAAGGAGAAGCACCTTGGTGCTTTGCATAGAGAGGTGTTCCCTGAATCAGGAAGATAGGGTTCAAGTCCTATCTCTGACATACACACACACACACACACACACACACACACACACACACACACACACACATATATATATATACTGATTTATGACTCTGGACATTTAACCTCAGTGCTCTGGGCAACTTACAAAGATGATTGCATAGAAGATGCTGACCTACATTGGTTGAGGAAGTTTTCTTGTTTGGGGGATCCCTATAATATTTAAGTTCCAAGTCCAGTCTTTACTTCCAGGTATTTTTTTTTGATCAAGAAAGCTGTATTATGTTATTAATGTTTTTTTTTTAGAGGTGGGGTGGGGATGTGTGAGATGGTAAACTTGTTCTGCTTGAATTTATACATTGATTTCCCTTCAAATATGAAATTAAACTTTCAGTTTGTTTTGGTTCATGATGTTTTTTGGCTGTTAAAAGTTCTGATTTGATTTAGTGTGATAATATACAGATGGGAAAAAGTGATTGGGACAAATCTGAAATTTTGGTTCTAATTTACCCACATTTCCTGGTGTAGAAACAGCTCAAGTATGTGATTTGAAATGTGGCAAAACTAAAAAAGAGACCTTCTTTTCAAAGGGTAGGTAATAGTTTATTTACTTAAATAATTATTTCTCCCTCTCCCTTTTCTCTGGTGTTTTTCACTCAAATAAGCCAGATGTAAACATCTGGCTGCCAAGATGGGTTGTCACCGGCCTGTTGCTAGTAACCCTCATCAATCTTTAGGACACTCATTTCTTCTTATCCCCATCTATTAATGAATACTGACTCACTCAATGAGGCCCAGCAATTAGAGGTGAAGTTAATTGTAATTTAATCTTCTAACACTTTTCCCTTCCCTGTTTTCCAGTCAAATACTCTTTATCTAGAACAGACTACCTAAAGTTGTAAAATTAATTTATATACTCAAAGCACATATATACTTTTCAAAGTGTACACTTGACTTTGAAAATAATAAAGAAAGAAAGAAAACTGAGAATGGAAGAGAATCAAAGGAGGTGGGAAGGTAATGAATGTTTTGTTCAAGCTGTTCTTAAAAAAACTTACTGGGCCATGAAGTAAGTGACAGCTTGCGTAAGTGTGGTCTAGCTGAACCATAACTAGGGCAGGGCAAACGGGGCTTTGTCCCCCTCCTACCCCCAGGGGACCAGAATTTAGAGGGTGCTAAGAATACTTGTAATCCTTTAGAGTTTTTAGAGTATTTAGTAAGAATAATTCATTGAAATTGGAAGCTTCCAGTAGGTGACATACTTTCTTCCTTTTTTACCGTATTGGCCACATCCCAGGTGCTTTCCTTCCTTTGCCTTGTCTTGTCAGTGGCCTCTCCAGTAGAGGCCTTGGAGTGACCTATAGGTCTCTTTGACTTCCATCTACCAAGTAGTACCTCAGACTCTCTTCTCTCCTTATGGGGCCTTGGGTTCCAGATTGTGGGTATCTTCCTCTCCCACTTTCCACTAAATTGTCTTAAAAAGTTGATTTGAGGGCATTTTTCTTTTTGCTCTGAAGTGTGATTTGTACTGCCTGCCCTGGAGCCAGACTTGTTAGTTATGACTTAGGTTCTAGTTCATTATTTTGGAAAGTCCAACTTTGGAAGGGATAATACATGAACCATGACAGATTGAATTCTAAAGAAGACCCCAAAAGCTGTTTCAGTAAATTGGAAATTTACTTTCTTCCAGAATTTGTAAACTTTTACTGTCAGGATAGTCTTTCTTACACTTTGTCTATATTCTTTATGCTTTAGCTTTATGTTAGCTATTGTTAGCTATTTCCTTTTCTGACCTTTGCAAAGAAGACATAGAACAGCTGGTCACCATACTCAATCCAAAAATAACTTTTCATGTATTTGATGAACTAGAGGCAGCGTGGTGAAGGGGGACAGCTTCAGAGTCAGGATAACCTGGGTTCATGTTCCTGATATATTCAGGCTACATGATCCTGGAAATGTAATCTTACTTTTTTAGTGACCTAGGAAACTCTATAAGTTTTAGATTCATGGCAAAATACTTGAAGAATGTCCTTTACTCTCTCTAAATGTTCATTTCTTCATGCCAAAGAATTTGATTCTATTTTTCCTTTTCCATTAGGTTTTATTTACTTATCAATTTTCTGGTCTTCAATAAGCTCTCAATATTTCTTAATTAGTTGGGTTGGTTAGCTGATAGATTTACTCTTAAATAGAAGAGATAGGAAGCCAGTTCAGAAAAGAACAAGTGAAGACAATTATTGAATTTTCAGTGTATTTACCACTTGGAAATCAATAATTGATTTATTGTTTCATTCATTGTCTAGAAATAAAAGTGCTGGAGAGAATGTAAATAGTGTTCTTAAACTTAGAAGTGTATTCTGCCTGCATTTTTCCTTTTTGGAGAACCAGTTGTTAAATATTTAATAGCACACACCTGGTTCAGATCCATGATGAGTACAGTAGGAAGAACTTTTTTCTGGTTCCCATCTATCCTATTCCTGCTTACTTAGCACTATTCTGATGAAATGTTAAAGTCGTTAGCTTTATAATTTGTAGGAATTCAGCTTTTGAACTCAGAAAACATCATCATACAGTGTTTTTTTTTTT
>CM053769.1:231722173-231770227 GCA_028658325.1 Potorous gilbertii | reverse complement strand
ATGCTGCTGCCTTAGCTAATTACACTGAGGCAGCGGGAGTGGAAAGGTAGTAATTGATGAAAGAGTTGCTTTTTTTTTTTAATGGTTTGTAGTCATTTCCTTTCACATTCCCACTTTGTCAGATGATGAGATCTGAACAGAACAATGTATTTTAAAAATAATCTTTTTTTGGTAGCTTTTGTTTTTACACACATTCATTTCCTTTTATATCTCCTTTCCCCAACCCAAGCAAACTTAATCTTGTAAAACAAGCCATTCAACAAAACCAACCCACACAGCAATTGTGTTCCATGGCATATGCAGCATTTCATCTATGCAGCAAAGAGAAGGATATGCATTTTCTCAACTCTTCTCTGGGAACACACTTACAATTTTACAGAATTTGTTATATTTGGGGGGATTATTTCTGTTTACATTGTTGGAGTCATTGTGTATATGGTTTTCCTGGTTTTGCTTACTTAACTATGTATCTGTTCAGATGTCTTTACACACTTCTCTGAATTTTTCATATGGCTCCTTTCTAATGTCATGGTAAAATGCATTGCATGCATGTGGCAGAATTTGTTGAGCCATTTCCCAATAGATGAATATTTATGTTGTTTTCAGTTCTTTCTTACCACAAAAACTGCAGCTAAAAATGTTGTTATTTAGTTGTTTTCAGTTGTGTCTTACTCTTCCTGATCACTGGCAAGGATGTTAGAGTGCTTTGCCGTTTTCTCCTCTAGCTCATTTTGCATATTATGAAACTGAGGGAAATAGGTTTGAATGACTTGCCTAGATTACATAGCTAGTAAGTATCTGAGGCTGGATTTGAACTCATCCTCCTGACTTCAGACCTGGCACTCTATCCACTGTATCACCTATGCTCAAATTACTTTCCAGAATGCTTGGACCAAATCATGGCTTTACTAATTGACTAATTTTCAACAGCAGTTTTTAGTTTTTGTTTATGTTGTTTCTTTGTGGAAGTGTGCTGATAATTGTGTCATTTGAGCATTCCTTTTTGGTCTATGATATTCCAAGCTGGTCACTATATTATTATCCTGGCCTTTGCTCTTTTTGAAATATCCTCATTATTTCTCTGCTTATCTAAACTTTTGTCTTTCTTGAAGACATGCGTCAATTCCTACATGATCTCTGAATCTCATCTACTTCTTCCAGCTTAATCTTTCCCATTATCATTTATTTGGCATTTATTGTTACTATCATACGATTTATCACAATATGGTGTTCTCAAATTCCGTATATGTTAGATTTAAAAATGTGTTTTGTGTGTTTGTATTCTTCGAAGAGCCTGAAACAACATGGAGTATGCAGTAAAACTCAATAGATTCAGGCTGATGATTTATAGATTGACTCTTTAGGCACTGCCTGTATTAAGTCAACAATTGTTGAGATATCATTTGGGAATATGCCCCCCTCCTTTTTTTGGGGAACTTATCCCTAAATTGCCAGATAGAATGAAAGTTTCTTAAGGGTAAAGACAATTTTTTTTTTTTTTTGCCAATGTGTTCTCATTGCCTAGCAGAGTGCCTACCCCATAATAAGTACTTAATAATTGTTGGTTGGTTGATGGATGCCAGAGCATGTAGGCTGCTGACAGTCTCACTTGGGCATATACTGGCATTTTTAAAAGATTAATGCATACAATAGAGTTTGAATAGAAACAGGATTTTTTTTATGATTATAAAAGAACCTTTCCTTCTCTTATTTTTAATTTCTTTACTTTCCTACTCACATTCTTCCTTGTTCTTTCTGTATTGTACCTCCTCATTTTCTTTATGCCCTTTAAGCCAAGAAGAAAAAACCCCCTGGATTTTTCCATTTCTTCTTGTTATGATTAAGGGATAAATTGAATCTTAAGCCTTAAAAATATTTAAAATTGCCTAAGTAGGTTAATGGAAATGAATCACTAATTTTTGTTCCCTGTAAATGGTATTTGAGAAAATTACCAAATCTTAATCTTGAGCTGAATTAAACTGTGCTCTTCTGGGGATGGACTTTCCTCTATTATTTTCAGTTATGTATGCCAGAAGACTGACATATTTGTATTTGTTTTCCCTAATACAGGACAACAGAATTATTTAAAGTATTAGCAGGTATTTATAATCACAGCTGCATTATTTATATATGTCACTTTTTCCCTTTCATATTAGAAGCAGCTGTGATTCGCAGAGAAACAAAGCTCTAGACTTTTAAGCCAAACAATTAACATAGGAGTGGAATACTGTAGTTACAATCAGTTTTTCTTTTAAAAAGCCAGAATTTCTCCTGTATTCCCACAAGTGTGTTATTAATTCTCTTGGCATGTTCCATAGCAAAATGAATGCATTTATGAACTTGGCTACTTCTTTTAACAAGTTCCAATAAGTGCTTCCTAAACCTTGTGTTTTTATATCAATTACATACAGTAAGCATTGAAATCAACCAAAGAGAACTACAGGGGCCAAGAAGGGTTATTCATGTTAAATGAGGATTGCTGACTGCCAAAAGGAAAATGTGGATATAATTTTATAACACCATTTTATAATTAAAGTCATAAGTGAGGTTTCCTGCTATTGTTTAAAAATGTGTCATGATAAATTTAAATCAAGGATACAGGCAAAGAAAGGTCTGCTAAGTAACAGATGAATGCCACAAAGATGGTACAGGGAACATGTCTGTTGCAGAAAAGAAACATGTGCAAACAATTTCAGTGAAATAATTACATTTATTGTATATAGATTCTGTTTTAGAAACTGTAACCACTTAGAAACTCCTTTCATTCATGTCAGATTGAGGTTAATTTCTTGTTACTGTATGTCTATAGATAGATTTTTACTAACAGAAATTTAAAATGCTGATTGAATGATAAGATCCTATCTTATACTCAATAGACACCCCAAAAGTCTCCCTTAAGCTGGAAAAAAATGAAGTCATCATTTCGCTTGGAAAGTTCATAACTATAAAAACAAGCTTTTGGTTTGTATTTAATATTTCTTAACTTCATCTTTGAACTAGGATTTAAATTAAAATGGTCAAGGAGGCAAATGAGTTTAATTTATTGTTGCATTGTCAGTTAGCTTAATTGCTCACTTAGAAAGCTGCATGAGTAAATGATCATTTCTGTTCAATGAACATAAAGATCTTTGGCTTGATAAAGACTAGTGGCAGTCTGTCATATATATAGTCTGTTTCAATGGACTTCTTCCAGAAAGAAATCTGTTGATTCCCATACATGGATAGGATTTAATCATTAGGACATTCTTGGCTTTAGTAAGTCATGTTCCTCTAATAGGAAGGCAGTTTCCAATGTATCAATTCATTCATCATATCTCTAATACAGTCCATATGTTTCATATCAGAACTGAAAGGACATTAATCAGCACACACCACTTCATCCATGTGATGTGGAGTCCCTGGTTATATCTCAAATGTCAATATCTGGAGAAAATGGATGAAAAAGGCAAGGAATATCACTTGTAACTCATACCACTTGTACAGACATTTTGAAATATGAAGGGAGTGCATAAAACAATTTCTCTTCAATAGGAATATCATCTTGATGGCTAAGTTCTACATTTCTTAAAGAAACAAAACTCACATTGACTTGGTAAAATGGAAGGGATCAAGTCCTGAGCTCTTGTTCATAAATGTGGTTACCCATGAAAACCACACTCTTATCTATGACTATTGATTGACTTCCCTGTTATGGGCCATATATTGGCCTTGTGTTCAACTTTTCTCCCATTGTTATCTATGGCATTTAAATTATTACCAATTTATAATGCCTTTTGGGGGACATCTGTAGATACACAACAAACTGTATCCCCAACTAAGCAGAATGAAAAGAGGCAGCTGATATGCCTTAGGGAAATGGTATACTTCTCTTGAGTGCCCTGAGTTTCTCCTCAAAAGAAAGGTGTATTGTTTTTTTTGCCATCAGTATTGTTACTGTATGGTTCCAAGTTGTGAAATGTCAGTCTCTAAAAATTACAAGTTTCAGGTCACCAAAAGGCTAATGGAGAAGATCATTTTTTTCATTGTCTATGTATGAAGAGGTTGCTATGTACTACCACTGAAAAATTGCATTGATGAAGTGATATAATGATATCATCATGCATCCTTTATATCACCTCATATGACTGGAAAAGAATTATGTAGAAAAAGCAAGGAATAGTTAATGGACAGGTTGTATGTGCCATTGATGCCCATGTAGCACCAAGAAATCTAGAGGAAAGTCCCTAGCATGTTGGGTAGATAGCTTGTGGAGATTTTATGGGAGAACATGGACAGGATTTGTCAAGGATGAGAAGGTATCAATAATTGAGTTCTGCATTGTTGAGAGCAGAACCTACATTAGTTGGGTCTGTTAAAAGATTGAAAGTATTTGACATCTATGCCATGCTTATAGAGTTCTAGTAATTTGCATTTACCATTTCATTTATCCTCATGAGATGAATCAATAATATTCTTGGGTAATTTTTAATCTTAAAATGTTTTCTTGCTTCACAAAATGATTGGTAGTTTATCATGGTTAGTATCTTAGTTAAATTAAGAAGTGAAATTAGATGAACCAGATGTAAAGCACCTCTTCAAATTGTTTTCACAGGACTGAGCAATATTGTGTGTTGGTAGGTTCAGGAAAATAGAAGAGTACATTATAGCATTTGATTTGACAATAAATATATTGTTTATGAAGAATACATTTGTATAATTATAGTTTATATAATTTATAACATCAATATAATTTATATTTATTTATATAATAAATATGTAGCATAAATATATCTAAAAATTATTAACATAATAAAAGACATCAATAAAAGTTACTTTTAAATTAAAATTTTAAATTAAAAAAAGTAAAGTAAATATACCACATTTCAATTGATCTGTTATCTCACAGATGTGGGATCTTTCTGCTTTGGTGATGATTGAAACTCATCCATATCTTCTCATCTTTTGTGATTCACATTTATATTCTTTATGTACATTTATATTCTTTATGGACATTATGCAGAGGAGCTGCTGACTTGTTCCTTCAGGTATTTTTATATTTTGTGAATAGCAATGGAGCACTCTGATTCTCCATTATTCTTTGCTCTTATTGCATGAGCAAATATTTTCTAATCAAATATTAGATTTTCTATTTTCTAATCAAATACTTCCTTAGTGATGTTCCTTAGTCCAGTTTCTGATCATAGGTGATTAAATAGAAATACACTGTTTTCTTCTTGTACCCTCTAGGTATTTCTCCATTTGACTTTGGCTCATCCACAATTTAGATTTTTTGAAGATTGTGATGTTTTAGTATTTTTGGCCACCTAATATTGCTGTGAATCAGTATGGCACACTAAATAGACTGACCTTGAAGATAGAAACCCTGGGTTCATATCTTACTTGTGATATATATATATATACACACACATACACACACACACACACACACACGCACACACACACACATATATATTGGCTATGTAACCCTGGACAATTCACTTAACTTGTTCTAGGTAGTTATCTAATACTACACAAGTTAGAAAAAATGACAACCTCCCTTGGTAGATGAAATATCTTCACTCAGGCCTTCTCTATACTAATGAAATCATAGGCCATGTCCCTATTCTTATCTCTATGACATTGCCAGGAAAATGTGTTGAAAAATGAACCATGGAGAAGCTTGACATCATTTAAAGAATTTTAAAGTTTTCCAAATGCATTCCTACATATTTTCTTCATCCTCTCTAATCCTGATCTCAACTCTTTGTCCATCTGGAGTACTTATCCAAAGTGTATGTCCTAAAATACTACTTCAATAGATTTCTCCATAATCACAGTTTAAGAAGTAGTAATCTACATTATGTGATTATTAATTGAACATGCATCCATGGAGTAACTTTTAAAGCATATATTGTGAACTAAGAATAAGAACTAAGATAAGTGATTTCCATAGCAGGATTAGTCTATGACCCAAGTGTTTAATACCTTTTGCCTGGATGATAGCTAGAGCTTTTTTTCTTTTTCTTTTTTAAAATTTTAACTGAATTCATAGATAAAATCTGTCCATTCAAAATGGAATGAGATAACTTGGAAAGTAGTTGAGTTCCTTATTGGGGAAATCTTCAAGCATCATCTAGATGATCAGTTTTTAAGGATTCCTTCTTCAGGTATAGGTTGTATGAGATTCACTTCCCATCCAACTTCCCCAACATACCACCAAAAGCCTCATCATCCTGCAAAAATGCATCAGACTTGGTACTCATATCTTATCAGTGCTCTCTGATTAGACGATATAGTGAGGAACTCTTCCCCAAACTTGTATTTAGAGAGGGTGCCTAAGCCATTTCAACTCATTTCCCACCCAGATGCACTCCTTTGTGATTGTCCATTTCCATCATGCCCTTGCTTAATATGTATTTATTGACTCTTTATTGACTCTGAGGCTGTCTCCATATCTTAAGACGCTATGATTCAATGACAAAGCTCAGTTAATATCTTGGACATTAGCATTGAAATGACATAAAATTAGAGATGAGCAGCTTGGTGACTCAGTGGATAGAGGGTCAGACTCGGAGTCAGGAAGACTTATTTTTGTGGGTTAAAATCCAGCCTCAGACTCTTACTAGCTGTATGATCTGGTAAATCAATTAATCTTATTTGCCTCAGTTTTCACATCTGTAAAATAAGCTGGAGTAAGAAATGGCAAACCACTCCAATATCTTTGCCAAGAAAATCCCAAATAGGGTCATGAAGAGTAGGATGCAACTCAAACTACTGAAAAACAAAGTTAGAGAAGGGGTACAAGTCAATAGTACACTAATGAACACCAGCAAGTTTTTCATTTATTGACTGGAGTGGTGGAAGTGGTCTTGTTTGGGCAAATTTCAGAGCCTCTCAGCCTGTTTTCTCATTTGTAAAATCTTGATATTAAAAGCTTTCCTAGCTGCTTCTGAGGATTTTGGAGATCAAATGAGATAATGCATAAATAAATACTTTGTAAAATATAAATGACTATTCAAACAAAACAGGATACTATTAATTATAAGACATAATGAGGAAGATCAAACTATTCAAATGTAAGATATAGAATATTTGTCTTAGATCAGGAAGAAGAACTTTGGATCTGAGTGGACAAGTAGCAGAGCATGAATTAGTAAGCATAATTTGGAGATTACCACAAGGGTGGCATGGAGAAGAACCATGGGATAGGCATCCCATTGGGCTTAGAACTCTTTCCATTTCTGGGCTCCACAAGGTGACATGGAGATGAAGAACTTGGAGAAACTTTTGAGAAGAGCCATGAAAATGATTAAAAAGCTTGATGGGAGGAATTGACATCATTTAGTGGGGAATAAATTCTCTGAGGAAATAATTGGGATTAATAAAACATTCAAAAGTTTAAAAAATTACATAAACTCATGAAGATCATTCTGAATGATAACATGCATAGCATATAGTAGATTTTTTTTTTACTGGAATCATTTGATTTGGTCTGTTTAGGGGTAAAGGCAGAAGAGAATTCCTACTAAAATATCAGTGGCTCGTACCATTTATAAACTTTTTTTTTCTTCTGTGATACTTCTGGAGGTTAGCAACACTAACTTAGATGAAGATTAAGGGATTGCCACCTAAATTTTACTTCTCGCATTTTATGAGCAGCTAGGCAGGAAAACCCTTAGGTCTATGTCTTCTTGGTCCCTATTTAAGGCATAATGTCACTTTCTAGGATTTAAATATTGGGCATTTAAAGTTTATTTTATGAAGTATTTCTACTAAAGTTCTCTTGCAGTGTCTCGTCAAAGCACGGAGGTGACTGGCTATTCAGAGAAGGCTATGCTAGGGAAGTATAACCTCCTTTTAAGTTCTACCACATGGAGGCTTTGAGTACCTTCCTGGTTTGGAGAGGCTCCTAACCATGTTGCCCTTAAGGTGGCAAATTTGGCCACAGTAACAACCCATGAAGACAATCTGCCAACTTGTAGAACAAGGATTTTTTTGTGCCACAGACCTGTTTGACAATCTTGTGAAGCCTATGTACCTCTTTTTACAACAATATTTTCAAACAAATGAAATAAAATACTTAGGCTTATAAAGGAAACCAATTATCTTAAAATAGTTAATAAAATAACCCTTTAGAGGAAACCCCTTTGTGATGTGCATCAACGATGAGAATACACACACCTGGGATCGTTCAAGTTCTGCAAGTTTTAAGATCATCGTTCTAGACCTGGTAGGAACTTCAGAGGTCATGTAGTTCAGCACTTTCTTTTTCAAGATGAAGTAAACAAAGTCCAGAGATGGTAAGTGACTTGCCCAAGTTTGTATGGCGGTAAGAGGCAGAGATATGATTTGAACTGAATTCTTTAGGATCTAGTCCTAATTCCATCCCACCCTCTATTGAATTACCATAGAATAATGCCTTTTGATCCTTTGAGAAGATAAAAACAAAACTAGTATCAATATTTCATGATTTCAAAGATTTCTAATCCTTGATTGAAGGCCTTGAAGAAAAACAGCTCAGCGATCCTTCACAAGTACTTTGTCTTAACTTTCCAGTAAAGGATGAGTCTTACATAAATCCTAACAATCTTGGTGTAACCTATAAGCATTTATGCCGTTAGTAAGAGATATACCCACATTGTTCCCAAACTGTCTACTCTGAAGCAAAATATAAAAGAGTTATTGCCATTGAATACAAGGTACATATCTGAATACCCTAACAACCACAATAATAAACATTTATATAGTAATTAACGTTACAGGTGCTGTGCTAAGTACTTATTTTGTAGTTGAGGTAGCCGGGGCAGACAGAGGTTAAGTTGCTCAGGGTTGCACAGCTAGTAAGTGGGCTGGATTTGAACATAGATCTTCCTGACTCTGGGTTCTGCACTCTAGCCATTGCGCCACCTAGCTGGAAAGAGCCATTATGAGTGCTTCTGCCATTAATATAGAAATAAAATCATGCTAGATTTGAAGACAGAGGACCTGATTTAAAAATGTGGTTCTACCTGGAACTTCAGGCAAGTCAATTCACCTTTATTTATTCATATTTAAGATGAAAGATTTGCCTGAGAGGACTTCTAACATTCCTTCTTAATTCTACAATCCTATAAACATGGTAGATGGTATTCCAGAAGTACTATGGCTGAACATTTCATCACTCTTTGGATAACCTGCAGACAAATTTCTCAACATTTAACTAGACTAGTTCTTGAGTAATTAACATGGTCTGTCTGCCACCTGACCAGTCCTCTAAACCTTTCTACGGTGGTAAGATCTGGAATAACTTTCAAGAATCTCTATCTATAGCTACAGTCTCCTCACATATTTGTGACAGCTATAACTAACAATTAGGTATATCACTTTAAGGTATGCAAAGTGCTTTACATATATTATCTCAGATGTAGCTACAATATGATTGATATGAAAAATAATATCTCTTAATACTGTCCTTGAGAACAATAAAAGTAATTATAATTACTAACGTTTATATATTAAATGCTATCTAACTGTTGGAGGCAGTTTGGTGACTCAGTGGATAGAGTGCTAGACCTTTAGTCAGGAAGACCTGACTTCAAATCAGCCTCAGACTCTCACTAGCCGTGGGACCCTGGGCAAGTCCCTTAACTTTTGTGTGCTTTAATCTCCTGGGGAAGCAAATGGTTAACCACTCCAGTATCTTTGCCAAGAAAAATCCATGGACACTATTGGCATGTGATGGTCCCAGGGGTCACAAAGAGTCGGATGTGACTGAAAGATTGAGCAACAGCAACAAATCTAAATGATGATTATTTTAATTGTTAATTAATATAATTGAGAACAGTTTGTTCCAATGGTCATGAAGGTAGCTGAAGCAGGCACTGTGGAGTGCTTAGAGATGAGTCAGAGATCAAAGATGCCAAGGCCACCCTCTGCATCCCGGGCCATTGTCAGTTGTCCTGACTTTTTGTCTTGCCACTGGGTTTTGATGACTCTGGAAGAAAGAGTGAGGCTGATGACTTTGTGCAACTCAGTCTCACTTAAATCCAAGTCATGCATAAGTCAAGATATCACTTAGTAATGTCATTGGTCCTCTTGGAAAGTGCAGGACAATAACATAATAACTAATTATCATTTTATGCCAATCAGATTTGGGAAGAAAGCATGATCTCCATTCAAATAAGAACCACAGAATTTGAGAATTGGAAGTAGCCAATCAGTAGTCATCTAAACCAACCTATAAACAAAAAAACAATTCTCATCATAACCTATTTGACAAGGGGTCACCCAGCCTCTGTTTAAAGGGAACTCACCACCTCTCTAGGCAGCCTATTCCACTTTTGGACAGCTCAAATTATTAGAGAGTTTTCCTGACATTAAGCTTATTTTTTCCTCTTTTCAAATCCACCCATTGGGGCCAAACAAAAAAAGTCCAATTCCTCCTCCATTTAATAATCCTTCAGTTACTTCAAGATAGTTATAGTGTATTCCTTTAGTCTTCTCCTTGGCAGTCTAAACATGCCCAGTTTTTAAAAATTAGTCTTATAGGTCATGGACTCTAGGTCCTTTATTATCCTGGTTGCTCAGCTCTGGACCCTCCATAGTTTAACAACAAATTACTTAAATGTTGGTGCCTAGAAGTGAACACAATGTTCTTGATGAGGTCTGATGAGGGAAGAGTACAATGAGACCTGAATTTCTCGCTTCCCAGAGGCAATGTCTCTCTCAAAGTAGCCAGTCCAAATACTCCTGGTAATTTTCCACACAAACACCTTAAAATATTGATAATTTTTGGGTGAACCAGAAACTCTTAACAAACAGGGTAGTCATTCCTTATATGCTCTTTCTAGACCAGTTTATAAGGTGACTTTAACTATTCAGAGAGTCTAAGTCACCACTAAAGACCAAGTTCTGTATTCTAGCCAATGAGATTCCATCTAAGTCAAGAACAAGGAAAGAGCAGTTGGCAAATCCAAACATTGTTGTAGCTGGCATAAAGACATTCTTTCCAAGATTGAATGTCTAGTGTATTTAGCTCTGAGCTCTGAGGTTTCCAACACCTTGGTGCTCCAAAAGATAATAGAATCAGTTACAACAGCGCTTCAATTAGTCAGGTGTTCATTTATCTTAGCAGCTAACACTGATGTTATCTGTTGTTGAAACCTCAGCTGTGAAATGTTTCCTTAAAGTATATTTATTTTAATTCACTCATGGGTATGAATTATTAAAAAGAATGTCCATAAAACTCTTACAGAACATGCTTATTTTCCAAATTTTTTTGTGAGACAAAGACTGCTCAGTCACTTATGGCATGAGTAAAAAGAATTGTTACTGAACCAATATTTGATTTTAGAAGTTTCTTGTCCTGAGAATAGAGTTTAAGGTCACTTTTCTCCTTGGCATTTATTTTCCTTTAGTAATAAAAACAAAACCAAACCATAAGACTCTTTGTTTACAAAATTTAGGGAAAATAGGAAACATTGTCAAATAATTGGTTTCATTAAGATGGCAACATCTTTGCCAGCTTCTCCAATGTACAACATGGTGTTTCTTGTCTGTTTATAATGAGCTTTGAGATCCTTGGATGAGGTATATTACATTTGTACAAACGATTACAGAGAGATTTTCTAACAACAGGAATAATGCTGCTTTGTGTTGCTCAACTATAGATCTTTTCTTCTCAAGATTTAAACTACCTTATAGACATGATTTGGATTGTTGTTCGATTGCAACAATATTTTTCCTTCCCTTTTCTCCCCATCTCCCAATTTTTTCTTTATTAAAGGAGGCACAAATACTTTCTCATGTTATAACCTCTTTAATAAACAGCTCCGAATGTTATAGAAACAAACCTGCAGATGTCTCAAACAATTAGCAGCAGAAAGCTTACTGATGCCAGGGGTGTTAATGTTGCCAGATATTTGTGGGTTACTCAGTTTTTGTACAGATGTGTATGAGGTTGAATTTCAGCTGTATGCCTGTAATAGCATCAGGAAGCATTTTGTCATGCTACTTCCTTGGGTGATCTTTTATGACCAAAAGAAGAAAAAAAAAGCACATTTCTGTCTTCTGAAATTGAACTAGAATTCTGGGTAGTTTAACCGTAATCAGTGTATGGCTGAATCACAGCTGCATGTGATGGTTTGTATTATATACCAATGGCAACCAGGGCTATAAATATGGAAATCAAATACTTTAGGTTCGGGCTGATTCAAATCTGTGGGTAGGAAACGTCTGATCTTTCCCAAGATATGTTAAAAAGTGTGTGGAGGTTTCTCTTGGGCTACAATCCCACTCACATTCATATGTATTTCTTTTGTGACGGTCCCTTGGGGTCTCTTGGCAGCCACCTTTTAAAGATACAGATTGGGAGGGATAGGCATGTACACACACATACACACACATACAATCAAACAGACCTCAGAAGATTATCTAGGTGTAGTTGATCTAGAGACCAGTCCTGACAGTTCCAAACGTCAAAAGATGAGCACAGAACAAAAGTTGGTTCTACTGCCTTTGAGGGTGAGATGCTAGAGTTCACTCAGAATCAGGCTGCCATTTGAAAACTGTTTATATTGGAATTATCTCAGATTCTGAATCAAGCTTTTAGTCAAACCTTTTAATTACATGTCATTGTTGATAATATTATCATATCCCTGGGGTTAATGTTACTATTACCAGTTGATCTATTTCAGCCCTAAAATTCTGATTCTGATCTCTCTGGGCTTTTACAGTATGATTATAAAATAGCTACATACTTAGGTAGTGCTATAATGTTTGCGAAGTACTTCACAAACATGATCTTATTTCATCCTCACAACAAATCTATAAGGTAGGTGTTTTTCTTCTTCCCATTTTACAGATGAAGAAACTGAGTCAGAGAGTGGCTAGGTAACTTAACCTTGGATCACATAGCTAATAAGTGTGTGAGGCTGAATTTGAACTCAGGTTTTGATGACTTTAGGTCTAGCACTCTATCCACTGAGTCACTTAATTTTTTATGCAACTCTTCTTTGATCCATAATCTCATCAGTGTATTTGGATTTTCCTTTCATCGTTCTAGATCATAACTTCTCCATACTGTCTTATCTTATGTGATTCTTGTCTGCATTGTCCCATAAGTCAACGTGGATCTGGAATTCGATTGCTTTTTTAGAGATAGCAGTTCTCATTAATGTATGTAATAAGTCCAAAAGGTAATCCACTTTTGGCAAATTGCAAATTTGGGAAATTTCAGTGATCCTAGAGCATTTGGCCACACCAAAGCCTGCCTCCTTAATGTTAGTGCTCTCCTAATGATACTCCATGACTCCAAATCTTGGAACGTCAGGGTTTCAGAAGAATCAGAATTATTAATAATCCAAAAGGCAGTGGAAAGATACAAGGTACATGCAAATCAGCTGTAGCATATGCACAACAATGACTTGCATAGGAGAAATGTCTAAAAATATTGAAGACACATATGATTAGAAAAAGAGATGGATTGTGAGAGATGAGAAGAAAGGTTTCAGATAACCAGAAGCAGGTGTCCTCTTTTTGAACCTGTTCCTTTACCAAAAAGAATCTCCCTACTTTCCCTGAAGGGTCTAGTTCATGATTTCTCCCTAATAGGGGTAGGCATGACAACTGCACCATGTTAGTTCAGGTGCAATGTTGGGCCGAGCTAAAGGACTCATAACTCATTTAACAGTCAACAAAAAGTGGTTTACTTAGGCTTTCTAAGAACAATATTTAACAAGGACATAGTAACACTGGGCTTTGATAGATATGGCCCCTGTGGTTTCCATATGGAAATGGTCCTGGTCAATATGGCAGATTGTGGTGACTCTAGTAGCATCAGGACACCCACCAAGTCTGAAGGGTGACTTCAGGTGAAACTTTTTATTTCCTTAGGTTTCTTGGGAGTCATTTCTATGTAGCCAGAAGCTACCAGGAAGCTTCATTAAGTAAGGGACGTACAATTGAGCTGTCTCATCCCTGGGCAAATCAAGTCTCAGCTTTGTATCCTTTTAGGGTCTAACCCATGTATGTCTGGGAGAAGAAAGATCCCCAGTAGTTATTACTCCTAACATACTCCCTTACATCAAAATCTGCTCTCTAAAAGGTATCTGTTATCTGTCATTTGCAATATACTGTGTATTTTAGCCTTGTGTTGAGTCTCCAAGGTGTAGTTGCCTTGTAATTCTTATCCCCTAATTGTGGAATGCAAGGCTTCCTTCCTCTTCCTACGCCCTAAAGTAATTTCAAGCAGCAGATTGTAAATGAGGTAGGTTTAAGTGAGCAACCAGACCTTTTTAGCGTCTGAGAAATTGTGCCAGACCAGTAACACCCTCCCATCTCCCCTCTGGTCTTCAGATAAATTTGGTCCTCAAGCAATGATAGTGAAATAGACTTGCTGAGGGGGTTCTCTGATGAAAATACCAAGTATTTTTTGACTTTCCAGTGCTACTGCAGTACCTAATCCAGTACTCAATCTTTCTTTAGGTGTCATTGACTCACCTAGTACTGGGGAAGAATAAAAGTGAATTTATAGGAAATTCTGAAGTTCACTAGAGTTTTTGTTTGTTTGTTTATTTGTTGTTTCCTTTTTACTCCAACTTAATTTAATCAATTGTATCTGTCCACAGATTTGTTGAATGTGGCGGGTTAGAATGTAAAAGCCCAGAGAAAGATATCTGTTTCAAGTAAAGAAGTGGAGATACAGGCCTATCATGTTCTAGCCCTAAAACCAAACCAAAATATCTAATAGCATGGCACGCTCAGTTATCTGCATCAGTTAAAAGAGAAACTGGCACCAAGCAGCCAACACAGAAAAATCATTGATCCCTATGCTCAGTTAGGTTGTGGTTCCAGCTCTGCCCCAAAGCTGAGGTAAGTTCAGTTTTTCCCACTACTTTGCTCTATTTCCCATTCTCCAAATTCTCAGCTCCCTGAAGCAGGATCACGGTTCCAAGAGATGATTAGAAAGTCAAACAACCCCCAGTACAGATAATTCGTGTGGGAATGAAATGGTCAGAGGCATTGTCATATGATTTAAAGTTTTAAGAAATCCTTGAGATTTTCTAGCTGTAGGATAACAAGATCTATATGGAAAGGGCCATGGAAATCCATCCAGTTTAGCATTCCTGTTTTTCACAGGTGAGAAAACAGAGGCCTGGACAAGTTAAGCGAACTGGTAGGCTTTGAACCCATAGCTCCTAACTCCAGATAGCTTTTCACTACTCCTTTTCTTCCATAAAGAAGAATATGCTGAGTTTGCGGGGAGGAGGGGAGAGTTACAAGTGTTTTACTCCACGTGGGTGAGGCTGAAAAGGAGACTAGCTTGGGATAGTGTGGAACAGAAAAGGTGTGCATTGTAACAGCAAAGGAACCAGAACAGGTACATAATTGTGCAACCACTCCTGCTACCCTCACTCCAAACCGACCATCCATATGAGCAGAGTGATTTAATGCTGTTGTCAGGATTCTTAACAGGAATAGACTGGGAAGCCAGGCGTCTTGGCTGCACAAGAGGCCAGAAACCTGTTTTTAATAGGATAAAAGTGCCCAGAGGCTTATATGATGGGGACATACATATACACTGCTCTACAAAGGAGTGAACAGGTGTGGGACTTACCTGGAGAGAAGAGAAAGCAGGTACTGCTTATATAGCTCAGGCCTAGCAGTCTCTTCCCACATACAACAGATGGCCTTGTTCTGGACTGTTGTTCCTTACAAACTAACACAGACAACTCTGGAGGTAGTGCCAAGAGCATCTCTGACTGATCTGGTGTTGGCTTCCTCACTTTTTCCATGGATGGAGTACCAGGTTGCATTCTTCTTTGTCTCCACATATTTCTGCCCAAGCTTGACTTCCCACACTGAAAGAGGTGGCTGGATGGTTACAGGTTCATATAGTTAGAGTTGGGAGCTTCTGCTAGCAAGAACCTTACTCCAAGTCCTTCTCCCCTCCAGCTCCCCTTCCCAGTCACCTAACCACTCCATATCATAGCAATGTACCTCTGGATGATCTTCTTCCTCCTATCATGTGGAGTGAAAAATTCAAGAGAAAAGTCATGTTTGGGAGAAGAATTCACTGATTTTCACTGTTTTACCTTTTGATATAGTAAACTGCTGGGAATAAGGACCAGATCCTTTCACATGTTTTTATTAGCATTTGGTATATGTGGGTTTTTTTTTTACTAAATATTAATACTTTATTAATAGAGAGACAGAGGCAATAGCATATTCTCCAGTATTAGACATATTTACATATACTAGGACTTACTGGGGGTGGGGAAGAGGGTTTAATAGCACAGTTGAGAAATAGGTAAAAATTAACCTTTTCTTTCCTTGCTGTGAGAGATGATGCTATAAGGGAGAGGCCTTGGACCTTCCCCCATCTTGAGTTCAATATGGAAGCTGATGAAATGGGCCTTAGTCCTTTGTCTCTACATTTGTTCCTTTCTGTTTTAGCAGAAGGATTTGGAGGCTTTGTGAGTTTTGATAGGTCAAGAGGGTGATTCTCTAAACTTCTGGGCATTCCAGCATTTTAGTTTTTAGGTTTCATAGCCAGTTCAGTATCAGTTCCCTGAGGAGCAAAGAGTGACCTTTGAGAGTGACTGAGATGAGAACTCATCTATCAGAAATTTATATTTGAACATGAACTTGGACATGAATTTGGTGGGACCACTAATGCTAATCTAAATGACATCCCCCGAGAGCAAGATGGAAGAGGGGAGAATATGCTCAGGTGTTGGAGGGAAATGCTTGTACCACTGTTATTGCTATATCTTTGAAGTAAGTATCTCTTTGTGAAAGCTAATTGATAATAAATGGCTAAATAGAACTAGGGTTTAAAATGGAACTGGTGGCTAACAGTGGAGAAAACAATAGCTAGATGTCGCACTGATGGCCTTAGAGAGGTGACACACCAAATATGGAATCCTGAGGAGGATACAGCAGTCTGGCTCTGGGACAATGGGCTACAACAGACTAGCTAGTAGGTGGGACCCTGTTTATGATAAAAGTGGATCCTTCGCATTTGTGGGGACTGCAAGAGATATGCTTTGCTTGGGACTTTTACTTTTGAATACCCTAGTTCATAGAATCCTAGAGAAATTACCTCAAATTTTATTTATTTTGTTTTAGGCTGTGATTGTAAGTGAATTTTTATTTTTCAATTGTAAAATGAAGGAGTTTGAAAGATGGCCTCTGAGATACCTTTCAGCTCTAAATCGGTGATTATTTTCTAGTCCACTTATCACATTGTAATGTAACATAGTAGTCTCTAAACTCTTTTGCTCATATGTCCCTATTAGTAAAAACTTTTGATTATACTCTCCGAATTACATATATTTACTTTTTAAAAAAATAAATTGTGTACATGTACTGTCAATAATTATGTACATTAAAATGGACACAGAAATCAGAAATTAAAAATAATGAAATAAAGATGAAATGATATTTGATCCTAGAGTTGATAGGGAGCTATGAGAATTGCTTCTGTTTTAGGAAAAATCATTTTTGACAGTTTGATGAAGAGGCTTGGGGTAGGGGGACCAGTTATGGGTCTGCTACAATGGTCTAGATGAAAGTGATAAGAGTCTGAACTAGGGTTATGTCTGTGTGAGTAAAGAGGAAGAGTCAGATGAGAAAGATGTGGAAACAAATAATATGATTTGGTAATTGATTGAATATATGGGGTAAGAAATAGTGAAAAGGTGAGGATTACATTGAGAATGTAAACTTAAGTGACTAGGGGGAGTGAGGGTGCCCTGAAATCAATAGTAAAGTTCAGAAACTGAATGAGTTGGGGAAAGAAGATGATGTAATGAAATCTGTAGTATTTTGCAGTCTATTCTTACCTGATTACCATATTAGACTCACTATCTCACTCCAAATGAAAAGGGGTGAGGAAGGGCTCTTACTCACCAGTTACTAACCAAAGTTAGTTGTCAGCAAAGCCCACATTTCAAGGGCCTTAAGTAACAGCCACAAGTTGATCTGAGGGGTAAAAAGTTGTAAATTCGAAGTGGTAGTGGGGTGGTGTTTGTGGTGGGGTTCAGAATTTTCCTAGTGGTATTTGCGTAGCTTTTGCTGTTGATGCACAGGTAGTGGTATGTTCAACAATCAATGCATGGACATCTAAGGGAGAGAAAAGGAGATAGGTTGGTAGCTTACACCACTGTGTACTCCACTTCAGCTTCAGCTTCCACTGAAGGAAGTGGAGATGGAAATGTCTTAGGAGTAAAGGATATAGTTCTACAGGAGATATGCCTCATGATTGATTGAGGATGAAATGTGACTCTTCTTTTCTTTTGGTTGATCATATATTCCTTGGAGTGAGGTTACTGCCCCCTTAGTAGACCTCAACTCCTGTTTTGAAGACCACTGGTATAACAAAGCAATGAAATGTATTGAGTTGTTTGTCTTTTGCCAAATGACCACAGATTACTGTATTTCTTGAGTTTGTGTGACAGTTTTCTTAGTTTTTCTGTTTCTTACCTGACTCCAGTCAGGGCAATGACTATGTCTCACTCTTTTTCGTATCCTTGATATGTCTTCCATGAGATATATACATGTTAAATATCCTACAAATGTCACTGAATGAATGGGCATAAAACCATGCCATATCTCTTGAGGACTGTTCCCACTTACATGGTCCCAATTCCAAGCCTATGCTGATGAGTCTCAGTCTCTCCAGAGCAAACCTCTCAGCATCCTGTTCCCACGCCTGTATATGCTCAATCTTGGGTCACACCAACCTGTAAAATCTTTTTTCAGCTTTGCCCAAAACTTATTTTAGGTGCAATTCTTCTTTCCATAACATTCACCAGAGTAAATAGTCAACATATTGCTGTCTACCCTCTCAGACTAATAGGACACATACTGTGAGGGTTCCCTGACATCAGTGATAGCTACCCGCTTGAAACAAGGGCAGGCAGTTTACAGTTTTAACAATTCATATTAAACGAAACTCATTTCCTCCAAGATGTGAGAGTACTTTGCTGATTCTTAATCAAAACAGATGTTTTTGAAGCTGCCTAGAACAGGATATGGAAAATTTGGCTAACTATTAAATATGGGTTCAAAGACAGATCCTTTATAGGCACCACTGAAACCATGAGCACTGTCTAAATATAGCAAATTGATACTGTACTTTTGAAAGTCTGCCTGCCTCCTATAAATTGCTGCTATGTTCCAAAAAGCTGTGTTCAAGTAGCTCTATTCTCTACTGAGAAACTTTAACAGTGAGCAATGAGAATAAACATTGTGTGTGGGTTCTTTCTAATAAAAATGTGTTACATGAATATTTTTTCTTTTAAGCCACAATACAACCTTTTTTTGCTAGGATCTTTTTTAACTCCTAACATCTACATGAGTCGGATGGTAATTTAAAATTTGATATAGAAAGGCACAAAGTTGGAATGAGTTATACAAGGCCATGTCTTTACTGGCTGAATAAAATACCTCTAATATTCATAGAATTGTAGAACTGGAGGGAATCTTTGAGGTCATTTTTCTAAACTCCTCATATATAGTTGAGGAAATCAGACCAGAGATGACATACGCCTTTTTAAAAATATCATTACACAAGTGGCCAGTGACAGCACTTGGACCCAGGATTCTTATTAAGTTAATAATAGCTGGCATTTATTGCTACTTTCTTATTGATTATCTCATTTATCCATACAACCACCCTGGGATTTGGGTGCTATTGTTATTATCTGTTATTTTAAAAATTGGGAAACTGAAGCCAAGAGAGGTTAAGTAACTTGTCCAGGGTCATACAGCAGTTAAGTATCAGAGGCCAGATTTGAACCCAGGCCTTCCTCATTCCAGGTCAAGTGTTCTATCCACTGTGCACTCCCATTTCTATTCTCTGTCTTTAATATAAGGAAGACTTCTATCCTCTGGGAAATACTTTTAAAGAGACAGTTTCACTGTGTGATATTATATCCCTACTTTTCAGATAAGGAAATTGAGGCTTAGAGAGGTTATGCTGTTTCCTTGGGGTCACACAGCTAGCACATGTGTAAGACAAGATTCAAATTCGGTTCTTCCTGAATCCAAGTTTGGTATTCTACCCATTGTATAGTAGTATCACTATAGAGGTTACGTGGTCCAAATTCCTCATTTTACAGATGAGAAATTGGAGGCCATTAGAGGTTAAGTATCTTGCCCAAGACCATAAAGCTTGTGAGGGGTAGTGCCAGGATTAGAATCTAGGTCCTCTGACTCCAAAAACCTTGCCCTTACCACCATACTTAACTGCTTCCCAGCTTTGCCAAGAATTAAACCCATTCCCTAGATCTTTATTAGCTTGTATGTATCATGGTGTCAGTATAAACCTGCAGAAACATGAGTTCAAAAGGAAGTCTTCAAATATATTTCCCTCCCTTTATAAATTTTCAGGGACTAATGAGATCTTTCCATCCTCCCTCCTTTCCTTCCTTCCTTCCTTCCTGCCTTCCTGCCTTCTTACCCTCCTGCTTTCCATGACCACATCTCCTCAACCAATTCAAGCATACTTCCTTTGCAATGTCACCCCTTTCATCCAATGAATCTGTATCTTATAAGCAATGCAAACTCAATATATCCAAAACAGAACTTACTATCTTTCCTCTAAAAGCTTCTCATCTTAAAAATCCCTATAACTGTGGAAGATACTGCCATCCTAGTGCAGAAGCGACTGTCCCCATCCTTGTAATGCTTTCCCTCCTTATCTCTATATCTTCCTTTTTCAGGTTTTCTTCAAGGCTCAACTCAAATACCATTTTCTGTATGTAATATTTCCAAGTCTCCATTGCTTCTAGTGCCTTCCTCTCAGAGATTAATTTTAATTTACTCTCCATGTATCTTGTATGTACCTTGTTATTTACATATTATGACCCCAGTGGATTCATAGAATAAGAATAGCTTCTTATGAGTAGAGACCTTTTGCCTTTGTTTGTACCCCCAACTCTTGGCACAATCCATCAAAAAGTATTTATTAAATCACCCAACTATGTGACATTGTGCTTTTTAACTGTGGGGAAATGGGAAAGGAAGAAATGGGCTAAATACTTTTAAGTTTCAGATGATGGGTGAAATGAGATACCAACCATTTAATATCACTAAAAATCTAGTGACTGAGAGCATTAATATTAGTATGTGCTCCCTAGGGACATCCTTCATCAAGCAGGCAGGGTAAATTCCCGAGGTGCTAGGCAGAGGAGGATTGGATGACCAGGGAGAGTTTCTAGGTATGGCAAGCTCTTGTTCCTCCCAGGCCATCTCTTAGATGAGTACAAAAGTGGAAGCTTATTCCACAAAAGATATTTGGATAAAGATCCAAGTTTCCTCAGATTGTCTGAGCCCACAGGCTTGCCTTATAACTTATTTGAGCCTTACTAATTGTCATCATTAATCAAATAGGAATAATAACACCTTCCTTAGTTGTTGTAAGGATTAAATGAGATAATAAATGTGAAGGTCCTTTGAAAATTGTAAGGTATCATCCAAATTCAAGACACTCCCAGTATTATTCCATTAAAGTAATTATATTCTACATAAACTAATGGTTTAGAGTTTGACTTCAGGTAACCTCGTATGTCTAGTACCATGGAGTACTACAGGATGAGTATATTCATCAAAATAGTTAATAACTACTGCATATCACTCACCAGGTATCTTTGTCGTTCCTTACAAAGATAGCTGAGAAGAGAATGATTCACATGGTTGAGGGGAATAAATTGGACTTTATGAGGAAGGGTTATATGTGACCAGGACCTTGTCTACATTAGAGACTTCATGGGGGTATTGTCCCATTGAAGAATTTTAAACTCCCACAACCCAATCCTTTCTTTTCAAGTTATTTACAAGGTAGTGAATTCTCTCTATATACCACAACAATATCTCAACATATACCACAACAATATACCACAAGGAACATTTGTATAAAATTTCCACAAATGAAACTGGGCCTACTTGACTGGTTGAAGGAAAGGGGAAGAATTTAGTATAATTCCTTATGCAAACAAACCTTTCGACCAATGATTATCCAGATAAATAACAGGCACTATCAGTAGTGGAAAGATCGCTGGACTTGGAGTCAGAGGACCTAGGTTTGAATCTCTTCTCTAACTTTTGCTACGCATATACCTTTTGCAAAGCACTTAAACTCTCCCGACCTCAGTTTCCTTATCTGTAAAATAATGAGTTGAAGAGGAATAGGAATTAATACACTAAAACTTGAGGGCTGAATCCAGTCCACTGGCTGGCTCTCAAGCTGAGAATGTTTTTCTTTTTATATTTCAAAATAGAATAAAACTTTATTTAAAAATGTAAAAATAATTCTCAGTTCACTGATTGTACCAAAAAGATGGTAGCAAGATTTGATCAACAGGATCTAGTTTGCTAATTCTGGAACCACTAAGATTCCTTCCAGATCCAACTCTATAATTGTATCCATCCTAAAATGTCATGGATGCAAAATTTGAGTAGATAAAGGTTTCCTTGACAAGATAAGCATCTAGTTATTTAAGGTTGGGATAGATTATTGAAGTAGGCTGTAAAATACATATTTCTCCAAAGCACTTACAAATAGAATTGTTTTTTATCTGAATTGATTGGTTTGGGATAGGGAATGGGATTGGTTGGGATGGGAAGGAGAGGAAAAGTGGAGGGAAACGAAGAAAGAGAATGAAACAAGCACTTATTAAGTACCTGTGCTCAGTGCTGTACCAATATTATCTCATTTAGTGCTATATTATCATCTCCCTTTTATTTTTGAGGAAACTGAGGAAAACAGATGTCAAAGTGACTTGCTTATTGCTATACCTTTAGTAAGTGTCTGAGGCCAAGTTTGAACTTTGGTTTTCCAATCCAATAAAGATTTATTATGTGCCTACTATGTGCTAGGCACTGCACTGAGTGCCAGGGATATAATTAATAAAAAGACAGTCTGTGCCCTCCAAGGAGCTTACAAGCTGATGGGGGAAGATGACACACAAAATGGTATATCCAGAATGGGGGCATCTTGATCTGTGGAATTGAAACCAGTTGCAGCTGCAGATACAGAGTGGAGTGATCCCCAAAGTTCAATTTCTGCTCTCTATAAAGGAAGGCATTGGAAGGAATTTAGTATTCCACACTCCAACCCTCCAATCAGAGGGGAAGGGAGGCTGAGGGAAGTAGTGCTAGTCAAGGCTTGAGTTAGCAGCTTAGTGATGAGATTAGAGGTCATGAGTTTAACTTGGGAGGGCATCTCCTGTCGTGTTGAAACCTGGCAGGACAGCAGACGCTCAAGACTCTAGACCCAGAGCTCTATCTATCTGCTTCTAGACAAGAGTAGCAGAAATTTACTTAATCTTTTCAGATACTTCTAGTATCAAGATTCTAATTTATGAACAAGGTTTCCAGGCAACTTCACCTTAATATTAAACCTCTTGGTTTATAAGACCATTGGCAAAAAGACAACATGTTGTCCTCTTTTTAGCCTTTGACTGGGTGGCATTTTAGAGAAAATTTTTTTGGCTTGTAAACAAGGGAATTTAAAAAAATAGAATTTCATATTAAACTCACATTTTATAGTGGTTGCACTAGCAAGTCAACTTTATTTGTAAGTGGGATTTTTAGGTTTTGATGGTTTCTGACTTTTTTGAATGCTCTATTTTATTTTCCTAAGTGTCCTCATGGGGGCCTACATTTCCACCTTTGTTCTCAGATTTTGAGGAACCATAAACTTCTCAGGAACATATTGAAATCAACCACCAGATGGAGACTTTGCTAAAATTCTTCTTTGCTTCAATTACCAGCTGGCAGCTAGTTCTTAAATGAGATAATTCTATGGATGCAAAAGCGCTTTGGAAGTAAAAGTGGTGCTGTATGAATTCAAGATATTGTTGTCATGACCTTCCAATTGAAGCTGCATATGCTTTAACATAGGAATGCTTTACTCGTGTAACTCTTTCCTAGGGATACAGAAATATGTTATGCCTCAGATTATTGAATTAAGACCATATACTTTGTACTAGAAGGAGAGCAAAAGGACCCCTGGATTGTTAGATCTGGGTTTTCTCCTCTGGTGCCTAGAAAATGAACTCTATTACTTTCTCCCTCCGTTTTTCCATTAAAAAGAACCTCCCACCCCCACCCCCCCACCCCCAGTCCTAGTATTTCTCTGCTATACTGCAGGGATGATGAATGAAGTAATCTGAGAATTAGTACGACTAAGAGGAAAGAGCTAGGAGACAGAATTAATCTCCTTTCTTGCAGTTCTCATTTGTACCTTGGAAGGTGAAGTGTGAATTCTTCTGGTCAATGTTATTGGAAATCCAAACAACAAACGAGCTGTCTCTTTACCAAGGTACAAGATGTTTGAAGATTGTGCCCAAAGTTGTATATAGATATATTGGAATGCACAAACTAGAAGCATGGAGTGAAGTGAAATAGGAAGCAAGCACAATTAATAAATCAGACCCTGGTCTCCTTTGGCAGCAGAGGAAATGGAAAGGAGACAGCATAGAGTCTATAAGGGATAAGAGAATGCAACAATGTTACTCCGAAGCATAAATGATAACTGACATTCATATATTTTAAAGTTTTGAAAGTGATTTGCAGATATTATCTTTTCTGAACCTTACAATAACTGTGAAGTGGGAATGAAAGGTAATCTTTTGGTAGTTTCATTTTACAGGTATTAAGAATAAGATCATTTAAAAAATGAAATGTTGAAAAATTCATTGATTCTAAGGTAATCATTCTAGAGTAGGAAGCTATTTTAGAGATCATCTCAAGTCCAATCACATTTCTCTCATCCTCGAAAAACTTTATTCATTCCCTATCAAGGAAGTGGAGATGAAGACAGAGGAATTCCAGGCATAGAGGACAACCAGTGAAAATGACCAGAGCTAGGAGAGGAAGGGTAAGGAAGAGTGAGGAGTCTTGGAATTGTAACTGGCTTACTTGTGACTGATCACTATTCAACAAAGATGGAGTCCTTTGCTGAGGGAACACATTCTGAACCAAGAAAGATTATTGAACAGGAGAGGGTAGACCTCTGTCACCTCCTGGTGGAGTGGTGACAAATCTGAGAGTTCAGGCTCCAAGGGTGTGATACCAATCCTAGCATAAGGGTTGCACTTGGTGAAAGTACACAGTAGCACTACAAATGTAGAGCGTTGTAACACTCTACCTAAAGAGTACCCAGTATCATCCAGCCAAGTTAGTAGTGTGAGCCAGTGGCAGAGTGACCTACCTGACTCATTCTGGCAGTTCAGTAGCTAGATGACCTCCCTGATTCATCTGAGTATCAACTACATCTAGTAAACTTCCTGGTCCAGTTAAGCAGCAGCCTTGCCTGGTGAACAGCCAGTAGCTTAGTAGCTGAATGACCTGCTTGACCCAAACTTTCAGCAGTTTTTCAGTTGTGTACTGTTTCATGACCCCATTTGGGGTTTTCTTTGCAAAGATACTGGAGTGGTTTGCCATTTCATTCTCCAGTTCATTTTACAGATGAGGAAACTGAGGCAAGCAGAGTTAAGTGACTTGCCCAGAGTCCCACAGCTAGTAAGTGTCTAAGGCCAGACTGGAACTCAGGCAGAGGAGTCTTTCTGACTCCAGGCCCAGTGCTCTATCTACTGCACTACCTAGCTGACTCAACCTAGCAATTTGAGCTAGCTCACGTGAGAAGTGATATGACTTTGTCCTTCACTAATGACATATCCCACGGCAAACTTCTGGCTAATTTCAAAGCAATTTTACTGACTCCACACTCCTGTAATCACCAAAGACCCATCTTTTTAATACAAAGCTTTGTTGTATGGTGGACAACTGCATGATCATCATTGCTTTTTCTTTACAATGTTGTAGCCATCGTGGCAATTATTCTGGTTTTACTGACTTAGTTCTGCATTAATTCTTGTCTTTCAAGTTTTTCTGCCATCCCTTTCATAATTTGTTATTATACAAATAATAAATAGTCCATTACATTCCTATATCATAATTTGTTCAAACCTTATCTGAATGATAGGTACTACCTTAAACACCAACTTATTATTATTATTTAAAAAAAAATAAAGCCCTGCTATGACTATTTTTACATATGTGGGCCTTTTCTTTGATCTCTTTGGCGTTTGGGTCTAGTAGTGACATCCTGGGGCCAAAGGTCTGAACAGTTTAGTGACTTTTTAGATATAGACGGTTGCTTTACAGAATGGCTAGACTAATTCACAGTCCTACCAAAAGATAAATTAATCCAGTGATGTCCTTCCCTATTCCCTTCAATAATTGCAATTTTTTTCTTTTCTCATCCTTATCAATTTTATTGGTGTGAGGTAGAAAGAAAGAATTGTTTTATTTTGCATTTTTCTAATTATTAGTGGTTTGGAGCATTTTTTATATGACCATTGATGGCTTGCTTTTCTTCTTTTAAGAATTTTCTGTTTATATACTTTGGTCATTTATCTATTGGGGAATGGTTCTTGTTTTTTACATACTTGTTTCAGATCTTTTTATATCTTTGACAGTTGATCTTGATCAGAGCAATTTGCGTTAAAGATTTTTGCCTCCAACTTATTTTTTCTATTCTAATTTTTTTAAACTACATTTTGTTTATGCAAAAGCTTTTTGACTTCTTATAATAAAAATTGGCATTTTATCTTCTGTGATCTCCTTTGTCCTTTGTGGGGTCAAGAAATTGTATAAGATTATAAAATTACACAAATGTTTTATAGATTGGGAACTGAGGGGGTGCTTAGAGACTTTCTCATTTTATAGTTGAGAAAACTGATGCCAGGTGAGGTTAAATGACTCACATAGATAGTAATTGCCTGTGGTAAGTTTTGAATTCAGGTCTTCCTTACTGCAAGCCTAGCACTTGATACGTTATAGCACCTAATCCTCCCCCTTCACACTTGTGACAATTGCCTTCTTGGCACTCCTAATTTGTCTATGATGTTACATTTTATGTCTAGATCTTGTATTTATTTGGAGCTTTATGGAAGTATGTGACCTGGGTTCTTTGCCCAAATCTAATTTCTGCCAAATTACTTTCCAATTTTCTCAGCAGTTTTTGTCGAATAGTAGAGTCCTTGCCTCAGTATTTGGGGTTTTGAAGTTTATCCAACGCTATGATGCTCTGTATGTTTTCTTCCTTCTGTTATTTATGTAATCTAATGCCACCAACTGCTTTTTCTATTCTTTCACCAAAACGGAATAGTTTTTATGTTTACTACTTTTTGGTAGGAGATCTGGCATTACCAGGCTCCCTTCCTCCAAATCTCCTTTTTTCAAGATTTCCCTTTTGTTCCTTTAGATAACTTTTGTTATTATTTTTCCATCTCTGTAACTTAATAATTTTTATTGCTATGGCACTGAAGAAGTAAACTAATTTAAGTGGCATTGTCATTTTTTGCTGTATTGGCATGACCCAACCAGGAGCAATTCCTTACTTTCCAATTATTTAGTTCTGTCTTTATTTCTGGAGAGCATCACGTAATTACACTCTTGAGGCCAAGCTCTACAAGGAATTATCCATCCTGATGGCATCTCAGCAGAGATCAATGAAGGAGCTTAGGGAAACAGCAGACTTCACATATCTCTTAGTCCTGGCCATCCTTTTATTTTTCACTTTCAAAATGTACGGATTCTGTGTTTGTTTTGCTGGCAGTAGAAGTACACTAGATGATTTTTACTTAAAGCAGCTAGATAAGTGATCCTTGCCTTATTTGCTGAGTTTGAGCCTAAAATCAACTCCTTCTTCTCCAGTTTTTGCCTCTATCTTTTATTTGAGCTGCTCTCACTATTTTTTACTGTGCTAATCCTGTTGTCTTCCTTTGGGAAGCAGTAGGTGGAGCTACAGACTTTTTATCATGAAGAACTACAGTTGTCACCCATTGCCAGCTTAACCTGAGCAAGTATACATTTCCAAAAATAACAGAGGCATTTCCAAGTATTCCAGAAATATATGCAAGACTGTTTAGTCATTCATAATCACCCCTTTGCAAGTACTACAGATATTCCATACAAAGTCATTCAGAAGGGGAAAAAAGTTTGTAGGATGCCCTATATTTGGGGCTGGGGGTGAAGTTGGGGGTGGGACGTAGCAGAAGTGGTGGATGCTAGGGGTTGGGGGAGGAGGAAGAGAGACAGACAGACACACATACGCACACAGAGGTAGTTCTTTCACAATTTTTTTTCCAGGTGGCTAAGGGGCCCAGAGAGAAGGCGGTGGCGGGGGTGGTAAAAGGTCTTTTCCATCTGCGTCAGAACTCTGAGGACCTCCTCATTTCCCCACTCAAGGTACCTTTCTGAGGCCCCAAACTGTGGTTATTACCTTTTTAGAATTACAGAAAGGTGAAGTAGGTTAAGTGACTTGAGACAACAAGAATACCATATTTTTATATTAGATGATTCTTTTCAGAGATCTGTGTGGAGAGGTTTTTCTTCCCAGCTGTGACTCCTTGACAGGGTTAGAGGGGTTCTTTATTTTCATTTGTATTTCTTTTATAAACTGGTTGGATTCTTTACTTTCCATTACAATTTCCTTTATAATGGGGTGCTTCCTGATATTAGATAGAATTTGAAATCAAAGAGGAGCTCCTTTGTGGGAAACAGTGGATGTCTGCTGTAATTTCTAGTGGTTTTTTCTTTTTTTTTGGTGGAGGTCATGATTTTATGGGTGTGAGTGAAGATATTCCCTCTGCCATTCTAAATTGGCAAGTATTTGGTGCCTCATAGTTGTACATGGGTTGTTCCACAGCCTTGAGTGCTTCAATGACTTGCTCAGGTCTATGAAATCAACATGTATTAGAGTCAGGACCTGAACTCAGAAGTTCCTGATTCTGACTCAGGCTTTCCAGCTACCCATGGCATGGCAGCTGAATATGGCTTATAAATTTGACTCAGTAGCTAAATTCTGAGCTGAAATTACATAGTCTAGTGTCAATGAAATAATGTGAAGAAAAGAGAGAGTGTTAATGGCTGTGGGGGAATCAGAGAAAGCTTCCGATAAGGAAGTGACACCCAACTGACCCTTTAGGAAGCTATGGATTCTACAAAGTGGAGGTGAGGATGGAGAGCATTCATACCTGCGTGACCGCCTGCCCAAAGAAAGGCAGGAAGACAGGAGATCACTCAATTGCAATATACCTCTAGGGGACTCATTTCTTTGATTGCAGTGTTGATAACCTTCTGAGAAAAATACAGAACAATTCAAAGAGGGGAAAAATGATGTTCAATGACTGGTATCATACAATCATGAAAAGATCAGTTAGTATGCCAATTCCTATCTTCTGAAGCTTATCTTTCCATTTCAACATACATCTTTGTGGAAAATATGTCCAATGGAGATCTGAATTCAAATCTAGCCTCAGACATTTACTAGATATATCACCCTGGGCAGGTCACTTAGCCTTTGTCTGTCTCAATTACCTTAATTATAAAATAGGAATTATAACTGCATCTATCTTCCAGGGTTGTTGTGAGGATCAATGATATTTGTAATGCACCTAGCACAATGTCTGGCACATAGTAATGCCAGTAGTATTTATTAAATGCATGTGTTTCCTTTCCTTCCTTCTTTCCTTCCTTCCTGCCTTCCTGCCTTCCTGCCTTCCTTCCTTATCTATTAGTGTGTCAGATTCTTGAGATCATCCATGAGTGATATGACTTCAAGAATCACACATCAGTTAGGGATTATTGTGTTTCTTGCTGGTAGGAAAGAAGCACATTGAAGGTAATATTTAATAACATTTTTTGAATAGATTATTTTGCAATTATACAATAGGTGAAGAAAGAATAACACTGATTTGGAAACAGAGAACCTGTGTTCAAATCTCAGCTCTACCACTGACTACTCATGTTTCTTGGGCAAATCATTTTGTACTTCTGGCTCTCAGATTCCTCATTTATAAAAGGAGCATTGGACTAGATTATTTCTAAGTTTATTTCCTGCATGGATTAATAACACTATGATTTTCATTATTTTAAAAAATCACAGAGAAAGCAACTCATAAAACCATCACTGGAACCTAAAGGTCTAAAATCTGTCTAAGAGGAAGGAGACTCCAAACTGATGCAAATATTGAAGTATAGTATAGGAAATGATGGGGGGAAGAGTCTCCTAGGAATACTATTTTTCAATATTATTATTTTGCTAGCCATTTCATAGGCTTTTAAGTTTAAAAGAATCTATAAAATCCATAGAATTGTTATTCTAGAGCTGGAACAGACCCCAAAGGCCATCTAGTCTAATCCCATCATTTTGCATAGGAGGAACCTGGAAGGGGTTAAATTTTACAAGTTGGACTTAGCCAAGGTCACAAAGGGAGTAAGCATCAGAAAGGGAATTTGAATCCTGAGTCTCTGACTTACTTTCACTCATCTGGTATGGACTTAAGATTCTAGGCAAGAGACAACTCAAAAACATCCTTCATATGATATTCACATGTACATTTCATCCTCTTCCTTCATTAATGCTGTTCTGTGAAAATGATAGGCCAGAAAAGGAAACAAATTACACCATGATGTTACTCTGACAGCTGGCAAATCTGACAGCTGGCAAGATAATTTTCATCCTCTCAGGGTTAATACCTCTCAGCACCATTAGTCTGTTTAAGAAAAAGTCCTCCCTAGGAAAAGGTGGAGAGCAGAGCTAATTAGAATTTCAAAGGGCATACCCAACCATAAAAATCAAATCAGATTATATTTTCCTGTTGCTTCGAGCCAAGGTTCCTATCACCTTAAACTCTTATGAGTGAAATAACCAGGTTTTTGAGAAGTAGCTTAGATTTGTATCTGTGTCGATTCTTAAAAATTCTATTTTTTATTACCAAAGAACAGAGAAAAAGAATCTTGTCTTTTTAGGTAGAAAACTTCTCCTGTCCCTTTGTCTCAATAATTAAATTTAACATTCATTCATTCATTCATTCAATAAATACTAATTATGGCCTACTAGGCTTTAGATTTACAGAAAGGCAAAAAAGCAAGGCATTTGGTATGGATCACTTAGAACAGGTGATACTTAAAGCCTTCAATCAATAATCAAAAAGAATTTATTAAGGTTTATTATGTGCTAGGCACTATGCTAAGCTCTGGGGATATAAAGAAAAAATGAAAATGGTGACTGACCTCAGCGAGCTTACATTCTAATAAAGAGATAACATGCATGCAAACAGATATATGGGAAAAACTCCCAAAGTAGATACCAGGAAGGAATTCCAAGAGACAGAAAACTGGAAGATGGTCAATCCAGGCATAAAAGTCAGCCTGTGTGAAGTCACAGAGTCTGGACATGAAACGTTATGTCCTACAAATAGCAGGCAGGCAGGTTTCTCTAGAGCATAGCATGCTTGAGGAGGAATAATATACTACCAAACTGGAAAGACAGGATGAATTTTTGTTATAAAAGGCTTTAAATACCAAACTGAGGATTTTTTTATGTTATCCTAAAGACAATGGGGAACCACTGAGGATTGTTTGGTAGGGAATCAACGTGATTAGACCTGAGATTTACAAATATTAATTTGATGGCTCTATACGGGATTGATTGTAGAGGAGTGGAAATAGTAGCAGGGAAATCAATTGGGTTATTTTAATAGTCTAAGAAAGAGGAAATGGGGGCCTGAACTAAAGGAGGTGTGCTGTGAGTACAGAGTAAGGGATGGTATAATAGGATTTGTTATACATAATTATATATATAATACATGTCATGTATAATTAGAATTATATATATAGAATTGTATAATACATATTAGATATAATTAGAATTAATAAGACGATTACTAGTCATATATGAGGGCTAAGTGAAAATGAAGAATTAAGAATAAAATCCAAGTTGCAAACCTGGAAGAATATTGTCTGCTTAGACAGAAATAGGGATGTTAGGAGGAGGGGTAGATTTAAGAGGAAAGATACTATCTTCTATTTTGGACCAGCTGAGTTTCAAGTGCCTATATGGCAATAGGAGGGAGCTATCGAAGACTAGTGCAGAATTAGTGTTCAGGAAAGAGATGAGGGCTAGATATGCAGATGTGAGAGTCATCTGCACAGATATGATAATTAATTCTATGGGAAGTGATGAAATCACTGAGAGAGGATAGAAAGAGAAGAGGTCTTAGGAGATTTTCCATGTCCTTTCTCAGTTGCCTTTAATGTGTTTAAGGTAGTATGTGTTCCTTTTTTCCTTTCCGTATTCTTTTGATGCTCTTAGATATGGGGAGACATATTTATCTTATCTTATATGTGACATACAGGTACTGCTTTAGCTATTTTCCATTTAACTTCTTTTTGTCATTAATGCTATCTCTGAAAAGGTTGGGAAGGAAAATTTCAGATTATGGAAAAAACCAGTATTCTCTCCTACCCGTCCAATAATATTACACATTTTCTACTCAAAGATGGAAAGAAAAGGTTATGTAAATAGGTAGAATGCATATATGACCCTCTCTCACATGCTTTCTTAGTGCTTTTTCTCTCCTGTGCTATAGGAAAAACACAAGCAAATAAATAAAACATTCATTGCAGTTAAAGGCCTTGAAGTCTAATATCCAATGCCTTTATATTGTCTTTCCTTTGACTGTACACAGTGATACTCCATCCCTGTATCCAGTGATACGCCACTTGCCCCACCTTCTCTGATATTATCTCAAGCACTGAATTTTTTTCTCTTTTCCTTTAATTAAATGTACTGCCCTCTGTCTTATTGCCTCAAGGTTTTGATCGATATGGGTTGAAAGCAAGCAAACCTGGTAAACTACTTTGTGTTCACTACAGAGTACAGGCTACCCCATCAGATGCATCTTTTCATTTTAACAGAGATTTTTGCATAGATAATTTCTCAACCTTCAAGATACTAAGGTCAGCCCTTTTAGAAGAAATTTATGAGCAGAAGAGCCATCCTATGCTTTTGATTTTTTTGAAACTTTTCTAATCCCTTTTGCAAAAACGGTGTGTGCTTCTAAGTGTAGGATATATTCTCAGTCTTCATTCATTAATACATTTGATTTGAAAGTTAAAAGTCTAGTCCCATAAGTTCAGCTGTTGTTTTTACTTATCTTTTTTTATTTGAGAAATCTTTAATTTCTGATGTTCATTCAATTATATTTTTTAAATGGTTATCATGTGGACACACCAGTAAATAAGCTAGTTATTGCCTTCAATTAGCTTAAAATTTGGTAGAAGAGAGGACGATTATACAAGTAATTATGGCACAAAGAAGAATGTAAATGAGCAAGTGTCAGAAATCTGTGAGAGCTGAAAGGAGACAGTTAAATAAACATTTATTAAGTACCTACTAAATGCCAGTCACTGTGCTAAGCGCTGGGGACGGGATACAAAGAAGGATAAAACTGACAGTCTTTATTCTCGTGGAGTTCACAGTCTAATGAGGGAGACCATATGCAAACATCTATGTACATCTAAGCTATATATAGGATAAATTGTAAATAATCAACAAAAGGAAGAAAATAGTATTAAGGAGTATTGGAAAAGACTTCCTGCAGAAGATAGGATTTTAGCTGTTACTTGGGGTAGTCAGGAGAGATTTCCTAGATACACAACTTAAAGAATAGTCAAAATGAATTTTGATGACATACTGAGACATCAATTATGTTAAACTCAAATGGAAAAAAATTAAAATGGGCATTTTTTTCTTCGTACAATGAACAAAATATTTTTCCTTTGTTGATAGCCTAAACCAAAAATATGTCATAAAAATATACCTATGGAACTGTAAGACAAAATTTGGGACTGGAGCCATCACACCCACTTGTACTTTCAAGTACAACCTGGGGGAGATTAGACAAAATTAGCAAAGTAGTAATTCGTGGTGACCTCGGGTACCTTTTGTGATTTCATAGTCACTTGGAGCCATTTTATTCAATACTAGGATCTATGAAAAATGGACTGAATGGATATTTGTCTTTTTTCAAATCATTCTAAATCTAATTAGAAGATTACTTCAGTGATTTAATGTACTCTAAATCATAGCCCTTTTGGCTCTGGTATTAATTTAAATTCTAGTACAAAAAAGATATAGAGGAGTCCCCATCTCACCTATTATTCTGGAAACATCCTCAGCATGTAGGTGAGGGGTGGAGTGAAGATGGAGTACGTAGGTAGTGGTATTTGGACAAGAAGGGAATTGCAAAGCTGTAGACACAGCTGCTTAGGCACGTTTTGGTGTGTCTGTGTCCTATACAAATGCTTTCTTTCCTGGGTTTGGGGAGTGGTCAAGCAGGTTTTGGAGATCTAGTATAACAAAAAGACTACAAGCGCCCCCTGTATTTAACCCTTAAGCATGCTGCATATGGCCTTTTGTAGAGCTGGACCTCATGCTTTTAGGCAGTGGGATTCCAGGGTCCTAAGAGGACCCCTTTGCTCTTTCCAAAGCCATGCATTTTCTTGCTGGTAATTCTTGTTGGAGGTCCAGTTGTTAAACATTTATCAGCATACTTCATAGTATGGTTGACCAAGTGCCTCTATACTCATTATCCCCATTTGAAGCTCACAGCAACACAGGTAGAGGTCCCTACAGGTCTCCTGCAAGGTTGATATTATGTCTTCCATTGTCTGGATGTGGAGAGTGGGACTCAGAAAGGTTGGATGACCTGTCCAAGTTAACCTAGTGGGACAATTCTGACTTGTTGTTTGGTGTTCTACTATATCATGTTACTGCAGGTCAACTTCTTTGTTTCAGTTTTCCTGGAGGCTAAACTAGTGGAATCTGTTCCTAGATCCTGTTAAAAATCTGCCTCACAGATAATCTTCCATTTCACAAAGAATTTCCTAGTATGCTAGTGGTTATTATCACTTTGTCAGTTATATCTCTTCCTCTTTCCTTGCATACAGACATGTTCATGACCTGTGGCCATCAGAACACACTGCTTCTCTTTGATCAATATTATATGGGGGAAATATCTAAATCCTACCACAATCCATAAAGATTCAGCTCCAGTGGCCCTTCCTCATTATGGCTTCCTGATTACTTTAAGTATGTCTCTCCATGGATAATAAGTTCCTTTAGGGCAGAAATAAGTTTTATATTCTTTTGCATTCTCTATAGCAATTGGTTCAGGACTGGATACATAGTAGAAATTTAATAAATGTGTCTTGGTCAATTTGCCTTTGGGTTTGAATACTTTGTCTATTTTAATGTATAATTTACTTATTTTTCAGTTTTTAACATTCACTTCCACAATAATTTGAATTCCAGATTTTCTCCCTACTTTGTCTATTTTAAAAGGAGGAGGGATGTGTTAGGAATTAGTGTACTATCTTATTATATTAGGTTAACCTCTACAACCGAAAATGTGTCCTTGGCTATTTCCACACACTGCTATCAGTCTAGTGATAATTATTTTCTGTTTTGGATCTTTGAATTGAGGGTTAGTTGGCTCCTGAGACAAGGAGAGTTTTATAAGTAGAGCTATTCTCTTCTGACATGCTTTTTGAGCACCTATCATATACATCACCTTATCGATCTTAGGAATTGTAGGGATATACATAGACAAGGCTGTGTTCTTGCTCTTAAGGATTTTATAAATGCTAAACAATTTTTATATAGTGTCATGATGAGAAAGAAAAAAGTTGGGAACATGAAAAGTAGCACTACAATCCTTTTCATAGTGCTCTGAGGATTAGTCCTTCCTCTGGAGGGAGGAAACAATATTTCTCCTTGGGATTTCAGCTGAATTTCTAATAAGAACTTTGGACCTCATAGCACCTAGAACCCCCAAAGATTTGGGTTTATTTTCCAATTATAGATCCTTAAAACATAATTGTTGATTGATTAAAATGACCATATTAACGATAGATAGGAAACTTGACTAAAGACACAAAAATTGCCATGTAACAATGCAAGCATACTAGCACTTATCATTGGATTTCATTACACCTGAAAATTCCACCCAGTTAAGTGTCTGATTTTGTTACTAAGCTCAATTCCAACTACAAAGTTGTCACCCTGAGGGTCCTGTCTTAAAATGCAGATCTGTCACTAAACTAAAATGTATTATTTGCTGCCTACCATGTGCAGAGCACTAGACTAGTTGGGAGACGCTATGAAACAAATGGGAGACATTTTTCAGGGACCTAATTTTCTCATCTTTAAAATGATTGGAATGAGAGAAAATGATGTCAAAGTCCCTTCCAGTGTTAAATTCTATGAGTCTATGAACAATCAGTAAGCAGTTACTAAGAATAGTCACAGTCTGCAAGGAATTGGCTATGTCATGGGGAAAAGAAGCTCAGTATAGTAATTATAAATAAACATGAAAATAAAATAAGATATATAGGGTGACCCATAGCAGTATAAAGATGTGCACTGTTAGGATGCATATTCATACTTGAATATTAGCCTTGGGAACTTCCCTCTCTGTGATTTATTTTGCCCAGGCTTACATAACTATGAAGTGGCAGATACAGAATTTGAACTCAAAACTTCCTGACTCTAAGCCCATGACTTTATTTACTGTCATACTGACTTTTCTGTATTCATAGATGGTGATAATTAATGTGGAAAGGACAAAGGGTGAGTATCAGTTTATCTGGTATTAGATTACTTGGAAAGGTTTCTGAAAAAAGGAGAATCTTGAGTTGAGGGGAAAGATTGAGATTGGAAGAAAAGCTATTATCTTAAGAAGAGTGCAAAGGTTATATAGGATACCACATAAAGCAGGCAATAAAAATTCTTTGAGTAACAGTTCAATCAAGGGGATTGATTAGATTTTCATTTTTCCAAAGCAAAATGAAATATAAAATCTAGGAAGCATCACAAGGGCAATTATAAATGCATTAGACTCTAACTTTTTTTTTTAAAGGAATGTGTATTTTTTGGTGAGGGAACCAACGTAGTTTTCCCAGAACCAAGGAAACTATCAGGGTGAGTGGTGGAAACATGGCACAGAGAGGGCCTACAACACTGATATTTTATTTGGGAAAATGTCGTGAGAATTTTATTTGCTTTTTACTGTGTTCATGTGGATATATGGAACATTTAATTTTTCAAATAGTTTTATTTCAAAATTTAACCTATTTGCATTAACTTCCCACCTTGAGGCCATGAAGGATATGTTGGTAGCAGTATGATTCTTGTCCGTGAGTACTAATAGACACTAATGGTAGACTTTTCTCAAAGAATAAAAAGTTTACTCAGATGGTGAGATAATTTTACAGTTGAACTAAATGAGCAGAGAGCATTTTTACAGCTACTTAAGTAAGTTAATATTGATTTTATTACACTTTTTCTATTATTTTATAAGGAAAAGTAGTGAGAATATGAGGTGTCTGAGTCTGTTGGCTGCTTTTATGAACCTGCCTGCCTGCTTTTTTATTAACCATTTCCTGCTTTTCAAGGGAGTTGTGCAGACTACACATGGGCCCATGCCGCTAGGTCAGCAAAACAGAATCAAGGGGGAAAAGTCAGAAATGTGTAATCTGATAGAATTCAGCCCTTAGCATGTGCACACACACATACTTTTTATGTCTTGAGCTTGGGTTACCTGTTTTCTAGGGACCAGAGTAAAACTCTCTTGTGGAAATGCTAATGGTGGGGGTGGGAGGTCTCTGATTAGAGTAACCAGAAAACATCTCCACAAACCCCCATTTTCCAGAATGGCAGCTTACAGAACTCTTGGGACTGGATTACTCTACCCTTTCATTGTTGTTCAACCGATTTTCAGTCATGTTCGACTTCTTGTGACCCCATTTGAGTTTTTTTGGGCAAAGATGCTGGAGTAGCTTTCCACCTTTTTCTCCAGATCATTTTACAGATGAGGAAACTGAGGCAAACAGGGTTAAGTGACTAGCCCAGAGTCACACAACTAATATGTGAAGCTAGACAGTGTCTCTGCCCTGTCTGATACTTAATGCATTGTCAGTTTTCTTCAAATATTGCCTAAAAATGTTCACAAGATCATGGCTTTGTAGCTGAAAAGGACCTTAGACATCCTGGTCCCTTCATTTTACAGACAAGGCAGTGAGGCCTATGGAGGTGAAATAGCTTAATCAAGGTTGTTAGTGACAGAAGCAGAATTCAAACTCAGGATCTCTGACATTAATTTTAGCATCCTTTCCTCAGTACCACATTGTAAGTCATACTAGAAATATAATATGGTCATACAATTACTGAAATTTTAATATTTTTTTTAGTGAGTGATCAACTAATGCTTGTTACTGATTTGGTGGATTTGCTTAACGACTCAGACCTGTTCGTGCCGTTACTCTCAAGACGTTTCTGAGTTTCTTGTGTCTGGAGTTCCTCTGCCTTTTATCGCTTTTTATTAAAATCAGATCTACCGGTCCCAGAAAAAAAAATAAAAGAAGTCATCCAGCTATCCAGCAGCATCTTTGCTTGCTTCCTCTGTTTGTAAAGGATGCGTGAGATTTATATGTTCTAGATGTTTTCCTCTAGTTTTCCAAATCTCAGGCCACTGTATCATTTAATGTATGTTTATACTTTGCCCTCTAACATGATTTTTCACTTAGACTGAAATGTAAATACAGCTGTTGTCACAAATTGTCTCGACCTGTCAGATCTTTGTTCCTGTAAAATTAGAATTGGGCGAGATGAGGGCAGGTCTCTGAAATGGAGTTTGGGTGGTCCTAAGCTTTTATTCGAAGGGGCTGGAAGTCAAAGAAGTTAGGTGGCCCCAAGAAGCTTTGTAGTCTACAGCTGTGCCTTCTTCGCAAGGGCATGTTTTACTTTATTTTTTTCTTTAGACCTTACCAGTCCTTAATATACCATGCTTTAATATAGTTAGGCATTGCAGAATTTTTTAAAACATACATGTTATTTCTAGACTTTGGCCTTAATAAATTGAAATTAAAAATTTTTTGGACTAAAATAAAACCAGACCCCACTACTTTTGTGGGAGGCTGTTGAGATTTCAAATATATAGGTAACAAAAGTAGATTTGTTTTTTTTTTTACTTTCAATTAATGGTGATGCATAAGTACTGTAATCTTTAATTAACTAATTTTTTTAATGTGAAGTGTCATCTTTATTAAGAGGCAAAGCAGTAAGTCATGATAGATAGGATAATAAACTATGAAGTCAAGAAGACCTGAGTTCTGATTGTGGCTGATATATACTAGCTGTGGGACAAGAGGGAACCCATTTCCCCTCTCAGTATCTTAGGCAGCTCTTTAAATAAATAACAGAAACATTCCTGATCTACCAAATTTCAACAATGGGACTTATTACATATATGAAATTAGGCCTATAAACCAATTCTCACCTCTTCTCAAAAATTTGTTGTTAAGTCATTTTATAGTCTTGTCTAACACTTTGTGGGTTTTTTTGGGGTTTTCTTGACAAAGATACTGGAGCAATTTGCTATTTTCTTCTGCTTCCTTCCTTCATTTTACAGTTGAGGAAACTGAGGAAAACAGGGTGAAGTGAATTCCTCAGGTTCATACAGCTAGTAAGTGTCTGAGATCAGATTTGAATTCTTGAAGAAAAGTCTTCCTGGCCCTGTACCACCTAGCATTTACAAGAGCCCCTAATATTGGCCTGGACTGAGTTTTCAGAAGTGCTCCTGGGAACAGGTAGTCACCCTTTCTACTATTGTAGATGACATGCCTGGAGTCGAATGGATCAGCTTGGATTTTTTCATCTTGACTGACTTCATCCTTCTGACTAATGCTAGCTTTAGGGTTTGGATAGTTCTTACTCTACATAATCTCCCTTGATTTTCATAAAAACAAACAAGCAAAATACATGCAAAAAGCACAGGTACTATGGTGAGAAAACTGAGGAAAGTAAGGAAGACAGATTAAATGACTTGCTCATGGTCACACAGCTAGTCAACACCAAAGGTGAGATGTGAACTCTACCAACACAACTCGAATGTACCATGTCCTTTGGGTCTCAATCTGTGAGTTCGTTATCTACTACAAAGTCATCTTCAATTTAAATTTATTTTACTGAGTGGCTGTATGATATTAAAATCCTGGTAATCAGAATGATTCTGGGTACATAGGAAGTAGTCAATAAATACTTACTGATTACATTAAATGCTTTATTAGAAACCTAGTACATAAACAGAAAGGGAAAAGTTAATGGTAGACTTTAAGATACACTATAGAGGCCCATATTCTTCCCCAATAATTTTGCAGGATAATGCCATTTTGGTTTTATTTTCAAAGCAATTCTGATAAAAGTGACCCCTAAACATTGATTAGAGAAGCCTCTTTGTCCCCAAAGCATGTCACGGTGCCTGAAATTACTAGTCCTTTACGTTAAGGCATTTTTCCTCAGAATCAGAATCTGAAGGAATGTTATTGGCCATACTCATAAAAGATACTAGGTGACCCAGTGGATAGACTGTTGGGCCTGAAGTTAGGAAAACTCATAAGTTCAAATATGTCCTCAGATATTTAATAGCTCTGTGATCCTGAGCAAGTCACTTCACTTTGCCTTAGCTGCATCTGTAAAATGAGCTGGAGAAGGAAATGGCATATCACTCCAGTATCTTTGCCATGAAAACCCCAAATAGGGTCATTAAGAATCAGACAGAACTAAACAACCAAAGAATCCTTATTACAATGTTCCTGACAAGTCATGGCTTGAAGACCTTCAGTGAGGGGGAGCCCATTACTTTCTGAGCTCACCCATTTTGCTTTCAGATATTCTCACTAGTAGAAATTTTTCTTTCTATCTAGTCTAAAGCTTCCTTTTTGTAATTTCTACCCATGGTTCTTGGTTCTTCTCTCTGGAGACAGGCAGAACAAGTTTAATTTCTCTTTCATGTTCTACTACTTCAAATACTTAAACACAGCTATCATGTTTTTCCTAAATTTTAATTTCTCCAGACTGAATATCCTTATTTTTTCCAGTCAGTCCTTCTATGACATGGACTTTAAGGGCTTTCCAATATCTTGTTTTATCTACTCTGGAAACTCTAAAGTTTATCAATAACATTCCTAAACATGGCACCTGGAACTGATTTACAGTTAAAACTTATCCCTTAGAATAGCCCTTAGAATGGGCTATTTTGGAAGGTAGTGGATTTCTCTTCACCATAGGTTTAAAATAAAAGCTGGAGGAGCAGTTGTACAGAGAGGATTCTTTTTCAAGTATGGACTAGATTAAATGGCCAGCTGGAAATTCTTTCTAGCTCTGAAGTTTTTGTCACTGTGTGATTCAGATGTAGTCTTACTGGGGCAGAATGTGGTGGTACTATAATTTCTTCATTCTTCAGAATATTCCTATTAAAATATAAACCTGTAATGTGTACACATTAGTGTGATAGTGGGAAGAGTTGTTTGTTTTGTAGTAATGAGATACTTAGGTTTCAACTTTACCTCTGCTACTTCCTGGGGCAGCTGTGTGGTGCCATAGTGTATAGAGTGCCAATTCTGAAGTCAGTAAGACTCATCTTCCTGAGTTCATATCTAGCTTAGCTATGTGACCCTGGCAACTCACTTAACTCTGTTTGCCTCAGTTTCCTCATCTGTAAAATGAGCTAGAGAAGGAAATGACAGAACCACTCTAACATCTTTGCAAAGAAAACCCCAAATGGAGGTCACAAAAAGGTGGACATGACTGAAACAACTGAACAACTTATTATCTGAGCAACTCACTAAATCCCTCCAAACTTTTGTTTCCTTTCTAACAAATTGGGGAAATAATACTTGTTGTATTATCTCACAAGGACATTGCTAGGATATAATAAGATTAAATATGTAAGGCATTGAAAATATCAAAGCATTTTGTAAATATCAGCTGTTATTATTCAGGATTTGTAATTGTGTCAGTGTGGCTACTTCCTTGTTTGATGAAAGTTGCAATCTTTTCACATTTTAATGGATGATCCTTGAAAGTTGCTGTGGTTCAAAAGGTTATGAGCCTCTCCAAATACGGGCTGGCTCTTGGGCAACAAGTTATTGTTTTCAAAAAGATGGGAGTATCTCCATACCATGATGAAAACTTTAGTGGAGACAAGACCAAATATATAACATTCACTGATTAGTAAGTATTAAAAACATGACAGGCCATGCTTAATTCTTATAGAGTTGAATTTAATTAATTCACTGCATTAATTTATAAGATCAGATTCACTAGAGAATGGGACACAAGGTACGTAAATATTTCTGGGTGAAGAGAGGAGGGACAGACTTGTGTCATGGGAGTCTGCTAAGGACCATAGAGACAGACTGGACACCATAAAAGTGGGTCTTAGCAGCTAAAGTATAGTGTAGGTCCTAGAAGCAGTTGTCCAGTAAGAATGGTGATGGAGAATCTAAGGGCAGAAATTAAATACTTTAAGACTTTAAGGTAAGGTAGATGACAACATAAATTTCACTTGTGGCATACATACATTTTTTAAGGCTGGATTTGGTACTACACGTACCTGAGGTGAGGCCTTCCTTGGGGTCCCATTGAAACATAAAGATGTCAGCTTCCTTCCTTCTTAGCTAGATTCCCACCCCCTTCCCACCTCCACCTAGCAATAGTTCTTTGAGGCCAGGGATATAGAATGCTACATCTTAAACAAACAAATAAATATATAAATTACTTAGCAGTTGATGTAGCATCTTTCTTCCAAAGAGCACAGAGGCTGTTTTAGCCCATATTTTCCAGGCTTTCAAACTTTTGCTGTTCCCCTTAGGTAGTGCGTCAGCTTTGATTCTGGACAGTATATTTCCAGTTTTGAGGGTGGCCAGGCTTTCAATGTTCTTTATGTGGGTTATTCTCAGCCCACATGTTAAAAATAATCCATGGCGGGAAGGAGGGGTGCTCAACTTTGTGACTAAAAACAATCTCTTGGGAGCCAAAGAAACACACAGATAATGTTTATTCCCTATACTAAAAATAGGCAACCTGGTATTTTTAGTCAGTTCACCAAAATATGGTGTCTGGACTCAAATTCAACTGTGGGTGCCAGGCTTTATGGGCTAGCATTAGGGTTGCAGGCAGGGAAGCAATGGTTGAGGGAAGAAATTTAAGAAAGGAGAAGTTTCTATTGCAATCAATTTAAGATTCCCAACTAATGAGTTTGTAGTCTAATTTCTAACATTTTCAGAGTTGGATGACCCCCTCAAAACAATATGTATATTAAAAAATCCCAAGGAATTATTGAGTGTTTAAAACCTGTGGTTGTTACATCCTAGGTTGTAAAATATAGTTACCACTTTCCTTAAAATTAGCAAGGAGTGTTCTTGGATCACAACAAAATTAATTTGTTTGCTCACATATAAATTAAAATTGACTCAACCAATTTCTAAAAAAATTTGCCAAAGTTAATTCAGCCCTTAGGGATTTGGTTGTTTTTTTTTTTAACCACCTTTTCATAAAACCTCATTCTGTGATATAGTTTAATGCAGTTTTCTCCTTCACTGCCCTAACTAAATCAGTTTTAAGAAAATGTGAGGGCCTTGGTCAAGGGTTTCATACATGCTGCTACCTGTCCAAAGCTCTCGTTAGGCTCCTTAAGAGTTTGAAGATGGGGGAAGGCTCTAGAACTGCATAGACTTAAATGATTAAGAATAATCCCAAAACAATGGAGTGGCTTTTTCCTTCTCTTAAAACCAAATAGTAGGGGACATTTCTCTCCTCATTCTTTCTTTTTTCTTAAACGAAGAGGGCACCAGACCTGACCCCACAGTTTTCTGATCTTGGATTCACTTAAGTTCTGAGATCAGCTCTGAGGTTAAAGGAGGAGAGCAGGAGCAGGAAGAATCATAAACACACCCAGAGGAAAGTAATCCTGAGGGTAGGCATCAGACTTACTAATAAAGATAGCATTTTAGTAGCTTCCATGTTGGGTGACTAAACCATTCACCTAATGTCCTCAGCTGAATTCAAGGCAGGGATAAAAATAGGGAAAAATCCACAGATGGTCAGGGGGCCCCTTTCACATGTACAAGGGCCTCTGTTAACCTCAAAGCAAACAAGTTCTATAGCAGAAACATTTTAAGGAATGTTTGATGATGTGTAGTCAGAAGTTGGAAAATCTTACTCAGACTTTTGACCTGCTGAGGATAGATTAGAATGACTTGGTCCTTCTCAGATATTTAAAGCCCTTGTATAGCAATATTGTGGTCACAGATGGGTATGTTATCAGGCTACGTGCTCATTATATAAGCCATGGAAAGTCAGCTTTAAAAACCACTACTTCTGTTGCATAACCATTCTAGGACATGGCAGGTGTTGCAGTTGGCTAGAAACAACGATGGGGAGGGGACATTCAGCCAAAGACCTAAGGATTAGAAGAACCATGGAGAATTCCTTCTACCATTCTATTGTTTTAATTCATCCAATATGGCCCTATATTTTGGTGGATCTATGATTTCATCATTTAGTTACTTCTGCTGATGGTTCAGATTGCAACCAATCCCACCTACCATTCTTGTCCCTGAACTTAGCAGTCTTCTTTTAATTCCCCTGACATTGCATAGATGCTATTGGAACATATAGGCTTTCTATTGATTTTGTCATATTATCAGTATAACTTCTTTTTTTGATTACAAAGCCTTTTAATAGCATCCTTTATACTGTTTCTCTTGCATCATTCTTCATTGGGAATGTGGCATAAGCCTATTTGCACACTACTATGTGCACCTCTATTGTTTTTAGGTAGCTAACTTAACCTCTTTAGAGACTGTGATATTTAGTGACTTTCAGTTGTATAGCTGTCTCTAGGTACATCCACACTAAAATGGCCTGAGCAGATCAAAATATACTTCCAAAGGAAGAAACTTCATGTCACAGTTTCCTTTGTGAGGTTAGGTGGAAATATTCTTGCCCTACACTCCATCTATATTTTAGTTCCTTTCTGAAAGAAATAATGAGCATTTAGAGTGGCAACTTTTTCAAATAAGTTTTTTTTTTAAAAAGTTCCATTTTTAAACCTCTTGAGAAGTAGATGAGATTTGATTCACTCATTTTTCTTAGACCTCTATGAACTTCTTGTCTCTGCATCACAGATTTAATGGACCCAGTCAACCTTATGACTTCCATTAAGAAGATGTAGGTGAAATATATAAAGCTCTTAAGTAGAAGGATACATTTGAGTATCTGCCATATTGTTCTGAAAGGGAAACCCAGCCTGAGAGAGGGACTCACTCTGCCAGGCCACACAGAAAGTTGGTGGCAAAGGTGGGAGCCCACAGATTCTGACCAGCTCCCAAGTGGTGACCGCTACACCATGGTCCCTTCAGTTTAATGATTTGCTTTCACTTGAAATTTAAAAATAAAAAGAACTGAAATTTCTTTCCTCCCTTATGCTGTTCCTCACCCCCCCAACACACACACACGCATACACATACACACACACACACAACACACACACACTTTTTTGACTTGAGGTTTTTTGGGACTTGTTGGGGCTTGTTTGGTTACATCTTTGACAGACCCAGACACAGTGCCATGTGTGTATGAGGTGCTTGAAAGTGAGCAAATGGTACAACCCAACAGTGATTTTACAGTCCAGCCTTTCTTCTCCATGCACCCGGGGAAGATATTTTTTCATTTCATTACTACATCGTTCACAACTTGCTGTCACCAAGCCAAGAATCACATAACCTTATCCTGCACTCACATTAGCACGAATAATTTAAATCAACATTTCTGTTAGTTATATTGGGGGGAAAATTGTTGTTTGGGAAATTGGGTGCATCCACTGGGTGTGTTGATGGTGGTATGTTTTTCTTGCTCTCTGAAGGCTCAAGTGCTTGTCTAAATATGGCACCCTAACACTACTTGTGTTGTCTTGGTGGAGCTGGTATGATTTCTGTTCGCTACCTCATAGGCTACAGTATCAACAAAATCCTGTCTTTGTGATTTTCATGGTTTCAGTGTGAGGTGTGTGTGTGTGTGTGTGAGTGTGTGTGTGAGTATAAGAGTAAAAATGGGGGAAATCCACAAATGGCCAGAACTTAATGTTTGTCGAAACAAATTCATTTCTCTGTTCTTCTACTTGGTTACTCAAGTGTTTTTTTTTCGACCCCCACCACTATGACCTAGGCACCCTGTTGTCAACACAAAATGACTGGTGTGAGCCAGACCCTTGATGGTCAATTAGAAGACCTGTCCCAACCCTATCTACACTTGGATTTTCCTCCAAGCTTTTTAAAAAATGAATGAATTATAAATGGATGATAAAATATTTTTTGTTTCTATATGCTAGGCACTAGGGATAGAAATGAAAGGAAGAATGATAGGCCTTGCCCTCAAAGAGCTTGCATTATAATGAAGTTAGACAGCCTATAAAGGGGACAAAAGAAGGGGAAACTTAAAAGCAGAGGAAAAGAAAAATCCAGAGGAAGAATCATTATAAAAAACGGCGTTATAATTTTCTACTTCCAGGGAAATCTTTGTTAATCAGTAATCTATTAGCTACATATCTATTCCCCTGAAATCTTGCTAGTTTACAATATTTTGATGATATTTATAATGTTGATCCTAAGTGGCTCTGGATAGCATTGTTTTCTGAGTTAAAATATTAAGATATTAAATATTAAAATATTGTTATCTGTCTAGTTTTAGTTGTAAGTAGTTTATTTGGATTTGATTTTTTGAAAAAAGCAATCACATATAGAATACACACACATCTATTTTTGTAATCAGAATATTTGATTAATTTGAATATGCTATTTCTTAATTTCTCCAGGTAACAAACTTAACTATTGATGGTATATTAATAGTTTCCATGTATATAATAATTTTACAAGGTATCTGAAGGAGAGGAATGTTCCAAAATTATGTGAAAAATCTCAGACCATATTAATACTAAAAAAATAGTAACCTAGAGAATAATGTCAATAGAAACTGATTGATATATCTACTTTCCAATTAATACCAAGTATATATACGAATTCACTAAATATGAATTAAGGACATTCTCAGTTAACATGAATAAACAGGCTTTTGAAAGTGATATTCTGTGATGGACGAGATCTTTATTATAAGTGACTGAAGATTGTACAGGCTATAAGGATAACACTGTGTTTATTGCTTGTTGACTGTGCTAAATCATATGGTTGATTAGAGCCAAATGCTACCTTAAAGGATCTTTTCCAACAGTGTTTCTGCGTGCATAAATTAAAATCACTCAATATTCTTTGAAATACATAACCACAGAAAAAACCTTGTTCAACAAGTTCTTGATCTTAACTGTCATGTGATGCATAAAACAGGGGGATGCATGCTCACCAAAGGTCCTTGGTACTATGATAGCAAATTTTAAGTTTAAAAGGCATTCTTTGTCTATAGGTAGGTCTTAAAGATGGTCATGTTTGCAGATGACATGCTGATTGTCTTAAGACCTGTCATTGTTAAATCTGTCATTATCCCTGGGCAGTTTAACAGTTTTATTAATAATTTAGATGAAAGTATAGATAAGAATATTAAATTAATAGATGGCACAAACCTGAGTGAGATAAGTAACACATTGAATGACATGGCAAATATCAAAAGATACCAAAAGTGTAGAATGTTGGGTGACACCTCATGAAGAAAAATTAAATTGGGGTGAATGTAGTGTCCTATACTTTATTTGGGAAAAATCAGTTTCATAAATAAAGGATAGTGGAAGTGCAGCTGGATAACAGCTTGAAAAATATTTGGTTATTTTAGTGGACTGAAAAGTCAATGAGTCAATAGTATATTTTGGCAGGAAAAAACAAAACAAACCAATCCTGTTGTGATCTTAATAATTTGCATTAAAAGAGGATTATCTGCAGAACTACAGTAAATGATGACTTAATGGTTGTACTTCCAGGTGGGGGGAAGGGAACGGGGGTTGAAATAGACTTCAAAATAATTTATAGTCACATAAAATACTCTAAATCATTATTAATTAGAGAACTACAAATTAAAACAACCTTGAAATATCAATTTCAGATTGAAGGAGAAAGTGACAGATGTTGGAAGGGATGTGGAAAAATTGGGACACCAATTCACTGTTCGTGGAACTGAGCCAACCATTTTGGAGAGTGTTCTGGAATTATGCCCAAAGAATTATTAAACTATCTATGCTCTTTGACCCAGAAATGCCACTATTAGGGCTATTTCCAAAGATGATTAGGGAAAAAGAAAAAGGGGTGGAGCCAAGATGGCGGAGTGGAAAGACTCACCTATGCTAGCTCCAAACCCACAGCCCATGGATTTCCTCTAAAAAGAACTCC
>CM053769.1:231693503-231721673 GCA_028658325.1 Potorous gilbertii | reverse complement strand
ATATTTATATGTTTATATAAGGCTTTGAACAATAAATATACCTCTGGAAGAATTTTTTTCTGGATGGGGAGAAATGAATAGCAATTTTAAGATATACTTAATTTTGACTAGTGCAGCTTTTTTTCTAATATAAAATACGTTATTTTTGTACCTTCTTAAGTTAGTACAAAGCTTTCGTAAGCTTACATTTTGAGAATCTTCTCATAAATCAGATTTCTACTGTCAAAGCAGATTGAGAAATTGAAGAAGTTATTTTAATGATGTAGGCCCCAAACTCATTGTGTAATGGAAGCAAATGTTATCTCTCATTTCTCTCCATTCTCTTTTCCCATTAATGTCCTCATTTATTTACTTTATTTTGGTACTATAAGTCCAGCCAGAAAAGTTGCATAAGAAAGTATACATCCACCAAATGCTGAAGACTTAGTTATGTCCCAGGAATAAGTGTTTTTTGTTGGGAAAAACAGTAATATCCTTGATTTTGCCCAGGGGGGTAAAGTTAGTCACTTTTGCCAGTTACTAATACTATAGTTTTTGTATTCTTCTTTAGCTGTTCCATGTGGACTTGGGTGTTTGTTCAGCTCACAGCTGCGTTGGTTAGACCAACAATTAGCCTAGTATTTTGAGTCATATAACAAATGTGTTTGGTCCAAGGAAGTTCTACTACCTATGAAAGATGGACTTGTTTGAGTCACATATTAACCAACCAGATAGATCCTATATTCTCTTCTAACTTTGAATAATAAAGTTTGCAAAGTGCAGTAAATGCTATTTCATTTGATGCTCACAACAGCCCCATGATGTAGGTGTTATTATGACTAGTCCCTTTATACAGGTGAAGAAATCAAAGTTAAAAAATGAATGTCCTGCCTACGTCTATACAACTAGTCAGTGTCTAAGGTAGAATTTGAAATCAGGTTTTTCTGACTCTTAAGTACCCACTGTACCACCTAGCAGTCCTCTAAAAATAGTGCCTGGATTTGTGGTTTCTTTGGTCTTCTCGGATGAGGAAAATCTCTCTACCAATAAAGATCAACACTTTTGTATACCTAATATCAGAGGCCCCAGGTTCCCCACCCCTGCCTTAGATACACACCTAGATCATCAAGAAGATTTAAGTGGATTTAGTCAGGCTCACATAACTGTTATGTGTCTGAAGTGGTATTTGAACCCAAGGCTTCCTGGCTTCTAGGTCAGCTATGTATCATGTTGCCTGGAATAAGCTAGGTCTGCCCAGCATATAGTGCTCTCAAAGGCTACAAGGAGGAGATGGCATTTGCACTTTAAAAGAAACCAAGGATTCTGAAAAGCAGAATTAAGAAGGGGGCACATTTCTGATAAGGGAGCATACTATGTGAATGGACACTCAGGAGATGACTTGCCTAGATTAGGAAATATCTAATAATCCAATTTGACTGGATCATAGAACATATAGAAGGAAAAAAATGTGAAGGAAAAAAGATGGGAAAGGTAGGTTAGTATCATTTTAGAGAGCTGTAAATGATAGACTAAAGAGTTTGTATTTTATACTAGAATCAATAGGAAACTGCTCAAAGCTTTTCAGTAGAGGAGCAGCCTGAGAAGGTATATCTTAGGACGATTGTTTTTGTTGATATTATAGAATGTAAATTGGGGAATGGAAAGATTATAGACATTAAGAGCAGTTAGAACTCCACTTCAGTCGTTTTGGAGAATGATGATGATAAGGCATAACCGAGGGTGGTGGCTGTCAATGGAAGGCTAGATGAATGTAAAAGTTATTTTAGTTGAGTAATATATAGAACTAGGAAAGTGTTTGGATATGATTACCAAGTGAAAGAAAAGTCAAAGGAGATGGTACAACCAACAGAATTTGGGGAAAATAATAGCTTCAATTTGGACATGTTGATTTTTTCCTACCAAAGTGACATCCCAGTGTAGATATTCAGTAGACAGTTGGAGATGTAGGATTGACATTCAATGGAGATATTACACCTGGATAGAAGTCATCTGTCTAAGCACAATAATCAAATCCATGGGAGCATCTGAGATCCCTAAGGGAGAGGAAAAAGAGGCGAGAGTCAAGGACAGAGCTTACAGAGAGACTTGTGCTTACTTTTCTATTGTAATAGCCCCCAGGCTAGTTTTCCTATCTCCAGTCCATGATCACAGCAAATCTTACATTGACAAACTTCAGTGGCTCCTCTTTCTGTTTCCTACCAAATAAATTATCAACTTCTTAGCCTAGCATTCAAGATCCATCACAATTTGACTTGGCAATCTCTCTTCCTTTTAAAATTTTGTACTTTTTTATTCTGAACTTAATAACAAACAAAACAACCATTTTCATATACAAAATAGAGCAGAAAAAATGATTAGGCATGAAACTATTACATGGAGTTCATTTCCTTTTAATATATGTAATAAATTCATTATATAGTTTTCAAAGCTATCCTGTTTGTCTGTGTTTCCTTTTGTCTTTCCTGTTCTCTCTGCATTTAAACATGTTTCCGTGATGCTATTTTCTTTTTTCTTTCTTTTTTCCCTTTCTCTTTCTTTTGGTGAACAATCCTATTGCTACCTTCCCCTTGCTTTTCTCACTCTGTCATTAAAAAAAGGAAAGAAAAACAAAAACCTTGTCACAAATATATATAGTCAAGGAAATCTAATTGCCACATTAGTCATGTCGAAAACATATTTTATCACCTCTCTGTCAGTAGTTTAAAAGCATAGTTCATGATAGACCCTTTGCAATCACAGTTGCCTATTTCGTTGATGAGTTTTTTTTAATCTTTTATCTCATTGGTTAACTTTATTAGCACCAAACAAATCCTTCCTCATCAAAGGTGAAAATTTCCTCTTAAATAAGTACCTTTATTTCATTTGTTAATACTTTTGATTGCCTATTGCAATTTTTTGCCTAGTCACTCTTCTTTTTTCCTTTTCAAAAAAACTATTGGTTTGTTTTTAGTTTTCAACATTCATTTTTATAAGATTTTGAGTTCTCAATTTTCCCTCCTTCCCTCTGCTGCTCTCTTCCCAAGCCAGCATGCACGTTGATAATCATTCTTGTCTTTCAAAGTTGGTTTTCTTTATGATGTTGGTGTTTCTGTATGAAATGCTTCCTGATTCGGTTTAATTTGTCTCTTCTTCTGTTCATTTCAGTCTTCCCAGGTTCCTCTGAAACCATCCTTCCTACATATACCATTATCTTCATGTGCCATAATTTGCTCAGCTATTCTACAGTTGATAGGTCAGTTAGTTAAATGACATCTATTAAGCACTTACTATGTGCTATGTACTTTACTAGGCATGAGGGATGCAAAGAAAGGCAAAAAACAGTCTTTACTTTCAAGCAGCTCATCATCTAATGGTGAGACAATATGCAAAAAAATCTCCACATATACACGTATATCTCTCTGTGTGTATAAATCCACACATATTTACATACATACAGAGGATAATTTTGGGGGGTAATCTTGCAGCAAGTGAGATTTTGTTCAGATATCTTCAACAATTCTAAGTGTCTTCTTTTGTCATATTTGCTAATCTGATAAATGTGAGATAGAACGTCAGAGTTTAAAAAAAATCATTTCTCTAATTTGGAGCATTATTTTCATGTAGTGACTGATAACTTGGATTTCTCTTCTTGACAACTGCCTGTTCAAGTCCTTTGACCTTTTATCCAATGGGGAATATTTCTTGTTCTCATGAATTTGAGTTAATTCTCTATATATCTTCAGTGTGAGGCCTTTATCAGAGAATATGTATTTTTTTCTATTCAGCAGTTTATCTTTTAGTTTTAACTGTTTTTTGGTTTATAGAAAAAAATTCTTTTATTTTGTATAATGAAAATTATCTCTTTTTATTTTCTGTCATCCTCTTTATCTTTTGTTTGATCATGTTGTCTTCCCTTAACCATCACTGTGAAAGTTTCTTCTTGCCTTCTAACTTATGATTTAATCTATTATATCTGCTATGAATCAATTTGGTGTTTATCTTGGTATGTTGTGTAAGTTGTTTCTGCCAGACTTCTTTCTGGTTTTTATGGAAAATTTTGAAAATAAAGACTCCTTACCCCAGCATTTAGGGTCTTTGTGCTTCTTTGACCTAAAAAGTTTTGAGGAATTTTAACTCATTACTGCAGTACTTGGAATCTTTGTGTTTATCTGACACCATGTTACTACGTGTGCTTTTGTTTGTTTTGTGCATAGCCTGTTACACTGATCAATCTGTTGTTAATGAGTACCAAATAGTTTTAATAATTACTAATTTGTAATATGATTTGAGACTTCATACTGCCAAGACTCCTCTCTTGCCACTTAAAATTTTTTCCCTTGAGATTCTTGACTTTTCCTTCTTCTGTCTTTTTTAAAAATTAGATATACCTAAAAATTAGATATGTAGTCATATTGATATGTAGGAAGACTCACATATTTTATATATTTTTTGATTATTTTGAATGAAATTTACCTTTTTATTTTTTGCTTGGATTTTTAGGTAACATAGATATACTGATGTTTTATATGGGTTTATTTTATATTCTGCAATTGTTGAAGTTATCTCAAATAATTTTTAGTTGATTCTTTAGGGTTCTTAGATAGGTCATTGTTTCATCTACAAGAAATATTAGTTTTATTTCCCTTTTTGACCTGGGATTATTCTCTAGTTTCTTTTTATTTTTTGGTTCTATTGCTATAGCTAATATTTCTAGGAAAATGTCAAATAATGATGGCAAAAATGCATATCTTCACTTTGCCCTTGATCTTATGGAAACAACTTTTTCCTACTTTGCTCTTTTATTGATGACAGTTATTTTGAAATAATATTTTTCCTTTACAGACTGCTTTAGTTGTTTCCCAAAAGTTTTGGAATGTTGTCTTATTAATATTTTCTTTGCTGAAATTTCCTACTGTTTCAATGATTTTTTTCTTTAAACCTTTAGGGTTAAAGGTTTAAAGGTTCTTTAGGATTAAAATAGTATATAATTAATTTTTAATCCTCTATCAAAGAACTTTATTAAACATAGATTTTGTTTTTTTAAAATTAATTAATTCATTTTCAGTTTTCTACAATCACTTCCATATATCTTAGATTTTTTCCCCCTCCCTCCCTCACCTTCCCCACTTTGTCCCTTCTCCCTCCCCAAGATGGCATGCAGTCTTATATAGGTTCTACACACACATTCTTGTTAAATACATTTTCACCTTAGTTAAAACATAGATTTTATTGAATTATGACTACTAAAGGATGCATTTGATAAATTTGATTTTTAGTATTTGTGGTTTTTTTAATGCATGGTCAAATTTGCAAATGTAGCAGGCATGGTTGAGAAATATTTATGCTTCTTTCTGTTTCTGTTACCGTATCGTAAGAAATTCATTATATCTAACCTTTCTAAAATTCTCTTCACATCTTTAATTCTTTCTCATCTATTTTTTTGTTAGATTTTTCAAGGTCAGAAAGTTTCATGGAGGTCATGACTCACAATTTTACTTCCTACTTCTCCCTATAATTTAACTTTTCATTTAGGTATTTACATACTATATAATTTAGTGCATATGCCTTAAGAACGAATATTGATTCATGATCTATGATGCATCTAAGTATAATATAGTTTATTATTTTTAATTGTGTCTATTTTTATTGTCATCTTATCTTTGATTATGATTTCTATACTAACCTTTTTGAGGTAACCTGAAACATAATCGATTTTGCTCTAGCCCCTCATTTTAACTTTGTATGAAACATGTTTCCTATAGATATCTTGTTGGAGACATGGCAGATTCTCTTATCTTTTTCTTCATGTATCCTCCAGCATATTCTCCTTCCTTCCTTTTTTCTTTACTTAAGACTATCTAATTAGAGCAAAACTGTCCTCAGTTTCTCTATTTGTCATATTTAACTCTCTCTTTGCAGATATTGGGGTCCTGAAGAGACACTTGCATTTATTTTCTATTAGAATTTAAACACTTCATACTGAGTATCTTCTTATAATATATTTACCCTTCTCATATTCTCTTGACTTTCATATTTGCATTTCATAGTTTCTATTTAACTTGGATCTTTATAGCTGGCATTTTTATTCAATTAAATCTCCATTTTTCTTCCTATAGAATTGTACCATTTTGCAAATTAAGTGACTCTTGGTTGAAAAACTTTATCTTTTGGAGTATAATATTCTAACAATCGTTCCTTGATAACAGTACCTGGCAAATCTTGTGCAATTTTTATTGTGGTTCTTTGGTAATTGAACTCCATCTTTTTGGCTGCTTGCTTTATATTCTATCTATCTATCTTTGCCTATAGATATAGATAAATAGATATGCACAATATAGATACATACAAACATATACACATATATACTATGACATATGTATGTATGTATATGTATTGTGTAAATATATATATCTACATACATATATGCATATACACACATATACTACATGGTAGGACTTTCCTGAAAATTTTAATTTTGAGATTTCTTTAGGGAGGTGGCTGATAGACAAATACACTTTTTACTTTGCCTTTTACTTCTGATCTATCTAAGCAGTTTTCATTTATGAGTGCTTAAATTATGATGTCCACATTTTTAGGTTTTTTTTTGTTTTTGAAAATGATTTCAGGTGACATGATGAATCTTAGATTATCTCTCCTTTACCTTCTTTACAGATCAGTTGTTTCCAAAAGTATATACTTTACATTCCCCACTGCTTTTTTCCTTTCCTTTAATTTTGCTTAGCTATTTCTTCTTATGGAGTCATTGACTTCTGATTGGCCTATTTTAATTTTCAGGGAGTTCATTTCTTGGGGGAGGTTTAACAGTTTCTGTTTTAAGCTCCCTTTGCTTCTTATTCTTTCCGTCCTAGCCCTCATTTCATATGATATTACTTTTAAAAAACCTCTTGATTCATTTCTTCTAGTTATTCTTGTAATCCTTGGGGCTAGGTAATTTTTTTTCTCTGATTCTCTATTTGAACTTCTGGAGTTATTCCTCTTTGGGATTATCTCTTGAGCTTTTCTCAGTCCATAGTATTTTTTCATTATAATGGGCGTTTTCTTCTGTTTACTCATGTGTCCACCTTCAGATTATGGATTGTGGCATTGTGTTCGAGTCAAACTCTATGATGTATTCTACTCTAGAATGGTGTGGGTGATGACCCATATTGGTCCCATATATGATATATAACATTAGGCCTGAAGCTCTGTAAGAATTCTTGGGGTTTGGCTTAGTTTCCTGCTGGATCAACTCAGGTTGATCCCCTAGCTCCTGCTGTTTGCACAATTCTAAACCTATAGTTTACTTCATCTCTTACTGTGAATTTACCAGGTCCCAACCAGAGTTGTTGATTTCCCTAATAGTAGGCCATCTACAAGACCACAACTGCTTTGCTTTGCAGCTGCTGCCTTAGGTCTTTCTCCTGCTATGGTTCTTGCTGGGGTTTGGGCATTGGCTCTATCTCCTTCTGTAGTCTCAGTGAAGATTTCCTGGGTTCTGGGTAAGTAAAGGCTGCCTGGAGGCTGGTCTACCCCTACATTCTGCAGGAGCTCAAGTATGGATTGCCTAAATCTACTATACTGCCTAATATCACCAAAAGGTATGGAGGATGCTGGATTTCCCATCATCTTATTGTTATTTTAGTGGTATCTCTGGATAAGTTGACAGCAATATCTTTGTCAGGACCAAAAGACAACATACATGGAAACAGATGCATCATGCTAAAGGAGAACTTCTTAATTATTCTGTGGGTGAGAAAAAAGAATTTCCAGCAATCAGGTGCTATAACTCCTGATTGCCATAGGTGTTGGTTAAGTTTCCTGGACTTTCCCCTGGACTCTGAATGTTCTGATGGGAGAACGTGTCACACACTTTTGGGGGATGTTTTGGCATCATTTTAGTAAACACTATTTAAAAAGTTATTTATGACTGGCTGACTAAATTGATTCTCAAATGATAATCTTGGAGTGAAGTACACTGAAGGGGAGTGTTTCAAACCAAATTAGAGAATTATCCTCATCAGAATTCTGGGGGCACTGCTAAGGAAGAAAATATATACTAATTCCAGGTCCCAAGACTCATTCTTGGAAGTAGGTATGGGAGAAACATCTTAAGAGCTTACATAGGATTTACACTGATAAAGTCTCTAAAGAGTGGTCCATCTAAAATTTTGGATTTTGGATACCTTCTAGTTTTCTTGGAATTGATCAGTGGAGCAAAAGGACTTTCTGTTAGTTATCTTTCCTTCTCTCTTTAGCACCAGATCAATCCCTTTTGTGTTTATCTATCTTTCTTACCCATGTATGTCTACCTCCCTCTTTCCCTTTCTCTTTTTCCCCTCTCCTCCCCTTTCTTTCCCTTCCTTCCCCTTCTCTTTACTTCTCTTCCCTTCCTTTTCCACTTCTCTTCCTTCCTTCTTTGGCATGAGGTAATTAATTGACTCAATTTATTTCTTCCCTTACAATAGGATTATAGATTTAGAGTTATAAGATTTTTAGACATTATTAAATTCCAGCCACCCTTCATAAATGAGGAAAGTGAGCTACAGAGAGACAAAATAAGTTTGCCAAGGAAACAGGTAATTAGTAGCCAAACCAGGATTTGAAACCAGGTCCTGTAACTCAAATCCAGTGCTCTTTCTACATGGGCTCCAAGAGTGACTGTTCTTTGAATCAGATCTTTTGTGAGAACTTGTGATAACAAAAACTGGGAAATAATATATGTGCTCTAAGTTGGGAAATGACAAAACAAATTATAGTATAGGACTACAATGAAATATTATTTCATAAGTAATGATGACTATGAAAAATTCAGGAAGAAATTGGGAAGATTTATGATATGATGCAGAGTAATCACAGCCAGAAAGATACACAATGAAAACAAAGTCAGTATCAGGAGGTAACAAATCTATAGCCAACACAAGTATCATGTGGTTAAATATTTTCAGATCACCATAGTGTGTAATAATATGTAATATTTCCTTTATTATCACATTATTTTAAAAATCATTTTGGAGGATGATATCTCTCCAAAGTTACAATAGGTTTATTTGAATATTAAAGCAAACATTCTTTATTCTGTCAGTACTTGATAATTTATTATTTTGTAAGGAATATGCTTTTTTAAGAGAGTTTAAGTGCTTTTTGGGAAATCAATATTGCATGGAAAACCATTAATACTTTTATTAAAAATAGAAAACTGACTACATTCCTTAAAAAGACACTTTCCTCAGCCACTTACTGAACTAAAAGAACAATAGGTTTTCAGTCTCCTATCTATAGTACACACCTTCCCTCTGGCCTTCTCAAGAATGTTCCTTTAGGGAAATTGTCAGGATCTTTTTCAACAACTCCTACCATTGAAGTCCATAGTGGCATTTAATTCAAGTTTTTATTCTCTCAATAGCTATTTCTCCCCTATTTCATTTTAATAAGTAAGAAAGGATTCCTCTACCTTTTAAAAAAGAAAAGTAGCCAGGAAAAAAGCAACTAAATAGTTATGACTAATGAAACTTGGGAAGGGAGCAAGAATGCAGGAGTCTGATGGCTTGAGTACAAACACTTCCTCTTACCAGCATATAAACAAATCTGGGGAAGCCCATTCCTTTCTGCAGCATGTGGGAAAAAAGAATGTTATTGGTGAAGGTTAAGGAGACTCTAGTCATGGAAGCTGAGAGTAACTTTCAACTCAGTGGGAGGCTTTGAAGGAAACTGAGCAGAATGCTCCATGGGACAGCAAAGTCAGAGATGTAAGAAGGGGAGATCAGGAAGTAATCTTATCGGATTCAGTGTCAGGGTGGCCCCAGCACTTCAAGTGTTTGTTCGGATGACTATAAAATGTACCACTCTTCCGGAGAGCCCCTATCTTCAGAGGGTCGGGAAAGGGAGGGTGCTTGACCTTTAGCTGCAACTGCATCTGATAGAGAAACGTGTGGGTATTCTCCTGTCACCTAATCACCTTGTTGGCAAGTGGTGTTATCAGAAATGCAGGATTACCTGATAAGAGACAATTCTCCTTTTGGAATTTTTGAGGCACTTTGGGGTTTCTTCCAGCACCAAATCCTCACACAAAGCAGGGTGGGTATTGGGACTGGGGTACAGCTGTAGGTAAAAGAGAGGGAAAAGATTTGGAGGGTAATGTGTCTTGCTTTTTTCTCCTTCAAATCCACTGTAAGAAAAGCAGACCACTTGGAGGCTGAATGTGTCACTTGCAGCTGCAAATGATAAAAGAACAGACTGGAAATGCTTTCATCATGCTGGGTGCTCTCAAGGTTGTTCAGAACAGCTGCTTTCCCCTTTGTTATCTTATGTCTCCCTGAAGCCAATCTCATCTTTTCTCATGAACATTCCTCTTTTGTCCGATGCTAAGAACGGAGATTGCATCTGCTTTCCACCCTGGAGGCAGATCACCTTATCACTCAGGCAATATATCCCCTGGTGGGAAGGGGGCGTCTTTTGGTGCACATCTCCCCTTTTAAAGTTTATAACCAGTTGTTCTTATATATACAGAAAAATCAGGCCCCCAACAGGATCTGACTGTGCTGTTTGTAACTGTTTATGACTTTTGGTTTGGACTATCTGGTCAGGACCATAAATACACAGTTAATCTGCCTGTTAGCAATAACACCACCTTGGCCTCAAGAAAAGATTAACCACACGTGAAACCATAGATTCCTTTGCTCTACGCCCGACTTTTTCTGAATCATCCCTGCTGTGGAGTTCCAGGATATCTAGATTCTGGTTCTGGCTCTTCCGCTAATGAGCTCCATGACTTTTAAGTGAATTGCTTAAATTTTATGAGCTTTAGGTTTAATTTTTTAATTTTTTTTTCCTGTAAAATGAGGTGGGAGTAGGGAAGGAAGGGTTGGGTTAAATGATCACTACGGTCTCTTTCAGATCTATACACTTACGATTGAATCAATGGCAGTATGAAAACTGGTTAAAAATCAGGAGGACATAATGTGTTGAAATTTTATAGAAGGGAACTAGCCCATTCTTCTCTGAGTACATTTCATGTTAGAATGCAAAGAATTCCTAGCTTTGGAGTCAAGAGATCTGAATTTAGAAATCCCACCTCTGAAACTTAATGAGTGAGCCTGGGCCTCAGTTCATTCATTTGCTTAATGATGAAGGTTGGACAACAGGATGATATATTTACAGCTATAATGGAGCTCATGTAACCATATTTACCATAAAAGGACACTGAGGACAAAGGAGATTAATTAAATTGTCCAAGGTCACACAGGTAGTAAGTATCAGGTGTGGAATCTGAATCCAGAACCTCAGACTCTAGCGCCAATCTTCATTCTTCTATACTACTCTGCCTCTAAGGGTCCTCTGAGGTTCCTTCAAACTCTAGTTCATGATCATAGGATGTCACTGATAGTTACCTGCCTTCCTCACAATATAAATAAATAATAATATTTTACATTCATGTTGCAGTTTATAGTTTTCAGAGCACGTCTACACTGTTTTCCAAATACATGTGATATTTTGGGCTAGGATCATCTCCATTTTATGAATGAAGAAAGGGAGACAGAGAGGTGAATTGACACAGGTTAATTGCTCAGCACTCTTTCTACTATACTATGTTGCTTTGAAGCATAAATGGGTCAACTTGGTCATGTTTTTCAAATTGGTCTTTGAGACTTTTTCTCCATTGAAAAAGATACTACTTATGGAACAGGAATGTAAACAAAACAAACTGCTATCTATTATAAGACATGGGTGCAAAATTTTTCATCATATTTCTCTCTACCCATGCCTCTGTTCTTGGAGCACTAGGTTTCTTGTTATAAAGCCAGTTAGTAGAGGACATAAGTTCAAGGTTGGGTTGCTAGGTGCAAGAAGGAGATTCTTGATCTCTATGAGAGCTTGTGGACTTCTGAAATCCTTGGGATTACCTTAAAGCATGACTCTGTACTGGCTGAAGGTTGAGGTACCTGTTCTAACCTAGAATCACTGGCAGTTGTGCTCAGGATGATTGATAGGTCAAGGTGGAGGCTTTTGGGTAGTGTCAATTCTGGGGCTCTGTGAAATTTCATTATTTCTGGGAAGGGTCTATATTAAAATGAGCTGTCTGGAATATTACCTAATAGTAGCCAGGATATATGGGAAAAACCCCTTTGGAGAAGAAATGGGAGATATGGAAAATTAATTTTTCACCCGATCCTTTATAGAAGACTATGAGTTATTACTAAAAGAGATGACCATGGGCTGTAATTATTGCTCCCCTTCCCCCCCCCAACTCTGTTATAATGTCTCTTCTATTCCTCTTCTGATGACTTTGGGGCCTTTATCTCTGGCTTGGAGGTGAGCCAGCATCAGGCCCACTTTGTGAGTCAAGTGTCAGGACATGGTGTGCGCTGAGTCTGCCTGAAACTTCCTCTGTTCCAGAGATAGCTTACTGGGATGAGGAGCCCTCCAGGACCAAGGTTCAATTTCTATCACCTTCAGTCAGTTCTGGAATCTCAAAAGGTCTAAGTGGTCAGTTTTTTAGTGTTGACAGATCAGAGGAGGCAGTTGTTTAACAAAATAGCTGCTTCTGGAAGATGAAGGGTAGGTGGGTGATTAGGTTAAGCACGCACATTGAACTGGCTGGATAACATCTCCACTGAAGCACGATGTGTTTCCATCATCCACTGTGGGATGATGATGTCCGCTAGGACCTTCCTGATAGTGGAAAAATTCCCTTTGGTTCGGTCTCATGAAAGCATAGACTTAAATGAAGACATTATTGATAAAATACATAAGAACACTAACCTTTCATTCTTAGTCAGATTTCTGGTCCTTCCCCCAACATTATTAACTGGCTGGCCATATCATAAGAAGAGTAATGTTATTATTTTCCCAATGTAAGGAGCCCTCTTTTTTCTATAAGTACTTGTGTATTTGGTTCCTATGTTACATATCATACTTTACTTTGTTTTGGTTATGTGTATATTTCTTATTTCTTCAATAAGGCCTTAAATTCTTGAAGGGCCTGACTTTATAGCTCCATAGTGCCTAGTATATAATAGGTATTCAATAAAAATTTACTAGGGCATGTGTTTTGAGTTGTTTACCAGTAGTAGGGATGCATTTCCGTTGAACTCTTGGTGAGAGGCAGAGTGATATAGTGGGTAGAGAATCAGGAAGACCTGAGTTCAAGTACCATTTCTGAAACATTCTGGCTTTGTGATCCTGGGCAAGTCAGTTAACCTCCCAGCATCCCCAGGTAACTGTCACAGACTTGCTATTTAAGGGTATGTGCCAGTCTGTATTGGTAAGGCAAAGTTTCTCATTGAGAATTCCATATATCAATGAAATCACCAGTTTGGTGAAAATAAAAAACAAAAACTTAGGAACGCTGTTTGACCACCATCTTATTTATGGAAATGTTGGGTAAGATTGGGAAAGGTGTAGGTAGCTATGAAATAGACCAAAACTTAAACAGGAATTGAACTCTTGATCTTGGCCTCATTAATCCAATACTATAGCCAATTATATTAATCAGTCATGGATCATATAGGGTAGTATGCTTTCTTCTCTACTCACAGCCACTTAATTTCACCTCCACCCACAAATACTTTGCTCTTGTTGTGAATACTATTGAAGAATTCACTGATCATTTCCCCACAAAATCACAAAACCTTGAAACTAGAATGAATAGAGTCCTATCCTTTTCTGAGCAGGAAGTTTCCTCTATAAGGCACAAGGAATCCTCGTCAGGATCTGCTGGTAGACCTCCCTAGGAGAGAATCCCCTGCATTCTATGGTAGCTCTTTCCATTTTGTGGTAGCTCCAATTATCAGGAATTTTTTTCTTTTAATAAGCAGAAATCATCCTCTGTGTACCTTAGGATCATTTCCTCAGAAGATCCCTTAGAGAATATCTCATTAAAATCCTTCTTTACAGATGAGAAAATTGAGGCCAAAGAAGGAAAGTATTTTTCCCCAAGGTCAAACTAAAGTAAAATGGTAGAGTTGAGATTCAAACCCAGATCTTTTGACTCACAATTCAATGTTCTTTCCAAGATACCATTCTGTCTCCCATCTATCTGGAACCAAACAGAACAAGCTGGATGGTTTTCCCCTTTTCAAACTATCTTTTTCATTTGTATCATCTTTATTTCTGAATAAGAAATGAAGAATGAAAAATAAGAAAAACTCCATCTTCTACCCAGTTAGCCAAATCTTGTTACGAAGAATAAAAAAAGAAAGAGAATAGCATGATAACAAATCATTAAACTGAGCCAGACGTCAAATACAGTGTTTCAAACCCCTGGTTTCTGATCTCTGAAAAAAAGTTTAGAAATACATTTTCTCAGTTCTTTTACAGGGACAAGTTTCTTGGTCATTCTTTATATTTATAGATTTATTTGGATTTGTGATCCAAATACTGGATACAAAAATTATATATCTCTATATAAGTATAGATATAGTTATAATTCTTTGTAATTATAAAATATTCATTGTTTTCTCTTTTCATGTGTTGCTCTAATCATTGTATACATTGTTTTCTGCTTACTTTACTCTGCATGAATATCTATCTTTCCATACTTCTTTGAATTTATTTTAATAATCTTTTTACAGCACAACATTATTTATTTATTTATTTGTCTTTCTATTATATTCATATACCACAATTTGTGCAGCCATTCTCCAAAAGGATGTCAGTGCATGGGCATCTCCTTTTTACTAATTATTTACTACCATAAACACAAGTTCTGCTATGAATATTTTAGCAAAATAATTGGCAATTTTTCCTCTCAAAGCTATTTAAAGCCACTTTGGAGCAGATATATTTTCCTTTCCTTTTTTTAAGAAACCATTTTAGAGACAGAGTTTGAATCCAGGTACGACTTCAAGTTCTACTGTCTATTCACTGTACCCAATGTCCCCTTCTCTTATTATAACATATAATAGTATTGTACATATTTGAAGGCAGCTGTCTTCCTTCCCTTCCTGCAACCTTATTTTTTCAGACTAAACACTACCAGTTCCTTCAAATGATTCTTATGTACTGTCCATCCCTGTTACCATCCTGGTTGTCCTCCTCTGGATTTTGGTTTGTCAGTATCCTTCCCAAAATGTGATTTCATAAATGAACACAGTTGTCTAGTTATACCCTGATTATATGCAGTGTATGATGAAATTATCATTCCCACATACTGAATATAATTTTTTCTTAATACAACCTGAGAGGACATTAGTGTTATTTCTTTATTTCATCTCACTGCAGAATTATAGGAACTTATGGTTCATTAATATTCAGATCTTTTTATTTTTTCACATGAATTGCTATCTATCCATATCCCCTATTCTGTATTTACATATTTATTTATTTTGAACCCAAATAAAAATTTTACATTTATCTCTGTTAAATTTCATATTACTAGATTTCTAGCCTGTAAAGATCTTTTTTTATATCCTAACTTGGCCATTCAGCATATAATCAATCTTTTCCAAACTTTATGTATTTTGTAAATTTGATTGTTGAACAGAATTGAGCCAAGGACATTTCTGAGTAGTAACTAGTAACCTCCCTCCATTAACCATTGTTTTGGGGATTCAGTCATTGACCTATTTCAGAATATACCTAATTTCACTATCATATTGTTGACATCTTTACATCTAGTCCAAAAAGAAACAAAACAGATTTTTTTTCCTTTCCCCATTTCTTGGTGTAGCACTTTAGGATTGACTCTCCTGTCCACAATTAATTATGGGTTTTGTGGGTAGATCAGTGCAATACAATTAGGGTTCAGGGACAGACACAATGCATTGATATGTGTGTGGGTAGCATTTCAAATTGAAAAAGCCCCTCAAAAACAAACAAAACCTCCTAAAACCGAGTCTTAGTAATTTTGTATAACTTGGGCTGCTCTTCCAATCTGTAGCCACCTTGGAGTCTTGTTTGTCTGGAGTACACTCTGTACACTATAGTACAGAGTATATAGTACCCGGTGGTGGGAACCTGTGCTCCCCAGGTCACACGTGGCCCTCTAGGTCTTTAAGTGCAGCCCTTTGAGTGAATCCAAACTTGGCAGAACAAATCCCTTTAATAAAAGGATTTGTTCTGTAAAACTTGGACTCAGTCAAAAGACTGCACCCAAAGACCTAGAGGTTCCACATGCGGCCTCAAAGTCGCAGGTTTCCTACTTGTGGATATCTTTGCAAATCCAGGTTCATCTTAGATTCTTATGAATTCAGTTTAGGTTTAGAAGCTAAGTAGAACTAGAGCTCATGATGGATAATGCTGCATCAGTGAAAACCTCAAATCATACTGGACCTTTCTAAAGTTCTAGATTCGTATTTCCAAAAGGAGCACAACAGGCTATGAGACTGTAAAAGGGATGCCTGGGTCTATTCTATTTTGAACTCATTTATCTTTTAAGCCTCATCTCAAATCTTCCTCTGAAAAGACATGTTTGAAAATCCCATTTCACAATAAGTTTTCTCTCCTGTGTTGTCCTCATGTTAAGTACTCCTTGCTGTCATAACCACTCCTTTAGCACTTACCATTTTATATACTAATCTTTTTTATGAGTATAATTTTCATCTTCTCAACTATCTTGTAAGCTCCTTGAATAAAAAGACTGTCTCATGCTTCATTTTATTTCCCAGAGTCCCTAACATGTATACTTAATAAATGTTTAATATTATTTTCAATTATAATACCATCGTGTATGTCTAATGCTTTTATTTAAATAGCTTTGTGATCTCAACATTGAGTAAGTTACATTCAATGATGCAGATTATATAACTCATTCATGACTACTTATCCTATGAAACTCTCATCCATCTCATTTAATATGGTCTAACATGCTAGAGGCCTTTTTTGCTTTCTCTTAAAACTGTGAAGATATCAATGGAGCTCTCTAGGGAAGGCAAAGCTACAAGCATTTATTAAGCACTTACTCTGTTTCAGGCACTGTGGTAAGTATTGGAGATATAAATACAAATAAAAGAAAGACAATCCCTGTCCTCAAGAACATGCTATTTTAATGAGAGAAGACAACATATAAAAGGAACCTGAAAAAGGGAGTGAGAAGGTATTAAGTAAATAGAAATGTGGTGAGGAAGTCTGGAGAGTCAGAAACAGAGCCAGGAGGGGAATGAAAAATGGTTGGCCTAGGATCCTTGTCCAAAATGGAGGCCCCGGGAAGAATTCATCAATGGGAGAAGTGAGCCCACATTGGGGTTGGATGTTTGAGGGTGATAAAGTTCCATGCAGGTAAGGAATAATGGTAAAGTCAGAACCAGAAGCTTCTGTCCACTCCTCATCCTGTCTTATTGCCAAATGACCAATCCATATTCCCTTCCTACTGTGTAACTCCTTGATGGCATCTTTTACTCCTGATTTTCCTTGAAGTTCATCTTTGGTTACTTGCTGTAATCTGTTCATAATTACTATTGCCTTCTGTGTACTAATTTTTCATTTTACAGAGGCAGTTTATTCCATGTCTCCCTATCATATAATACCAGTGGAATGTTAGCATTAAAAAGATGTGGAGAAGGAAATGGCAAACCATTCCAGTGTCTTTGCCAAGAAAACCTCATGACAGCATGGTTCATGGGTCATGGAGAATCAGACATGACTGAACAACTGAAGAAAATTAAAAAGAAAATTAAAAATTAAAAAGTAAATTAAAAACCAGACATGACTGAACAACTGAAGTAAATTTAAAAGATGGGCCTTTGGTTTCATGAAAAGCTTGAGGTCAATAAAGGAATTTTACAAAAAATTCCAAGGGCAATCTAACCTGTCTTTCTGCTTTTCAAATCTGGGTCCAATTCACTGTCCATCTGTACCATCTGTTCTAGATAAACCATACTTTCTGATGGACAAGCTCCACAAGATGCCCATCTAAATGCGTGATAAAGTAGCCATAGGCATTCTTTATCTACTTATTCTTTATTATAAGTGAACAAGTCAAACTCCCTTGAGTGATTATAGATCTCTTCCAGGTTTTTACTATGTTCTGAGACCTGTAATCTGCAAACAGAAGCATCTGGGAGCCCTCACTATCCATAGGAAATCCCTTTTCATATTGGATCCTAAGATGCATAGCTTCTATCATAGTGGTAAATTCTTTTGGTGAATATACATTTGCCTTTTTTACAACTTAAATATATGTGAATATTAAATATATGAATGGGAGATAATTTGTTGTAAATGGATTTTTGTCCTACCATGTCAAATGCTTTTATATAGTAAAAAAACAATAAGTACAATGGAATATTATGTTTTCTACATCTTTTAGTTAATTATGATGTGGCAATGACATGTTCTGTTGTTGGTTATAACTTGTAAAAGTTTGTTCCCCACCAATATTCTTATTAAGACTATTATCTATTTGTGCATAGTTAACTTTCACAATGATTTTGTATAGATTGTAGAGTAGGCATATAAGTCAGTAGTCATTGATGTTCTTTCTCAACTTTGGGGGGTACTAATAAATTTTTTCCCATGCCTTTACCATTTGGTTCACTTTCACATATCTTGCATATTGACACCACAATGCATTCACAATTTCACCTCAAACACTGCACTCCTCTACATACAATTGGTCCCATCTGGTTACTTTCCTTGGTTTTTTCCCTCTCTAGTGCTGCTTTTATTTCCTCCATAAGTATGTCTTGGACTATAATGCTAGGGTCCAAGTGTCGTGGTTTCACTTTCTTTGATGGAGAAAGCATTTGTTAAAATGATTTGCAAATCTTTTCTGTTTTCTGTATGACTGTAATCTTCTTTCCATTTCCATCCTTGAATGTCCTTAGATGACTTTACTTAGCTGAGTATCTTGTCAAGCTTTCTTTAAACTGGTTTTACCCACAACTACTTCTCTTTGCTTTATGAGATGCTGCTACTCATAATTGTCCATCATCTTTCTTTGAAAAATTTTATGACTAAATTTATATTCTAACCCATCATTGCTTTTGGCACCTATCTCTCTCTCCATTTGGCAAGTAAGTCATATGTCTGATGACTAAAGTACTTTCTGGGCTCTTTTGGTCTCCTTGTTGTGGTAATTAATTTACACTGGTTAAACTTAGGATAAAATTGCTTTAGTCATTGTTGATGTTATTTCTCTCATTCATTTCCTATTTTTGATGTTCAATTCCTTGTTTAAATAGTTTAGAGTTAAATTGTCTAAATTGAATGTCATATTTTTTCTTGTCCTTTTTTGTTGTTTTAATTTTTTAAAACTAATTTTGATTTTAGCTCTGACAAGTTACGGTCTGACTCTACAAAGAACCCTGATTCAGGGAGAATTCCCATATTAATAACAAGGAATACCTTTGAGCTGTTCTTCCACTTTTTAACCTAGGGCACATAAACCTAAAAAACAACTTACAATTGTATTTCAATTGTAATTGCTTTCCTTTGCAATCTTATGTATTTCATGTAATACATTTAAAAACTTTTTTCTTGGAAGGGATCCATAGGCTTCATTAGACTGCCTGTGGGGTTCATACATGCAAAAAGGTTAAGAACCTTGATTTATAGTAAGAATATCAAAACTGATATAATTCAACCCTTCTGTCCAACAGTCATGGGTCATTGAACAAGGATCTCAAGGGTACTATACTAATAGTCAATGTGTTTGATGTCCTAAAAATTAGGGGGTTTAGCCCCCTTTCCCAAAACTTTGTTATCGTCCTTGCAGCAGGGCATTTAATTTTTTTCCTTGTTTAATGGCTTACCATGTCCAAAGAACACATCGCCAGGTAGCCAGCCTAATGGTGATGTGTCTCTCTGTAGGTGGGCTTGTCCTCAGAAAAGCTTCATTCTAGCTTCCCTAGTATTGCCGCACCAGCCAGAGCTTGCTCTCTGCTGGTAGAACCTTTTAAGAACCCAGGATCATTTCGTTGACCCAATAAGGCATCCAAGAGGGACTTTGTAAAGGAAGCCACCATTTTTACCTTTCTTTTTTTTCCAAACGATGTCTTATTTTATTGCTTATTTTATTTTTATATGGGTTATATATTATTAGAAAGGGAGCACCATGTAGTGATAAGAATTTGGAACTTTGAGTGAAGACCTGAGTTCAAATCCTTCTTCTTACAAATATTTGCTAGTAGATCATGACTTAAATCTTTTTTGCTTCTTTTTACTTTCAGTTTTCTCATCCGTGAAATGATGTTAGCAATGCTTGTACTACTTACCTCACAGGGCTGTTATGAGAAAAGTTTATTACAAATGCAAAATTGTTCTATATGCATGAGCTATTACAACTATCATCTGCTTCTCATGGTATGGAAACTGAGGTCCATCCAAGTTATAAGGACACAGGGCATATTGGTAGTAGAGCAAGAAATCCTAACCAGGTGCTCTTTTTACTGAAGTCGGCTGCTTCCATAACTCAAGAGCCTTAGGGCCCAGTATGTGCATACTTGGCAACAGACTGTGACGTGAGATGTTCAAAATGGTCTCATGATTTGGGTAAGAATTGCTTGAGTTCAAGTTATTGGATTGTTTTGTACCCCTTGGGGAAAGCCCCAGATAACACCCCACACAATGGCATGGTCTCAATGCAAAACGCCAGAGGAAAGAGGGGGAAATGGATGAAAACATTCTTGCAAGATTCTAACCACACAATGAATTGGTTTTGACCAAAATGAGGCCCAAGGGTTATGCATTAAAATAGTTTGAGATATGTTTAGTTAAAATTAAACAGAATCTCAATATTTTGGCTGAGGTAAGTGGAAGTGTCAGACATAGACTAAAAATCTGTGGCCAGAAACGCTCACAAATATTCACAGAAGTATTCACGTGGCTCAGAACAAATGTATGCTAAGCCTGCACCCGTGTTTAGAATTTCACATCAATAGCCCTAGGAAGATTTACAGAAACTGTGTCTGATTTCCTAATAACTTTTCTACAGGCTGCATCGTCACACAGCAAGTGTGTTTACTGCTTAAAAATAAACAATGTAGACAGGAAACTGATGCTGGATAAACATATCATTTTGCTTTACTCCTGCATTTCATGAGAGGTCAGTGTCTTGATGTCACTTTAGGATCCAAATTATCAGGAGTTTGGTCTAACTAGCCTTCCTGCAGCTTCTCAGGATGTCAAAGAATTAGGTTAAAGTTTCTATTCAGCTTGGCAATTAATTGCTTGTTATTCTAAATTAGATGAGTGAATAAAAAAGATGAATGTGTATGCATGGGTAGAAATCCAGATGAGATTACTTTCACATTGGGAAACAAATACTTGGAGTGGGGGGTCAGGGGAGAAAGAGATATTTGGTTCCTTTGTGGTTTGAGGCCGGACATTTTCACTGGCTGTCCTCCATGTCTGAAATTTACTTTGTCTATATCTCTGACTTCTGTTTTCTTTCAGGTAGAGCTAAAATCCCACCTTCTCCAGAAAACTTTTTCTGATAGAACTTAATTCTACTACTACTTCTATCCTGAGATTATTGTCAGATATCCTGCACATATTTTGCTTGTATGTAGTTATTTGCATGTTGTTTTCCCCATTAGACTCTGAGTTCCTTGAGAGCAAGGACATCTTTCGTTTTTCCTTTATATCCCCTGGGCTTAGCACTTTGCCTGGAATCAAGTAGAGGCTTAATTAATAATGTTGATTGACTGACTGAGATTTGAGTCCTGATTTTGGGCCAGCCAAGATTAGTTGAGATCTTCCTTCCAGTTTTTAATGGGTAGTTATCCAAGTCACAAGAAAAACCATGGCGGACATAAATGCAAAGCCAGTTCATTACTGCTGTATAGATTTTGTTCACCTTGCTTAGGAATGAAGTAATGAGGATACCTTTCCTCATATAAATATACCTGTGGCCTTTTAAAGGACATAATATGCATAAGTACTACAAAGCAACTTATAGGTTTGGGCTTGATGAAACCTTGGGGAGCATCTGGGATCATTCCCCTTCTACCCCCCAAGTTTTCAGATAAGGAAACTGAAACCAAGAAAGGTAAACTGACTTACCTAAAATCATACAGGAAGTTGTAGAGCCAGGATTCAACTACTGGAGTTTCGATTACTCTAAATCTGATATTTTTTTGTGCGGAGACAGCTAATGGTGCAATGGATAGAGTGCTAGGCCCGGCATCTTGAAGACTTGAGTTCAAATCTATCTGCAGATATTTACTATCTGTGTGATCCTTAGCAAGTCCCTTAAGTTCTATTCATTTCAGTTTCCTCAGCGTTAAAATGGGAATCATAACAGATAGCATCCTCAATTCTTTCAGCTCTGACAATCTATGTTTCTGAGAGAAAAAGCAAACTCTGTGAGGCATATTCATGATTTTCTGGTCTGTTATTCCCCCAATTCTCTTTACTTGCCATGGTATATGAGAACATATACTGCTCCAAAGAAAATCAAAAGACTTGAGTTCAATTTAGGTATGCCCTCAATTACTTTCCAGGAATGAAGGAAAGAAGGAAAAAAGGAACATTTATTAAGCACTTACTAAAGCACTTCATGCTAAGTGCTTTACAAATATCTCATTAGATGTTCATACCCACTCTGCCATGTAGATGCTGTGTCATCATATCCTTTTTGCAGCTGAGAATACTGAAGTAGAGGTTAAGTGACCTGCTGAGAGTCAGCCAGTTAGTGTCTGAAGTCATATTTGAGCTCATAGCCCTTCTTGACTCCAGACCCAAGGCTCTGTCCATTGTGCCACATAGTAACTAAAAATACCAAGTCTCTGCTCTCTTTTCCTGATACAGATAAGGGAGTCTTTGCTATGTTTCATTTGCCTCCTTGAAGAAGATTACAACTTAAAATTCCAGTTCCAGGTTGGTGACTGTGATATTGGCAATTGAAAACAAACCAACCAACTCAAAAACACTATAATGAAAACCAGGAGGGTTTATATTATACAATTTTTACAGGAACTTAAATGTGGATTCCCCAAAGCTATTATTTTCTTGAGTGGCTTTTTTGTCTACAGTTTCTTTCATAGAAATATAGAAATATTATTTCAGAATGATCCTATTTGCCTTATCTAGTTCCTCTTCAGAACACAAAGCAGATTTATTTTGAGAGTTGAACACAAGCTTCATCAGTCGAGATCTGATTGTTCTTTGTCATTTCCTTCTGAACTCTATCTGGACTACGGGTGCTGTACTTTTTGTCTTTTCACTGATAGAGAATGTTGACAGAAGGTTGGAAAGGCAAACTGGGGGCTGAGGGACAGAGAGGAGATGACAGAAGTGTGAAATAAATTGACTTGAGAGCAGAGAGTTGATCTTCAGAATATTTTTTTCCCCCTAAATCCTGATTTGTATCCAACTTACTTATATTTATTTGTTCCCTAGTCTCTTTTCCCTTCCTCCCTTCATTTCACTGTGAACATGACTTTTATAAAAGACTTTCATCTAAAGATATTATAGACAAAAATCTTTGTCTTTCTCTTAATTCCAGAGTACAGATATAGTGTGTGTAACAGTGACTGCCCTGGCCTCTACTGTCAGATGTCCAGGTACGTTACATTTTACACCTTCCCTGGGATTTTCCTTAACCATCCTTAATGGGGTTTGGGATAATTGGATAATAAATCCCACTGAGGGATTCCCCTAATTGTAGGGGAAACCACAATTGTACTCTAGCCCCACTTAACCACTAACATTCAGTTTTGTTTTTACAAAGGGAAAAAGTATACTTTTTACTTCAAAAGTATAATATTAATAAGTAACATATACCCCCAAAATCTTGGGGCATAATTGCCCTCATATAGTCACAGTCTCTAGAGTTGGGAGGATTATTAGGGTCACAGTTTATCTCATTGACTATATTGCATAGTCCCACCAAATTCCCAGTCCAAAGTATCACCCCCTCACCTGACTTCTCAGGGCTCCCCTGTTGGACTTGCTTTATAGCCAGCCTGGAATCATGGCTCCAAGGTTGTCTTGGCTTGAATCCGGCTTCAGTCAGATTTCCACCACCTATTCCTAGAAATGAAAAGGGTAAGTAAAACAAACCAAACCAAGATTGTAAACCCATTTCTCAGCACTAGAGGGTAAAAGAAGAGAACAAGGGAGGGTAGCCTTTTCCCTTTTACCGGCTAGTTTACGAAACTAATACTGTGGGTGACCTTGAATCTTTACTCTCTCTGCACATGAGAAAGAGGCAGTGTTTCACTTTGCTCGTTTTAAAGATGCAGCCTTTTCTGGTTACATAGCCGATGGAGAGAAGTTGTTGCCAGGCATGTGGTAGGGAGATGTAGGATGGCGTCCACAAGAAGTAGGGTGCCTCCATGTCAGGTGATCTGGGCATGAACAAAGGCCTCATTCTGTGTACTAAGTAGTAGATAGAAACCTAAATTTTGACTCAGGAAGAACTGGGTTCAAGTCCTGTTTCTGACTCATGTGGGCTCCCTGATTGTGAACAAGTCATTTAAATTGGGACCTGTAGACAACTGTCTAAGACTGTAAGTTATAGACGAACATCAGCAAAGGTAGTTTCTATACCAGGAATCCTCGACAGTGATGAAATCACCCCTCTAGACATACCTTACCACCCCTTACCACCACCACCTTCTCACACTGCATTCCCTCTTCTGAGCTTGACTTGGTGAACTTTGGTGTTAGATGACTCCTTTTCAGGTCATGAAATCCTTCTGCTCCTAGGAACAGGAGTGTTATAGTTTCATTGATATAACCAGTGGTCTGAAAACTTAGGTTTGCGTCCCAGACCTGCCACTTAGAAATGTGACCTGAAGGAAGTCACTTTAACTGTGTCTCAACTTCATTTGTAAGATGGACATCATAGGCTTGAATGAGACCCAAGAAGTAGTAGAATCTAAGTGCTAGAAGGAGTCTCAGAGTCCACCTAATCTGAACAAGAAATCTGCCTATAACAAGTATCACCCATAATGAGATTATGTCACCTGAGGACTAATGGAAGGACATGGAGGTATATAACATCAGGGAGGGGAGATCATAGTTGCCTTCTATAAGTTAAAGGGTAGTTACATGATATTAGGGAAGCTGGGAGGCACAGTGGATGGAACACTGGTCCTGAAGTCAGAAGTTGTTGCTGTTTACTTTTTTTTCAGTGGTGTCTGACTCTTTGTGACCGCTGGGTTTTCTTGGCAAAGATACTGGAGTGGTTTGCCACTTGCTCCTCCAACTCATTTTACATATGGGGAAACTCAGGTAAACTGGGTTAAGTGACTTGTTTGGGGTCATAGTAAGTGTCTGAGGTCATATTTGAACCCAGGTCTTTCTAACTCCAGGTTTGGCATTCTATCCATAGGAGGACTTGAGTTCAAATTTGAAATCAAACATTTACTATGAAGCAGCAAAGCTACCAACAGAGATGTGTGTGTCTCTGTGTGCGTGTGTGTGTGTGTGTGTGTGTGTGTGTGTGTGTGTGTGTGTGTGTGAGACTGAGAGACAGAGATAAGGAAATTAATGGAGTAAAGGGTGCTAAAAACTGTATGTATTTCATAATTTTTCTTAGGACAAATCCTATCTAAATGAGGGCTTAATAAATCAAGAGCAGCAGAAAAGCAGAGAGTTCCAGAGGTCAATATTTTTATTGACATTGTGACCCTACTTTGACTTGTCAAAGCTAAATATCACTTTAGTTAACCATAGAAGATAAAAATCAATCAATATGAATCATTTTACAATAAGAATGGGAGGAATACAAATGATTTTTGCAAAGTAATTATTTGAATATGTTTAGCCTTATGTCAGTTTCCACCCTCTTGTAGCATCTGTGCAACATGAATACTCAGTGTTGTGTAGAATCATTGAGAACAGAAACTCAGTGAAACGTGCCTGTCGGAAAAAGCCCGGAATGAACTCAATCTTTTTTTTCCTCCCTCTGACTCCTTTTCTAAGAATTCCATCCTTCTTTTCATTTCCAGCTGTGAAAGTGGAACCCCCACTGAGTAAACAGGGTACATCAAGATCTAAGGGGAGTCTCCAGGGTTGTACAAAACTCCTGTGGCAAAATGTGAAATCATGCAATGTGTATCCATTTGGGATTTTGCACATAGCCAGCCAGCTGGATTTCATTCCAGCTTCAGTTTTTTTGGCGTGGTAACCGTTATGTTATACTTCTAAATGATTGGATTTTCTTTTCTCTTTTTTTCAATCAATGGGCATGTTTTCTTCTTTTTTAATATTTCATTGATGCTTTTTGTTATTTACATTGCAATTACTTTCTGATGCATATCCCTTCTCTTTCAAAGAACCATTATTTGTAACAAAGAGAAACAGTTAAACAAAACCAACTAACGCAGTATTAATTGCATCTTAACAGCATTTGGTGTATTCAGCACCTGTAATTTACTACCTTTTTACTGTGAGGAAGGATGTATGTTTTGTCATGAGGGTCTTTAGAAGAAGGTTTCTAACTCTTTTTTTGAAAGGTGTCAAGCACCCCTTTGACAATCTGGGGAAGCCCATAGATTCTTTCTTAGAATACTATAAAATACATTATGTACATACATTGAACGAAAAATTAAAATAATTTTACTGAAATATATTTAATAAAATATTTTAAAAAATTCATAAACACCTTGTTAAGAACTTTTATTCTGGGGCAAAGAGAATTCTTTGTGTTTAATCTGATCTTTATTGTTTTAATTTACGTTACTGTAAGTTATCATTAATGTTATCCTTCTGTTTCTCTTTGCTTTGCTCTGCATCGGTTGAGCTATGAATGTTTTCAGGAGGTTTTCCCCTTTGTTGATTCATCAAAGCCTCATTTTACAAGGGAGAATCGATGACAAAAGTGAATTTTCATTTTTCATAAATGTTACATCTACTAGTCCTGTATTATAATTGCTCAATGACTCATTCTCTCTCAGTATATATTAATCAGATTAATTTCAGTGTTGTCAACATTTTTATTTGTCTCTGAAAGTTTCCTTTATTCATGTACTTATCATTGTATAAGGAGGTACTAGTGTCTCTTGGTGTCTGGTCATATTACAAGAAGGGATAACCATACGTGTTTGCAGTTAATTGAGATGATAAGTATGACAGCAATGTCCACGATCCTGGGGGAATGTCATGTCACTCTTCTTTGTTAAATGTGCATTCATAAAGTAAGTGAGAAGGGAAAAAAATGTCAGTGACGTAAAAAAGGAAAACAATAAGGAAGAAAAATATTATTCACAAAACAATAGTCATTCAATAAACTTTTGTTAAGTGCCTTCTCTGTCCAAGACAATGTGTTAAGCACTAGGGATGCATAGAATGGTGCAAAGCAGTCCCTCTTCTCATGTGGCTCACAATGTAATGGGGAAAACAACCTTTTAAAAAATGGCTGAAAATGGGACGTGAGGGAAGGAAGGGAGGGTACCTTGCATAGAGACATGATGGTATCCAGAGGACTACAAGGGGGAAATTATTAGATGGGTAACCTAGGCATCTTCTTTAAATGGAGGATCTGGGAGGATTTCTAAGGTCTCCACCCATTACCCTCTCCAATCAAAGAGAGGGAAAGACCTTAGGGATACAGGTATAGATGATGAGGCATGAATTTCAGGGTCACTATGGTCCTACAGGATGATGAGGTTCCTGGAGTACATGATGAAGTCTGAAGGAGTTGAACTGTGTCACCAATGAAGTGCAGAATTTATTTTTTTAGACCTTCATAAGAGCAGAGTCAATAACTGCTTTTGAATAATTGAGTTAAGGAAATAAATGAGTAATATAAATACTAGACTACTCAATGTGCTAAAATAAAGACAAAATTCTTATTTCAAGTTTCATTGATTAAAGAGCATCACTATCTTCCCCCCCAAAACCACATGCATCTAGCTACCCTTTATTATATCATCTTGTACTATAACACTGACCCTCCTAAAAGTAGGAAATTTTAAAATGGTAATAGACAAAAGGCACCAAGGAGGCATTTTTTTTAAAGAAAGAAATCCATAATCAAGTAGTTTTAGACCTGAGACCAAAACCCTTTTCTCTTCACTCCCAGAGCAGTGCTCTATCCAATAGACCGTGCTTTTATCCCCCTAAATTAAACCTGAAGATGCATTTTGACCATCTGAGATGTTTTTAAACCTGGTGCATGTCCAATGAAACCAACAGTCACCATATGCTCCAAGGGTATGGAATTTTGTGAAACCAGATGATACTTCTCAATGAGGAAGTCCATTTAAAATCAGAGCATCTAATCCACTTTTAATAGTCTCCTTGTGTGAACAAAATTATATGACAGTAAAAGGTAGAGAGTCCAGCTGAAGACCAGTACAGAAC
>CM053769.1:231670104-231693003 GCA_028658325.1 Potorous gilbertii | reverse complement strand
TAGGCACCTACTCTGTGGGAAATGCTTTGCTTAACCCAAGGCATACATAAAAAACCCCCAATACAACAGCACAAAATCCCTGCTCTGGAGGAGATCATGGCCTAATGGGGCAGACAATAGACAAACAGACATGTATAAATATGACATAGATAAGGATAAACTAGGGAGAGTCTCAAAGGGAAGGCGCTTAGTGGATTGGGGAAAGCTTCTTTCAGTAGGTGGGGCTCTAGCTCACATGGAAGGAAGCCAGGGATGTCAGGAGGCAGAGACGAAGACAGAAAGTCCTTCAGCAAGGAGGCCAGCGCCTCTAGACTACATACTACCTGGAGGACAGTAAAATGTAAGAAGATTTTAATTCAGGGGTAACAAGATGGTACGGTGGATAGAGCACTGGCCCTGGAATCGGGAGGACCTGAGTTCAATTTCAGCTTCAAATGCTTGACAATTACTAGATGTATGACCCTGGGCACTTAAGCCACTTAACCTTGATTACTTTGAAAAATAAAGATATTAATTCAGATTTTCTAAAGTCTTATCCAAAACAAATAGGATATTTTTTATGCTAGATGATGGGCTCATGGAATCAAAGCTTTAGATCCAGAGGGGAACATAAGGGTTGTCTAGTTTAGTGCTCTCATTTACACGTAAGAAAACTGAGTTTCAGAGAACTCTTGATAATTTGCCCAGTAATGCAGTAAGTGAATGATTTAGGATTTGAATACAGGTCCTCTCACTTCCACGCGGCTAGTGGTGCAGTGGATAGAGTGTGAGGTCTAAAGTCAGGAAGACTCACTTTCCTGTGTTGGCCTCAGACACTTGCTAGCTATGTGACTCTGGGCAAGTCACTTAACCTCCTTTGCCTCAGTTTCCTCATCTGTAAAATGAGCTGGAAAAGGAAATGCAAGCCATTCCAGAATGGCTGCGTAGAAAACTCCAGATGGGGTCATAGAGAGTCAGACATGACTGAAACGACTGACCAACGCATCTCTCAAATCTAGCGTTTATTATTTTCATAGTACCATGGTCATTATGGTCTCCCTCTCTAAAACCCTATGTTTTCTTTAACTTCTTAAATATTTCTATGAATCTGTAAAATAATATGATCTGAGAGTATTGGGATGAGACATTCCTTCTACTGTTGTGGTAAATTGAAGTCTTAATGTTTGGAATAAAGAACTATCCGAAAAGAATCTACCAAACAGTGTTTCCTTACTCATGGTCTGTTTTAAACCCAAACCAAGGAATATATTTTATGCATTAATGTGGACTTAAGGACATTTTCTAGGCTGGTCATAGGCAAATACTGTGATCTTGGTTTCTTCATTGCTAAGCTTCCTCTTGCTAAAAAATTTAAGATATATGTATTTCATTTCCAGCAGTTATAGATGGTTTAAGAAAGATCTGTAATTTTGTTAGTGTAGATCAGTAATGCCAAATTCAAATAGAAAGGCATTTTTTTGTTTCATATTAACTTGGAAAACCATAGATTAACATTATCTGTGTTGTATTGTATTTTATTATTTTTTTGGTCAAACATTTCCTGATTACATTTTAATCTGGTTTGGCTGAACTAGGCAGTTTTGTGGGCCTCTGACCCTAGGGCTATGAGTTTGATACCTATGTACTTATGGAGTGGAAATGCTGTCCAAGAGGCAGCAGGAAAGAATGTGAAATTTGGAGTCAGAGGACCTGGGCTCAAATTCCAGTTCTACTACTTATTATGTGCATAACCTGAAGCAGGTCCCCTAAGGTTAACAGGCAATTTGGCGCTGGGATGATTTGAATCCTGTCTCAGACACTTACAACCTATTAGACTCCTGGACAAATCATTTAATCTCAACCTCGGTCTTCATATCACTAAAATGGGAATAGGAGTGGTATATAACTCATAGAATTGTTGTAAAGATCAGACATATATAAAGGACTTTATAGGCCTCAGTGATCTGTAAAAGTGGTATACACACACGCACACACACAATAGTTATCATTGTTGGAGGCACAAAGAGGTCATGTGACTTGCCCATAACTCTGAGACAGGATTCAAATTCAGAACTTCATGACTCTAGTCCCAGGACTCTATCCACATGATATTATCTATTTCCAACATTTAGAACAATAAAATCCATTAAACTAGCATTTGGTGAAATAATTGATAGCCATTTTTTAAAAGAGATAGTTCACTTTACAAATTTCATCATGAAATGTGAATAGCTTTTTTTTTCAGCGATCCAGGACTACTCAAACTTGATAGGCAGCTTGTTGGCAGATGCCGATAACAATAGCTCCTATTTCCGTAGTAATCTCCAGTAAGTCACTCTGCAGAATTTTAAATACTTTCTCCCTGCAGATCCCTATACTGAGTAATGTTGAGAGGCACAAAAGAGATCGTGTCTGCCCTAACCAACTTAGCCCGTCCCTGGTAGAAGGAACAGATTTCTGCAGTAACTGATTATAGTAAGTATCCTCCCTCCTTCTCTAAGACCTCTAACTTCCTGTTCTTCACTTGGCAGATACTGTGGCATGTTTATCACCTCCTTTCTCGCTATAGACATAATTACTACGTAGTTTATCTCTGATGAAGCAAAGTAAAAACCTTCCCTTGTACCTCTTTCATGTAGGGTGCCCTTAGGCCCTGGCTTTCATAAATACTCAGCAGCTTTTTGCCAGGCCTAAAGCAGGGTGACCAGGAAGCTGCTAAGGAAATTTGATTTGAGGGGTACAGGAAATCAAAAGTCAATAAACATTTAAGTGCCTACTGTGTGCCAGCTTCTTAAAGCCACAGGTTAGAATTGGGAGAATGGTGGATACCAAAGGTAGATGAATAACCCTGAAAAGGGCTCAGCAAGCCCTCACACCAGAGGTGTGTCTTTTCTGAACACCCCATATACTCCAAACCTCATACCCTGGTAAAACTGTCTCAACTGATGGGCTAAACTGAGTTGTAGGAAACCAACAGGCCACAAACCAGTCAGTGAATTAGGGAAATATCTACCTCAAGCTTGTGAAGAGCCCCTGAAGGGATGGTCAGACAAAAACGTTTTGTTCCAATGGTCAGGAAGGTGGCTGAAGCAGGAGCTGTGGAGTACTTAGAGCTTGGTCAGACATTAAAAATACCAAGGTCATCCACTGCATCCTGGGCCATCTCCAGTCGCCTTGATTTTTGTCTTGCCACTGAACTTTGATGGTTCTAAAAGAGAGAGTGAAGCTGATGACTCTATGTAACTTAGGCTCATTAAGACCAATTCACTGCAAGTCAAGACATCACCCTGTGATATCACTGGTCCTCTTAGAAAACAAAAGATGAACATTATGTGCCAGGCACTGTGCTGAATGCTGTGTATTCCTCCTTCATGGAAACTACATCATGTCAATGTCATTTACATAAATGTAACATCATCAAATTAGGTCCTAATGGATGGAGATTGCTTTCATTTATCTTTAATGATTCCCAAATATTTCTATGATCTCTAAGAATAGAAAAGGTTCTACCTTCTTTTTCTTCAGACCTTCTTACTGTCTTAAAATTCTTCCTAAGTTGAAGACAAAGCACCGAATTGGCCCTAAATTTGTTTGGAAAAATTTGTGTGAATATACAGAAGACACACATCAGCAAGTTAATTACGATTTTTCTCACTTGGACCCATGCAGTATTGACTGAGCTTGAGCTGCCCATGCTGATGAGAATAGAAATACAGAGAACTCCACAGTGCTGCCTAGGACAAATGAAGAGAAGTTTGTGTTTAACTGCAGTGGAATGGAAAGAGCCATCTACTTTATTTTTCTAGGTGATTGTATGACAAATAAAGAGGTCTGCAGAAGGTATGGGAAGGCTGTTTATCATGTAAAGAAACATTGAGCAGATCACAAGGCAAGAATTATGGACAACACATGGACTTACTGATTACAGACTTTCCTAGTACTGCAAATGGTAGGTGGGAGTTAGAAAATTAATTAAAATGAACCAGTTGTTTGGACAGAAGTAGTGAGTCCCAGATTGTCAAATTGTTATTTGGTGAACCTATGCATTCATCATCCAGACCACTAATAGATTGAAATGTAAATTAATACATTAAGGAAGAACTTGACAAGATGATAAAACACTGGGATGTTTGTGGAGTATTCCTTGTTCTTTGTGTAGGAGCGTCCTACTCTATGACTCTTTTGGTATACTTAAGAATATGAAACAATACCACATATTTAGCCTGATTTCCATACTCCATTTTTCTTACTTATCCCACAGGGATCTGGTTATACTGTTATGTGCTCAATAGTTCCTTGTCTTTGATACCTATTCTGATATTGTAAAATATCTGGAATTTAACAACTTGTAGATAGTCACTCAAAGTTTATGCTTTTAAATATTAGAGCAAATATTGTCACCTTCCGTTGACAAATATGACTTTATCTACATGTGTTTTTAATTGTAGAAAAAGAGAAAATAGAAACTCATAAATTGCTTATGTTCAGGTGGATTTTTACTACTAACTCGTAAGAAAAATTATTTAAGATTGTTAAAGCTGTCCATCATATAAGAAAGTACTATGTCAGAATAATCTGAAGATCAATGTTGTAATTTATGAGTGTATTGAGAAAGCCAATAGCATCTACTCTCCACTAAGGTTTTACTTTGATGTCTCACCAGGGCATGGAGGTGACCAGAAATCTTCAACAGTTATGCCAAAGGAACATAAACTCAGGAAAATATTAACAAGCTGAAAGAGCTTTGAGTACTCATTAATGGTCTATTGCTACACAAGGACCAACATGACCAAGTTTGGTCTAGCTCATTATTGGAAATCTGTTCACCAGATGATGAGTTTTCTTTTGGCCCCATAAATAAGTTGTGGAGCATAGAGAGTTTGTGATCTATTTTGATGGAGTAGCTAAGTGGCCCAGTGACTAGTGAGTAGGGCCTGGAGTCAGGAAAACCTGAGTTCAAATGCAGCTTCAGACTCTTACTAGCTGTGTGGCTCTGGACAAGTCACTTACCTGCTATTTGCCTCAGTTTCTTTATCAGTAAAATTGGAGTAATTATAGCACCTACCTTCCAGGATTGTGGTGAACATCAAATGAGATATTGGAAAGCACAATGCTTGGCACATAGTAGGCCCTATATAAATGTTACCATCATCATCATCAACATCATTACTATAGACCCATACAAATGAAATCATGGATCTTTTGAAGAATTAAAATTAGGCAATTTTTGTAAAATTTGTGCAATCTGAGTTAACTAGTACTTCCCATGTACCTATTTCACTCTCCTTAATACAAAAGCAACAACTACCATATTTTTGTGTAGAGTGTGATTTCAGCTTTAAAAATTGGTAGCCCCTAAGTTCATTGTGCATATTTTGGATATAAGATTTTTAAAACTACAAATTGATTTAATTTAGCTTCTGGGTCTTCAGTTCATTAGGTTCATGTGTTTCCAGACGTGATAATGCAATGTGCAATGAAAAGAGCCATCGGCTTGGAGTTAGGAAGACCTGAATTTAAAGCCAGCTTCATACACGCCCTTACTGTGTGTGCCTGGAAAAGTCACTTAACCTCTTTCTACTTCACTTTCTTTAACTATTCTTTCAACTGCTTCAACTACTAGTACCTACTTCAGAGAGTTTTTGTGAAGATCACATGAGATACAATTTATGTACAGTTCTGCAACATATTGCTTCCTTTTCCGTTCTTTCATTATTTGTCTGTTTGAGAAATAATGTAAATATCTTTTTATAGAAAAGCCTTTACATCACCAGAGAACATGTATGGGTATCTTGGATGGAAACATAAACTGATTTCCATATTTATCAGAGGTTTCTTTTAGAAAAGGTTTAACACAGGGGGAAGAAAAACCCAAGCCAAACAAAAACCCTCTGGAACCCAATCCCATGACCCATGACCACTCCCACAAATAGCTCTGGGCAAATGTTCCCTTGTAATTCCAAGGCTGAGAGAACTTCAGAGAAGTTGCTATATCCATCTATTGAGCATGAGCAGTTGATCAAGGAATGTATTTAAATAGGCTCCACTGCTTGGCTAAGTTCCTCTATTTGTCTATGGTGATTGCCTAAGTTGTTTCTTATTCTCCTTAGAAAGGTAAAAGGTTGAACTTTGAATTTCTGGGGGAAATAATTTAGTTAGGTTATTATGGGCCTAAGTAGGAACTCTGTTGAATACCATTCTCCTGGGAGTTACCAGTTCTGGGTTTCATTTAACTCTCTTCAAGTTCAATCCTTGTTATTAATGAGAAATAATCAGTTTAAGTGAAATAAGAAATAACCCAAGGAAAAAGGAACCTAACATTTTAAAATTTTCTTTTATGGTTTGAAGGAAACTATATTTCATTTTAAGTCATCTGCCTCTGTTTTCAGATTTTGGTGGGATCCTAAAACAGACATATACTATAAGAGGGTAAATTGCATTGCTTTTGGCTTTGCTAAGGATAAAAGAATGCTTGAAATCTCTTGGGAATTTTAAGCCAATTGGAAATCTGACAGGAACACTTTCTTAGAACATAGTAGTTGATAAAAAGAAATGTGAAAATTGCATTTATCTGAATGATAACCATCTTGCATATCACTATCTAAAGTTCCATCAGAAATTGGAATGAATTTACATATGGAAATCACTTTTCTGTGATTCACATATCTGTAATTCTTTTCAGTAGTCAAAGTTCTACAAAATACTTTTATAAAACATTAAAAAAGACTATTCTTTTTAAAGTGAAACTAGGTTTCTCCCAAGGACTCATCATGACATATTTGCTTATAGCTATTTAAAAGGGGCTGAAGAAGGGTCAGACTTTTAAAAAACAATGCATTTCATTATCATCCTTGGGTCTGCTGACTCATTTTGAGTCTGGTTTTGTATGTTAACAGTTTGCATTTTTTAATCTCTTAACTCCTCTTATTTGAATGTTCACCTCAGTGATGAAGAAAGAAATGACTTTCCTTCCTTATCTTTTGACTTTGTTTCAGGTAATGACTTTATGATTTCTCTAAATGTTTCTGGTTTTGCTTCTCTACTTATAGTAACAACAAGCATATGAAATACATCTATACTTCTATAGACTGTTTTGCATTGTTCATTTTAGAGAAATGTTAAATTATTTCAAGTAAGTGGCTACTGTGGGATACCTTAACTTGGTGTTCTATTTTAGAATAAAAGGAGTATACTATAAATATATGTAGTATTATTCTTTGGAGTTTTGTTGGTAGAATCCCTGAAAGGGATCTTGGAGAATATTTTGCCCAACTTCCTCCTTTTCCAAATGTGGCAATTAAGTCTAAGTCCCAGGACCATATAACAAATTGGTGAAAGATTTGGTACCAAAAACAAGGATCAGCTTTTTTTTTTTAATGTGCCATGTACCTGACTGAGCAAAGCTGTCTTTTGCATTCTGTTTATATTTTTGTGTTTTTTGTTAAATCTTGGATAAACATGCAAAACAAAATCTACTTACATTTTAATTATTCACTTACTCCCTGCAATCTAGTTCTATAGTTCAGTAGTTATCTGTGATTGATTATATTTTGAGAAATTGTTCAGATTAACTTTGGGTCAACATAGAATAGTTCTTCCTATACTAGAAAGATTTCACCATTGTTACAGAAATTTCTTTTAAAAATATTATTATTTGTTTTTATCATTCTTTTAAAAAATTTTAAATTCCAAATTCTTTCCTTCCCTCCTATTCCTCTTTTGCCTACTGATATGGCAAGCAACATGACATCAATTATACATTTTATATATATATATATATATATATATATATATATAGTATGTTAATATACAATTATACATACAATCATGCAAAAAATGTTATCAAAAAAGCAAAAAAAAGGAAGTGAGAAAATTAATCTTCAATTTGCATTCAGAGTTCATCAGTTCCCTCTCTGGGAACTTTTTTCATCACAAGACTTTGGAATTGTCTTGGATCATTGTATTGATCAGAGTAACCAAGTCTTTCACATTGCTGTTAATTGTGCACAAGGATCTCCCTATACTTTTCACTTCACTTTGCATAACTCCATATAGATCTTGCCATGTTTTTCTGAAACTATCTCCCTTGTCATTTCTTATAGCATAATAGTACTACATCACAATCATATTCCACAACTTGTTCAGTCATTCCACGATTGATAACCATCTCTCCCCCTGTACCCCTCTCCCACAGCAATCTTCAATTTTTTGACACCACAAAAAGAGCTGTTATAAATATTTTTGTACAGATAAGTCCTTTTCATTTTTCTTTGATCTCTTTGGGATATAGATCTAATAGTGGTATTGCTGAGTCAAAGGGTATGCACAGTTTTTTAGCTGTGTTTCAGCATAGTTTCAAATTGTTCCCCAGAATGGTTGGAGCATTAATGAACCAAAAGCTCATTAATGTATGTATTTTCCTTCATCCTTGCCAACATTTGCCATTTCTGATAGGTATGAGGTGGTACCTCACAGTTGTTTTAATTTGCAGTTCTTTAATCAATGGTGATTTGGAGCATTTTTCATATGACTATAGATAGATTTTTTTTCCTTCTAAAAACTGCCTTTTATAGTCTTTGACCTTTAATCGGTTCTTATGGTTTGTAATTTTATAAATTTTACTCAGTTGCCTATATATTTGAGAAATGAGGCCTTTATTAGAGGAAATTTCTGTAAGTTTAAAAAATATTATTTCATTTTCTATGGCACCTTTTAGCAAATGTAGTTTCCTGAGGCACCTAGGTGGAATAGTAAATAGAGTGCTAGGTCTGGACTCAGGAAGACCTGAATTCATATCTGTCCTCAGATATTTACTAGCTGTGTGACCCTGGGCAATTCACTTAACTCTATTTGCCTCAGTTTCCTCATTGGTAAAATGAGCTGAAGAAGGGAATAGCAAACCACTCCAGTATCTTTGCCAAGAAAATCCTAAATGGGGTTATAAAGAGGTGGACAAGGCTGAATAACAACATTTCCCTGATTTTCTGTAAAAACTAAGTTTATTTTTTCTTTTGCTTTGTCTGAGATCATGATAGATAACCCTGCTTTTTTTTAAACCTCAGCTGAAGCATATTAAATTCTACTTAACCCTTTATTTTAACTCTGTTGTGTCTTTCTATTTCAAATATGTCTCTTGTAAACTACATATTACTGAATTCTGTTTCTAATCAATTCTGCAATTTTGTCCATTTTATAGGTGAACTTATACCATTCACAGTTATGGTTACTGAGTATTTCCCTCCATCCCATTTTCTTCTCTTCTCTTTCTCTTTTTATACTGTCTCTCCTCAAAAGTCTATTTTGCTTTTTTGACTGCTGTCTACCTTAATCTTCTCTCTCTCATTTAATCTATTCCACCCTCCACTTTCTTTTCTCCCCTTTCCCTCCTAATTCACTGTAGGCAAAAAAAGATTTCTATGCAAAATTGATTATATAAACACACACACACACACACACACACACACACACACACACTCTTCCTTCTTTTAACCAATTCTACTGAGAATGAAGTTCAAGCGTTGTTTGCTACCTCCCTCCATTTCCCCCTCCACTGTAAAAACTCTTCCTTGTGCATCTCTTATATGAGAAAATTTTTCACATTCTCCCTCTTCCTTCTCTTTTCTCTAGTGTATCCCTCTATCTCACTCCTTCATATTTTTTGAGATCATTCAACATAAATGACTCATACTTATTCCTTCTGTCTATGTAAACTCCTTTTAACTGCTCTCATAATGATAAAGTTATTAAGTTACATGAATCATTTTCCCATATGGAAATGTAAACAGTTTAACCTTATTGAGTCCCTTATGATTTCTCTTTCATATTTGCCTTTTTATGCTTCTCTTGAGTCTTGCTTTTGAACGTCAAATTTTCTATTCAGTTCTGGTCATTTCATCAAGAATGCCTGAAAGTCCTCTATTTTATTAAATACCTTTTTTTTTCCTGCTGAAAGATTATGCTCAGTTTTGCTGGGCAGAGTATTTTTGGCTATAACCCTGGCTCCTTTGCTGTCCAGAATATTATATTCTAAGCCCTTTGCTCCTTTAACATGGAAGCCCCTAAATCTTGTGTCATCCTGATTGTGACTCCACTGTATTTGAATTGTTTCTTTCTGGATATTTGCAGTATTTCCTTCTTAATTTGGAGCTGTAGAATTTGACTTTAATATTCCTGGGAGATTTCATTTTGAGATTGTGTTTAGGAGGTGATTTGTATTCCTAAGTATTCCTTTAATTTCTATTTTATTCTCTGCATCTAAGATGTTGAGACAGTTTTCCTTTATAATCTTATAAAATATATTTAGGCTCTTTTTTTGATCATGAATTTTTGATAATCCAATGATTATTAAATTATCTCTCCTGGATCTATTTTCCAAGTCCATTGTTGTTCCAATGAGATATTTGACATTTTCTTCTATTTTTCTTTCTTTTTTTTTTTTTTGACTATTTTATTGTTTCTTGAAGGCTCATGGAATCATTAGCTTCAAATTGCCCAATTCTAATTTTCATGGATTTATTATCTTTAGTGAGCTTTTATACCTCTTTTACCATGAGGAAAATTCTGTTTTTTAAGTTGCTATATTTTTTTTTCAAAATTTTTGTGCCTCTTTTACCAAGCTGCTAATTCTCTTTTCATAATATTTTTTTCATTGCTTTCATTTTTTTCCCTAATTTTTCCTTTACCACTCATGTCTTTCTTTAAGCCTTTAGAAATTCTTTTTGGGCCTGTGTCCAATTAGCATTTTTCTTTGTGGCTTTGGTTATATCTGCTTTCATGTTATTGTCTTCTGAACTTGTGTCTTGGTCTTCCCTGCCACCCTCATAACTTTTTATGATCAAGATTTTTTTCTGTTGCTCACTGAAATTTCCAGTCTATTTCTTGACTTTAAAATTTATGTTAAAGTTGGGCTCTGCTCACCTATAGGTGGGGAGACACTGTCTTAAGCTTCAGACTTATTTGTGCTGCTGTTTTTATAGCTACTTCTGAGGGATCTGTCATCTTTCAGAGCTTTTTAAGCTGATATGATACAGAGAGAGGGGTGGTCACTGTTCTTCTGGTCTGTACTTTGGTTTTAACCCAGGAAGGGCTCCTGCTCCCCTGCAGCCACAGGTACAAGCAGGGTGCTCTTGGCTCTGAAACTGTGACCCTGTCCCCTCTTCCCTGCTGCTGCAAATGTTAGTGCTTCTCCTAGAACTGTGTATGGGTAACAGAGTTGCTAATCAGTGCCAGCTGTACCCAGTGACAGCAATGGGCCTCTTCTAATCTCATGACTGGTCCATCTGAACCACTTACTGTCCCTGAGCTGAGAGCTTCCAGAGCTGCTACAGCCACTGTTGTTTCTACCACTTGTGTGTGCTCCAGACAGGACTCTATCCCAGTGTCATAGACCTCTCCTATGGACTTTCTAAGTTTTCTTAGGCTGGACAAAATGTCTCACTTTGACCTTTTGTTGACTGTCACTCTAAAAATTGATTTGAGGTGTTTATTTTAAAGTTGTTTGGAACAAAATGTTGAGAAAGTTCAACTGGGGTTCTCTTCTAGTCGCTTTCTTGGTTCCTCCCCTTGGTTACAAATGTTTAAAGAACCAGTTGCCACTTCTTCAGGAATATTATCCTCAGCAGAACTATGAATGGATGACATCTTCCTTATGTCTAGTGCAACGAAGATGAGAAAAAAAGAAGTTCTGTTTATCATACCCTCTCTGCATAATAGTGATTTGTCAGGCAAAGTAACTTTGCCCATATGAAAAGGGAGCTTTAGAGCCTTGTGGAAGTCAACACGTTTATATCCCTTAGGTTTAGGTTTTGGGCTTTTGGAGGTTGTCTCCTTCCTTCTATTACTGGCAGTTTCATCCTAGGTGTCTTCTTGAAGGCTACTGAATCTTTTGCAGTTCTGGAGTCCTGAAACTAATTGAGCTCCATTGGTGATGGCTTCTGAACATCTCTTTAGGACTGGATACTGAATTGGGTTTCTGAAGGGTTCCTGGTCCAAAAAGGCTCCATTTTTCAGATAAAGTTCTATCTGTACCTCTACATCAGAATCCATGTTGCTAACATCAGGTCAAGTCAGGAAAGCAGAAAATCCATGAATAAACCAGCTTCTGAACTTTTGTTTGGGAGAAGAAATGGGTGTGCTACTTGGAGTGGAATGAGCTGAAGTAGTTACTCTTATTTTCTTTTGTCATCTCTCCATTTTACAACTGTAATTTAGGGATTGTCTCTGCCATGTGATGGGCACTTGGCTTCTTCTGTGGTAGGGCCATTATGGGGAATACATGCCATGTCTCTCAGCCCTCCCTGCTACTCCAGGTGCTCTCTTGGGTCTGTTTAATAATGAAAGAATTCATGATGTGCATTGCCTTGGTCTCATCACTGGAACCTTTTTATGGTCACCAGAGGTTATATTAAGAGAGTACAAACTAGTCTCTCCTTCCCTAACCTTGGAAAGTTATTGGTACTTCAGATCCAGGATGGCTGGTTTTTCTCACAAAACTTTACTGCACATATCAGATGAAAATGGAATCATCACATGGCATCCTCTAGGGCATCATCATAACTGAATGCCTGATGTTACATTCCAATTGGCAGGAACATATTTTCTAGAAAACCATCTGCACTACACATAACAACAGGCCTATCTGGCTCTCTGGATGACATGAAAGACTCATCTGGGTATTTCTCTATATAGAAATAAAGATCTCTGATTCTCAAGTGAAAGTCTATGAAAGCTATGCAGGTAGAAAAAAGATGTCAAAAAGGAACATTCTGAAGTTGGTGATGAATAACAAAGAGTCTTGAGTGGATCTTGTATAGAAGCTTCACTGAGAGCTCTCCATTGGGAGGTGGGATAGAATGAATGGAAGGGGAAGGGAAGAGAACTTTTAGAGCCAGAGGATTTAGCATGGACAGGTAGCTGAGACTAACAAGGCTCTCGGCTCCCTTCACTCCCTAAGGGCCAAAGTGTGGGAGGCCATGACCCAAGCAAGGCCAAAACCCAAGCAGACCATTTCGGGGAGAAGTAGAATGTACCCTGTAGTCTTTGGAAATGGTAAGAGCCCTTTTTTACAGATGCATCTCATATAGTAGAGCTACTACTGTCGTTGTCATCATCATGATCATCATTACAACCTGCTGAATACATAGTCAAATATGAGCCAGTGTCCAGAATAATATATCAGAAGGTCACAATTTGGCATAAGTCAATGGATGACAAATCTGCATGCTATAAATAAAGAGCTGAAAATATTTTTTAGAATTCAACGAATAACCTGCCTTGAAATTGGAATTTCACCACTGACAAATATGTTTCCCACAATTGTCTAGATGTAGCAATGAATCATAAAAATTTAAGAAAAACTTTTTAATAGAAGTTGCCATGCCAAATATCCATAAGTTCCAAGTGACATGTATTAAAATTCTTTCAGATTTAGGAGAAATCAAAATTATGTAGAAACAGGCCAAAGAATATGCCATCCTTGAAGTCCTAACTGGAGTTGTCTCAAAACTCTTTCAGTGAGTTCTACAGCAATGCACTTATCTCTTAATCATTTGTAATGTAGCAGTTTATCTACCTGTCCAAAAAGTTGAAGAATACAAAGCACAAAATAATGATAGTAGTGACTTGTCTCAGGATCATTTCTAGCTGAATTTTCATCAAAAAGATGAGAACAATGATATAATGTTTTGACATATATTTCACTTTAAGGTTTGCGAAGCTTTACAAATGTTTTCTTAGCTAAAAAGATTATTCCATAGACTCTACAGATTTCATTGGAAGTCAGAGAGAGAGTTGCTGTGAAATAGAGCACCTGTTCAATTTCATTCAATTTTTAAACTCTAGCATCAAATTTTGGGTGGCAGCACATTGAGGCATGAGGCATGATTATTTTAGGGGTCTTGTTGGCCCCATCCATTTAGTGAAATGAAGTAAAGCGTATTTAGCATTATTTCATAATTTCTTTTACAAAATGTATCATTCAACCAAGTTTAGGCAAAATAATGAAGTTGGTCAAATTTTTCTCCGTAGTCTCAAATAGGAATCCTTTTCCCTCACTCTAGAATGGGAATTCTTAACCTTTTTTGTGTAATGGCCCTCTTTGGCGGTCAGGTTAAGTCTATGGACCCCTTTCTAGAATAATGCTTTTGAATGCATAAAATAAATACATAGGATCACAAAGGAAATGAATTCTATTGCAATCTAGTTAACAAAATATTTTTTAAAAAGTTCATGGATTCCAGGGTAAGCACCAGTGCATGTAGAGTTTCTTCCCTACAAGGATAGAACCAGTGTTCTTATGCTTTTACATTACTACACACTATTAAAAGGGGCCTACATTTAAAATATAATTAAAATTATCTATTAAAAACTTACTCTAAGGATCCTTTTTTCACATTAACATAAAAATGATTGAAGTATCACCTCTGAGGAGTATTTTTCTTTTAACAGGGATTAGGGTCTTAATCTAAGAGAATATTTCTCTAAGAAATGGTATTCAGGCATCTTGCAGTGGGTGGGGGCATCAGAGTCTTTTAAGATGTCCATAATCATATCAGGGTATTTGTAACTCTACCTATAGTTAAGTCCAGCTTTGCATCTGAGACCCAAAGGTAAACTATGTGGATAAACATTCATAGCACTCTCTCACTAATATGTTTGCACATAACAAATGTAGGACCACAATATTATTGAGACAGGTCTGAGAGAGCTTTGTTGTACTTAGATACAGATATGCAGCCCTTGTGAGCAGGGCAGAGATTCTGATAAGCCATAGAACCAAGCTAAGGGTGTAAAAAAAAAACATGCATGAACATTTTTAAAAAAATGCTTAACTTTTAAAATGAATTAATTGCTCTTATAATTTTACCATTTCCAGTTTTCTCAGTTGTGCACTTTAATTTTTAGCCATTGCTTTAATATGTTGGATGCAGTTGGATATAGGGCATACAAATTAAGATGTCTACTTATCAGAGGGGCTTGTTTGGAAATTCTCTCAGGATTTCAATATAGAGAGACAAAAATTGAGGAATGACTTTTTCCCTCTTCCATCCAGTTTGAAGGCGGATCCACCGTTTTCCAGGGAAAGGATTTATATTATACCCTTTTGTACCATCTTCACAGTCAACAATAGAAGGAGACTGGTCTAAAGATCAATACTGAGGCTATAATTAAAAAGAAAGCAAGAGCACTGGGCTTGGAGACAGAAGACTTGAGTTCAGATTTGGATTCCACAACTCAGTTTCAAGAGAAACTTGATGGTTAAAGAGAGAATTAAAGGGAAAGAAGGAGGGAAAGAGCTAGGGCACACTTAGTTTCTTTAATGATGGGTCTCTTTTAGGCAATTTCTCGTTCTGTCATTTCAGTTCTGCCCAACTCTTCCTGACCTCACTTGAGGTTTTCTTGACAAAGATACTTAGAGTGGTTTGCCATTTTCTTCTCCAACTTATTTTATAGATGAGGAAACTGAGGCAACAGGGTTAAAGGACTTGCCCTGGGTTACAAAGCTAGTTAGTTTCTAAGGCTGGATTGTGCTCAGGTCTTCCTGAGCTGCCCCTAGGCAGTAGTATAGGGTGAAATAAAGTGGATTTGCCTCTATTATGAGGATCCTCTGTGCTACAGCTTTTTGCTTCTCAATTATAATTGCAAATAAATGCCTAAAATCCAACTTTCTGGTAAGTAAACATAGGGAAAATGTTGGAGTCTTTGTTTTATTCGCCCTACCTTCATAAACTTGAGAATTGTCCAGAATATATTAAGCTACCATATGAATTCTCATCTCTCGACCCTTTTCTCTCCATTCTTCTTCAAAATCCTATTACATTGTGTGACTAATCACTTTGTCCTGAAAATAATTGCCTCATAAACGTAGTCCATGGGATCTAATATCCAAAGTATTCTGATAAGCTGGTTCCTTATTACTCAGCCTTGATTGCATAGAAATGATCAGAAGGAAAACTGTTAAATAAATCCTTGGAAATCCCTAGATGAATGATATTTGGGAATGTAAAGTTTTATCATGCCATTGCTTGACTAAAAGATAAAAACATCACTTTTGGAGTTCTATATGATTAAACCAATAAATCAATCAACAAACATTTATCAAGTTCCTGCTATATGCCAGGCACTAGAGATACAAAAAGAGGCAAAAGACAGACCCTGACCTCAGGGAGCTTACAATCAAATGAGGAGTTTACAATCTAAATTGCTCCACTCTTCTATCTATTGCCAACTCTTAAATAACTGTACTGACAGAGAAAAAAAATATATTTCCAGGGAATGTGGATAATACAAAACAGTGGATAATCCAAAATTCATTTCTATTTGGCTTTGGGAAACATTAAAAACAATATATGTATATAAATATGTATACATGTGCAATAGATTTACATTTACAATTGTTTTCCTTAGGTCAATATTAAAGTAAGTTTATATTCCTTGGACAAGGGTATGACTTACCGTGGAAAGTTAAACTTTTTCAAATAAGAGCCAGCAGTGGAAAGATACTTCAATTTGGAACAGGAGGCTCCATCAGTCCACCACTGTCTGCATTACCTTTCCTAAATGACAACATCTCTGGGCGTCCTTCTCCTCAGTTGGGGGAATAGGACTACAGGATCTTTAAATTTCCTTCCAGCACTAATCTAGATCCTAAGTAGATCCTAATGCATTTTCATTGAATGAATTGTATACTCTATCTAATGGGTATCTGTAAATAGGTTTTTCTTTTGGTTATGATGACGTTATCTTAAGGTTATATGGAGGTAGCACTTGGGATAACAAAAATAGATTCAGAACAAACTTCTGATAGTTACAAGCTCAGAAAAATAAAAAAAATATATTCTCTTTATAAGACAGCTAGGTGGCACAGTGAATAAAGTACTGGGCCTGGAGTTAGGAAGACCTGAGTCTAAATCCTGTATCAGACATGTACTAACTGTGTGACCTTGGGCAAGTCACTTAATCCTGTGTACCTCGTTTTCTCACCTGTAAAATGAGCTGGAGAAGGAAATGGCAACCATTCCAGTGTCTTTGCCAAGAACACCGCAAATGGGGAAATGGGGTCATAAGAGTGGGACATGATCGAAACAGCTGAACAGCAATATATATCCTGAGGACTGTCCAAGACTAAGAGAAGTCATAGAAGACTTGTAATCGGCATGGATAGAGGGGACTTAATAGGACTTCTCCATGCTTACAAAAATCATAGATCTTTTATGAATTTGATATTTCTCACAGTTGTAGCTCATCTTTAGGTAGTCTTCCTCCTGTAATTGAGAAATAGATATTTTACTTGGAAAATGATATTAGAGGGCTGCAAGAAATGACCTTCAGAGACTTAGTCCTCACAAATGCCTAAAAAGATAGACTGACATTGCATTTGGTTCAACCAGTTGGATTTAGTTCTTCTCATAAAACCACAACCCAGATTATTTGAGTCAGCTTAACATTGTTATGAATGATAGTATACATGAAATGTGTAGTTTACATGTTTGGAGGAGTTCCAGTGGAGGAGACATATTATTTATTACTCTGTGCATAAGTGATAATGAACCCACTTTTTCTAATCACCCACAGTTCTTCCAAATGCAAACCCTTTTCATTTTCTAAATCTCCAGATCCACATAGTAAATTGATCAATGGCGATTTATTTGGCATCCTGTTTGGTAATCTATTTTTTTTCTCATTTTGGTGAATCTGTAATCTTATTCTGCATTAAGCAACAGGGAAACACCTTCTAGACCACTTTTCATTTAAGCATCTCTGTGTATAACTCTCAGTCTTATCAACAAAATTGGATAAAACCATAAAGTTCAGAGGTTCAGTTTGGATTAGCCGCCAATGATCCAGCTGCTTATCGGAACACTTATCTAAACGTACCTAGAACTGTTTGGTCTGGAAATCCAGATGGGAATTTTATAAGATGAGACTTTTTCCACCAGATTTCTGCTTTTCTCCATAGCCCAGTTAAGAATATCTGTAAGCAATTTTTTGCTTATAGTATGTTTTGTTCTTTTGTTTTCTTTAAGGATAAAATGTTGTTATGTTAGTATAAGAAATATTTAGAAATTTTTGTTCTTTTGAAGTAAGAAAAATGAAAATTTTAAAAACTTAAAACTGATTGTTCCTGTTGTCTGACATCAAGTTACGCGGATCACATTATATTCTACATTTAACGATGCCAACTAATGACCTTAGAAAAAAACTGTCATCATGACTGTGACTGTTACGGCTACTATGAGTAGGTGGTATTTATGTAGAACTTCAGGGTTTTCAAGGTACTTTTCACAACATTATAATGTTTGAGCCTAGTAATACCTTTATAAGATTGGTAGGGCAAGTTAATTGACTCCACATAAAAGACCTGATGTATGCCCTGCCTTGGAAGTGAGGGAACCTAATTTTACATTCTGCATCAACTGTATGTTCCCTATTATCACCTTGAGGATTTGTCCTCTATGAAATCTGGTTTTCTCATGTACAGAGTAAGGCCATTTGTCTAGATCGGGGTGGGGAACCTGTGCCCGCAAGACTGGATCTCTAGGTCCTTAAGTATGGTCTTTGACTGAATCCAACTTTACAGAACAATCCCCTTAATAAAAGGTTTTGTTCTGTAAACTTGGACTCAGTCAAAAGGCCTCACCATGAACCTTTAAAGCCATATTTCACTTCAAGGTCTTAGATTCCCCACCCCTGGTCTAGATGCTTTCTAAAGTTCCTTACAGATCCAAATCCTACGAATATGGAACCTGAGGCTCAGAGAGGCTAAATTGCTTTCTCCAGTGTCAAATGACTAATAAGTTATAGAGTCAAGATTTGAATCCAGGTATTTTAGTTCCACATCCAATCCTCTTGCTTTTTTAATTACATCATCTAGTGCTTGTCATAGAGTAGGTAGTTAATAAATTTTTGATTCATTAAATTATAAAATTAATTGTATGCAGCACATTATAATTATTGTCAAAGAATGTGATTTGATTGTTCAATTACATTCTCTTTTGATCAGACGTGTTGAATCAAAATATTTGAAAAATTGGATTCTGGCTGAGAAATCTGACTTGCAAGATTCAAATTCATTATAATGTGAGTAGATTTCATTTACTAAAAGTCAGTGATCTGGCAGAACTTTGACTTAAAAAAAAAAGAAATAACCCTGAGCATAAAAGGTGGATTTTACTTGTATTCATTGTTCCTTCTTGCTTTGAACATTAGCCCTGCTAGCACACGTGCATGGGATATACTATGATGAAACAGCCAATGAAAAGAGGACTTGAATTAAGTTCACATTCACTGCACTTCTCTCTGCTTTCATCGGGGTTACTCTTGGTGGACACTGAGAAACAAAGAGAAATGTGTTTTAGGTTGCTATGTGGTATGGAGAATGAAAAGGGAACCTAGTACTTTGTCTTTCACCTTAAAAACCCTGAATAGGAAGATTCATTTTTCCACTAGATCCTTTATTTTTGTAAATACTTAAAATGATGGGTTGTGGAGAGACATACCCACTGTCTCTATATACATATACACACATCACTAATTGTTTAAACTATTTTCTTGCACATGGTGCCTTGGCATTTTTGTGATTTAACACAGATAGATCTTTTGGAATGGAGTCTGAATTGAGATTTCAGTCTTTCATCTTTGGAGACCTTGCTTCAAACCTGGCTCAGGTCATACCTGAAACAAGTTTGATCATGCCAATATAACTTCTCTAAGCCTTCAGTATGAGCAATAACTATAATTAACCCAAATCACTCCAAAATATTTTGGCATTCTATTCAACTACGTGAAATATTTGAACAAGTTAAGAACAGGAACAAAAGACTTTACAGTGTAACAAGAGAGATTATAATTTTATTGAAAATTATCACATATTCTTAATCAGAAAACAGAATCTCTATTACAAGCTAATGAAAAAAAGAGAATATTTGGTGTCACCTTTTAGCTAAACATGAAGTGGACAAAGTTTGTCTTTGTTGGACTCCCCTGAATCACTCTCTTTTTCCTTAGGGGGGAGGTGTTTCCCCTTGCTATTCTCCCAGATTCCGGGAACCATCATGCAACTTCTCCTTTGCCCTAGTTCTGAAGAATATGCAAATTACTTCTTTAAATGAGAGTAGGAATGTTTGACAACCTAAAGTATTATCTTAGATTTTTTTTTTGCATTTCATTTTGGTTTAGAGTAAGAAGGAAATTAAATCAGTCACTAAGCACTTTGATCAAGCTCTTGCTATAAGTTAAGCACTATACTATATACAACTCTAAAGAATAAAACAATGTTTCACCTCAAGGAGCTTACATTTTGATTTTAAAAAATACAAATACACATAAAAGTATATATATGTATATCTATATATATCTATATATACTTACATACATATATCTATATATACTTACATACATATATTTACATATATATATATATATATGTATACGGAGAGAGAAGAAATAAAAATACAAAGTAAATAAATAAAAGATAGTTTTGGGGAGAGGGTACTAGCAGTTGGGGACACCAGAAAAGATTTTGTGTGGAAGGAAGTGCTTAAATTGTGTCTTGAAGAAAGAGAGAGATATCATGAGGTCAAAGTATATACAGTATACTCTATGCATGTGTATGGTCAGTGCAAAGGCATGGATGTGGGCAATGGAGTTGTGTGTAGGGAACAGAAGAACACAATTTGGCTGGTCTCAGAGTGCAGGAAAGGAAGTAATATCCAATATGCCTGGAAGGTATGTTGGTGCCAAACTCTCAAGGTATTGTGGGGCCAAAATCTAAATAGAAGGTAATATTTTTATTCTAAAGGTAATAGGAAGCCATTGGAGTTTATTGAACAGGGGAATAACATGGTCAGATCTGTGTTCAAGGAATATCACTTAGGTAGAAGTGGGGAGGATTGACTTGAGTGACAAGAAACTTGAGACAAGTAGATCAATGAGGAAATTTTTGTAATAGCCTAGGTGAAAAGTGATGAATGCTTGAACTGAAGTGGTGGCCTTATAAGTAAAGAGAAAGTATTAGATATAACAGATGTTATAGAAGCAGAAAGAGTGAGATCCAGCAACTCATTGAGAGGGAGAGTGAGGAGTCCAGGAAAACCAAGGTTATAATCATGTGAGATAAGAAAGAATGGTGATGCCTTCAACAGAAATACAGAAGTATAGAAGAATGGTGGGTTTTGGGGGAAAAGATAATAAGTTGTCTTTTAGACATGTTGAATTAGGTATGTTTCTGGGAAATTTAGTTTTAAATGGCCAATTGGCAATTGGTGATGTAGGACTGAAACTCGAAAGACAGACTGAGACTGGGACTGGATGTGGAATTTTATGAATCATCTCCATAGAAATGATAATTAAGGTTATGGGACCTGATAAGGTGTGTGTGTGTGTGTGTGTGTGTGAAAGAGAGATGTGGGGAGAGAGAGAGAACCTCTGGGAACCACTGTTACAGGGCATGATATGGATTACAAACCTGTAAAGAAGACTGAGAAGTGCTTAGAGAACAGTCAGAAGGAAAACCAGGAGATAAAAATGTTACCAAAATGTAGAGTTGAATATCCAAGAGGAGAGGGTGGTCAGTAAGCATAGGATTTAGAAGACAGGTCAAGAAGAATGAGGTCTGAGAAAGGACCAACAGATTTAGCGATTGTTAATTTTGGAGAGAGCCATTTCAGTTGAGTGAAAAGGGTAGGAGGCAGATTGCAAAGGAACGAGGAAGGAAAGGAGAGGCAGTGAGTATAGACAGATAGCTTTTATTTCCCCCTAAGAATTTAGCTGAGAAATTGAGGGGAGATAGAGGAATAGTTTGGGAGACTGGCAGGGGCTGTTAAAGGCTTATTTTGTGTTTGGAGGAGGTTTGGTAGTGTTTAAAGTTAGTAAGGGAAGAACTGTTAGATAGCGAGAGGTTGAATATTATGAAGAGAAGGTACAATGAAGTTATAATCCACTGGAGAAGACAGATAGTAAAGGATGGGATCAAGGGCACATCAAGAGGGGTTGGCCTTGATAATGAGAAGGGTTACTTCATAGTAAAAAGCTAGAGAAAGCAGGGGATGACACAAAAATTTTGAGTTGTAGAGCAGGGAAAAAGGAATTCATGTTGATTCACTTTTATTTTGTTATTTAAGTAATAGACAAGATCCTTAGCTTAATGAGGGATGAGCTTGAGATATTGGAGGTTTGAGAAAGGTTCTGATAATGAAATTTCAGACATCAGCCAGGGGAATTAGACAATTTTTATTTCTTTTTTCGTAGGGAGAAAGGAACCATAAGACATCCTTGTACTTTTACAGTCACACCATTTAGATAATTGCATATTCAGCCTATGGATAATGCCATCTTTGTGCATATGTAAGTTACTTGTTCTATTAGGTTATCATTCTTGAGGGCAAAGACTTTTTTTTTTTAAATTGTATCTTTACTACATAAGCTTAATATATACTAAAGGCTTAATAAATGTTTAATGAATTGAATTGAATTCATTTCTAACCTTGACATTCCCTTTGTAGCCATATGCTGGTTTCTCTTACAGTACAAAAAGTACTAAATTCTTCTTTTTGAGGGTGGATTATCTATGCTTGCAATTTACCTTGTACATGGTTTATTTCCTGTTTCCGCCTTCCTGAATGCTTTCTTTGCTTTGACCCACTGCTCTATCTTAGTCTCCAACTTCTATTTGGCTCCAGAAGGCAGAACTAGGAGCTGCTGGTAAAAACTGAAAAGGGATAAAATTTGGCTTAATTTTAGGGAGAGCAAAGGAAAAAACGAAAACGAAAGATAAACAACAAAGCCCTGGCTAAAAATTGGAGCTGTCCAAAAGTTGAAATGGGGGCTCAGGTAAGTTGTGGCTTTCCTCATCAATGGAAGTTTTCAAGTAGACATTGAGAATTATGTGCTCACTATGTTATGCAGGTAAATATTTTGGGGAGA
>CM053769.1:231656175-231670004 GCA_028658325.1 Potorous gilbertii | reverse complement strand
TCCAGAAGGCAGAACTAGGAGCTGCTGGTAAAAACTGAAAAGGGATAAAATTTGGCTTAGTTTTAGGGAGAGCAAATGAAAAAACGAAAATGAAAGATAAACAACAAAGCCCTGGCTAAAAATTGGAGCTGTCCAAAAGTTGAAATGGGGGCTCAGGTAAGTTGTGGCTTTCCTCATCAATGAAAGTTTTCAAGTAGACATTGAGAATTATGTGCTCACTATGTTGTGCAGGTAAATATTTTGGGGAGATGAGTTGTACTAGATGACTGCTAAGGTCTCTTCCAACCTGAAAATGTTATGATTTGGTATTTCCATGTGTATTCAGTTCTTGGCTTCAACTCATTAATCCATCTTTATATGAATAATAATGATGACAAATATTAGCATTTTCAAGGTTGAAAAGTACTTTATAGATATTTTTTCATTTGTATAAGAAGATACCTTGCCCTCACTCTTTTGCCATGGTGGGAGGTCCATGGGTATGAAACATTGCAAATAATGTCAGATTTTTGAGTTTGTTGATCTTTTTTGGCTGATTTTTTTCTTCTTTTTATTTCTTAAAAAGAAACACTTGCTTTAGAAAAAAAGAGCCATCTGGAAGAAGCAAAGGGAGAGGGCACAGGGAGCAAATTAGATGATCATAGAAAACAACACATATCAATGCAAATCTGTTTAAAATATATATATATATATATATATATATATATATATATATATATTATCTCATCTTTACTTCACAACAATTCATGTGAATTAGGTGCTATTTTACACATAGAGAAACTGAGACTGAAAAAAGTTAAGTGACTTGCCTGTGGTCACATAGCTACTATGGTTATGAAGTAAGATTTGCACTCAGGATTTTCTGACTCAAAAGTTATCTCTTCTGTCATTTTTTTTTTTAGCTCTAGTTAGTTCCCTCAACTTTCTCTTAACTATGAATTAATTATTTTTCTGATCACTATCTTCTAGGACCTGACATGACCTAAGGTTTATCATTGTATGATGTTGGGAAAATCTTAAGGTGAAGTATTCACCCAACACCTCCATATTTCTGCATGGGATATAAAGTTCAAACTTCAAGCTTCTTTTGCTATAGTGTGCTATTTCTCACATTCGGTTTTTGTATTACTATGTGACTTAATCTGAGGAAACACCTTTCTCCTGGATAAACAACATTTAGCAAAAATAACTGCTCAGGTATGAATTCCATGTGATGTTTCTTACAAATTCTGAGGGTTGGAAGAGACCTTCAAAGCTAGTCAGTCTAACCAGTACCTGAGAAAAATACCTTCTGCCACATACTCAGCAAGTGGTCTTGCAGCTATTGCCTGAAGAAGTTTAATGAGGTGGAACTTGGTACCTCCTGAGGCAATCTAGGCCACTTTGGGATAGATCAAATAGATTAGCAAATTTTTCCTTACATTAAACATTTTCCTTACATTAAATTCACCCCATTACCATTTCTAACCATTATGGCTTGTTCTAATCTCTGGGGCAAACAGAATAAGTCTAATCCTTTTTTCCACATGATTTTCAGATATTTGAAGATAGCTATCATGTCCCCTATAAGTCTTAATTAGATCACTTTACAAGTATTCCAAACCCTTCCTCATCCTATTTGTTCCTTCTATTTTAGACTTATCAACATCTTTTCTTAAACATCACACTTAAACAACCCTGTCATTTAGTCTCGTCTGACTATTTGTGATGTCATTTGGGGTTTTCTTGGCCAAGAAACTGAAATAGTTTGCTATTTCCTTTTCCAGCTCATTTTATGAGGAACTGAGGCAAACAGGGTCAAGAAACTTAACTAAGGTCACACAGCTAGTGTGTGTCTAAGGCCAGATTTGAACTCAGGAAGATGGGAGGTTTCATGACTTCAGGCCCAGCATTCACTCCATTGTGCCACCTAGCTGCCCAACAATCAATGTCTTCTCTTAAACATGATGCTTAGAATTGAAAACAACGCTAGGTGTGGTCTGACCTAGGAAGACCACAATGGAGGCTTCACTTCATTATCTTGGACGTTCTCCATCTCTGTGCAGACTCAGATCATAGCAGGATTATTGCTGTCTTGTTTTGGGACACCTAGTAGGATTCCTTCTGAGCTTGTAATCACTTGATATCTTTTCTTTCCAAGTGATCAGACCTCACCTATCTTGTACTTAAGAATTTGGCTTTTTGAACCTAAATTTGAGATATGAGTCTCAAAATGTATGAGCACCACCATAGGACCCCTCCACCAGGGAGAATAAAACACATGTCAGTAGACAAGTGTCTAGTTTCCTGAGGTCACACAACTGGTTACTCCCTCTACATTCAGTCTCATAGAAAACATGTATCCCTTTAAAAGGTAAGGCAAGTGCTACCTTTTCCTACATGGAACTTTTCCTAATTCTCCCTTTTGCCAACTACTAGTGCCCTTCCTAACTGCTCTCTCTCTCTCTCTATATATATATATCTATATATATATCTATATATAATATATTCAGAATAGTATATATATATATATACTATTCTGAATATATTTATTATGATTGTACATATATATTACTCCTCTAATAGACAGAAAATGTCTTGAGAGCAGAGAGTTCTTTCATTTTTTGACTTTTAACCCCAATACCTAGAACAAAGCCTGCCTTTTACTATGTGCTTCAAAAATGCTGATTGATTGGATACGAGCTCAAATCTTTCTGATACCAACCTAAGACTCTAACCACTATACTAGGCTGCCTGAATGAGACTTTACATTTATCCCTTTTAATCTTGGGATCTTTTTTGAATATGGACTTTTATCATTCCGTGTGTTAGCTATCTCTTCCAGTCAAAGCTGTCCTCTGCAAATCTGATAAGCAAGCTATTTTAGCTATGCTTTATCTAAGTCATTGATAAAATGTTAAGAAGGCCAACACAGATCTCTGAGGTATCCCATAAGATACTACTACATTATTAGATGAATTAGTCAACATGATTAGATGAATTCAGTTAGAATGTCTTTTGATGACTTTTGGCAGAGTATATATCTCTGTGGTCCAGAATTAATAATGAAAGAGTAAATTTAAGACCTAGAGAATGATACCCATGAAATTTGGCAAATTCTTGCAAATGAGACTGTGCAAATTATTTGCCTACCTATGTTTTAGTTCAGTTTATTATGAAGTTCAGGTGGGATGATGGAGAAATAACAGATTACTCTTTCAGGTATGTTTGGACTAAATTGACTAACTCATTCATAGTTAAAAAGCAATTGACTTTCAGAAGCTAATTATTGCACTTCCAACCTGGTTATTAACTCCTATGGTAGTCAATTTATTTGTGTGAATCATGAAACGTAACCGGAACATCACAGCAAATTTGGTACAGTATTTGTGGAACATGTGGTGAATCTGCATGGGGATGACTCACTTTGAAATTAAAATGCTGACTTTAATTTTTTAATTTTCAGAAGTATAGTGAGAGTGCTCTAGTTATTAAAATGATGACATGGAGCTAAAATCTACATAAATATACATTTATATGTTAAATAAATATGCAGGGGTATGGATGAGATGAGAGCGCATTGGTATAGGGCAGTAGTTCTCAAACTTTTTGGTTTCAGGAAGTTTTACACTCTTAAAAATTATTGAGACTCCCCAAAGAGTTTTAGTTTATATAAGCTATGTCTATATTAGAAATGAAAACATCTTAGTATTATTATGAACATAGTTTTGACTTCACTGATCCCCTGAAAGGGTCTCATGGATCCTTAGGCATCCCTGAATTTTGCTTTTGAGAACTGCTTCTATAGGGAACTCCCATATGGGAACAAGCTCTCTGCCAATATTGGTCAATGCTGTTTTCTGAAATTTATATTCTCTATTGTAGTTACCCAGAATATTGAGAGTTATTTTCTCAGGATTACTTAGCCAGTATGTTTCAGAGATGGAATTTGAATTCATGTCTTCAAGGTCAAGTTGTCACCTATAATGCCTTCTGCTTTTAATATACAAATGTGTCTATGTCCATATATGTATACATCTATACAAATGTACAGCAAATATTTGTATATTTGTGAATATACACACACTTTTATTTACATCTGTATATTCCATCAATCAAATGTTTCTGTATATTAAGGGCTTTATAAACCTTAAAGTGCTATATAAGTATTATTCTATATGTAATTTTTGTGAAGCTCGATGATTCTGTTTAGTTTAGGAAAACTTCTCCACCAATAAATATTGGTACCTTACCTGTAGCTCATAGTCTTGAATAGCTAATGGAAGTCCTGAGAGGACAGTTTACTTATCCATGATCACATCACCAGTACGTGTCAGAGGTAGGACTGGAACCCAGGTCTTTCTAACTCTAAAGTTGGACCAGTATTCATTACTCCCTAAAACACCTCTTTTCTATGTGTATATGTACACAAATATGTACACATTATATCCAGAGACACTCTGGGGGGTATTTGTTCTTCGTCCTGAAATGGCAAGGTAGCCAACAGTTACTTCATTTTAAGGCTGACCTCATTCTGTTTATTTTTTAGAACAATTCCTCTCCTTAACTTCTTATGGCCATTCATTTGAAAAAGATCTAGTCTTAATCCATCTGTCTCCCACCATCTTTGAGCAGTCACTCCTAAGTTATTTGGTAGGCTTTTAGTGATTATAGGAGAAAGTTTAAGACATTTATATCCTCTGTCCTATTTTATTTATCCATTTACATCATTGGCTAAAATTCCTTTTGGAAGGAAGTTTGAATCAAACTCCTCTTATGTGAAGGTCTCATTATAATAGTTCATCAGTTTAAAAAAATAGTTGGGGGAACATGGTTCACTTTTCAGATGAGAGCTGGTTTGCTAGATAAAGTTGTCATTATTTTAACTTGGTCTTTAATTATAACCAGATGGATGAATTATTTTAATCACTGCTATATATCTTAACAGTAGTTCATACATTGACACAAAGTAGTGAACATCAAACAGAAATTAAATGCTGGTGCAGGAAAGCTGCCAGCCTTTAAGGGAAGCAATTGATCACAACCTGTCATCTTAAAAGGCTCCAAGAATGCAAAACAAACACTTGGGATTAGTGTACTAAATATGGTTTATCAGCCCCAACTCTCTCTGCTGATAATTCATCTATCTCATTTATTTTAATACTCTATAAGGTATCTCCTCAGCTCTGTAATTACAGTCTCAGGTATTCTCTCCTTCCTGCCTTTGAAATTGTGTGTGGTGAAGTTCTGCAGGGAGAAGATATTACCATCTGATAAGCCTAAGTGCATAAGGAAGAGCATTTGAAACAATTCAAATTCACATAGTGGACCTGTCTTGGGAAAAGGATGCTGTGTGGTCCATTTATTCTAATGAAATGGTCTTTAAAAAGTGATCTTGGGCTTTTAACTTAAGGAAAGAATCAACTGTGATCGTCAAAAATCTGATTTCATAAAAGAGATTGGCAATTGATGGACATCAAATACATACATAATAATGTTCATTTTTATTAAAAAATAACATTAGCTTTGATTTTAAAATAGTTTTTTCTTAATTTGTTTCCAGGTACCATTTTTTGTTGGTGCTTTAAAAACTACAGTTACTTAATTCCTCTCTTCCAAACTTCCCTTTTAACAGCAACAAAAACAGAGGCCATGTCTGACAGTGTATGTAATACTCTGTATTCGTAGTCTACCACCTCTCTACCAAGAGATGTGTTTTTCATATTCCTAAAGAAGTCTGAGTGACATATTAATTTTTTCTTTGAAGTGAATATTAGGAATTCTCACTTCTGTTGTTACTGCCTATGTAACATAGCAATGTATGTGTATATGGTTGAAAATGGATTATATCATAGATTATCCTGGGGACCCATAGTCCATCATTAGTTTTGATGCCAGATAATAATGGATATTCTTCTGAAATCAGTGACAAGATACAGACTAATTTCTTTCTTAGCTGCAGGAGATTACAATGAATTGCTTGAGTTTAGTAAAAAAAAAATGAAAATGTAAAACTGACTGTATTTCAATTCAATATAAATTTCCCAGGGATAGAATACAGTTAACATTGCCCCAATATCAATGATCTCACAAGTACAACATAACCAAAACATGGGGTTTGTCATGTAATAAAACTCCACTCTAATTTCCTAGTTATTTGCCTGAGATGAAATTTGGAATTTAGGTTAAGAGATTAGAGTTGGTACTGGGGTTTGTGTCTTTGTAACTACTAGAAGCAATAGTGTATCTCATATACATAACCACAGTTTATGTGAAATTCACTGCAGTGCTGTTCCACCTAATGTTGTGTTTTTATAAAACCAATTAGCAATCTCAGACAGATTATGCTTATACATTGCTTCATTTTCAACAGTGCAGATTGTATTCAAAGATGTGGGCTTTAGCAGAGATCTAAGAATCTGAGAATATGGAGAGGTTTTAACTTTATCCTTATTTTTTCAATGATGTGCTGACCAAAAATAAAGTTAGTAATTTCTTGATTATCTGTATGTGAATAATGTCCTTTATGGGTTACTAGGAATTAATAGCAATTATTAACTAATTGTTAACTCTGTACTGCTAACCCCATTTGTTATCTGTTGATAGCTGATTACACCTACATACACACACAAACACACACACATATATAATATACACATAAATTTTATGTCAATTTTAATATCAAAGACAGAAATTATTAGGAAAATAAAATCTCTGACCTCAAATATATATAATGCATTAGTCAGAATGTGGGGCTTTTAAAAAATGCTGTTTTGATCCATTTATACCATCATTATCTATGAATACTGAAAAGTTGCAATTTGACACTAAATATAACAAATACAATATTTTCCATCTGAATGTGTATGTTTCCTTCACCAGTTTGATGAATGGTCAGAAACATAGGTACTGACAAGTACTTTAGACAAGTTTTTCAATATTGGAAGCCTAGATGAGGAAAAATTTGTCTCCTTAGAACTTTTCTTAAAGTGGATAATTTACAGCAGGCCAAATCCAATCCATAGGTTTTGGCTAGAATGAAGTAGAAATGAACAAGGATCTGAATCTGGGGCTGCTATTAACTAGTTGGATTTTGGACAAGTAAATTCCCCTGTCTTGGCTTAAGTTTCTTCATGTGTAAAATTTAGAAATTATTAGGGTTTTTTTAAAGATTCCTTCTAACTCTGAAGTTTTGCCATAAAAAAGTGGTTAATGATGATGGAAGAATTTCCAGTAGAATGTGACTGAGTTTTTTGTGGATAGAAACTCCCTCCCTCCCTCCCTTCCTCCCTCCCTCCCTCCCTCCCTTCCTCCCTCCCTCCCTTCCTTCCTCCCTTCCTCCCTTCCTTCCTCCCTTCCTTCCTTCCTTCCTTCCCTCCCTCCCTCCCTCCTATTATATAGTACATACAGGTGAACCAACAAAATAGAAAGCAGATGAGGCTAATTTTGGGGGTTGTTTCCTTTTAGATCACTGTAGCATTCCTATGGTAGAATTGTCATTGTTAATTATCTTTTCATGTGCACAGGCTTTGTAACTCCAACTACAAGGGACCATGTCTTATAGTTCTTTGTTGCTTCTTCAGTGCCTAGCATCTTGCTTAATAAATATTTGTTGGCTGATTATCTCATTTATTACATTATCCCTGGATGTTTTCTGTATGACAACAAGAGCTAAATGTGGAAAAGGATGAAGTGCATTCATCAAGACCTAATCCTCTGTGCCTGGTGGATTTTTTCATATCTTTCCTTTTGTTTAATTAGTGGTTGTATTCTTCCTGTCCCACCTGGCCATGTGCAAATAGATAGCAGTAAGTCAACAAAGCAATGACCTCGACTGTCACTTTCTTTTCTTCAAAGTCTTCATCCCATATTTTTATTATACATGATTTTCCTTCTTGATGTCCTACTGATCTGCTCCCCCTTAGGTCACCCCCACTTTTGAGCTACTGAATGCAGTTGGAGGAAGTCATCCTGTCATGCAATTGAGTACAATACAAATTCATTTGTAGCGCCTGTTGTGCTTCCTAATCAGCTGGCTCTCTGAAATTAGGCTCCTGCAGGTTCAAGTTATTCTCTAGGTTCATCTCCTCTAAAAAATAAAACCACACAGCTCATGAGTCCCTGCTAATTTGGTTACCTTTAGTAATCATTCAAAGGACACCACTAAAGACAAAGGTATTTAATGAAATAATATAAAAAGAAAATATAAGATTTTCCCCTTTAACATAGAGGTATACTCTTCATAAATATATATATATGCTTTGGGGAAAGAAAGGACACACATGTCAAAGGGCATACATGCATTGAGGATTACATGCATTGGCAGCATGAATAACCAGGGTACATGCCAGAGAGGTATACATATAGGAAATGTGGTCAGGATACACCAATGGAGGGCAAACTCATCCTTTCTGTGCTTCAGGGTGACTATTGTTTTCTATGATACTTTTCCTGGTCTTACACCTTGCTAGTCTCTTCCAGATGAAACATTGTCTCCCCTGAACACTGCACCCCTATTTAAGGGGTCACTGCTGGATGCTGCCAAGCAAAGCTCTACTAGACACACTATTGAGGAGCTTCTGTCTGCTTCCACCTTCTGCCTTCAACAAGAGTCTTTCTTTGATTGAGGTACTATATCTTCCTCACAAGGAGGATGAGCTCTTTCATGCTTGTTTAGTTTGAAGCCTTGAGGTTTAAAAATTTTTTTAACTGAAATTCTTATTACCTAAGTTATTGAAACCTAGAGGGATAAACAGCTTTCTTGCTTTTTTTCTCAGGAAGTAACATGTCTGTTCCTTTTGGAGTCTTGGATAGAAGAGGCTTTTCATCTCTAGGAGGAGATTCTTGGCCCCAGGTCCCAAGTTCTTTGTAACATAAAATAGGGTTACTCCTGGTTAAATAGCTACTGCCTTCAAGCTTAAGCCTATTTTAGAACTGTCTTTTCTGATTGCCAGTATTTGGGTCTGTCTTTGGTAAAACTCACGTTTGACTAGAGTTGGTATTCCTTTTGTCACCTGGTTTAAGTTTCTTATAGGTAGACTATCAGAGATAGCATATGGTAGTCAATAGACAACTGGTCTTGGAGCCAGGAAGACTTTGGTCCAAATTTTACCCCTTAGGGAATTCCTAAATTCCTCCTAGGGAATTTATTAGATGAGGAGATCTTCCTGGAGCCCACTAGTAGGTTTACTGATTGATAGTCAAATAAGTCAATGAACCAGACTAAAGAGGAAAAGATTTATTAGCACACTAGGAAACTACATGTTGGAAGCTTTCTCAGGGTATGGCACTTGATTACACAGTAATATGTCATAGTGGGGCATAAGATAATGAAGTCACCATGAAGCATTCCATAGCAAAAGTCATTCCATGGTATCCTATATCACCTAATGTGAGGCACGGAATGGACTGTTGTACATTGAGGGGATGGGAAAGGGCTAAGAGAAATTGTTGCTCAGAAGGAGTTTTTCTGGAAAGGTAGTCCAGAGACCCTGCACATTGTAGCTTTGAGTATGTTTCTCAGTCCGTTATCCAGAACTTGGCATTTCTTGCTTAAAGAGGGAATTTTCACTTCTTGAGTTCAACTATTAGTCACAAGTTGAATCACTGGTCCAAATAAGACAGATTTTCAATAGCCATATTATTTAGCCTTCCCTTACAACACCTACTGGTTGTATGACTAGTCACATACACACACACACACACACACACACACACATACACATGTATTCACCCTAGACTAGTCACTTAACCTGGAGTTCCAGACAATTCTTTAAGACTATAAGTTGCAGAGAAGATGCCAAACTGCATTGGTAGGAGTTTCCTCATCTGGGAGTTTAATCAAATAAATTGCAGCTCTCATATCCCTATCTATCTAGATCATGTCTAGTTAGCCTGTGTTCTGGAGTTTGTCCCTCAACCAACTCCCAAAGGGTCTTAGTCTTATTTCCCCAGGCCTCAGTTCCCAAGCCTTCTACTATCCCATGCAAGTAAGTGGGCAGGAAAAAGTTATAGAAGGAAGGTTAAGTTGATAGTCTGAGGTCATTATCTTCTCCTTTACCTAGCCACATTCTTGCCTTTATTACCTGTGTCTTGCAAAGGCTAAAAGGGCTAGGCTTTTTGGTCCATCATTTCATATGGTATCTAAGGTCAACAGGTCCCTCAATGCTTCTTGGAAAAACTTTTATTCTTCCTTCATTTACTCTTTGACTTTCCTCAGCAGCTGTTCGAAACATTTGAAGTTCCTTCCCACTCAAAAGATGTCTTTGCTTCCCGTTTATTGGAAAGTAGAGGAGTGTCCTATTCTCTCTATTAAAATTTTCCTTTATCTTCACCCTCCATTACTTTGTTCCTGAGGATGAATTAAGTAATATTTCTACTTGTCAGGGATAACCTTTCTAGTTATGCTGTTCTTTTCATATTTCCCATCTCCTCCCCACATTTCTCTCATTGACCATTTCCTTCTTTCTCTCATATTTAAATCCTTGATGCCTGTAAAAATACACAGTTTTAACTTATCTTTAAAAAGAAAGTTCAGTTGACCTTGGTATTGTCTCATACAATTGTGCTATATCTCTCCTCCCTATCACGATAAAACTTCTAGAATCATCTGCCTTTATTTAGTATTCTCTACAGTTTCTTCTCAAACACTTGCCATTTGCTTTTTAATCCCACCACTGAACTGAAACTGCGCTCTAAGATTTCTAATTACCTTTTAAAAGTGTTTTATTACAAACATAACAAATATAAACAAATCTATTTACCTAATATTTTCCTTTAAAATAAGTCTTTCATTTATGTTTTCTATTTTTTATGTGATCATAATCATCCCTAGCATCTCTCATCTTTCCTCTCCCAAAGAGCCATTGTATATAAGTGATTTAAAAAAATAAAAGAGGAAAAAATAAAACATCTGATGAATACATTAAAAAAGTTCAAACATGTTTAATGCATAACACCTGTGGAACTCCCACCTCCACAAAAGGAGCAAATTGGAGATGTCTTCTTCTGTCTCTTCATTTAGATTACACTTTATATTTGTAATTTTATTATATTTACCTTTGAATTTTTTTGGTGCTTGTTCTTTCCATCTACATTGTTGCAGTTATGTGTGTATTGTTTTCTTCACTCTGCTTACTTCAGTCTGCATCGTTCTTGAATATCTTTCCATGCCTCTCTGTATTCATCACATAGATAGTTTCTCACAGGAAAGTAATATTCCATTATATTCATGTTACACAATTTGTTCAGATATTTCCAGGCAATGGAAAACTGCTTCATTTCTAATTCTTTGCTACCATAAAAAATGCTACTATACATGTTTTGCTATATATGGGGTACTTTTTTTTTTATCAGTAACTTTAAAGTTTAGTAATGGAATTCTTGGTTTACAGGTTACAGACAGTTTAGTTACTTTATTTGCAAAATTCCAAAGTTCTTTCCAAAATGGTCAGACCATTTCATAGCTCCACCAATACCGTACATGTGCCTATCATTCCAGAAGACCTCTATTGACAGTTTGCCATCTTCCCCAATTTTCAGGGTCCGAAGTGAAACCTCAGGGTTGTTTCAATGTGCATTTCTCTTATTAGTAGTAAGTTGAAAGAATTTCCTTGTGTTTGTGAAAACTTTCCAATTCTTTTAAAAAATGTTCATATCCTTTGATCAGTTATTTATTAGGGAATGACTATTACTCATCTATGTTAACTATATATTTTGGTTACCAAATACCTTTCAGAGAAATTTGATACAAAGATTTCCCCTGCATTGAATCACTTCTCTTCTTAGCTGTAATAGTAAACACCCCGACTTACACAGGGGGACCTGCTATCACAGATTCTTTGATCTCTTTTCTAAAAGGAAAGGCAAATTTGAGGGGTTAATCTCCTTTAATTGAGCACATATTTCATTTACCAATAGAGAAAAATACAAGAAAAGAAATAAAGACCAACAAACAGGCTTCCAATTGTCTGACCATTACATACATACACAGTTACCAGAGAGGGAAGCACCAACATCTGGGTTTTCAAAGCTAGGGGATGCTTAGTGGCTTCCCAGAGTTTCATCTGCTACACAAACCTTCTTCTAAAACTCAGCCCCAAAGCCAAACCTCTCCACACAGTATATATACTCTTTTCAGAGTCAGCGATTACTCAGTGACTCATTAGCAATCAGCAAAAGGTGTGGGCTTTCATAGGAAACAAGCCTCCCCTAATCAAGTCTCTCTTAATAGCTCCACCTGAGGCCTATCAATGGGCAGGGAAGATTTTTAACTCCCATTACATTAGCCTAGGTGCAATTTATTTTTTTTCCTATGGAGAAAGCCTGTAGTTTTATGTAATTAAAGTTAGCTATTTTGCTGTTTGTAATTGCCTTTATCTCTTGTTTGGTTAAGAATACATCTCCTACTCATAACTGTGAAAGGTATATGATGGGCTTCTCTTCTAATTTTTTTTGATATACAATATTTAATATTGAAGTTAATTATATTCATTTAGATTTATTGTAGAATATGGTATAAAGTGTTGGTCTAAGCCTAGTTTTGGCCAGAATTTCTTTCCAGTTTTCCTAGCACTTTTTAATCAAATGAGTTTTTTTTTTCCTAGATAATTTAACAATGACACTGGACTATTGAGTTCCATTGTTCCATTTCTGATTCTCCCTTGTCTAGTCTTTTCCACTGAACTATCTCTCTATTTTTAAACCAATACTAGATGATTTTGATAACTGCTGCTTTATAATAAAATTTGAGGTCTGAAAGTACTGTCCCCTCTTCATCTCTACTTTTTAAAATCACTTCACTTGATAGTCTTCATTTTTTATGAATTTTACTGTCATTTTACCAAGTTCTACAGTACTTGAAAAAAATTCTATTCCTTTGACACTTGCATTAAAAGTAAAATTAATTTTGGTAGTATCGTCATTTTTATTATATTGACATTGCTTAGTCATGAACACTGAATATTCCTTCAGATATTTAGATGGTTCTTTTTCCTTTAAGAGACACTTTGTAATTGAATCTATACAAGACTTTAGTGTGTTTTGATAGATTGATTCACAGAAATTTTAAGCATTTTTCAGTCATCTGAAATAGAATTTCCCTTTCTATGATTACTTCTTGTTTTTTATTAGGTTTTCTTTAAAATATAAAATGCTGTTGAATTTTAAGGTTTATTTTGTAACTTGAAACTGTTGAAGTTATTAATTGTCTAAAATATTATCTTTGTTGATTCTCTAGGATTTTCCAAATATACCATCATATCAGTAAGGATAGTTTTCTTTATTCTTTATTTTTATTCATTTAATTTATTTCTCTTATTTTATTGCTGTTGCTAGCATTTCCAGAACTACATCAAAAAATAGTGGGGGAGACTGGGCATCTTTGTTTCAGATTTGTATTCATTAGATAGTATATTCTAGTGTATTCTCATTGCATATAATGCTTGCTTTGTAGATAAATGTTTTTTATGATATTAAAAAGGTCACTATATTATATATATATGTAGGATTTTTAGTATCAAAATGCTATACTTTGTCAAAGATTTTTTTTCTATATCTATTGAGATAATCATGCATTTCTGGTTTTGAATATAATTAATTATATTGATTGTTTTTCTAATGTTGAACCATCCCTCTATCCCTATTATATATTCCACTTTGTCATAAAGAATGATTTCTTGGATGAATTCCTCTAGTCTGTTTAAATTTTATTTAAAATTGTGAGTCATTCATTAATGATATTGGCTTATCATTTTTCTTTTGTTGTTTTATCTTTCTTTTGTTTAGGTGTTAGGACTATATTTGTCTCCTAAAAGGATTGAGATGTTTTCTTTCTCAATTTTTGAGAATAA
>CM053769.1:231626483-231655675 GCA_028658325.1 Potorous gilbertii | reverse complement strand
AGGAACCTTATTTGATGATATACACAATAAATTATAAATGAAGTCTTTTCAACTTGTGAACAGATTCTTAGAGTTGTATAACCTATTGTATATTCATATTGTATATCCTGTTGTATATGCTCATTCATGTAAATAAATGATAGTCTCAATAACTGGACAAGAGGGAGAGAGGAGAAGGGAAGGAGGGAAGGGGGAGAGAGATAAAAACAGAAAAATTCTAAGAAACAGAGAAAGAAAGGGAAAGGAAGGAAAGAGAAGGGAAGGGAAGGGCTTAGGAATGGACCTAGTGATGGAGGAAGTTAAGGGGGAAGGAAGGAAGGAAGGAAGTGAAGGTGAGAGAGAGGAAGAAAGGGAAGAACCAGAGGAAAGAAGGAGGAAGAACATTTCTGTCAAAGATGCTTTTGTACATTACTAGGATACTCCCACTTTATATCTTGCCTCTTGATTAACACACACCGATTTTTGTTAATATTCTTCTAGAAGTACAAAACCCATGCTGTCATTTTAAAAGTGGAAAATTGTCGACCTGAGATCTATTTTGCAACCTTGCTTTTCAACATATTTCTAATTGTAGTCATAAAGCAAAGAGTCCTGAAGGATACAATTATAATACTGGTACTAACACAAAATTTATTATGGACTTACCAGGAGATACAAATTACTTTTGGTTCTTCATTATCAAGAGTTAGCTAGATCCCAGTGATCTAATACCCTTACTCGATATTTCCAGCAAATTAGAATAAAGCAATGTACCATAATGAAAAGAACAGTAGAGATGGAGTCCGAAGATCTAGGTCTTGCACTTTTTTACGTACGGCACCTTGGACAAATCTCTGGACCTCATTTTCTCAGCCACACAATGAAGAGTTCGTACTAAATGATTTTTAAGTGCTCTCCTAAGTTTAAAGTTCTGTGTTTCTGATTATTATTTTATTTCACAAAGCCAAAAACTTATCAAAGAGCTTTGATTATGGAAATGTCTACCACACAGAGATATCAATTATGGGGATGTCAAGGAATTTCTACAATTAGAAAATATAGAAAATAGGTTAGTTCAATAAAACTACAAATGGTAGAGTACAAATTATCTTTGGAGTAAGAGTCAAGGTCAAAATTTTAGCTCTAGCTCTATCATAAACTATCTCTATGAATTTGGGCAAGTTGCTTACCTTTCTGCTCCTCTTTCTTTTCTCTAAAAAGAGAGAGTTGACCTACAGATCTTCAGGGTCTCTTTAGTCATAACATTTGATTATTTTCCATCACGTCCTTTATTATCTTTATAAATGACAGTACCTAATCTCACCTGTAGGAAGCCTCCTTACACAAGGTCAGCAGATATTACAATTTCTATTCTTTAATACATAATTAAGTAGGAAATAGAAGATATACATATACAATGAAAATACACAACAGTCCAAATAACAAAGAGAAAAAAACAATGGAAATCTTTTATCATTCTGAGGGAAAGGGCTAGAGATATGAAGTTCAGCCTGTTTTTTTAATGTGGTCTTCTGCTAGATCTCTATATTCTGAAACCTTTTCACTTCACACCATCCAAAGACTATTCAGTATAGTGGCATCTCTTTTAAAATGTTGCTCTGAAATTTTTATAATTCAATGAGTGATGTGCCCTGACAAGTATGAGCAACAGTTATGTTGATAATGCTCCAGTTCCAATGCAATTTATTTTTTAATTAAAATTATTGACCAATAATATTGTTAAATATTCAAATAATATAAGTAACATTCTGTTATCAGTACATACAATGGCAGTTGTTTTTATAGAAGGGCCTGATGCATCAGTTAATACAAAATTGTGCTTGGTATTTCAAGGTATTCTAAAATTTTGGGCCCTTCTCATGGTGTTTAAAGCCAGCCTTGTAGGACTTCTACTTGGAATATTTTTGCTAGTTTTTTTTTTCTACTTACTCTGTGTATTTGAAAGTAAAGAAACTGAATTTATTTCAAAATATTCTTTAATGCAAACTGCTATTTACACACACACACACACACACACACACACACACACACACACACATCAAATTATGAACTTTTGGTATATCTTGATTATTAGCTTCCAAAGAACCTGACAATAAAGATATTTGTGATATTGGAGAAAAATTAATATTTACCATTCAGGTTCTTGTTTAACATTGAAATGTATGTGTTCTCTTTTGTAGACTCCAGATCAAGAAAGAATATATTTCCAAACTAAAATGACTGTACTCTAAGAGAATATTTGTGGGGTAAGTTACCTTTGCAGACAAATAAAGAAAGACTAAATTCCACTAATGAGCCATTACAATGCCTCAGCCTGGCATGGAAGTGACCTTGGCCTCTCAAGATTTTGTTAGTAGAACACAAGTGCTGCCAAGTGGTGATGGCTCCATACTCTTGGCAATGAATTCTCTGTCTGCTGTTCAAGGTCTAGCCTAGCTAAATTTTCAGAGGCTCAATATCAGACTGACCATAAGGTAACACATTTTTTTTACCAAGACAACTTACTAAAGTGTTTAATAAATTGTTGGAGGTTGTGAATTGGATTGTGGAGAAGGTACTCACACCTATGAAATCACAGACCTTTTGAAGTATTCATGAATGAAATAAAGACAAAGTTATAGATGCTGCATTTTCAGTTATTTGTGGAGAAAAATTTATACCTGAAATCACCTTGAACGCTAAGTTTAAGCGATGGCAGTAAAACAATCAAAAAGATTGCATATGGTGAAAATGTATTCTTCAAGTCTACCAACTGTTATAGCATTAGTTGTGATACACAAGGACAGATAATAAGAGACAAATAGAAATCACTAGTTACATTACATGTTTCAAATGTGAGTCGTGCTACAAATATTCCATCAGATAACAACTGCTCCAGTTTCTTTTCCATACCCTGAGCTTCTAAGTACCTACCTTGCTTCTTATTATCTCTCAATTTCAATTGATCCTATTTGGATTTTCTTGGTAAAATTACCTCTCTTGTTTAGCCTGTAGTCAAAATCAACATTGTTTTAACTGTCCACCTATGAGAAATGGATCACACAGTCTTTCCTCCTTCACTTCTCTTTGCTCAGGGTTCACCTGAGGTGGTCACCAAGGATTTCTTTGTCTTGCTGGGTTGGTGCTGTTTTTTGAGAGTTAAATAAGATTACATATGGATGTGAAGTTCCAAGTAGAACAAATATCTCTCCTTTGATTAAAGGAGCACCCCTTTTCCCACCTTCCGCACTCCAAAGTAAGAGAGTTACCCATGGAAGCATTGAGGAGAAGGAGCCTGGGGGAAAAAAAATCAATGCCCATGTTGCCATGGAGTTGGGCACTGGTTTGGCAGTGTTGACCAGTTCTATATAATGAAATTTAGAGCTGTGTAACAGCTGCTGAGAACATTAATATCTACATCATTGGAGTTTATGTCAATTGTAACATTAGAGATCAGTCCCTTTACTAGACTCCTGTCTACCACTGCCCTTTCCCTTCAACCAGAGATGACTAAGCAATAAAGTGGGTAGGGAAATAAAGCTCAAAGAGCTGCTATCTCCTTTTTTCAACCCTTCTGATTAGAATGCCTTTCTATTCCTACTCCTCTTCCTCCTCAAGATGACTTTCCTGGGACTCTGATAAGTTATATCTATGAATAGTTGGGAGAGCTTTATCAAGTAGTTATCAAGCTACTTCAAAGGTCTTTTTACTGTATTGAACAGTAAATAAAGGTTGTACTTTTTTTGATTATTTCCTATATGTTAGACGCTTTGAAAGATACAGAAAAAAAAATAAAACTGGCTAGAGCTTCTTTATTTTCAGATAGCATGAAACAAAAATAAATTGTAAAAAAAAACTAGGTATTTCTAATTATAAATTCAGCATAGGAAAGGATTAAGAGAAAATTAAATATCGTACAAGATATAGATCATGACCTGAGCCCTGAATGCTGGGAGAAAAAAAGATTTAAACTGGAGGATAGAGGGAATATCTAAGGGAAATGAAATTGAGCTTGCATAGGATAAATGCGCTTTAATTCTGACTAAAGACGTCAAATAGAAAAAGAACTCTGAATTCACAATATCTCTTCCATGATCATCACACTCTATGTACCTGTACTTTGAAGGTACATACACCAATATATCAAGATCTGCAATTTCATTGGCCTGGATCTTCATTGTCTATAACTTGCATGCATCTTAGTTTCATGAGGCAAGATTTAATAGCTTCTTCAAGGTTTGTGATCAAACAACTACGGAACATCAAAAGCAAGTTTTGAATCTTATTCTTTAGGATTCCAAATCAACATGCTAACTACCAAACTACTCTGAGTTTAAGAAATGCTTCCTCCTTGAATTGCAGCAATAACACTATCAATAATAAAACCTAAATTTAGGCCATTTTTTATAGAACATCCCATCACAGCATTGCCAGCATGAACTGTTACTATTTCCCTTTTCCTTATGATGAAAAGAAAAGCTCCCTGCCTAGAATCTCATAGTGATTCGTAGATGGATAAGAACCCTAGTTATCGGCTAGATAATCCTAGAATAACTAGCAAGCTCCAATACAATTAAGCATAATATAGCTCACCTCTCTGTGCTCACTCTCTCAACTCTCATTTAAACTACTAGCTTGAGTGTTCAGATGGTGGATAACTACTTCTATCTTTTGGGTTTATCATTGTTTCATCTTGAGGGCCCATCCTTCAAGAGTTCCCCTCTCTAATCTGGTGATTCCCAATTTCAATCAGGACACCAATTGATTTTTATAAATGAGAATTTACTAAGAAAGGATAGCAAGTAGAGTAGTCTCCACAAACTGGGAATAAAGATGGGGAATATTATTTCTTTGCATTCACACAAGTTCCTTATGGAGAATGAGCTCAAAATTAAAACATGAAGGTTTTAAACATGAAGGCACACAGGTAAAGAATACATGAAGCCAAGGGTTATCTCATGACTCCTGGCCTTATGAGTCCTTTTCCCTTTCAGAAAAGTGAACCGTAGACACTTTGGGGCAAACATACAGCAAGACTGACCCCTTTCAGGATGTTTTAGGGTATGTCAGGGTAATCCACTGCTAGGCTGGGTCAAGTAGGTCAGTTGTCTGCTCTTCTCCTCTCCTTAGTGGATTCAGATGCTGCAGGTACCAATTATGACTGCCAGTGGGAGGTTCCTTTAAATAGTTTTGATGGATCTCCTGTCTTATTGATTGCCTGGTTTCTTCCATATCAAGATACTTATTCATCTAAGGTCAGGAAAGATAACCCCAAAAGAAATAGGAACCATCTGTTCAAAGACATGTGATGACTGGGTAGGGGAATAGCATTTGTTGGAAGAAGATTTACTAAACTTCCATGTGTTGGATTACAAGTACTGTACATTCCCTGAAATGGAGAAAAGGTCCCCTCCATCACACATGCCCAGAAGCAAGCCCAAACCAAACTTCCAAGCTCTTGCCTGCTGAGCATGCTCCAAGTCTGGATGAAGGGAGGAAATGCTATGCTAATGTCTGCAGGGCACGATCTCAAGGTCAAATACAGGATTATATAATAGGGTATCAAATCCAAAGCTCTAATGTAGCCATCCTTCAGAATTTAGTGCCAGAAGGAAGCATAGAATTTCAGTGCTAGAAGGAAGCTTAGAGGTCATCTAGATGAACACCCTCACTTTATTCATGAGGGAACAGGCCTAGGGATTTAAAAACTTGCCTATAGTCATGTAGTGAGCTACTTATAGAGACAGGACTAGAAAAGTCTTCAGATTCCTACTCCATGGTTGGTTTTTTCTTCCAAAATTCTGATTCTGGCTTGGTTACTTGACTGTACTTGTACCTAATAGACTGATTTTGGCATCTTTGACCTTGGCTTATACCCTGACTAAGGTAACTATAATCATAGACATTCAGTCAGAAGAGCCCAAGTCCTTCCATACATGGATTGTGTACAAAATTTACTCTTGAATATGAGTGGCCTTATGTATAAGACTATTCTTCCATTTTGTGTGACATTTTATATGACATTTTGACACAAAGAAGTTTCCCCTGTACATTTAAAATGCTTTGCATTCTTCTTGGGTTTTGGCAAGGAGGGTGAGGAGAATGATATGCTCTATTTAGCAAACTCCAGATGACAAAAGGCTTGATGCATAATGACCCAGAGGAATGAGGGGAAGATTTTGAGTCAGGACCTGAGCTGAAATCTTACCTCTTCTAGTAAGTACTTGTATGATTGTGGAAAAGTCCCTTGACGGCTCTGATGAATGATGGGACTGAATGACCTCCAAACTCCCTCCCAGTTCATTTTCTATTTTTCTATGGTATCACAATTGAGACTATTCTGAGTTTTTCATCTTCAATGTCCTATCCTCACCTCAAACTCATCGTTTTTCTCCCTTCTCTCCTACAGGCTCCACCCCACTCTAACTCCTCCTTCTGGCTTTGTTTCCATGAATGGTGAACCAGTCTCTGATCACTTGATAATTCTAAGAGTAATTTTTAACATCCTCTTACTTTATTCCCTATTCACCCACCAAGTCCTGTCAATGTTTTCTTTAAAATGCTTCACATGCATCTATTCTTTCAATTTCCATTATCACCACCTTTTCTAGTCCTTAACAGCAGCTAAGTGCACGGAGACTTGGGATTAAGAGGTGGTTTCACACACAAAACAAATTAAGACAGGTTAGTTTATTAAGCAATAGGTATTTTAAACCATACAAGGGAAGGTCCAAGACTAGGTAGGAAGTAGGAAGATGAGGAAAGGTAGGTAACAATCATTTTTAGGTGCCTCCTTTGTATTAGGCACTGTGGTAAGCACTTTACAAATACTATCTCAGTTGATTCTCATAACAAATCTTATTTTCCCCATTTTACATTTGAGAAAACTGAGGCAGACAGGTTAAGTGACTTACCTGGGGCAACATAGTTAGGGAGTACCTGAGGCTTAATTTGAACTCAGGTCTTACTGACTCCAGGCCTGAAGCTTTAACAATGACACCATCCAGCAAGATGTTTAGAACACCGTAAATTGGACCCTCATTTCTAGAGAGGTAAGTCTCTGGTTTTACCTCCAACAGTCATCAAATGTTGGCTAAAGAAAGAAGGGAATTTAAAAAAAAATAATTATTGTTTTATTGATTGTCTAAACTTAAGAAAGTAATAGAGAAAATTGTAAAAATGGAGATAGAGTTTTAAAATGTGACCTTTTTTTTTCTTTTTTTAGAGTCAATAAACATTTATTAAGGACTTACTAAAGGCCAGGTACTTTGCTAGTGCTGAGGATACAAAAAAAAATGCGTAAGAATGCCTGCCTTCAAGGAGCTCACAATCTATTTTTTAAATTTATTTTATTTTCAATTCATAGAACAAAACAAGCATTTCTATAACATATTATAATAAGATTATATACATATATATACACACAATATAATAAAATAACAAAGAGATGATTGCCCATGAAACTGCAAATCTACCACATACAACTTGTTATACCCTCCAAGCACACAACAAAATTATCATGTAAATTTCTTTCTTTTTCTTTTTGTCTTGCCTCCTCTCCCTCCACTCTAGAGATGGCTACTATTAGACACAAATAGCTGTGTGTGTCCATACATATATGTGTGTATGTATGTATAGGAATATATACATACCTATACGTAAAATTATTCTATACATAGTTCTATTTATCATCTACTTAAACTTTAATGATCCTTTCCAAAAAGTTGTTCAGAGACTTAGCACAGTTAATTGCATCAAGCCTTGTAATTCTTCCTAATCAATATATGAGATATCTGGGATGGATTCATATTAACGACATATTAACACTGAAGCTGCTGAATTTTGTGGATTTATAGGGAAAGGGTTAATATTACTTCAGGTACATATGGTTGATTTCTCATCTCTGGCATTAGAAACCAGAAGACTAGAGGTATTAATAGGAGAAGCCTGACCTGAATCACAAGAGAAGTATAATATCATGTCGTCGCAGCTCAAAAATTTTCAGTTGTTCTCCATTTCCTTTAAGATAAAGTTTGGATGTTTTAATCTAGAATTCAAGGCCTACTGGAATCTGGACCTGACTTAGCTTTCCATCCTGATCTCCTATATTTTCCCTAAACAAATACTTCACTCCAAAAACCATCTATTCATTATTGTCTTCATGGAAAATGTGTTTTATCCTTCTATACCTTTGGCTACACCATTTTCTCCATCTAGAAAATTCCATTATTCACACCTCCATCTCCTGAAATCCAACTTGTGTCCCAGGACTAAGTCAACTTTCACTCCCTTCTTCACCACCCCAGCTGGATGTGTTCTCCCATGTCTGTGGCACTTATTGTCTGTTTCCTCATTTGGAACTTAGAGAAAACTGCATTATATCACTAGCTATCTTTTCATGAATGTATATGTCTTATCTATAAACAAATGATAAGGTCTTTGAGGGAAAGCACTGTCTTCCTTTACTCTAAGTAAAGCACAATAAATTCTTGTTAACCACTTGATTAGAAAATGGTTAGTGTCTACTTGACAATTGCAACTTAAGGTCAAAAGAGAAAAGAAAGTGTTCCCAAGGATACAATTAGCACACACTGGCAACTGTACTTGTCAGTGTATTAGTAGCTGGATCCCTTGAGGCTACCCCAAATCCACTGAAAGGGAGATGATTAAAGCCCATCTTCTGGATTTGCTGGACTTTGTACTGATATGGGGTGATGTGGGTATTTGAAGAAGTCTTTTGACAAGCTTCAATTGACTGCATCAGAACATCTGACACACACCTAAGGATTCTAAGTGGTTCCTGTTATTAGCAAAGTCTTGGGGGTGGGGATGTGTGGGCTAAGAAGGCAGGTGGTAGGAAAGAAGCTGCTTGTCACTAGGAGCCAGCTGTCTTTTAACTTTCTCCTGTAAAATGTCATAGGTATCTCTAGGAATCTGCATTTCTCACTCCCTAGTAGGCAAACTATTTGGATTTCAATGCTGTTTCTGCTGCTTCATGTAACAAAGCAAATCATGTAACCTCTAGCCATCAGTTGTTTTTTTTATTTGTAACTCCCTACTTGGTACTAAATTTTTTTATTATTTGAAAGAGCTCTGAATTACATATGAAGGTCCTTAAGCATTTTGAATGGTTGCAAAGTGGACTTGGCTTTGAGAGGTACAAGACACCACAGAGATCACCTAATTCAGTCCCCCTCACTTTACAAATGGAAAAAAAACCCTGAGGCCCAGAAAGATTAATAATTTTCTCTTTTACAGAAAGTAACAGAACCAGAATCATAATCCAAATAGCTTGGCTGTAAATTTAGTGCTCTGTAACACTACGGCTCTATGTAAATGGCTCTCAGATCTTTACCTTGACTCCTAACCTTTCCCCATACTGCAATCCTACATATCCCAATTCCTAATATATATCTGACCAAACCTAAAACACGTTTCTAAACTGAATTGATCCTCTCCCCACTCCCTGAGCCATATCCCTAAAAAAAGCCTTATTTCTCCTTCTATTTTTCTATTTCCACTGATCATACCATTTTCATCACAGACCCCCTGATTCTTCAACTCTTCTTCACTGCTTGCCACCTACCACAAATCACTTCTGACATCCTGTTGATTCAACTTCCAAATTATTTCTGTCATCCTTCCCTGGCTTTTTTTTAATCATTGCAATCACCTTGGTTTAAGCCCACATCTCTTCACAACCCAACTATGACAAAAGGTTCCTCCACTGTCCTTGTTTTCTCTCGTCTTATTGTTCAGTCATGTCCAACTCTCCATGACCCCATTTGAGGTTTTCTTGGCAAAGATACTGGAGTGGTTTGTTATTTCCTTCTCCAGCTCATTTTACAGATGTGGAAACTGAGAGAAACAGGGTTAAGTGACCAGGGTCACGCAGTCAGTAGGTGCCTGAGGTCAGATTTGAACTCACATCTTCCTGACTACAGATCTGGAGTTCTAGTCACTGTGACATCTAGCTGGCCCTTCTCTAGCCTATCCTTCTCCAAATTATCCTTCACCCCATTGTTTTTTGTAAACTTCATAATGCTCTTTTCTGATGATGTGACTCTTCTATTCATTAACCATATTTGCTATGGACAAAAGCATTAACATAAATATAGCAAAGCAAACTGCAAACAGGCATCATTAGAATTGTAAATAAGGAAATTGTAGCCAAATTAAATCTTGTCTAAGGAAATCACCATTAGTATGGTCAACTTGGTTGCAGATCACTAGCTCCTAAATGGAGTTGAATAAAAGGTTATGTTTACTTTTCATGTCAAAAATTCAAAGTCAGTTAAATGTATATCCATAGAAAAGTGACATCATTCACCTTCTAGGATGAATTCCCTACCTCAGACCTTTCCAGAAAAATGCAAACACCCACCCACCCACAACTCTGAGTCCTGAATTTCCCATAAAATGGAATGATGTGCATAAAATGCTCCAACAAGAAGCAAATGCCTCCTAAAGGGGGAAACTTTGTCCTAACATCATATTTATTAGCGGCTTTCATTGGTTTTCCTGACTGCTTCCAAATGACTAGCCTTCTGAAATTGAGTTCTTGTCCTGGAGTCAGGAAGATCCAAGTTCAAATCTATCTTCAGACACTTACTAGTTGTACAACCCTTAGAAAGTCATTTAACTTCTGTCTGCCTCAATGTCCTCCTGTGTAAACTGCTCATAATGATAGCACCTAACTCCCATGGTTGTTGTGAGTACAAAATGAAATAATATTTGTAAAACACTTCGTAAACCTTAAAATGCTATGTGAATCTTGATATATTATTATTAATGACTATTATTAATCTCTGTAATGGTGGATTTCTTGTTCCTCTTTGCCTCCTTGGTCTTCTGATCAAGCTGTACCCTCTTGGTTTACTCTGAAAGTCAGGCCTCTAAGTAACATCTCTGCTTGTTTGCTTGGTTAGAGACTCTTGTAGGCCTTAATCCTTTGATGTTGTAACAATCTGTGTTGTAACAACTGGTTGTCATCAGGTTACTTGTTGGACACTCTTGCCTTATCTTTCTGTCTTTGTGTGATTCCTTGACTTCATGCTCCACAGACATATTTGACCCTCTTGGAGTCAAGGAGTTTATTTAGAATGATGATTACTGTGTCCCATTAAATAACTACCAAAGTGACAAAGATGTCCATCATGACAATACAAGAAGTCTAAAGGACCATTTCACAAAGCATCAGTGAGGAAATAGCTATACTTTTGTCAAGCTCTAAAACAGAATGCTCCATCCACCAAAGCTCATATAGTCTTGCAACTGAAAGAGTGTTACGGCCATTTTGGCAATCAAGCCCACCTGATACGGCTGAAATATCTGGACTAGAAGGTGTTCTGCCACTATTAGTCATGATCTGGGGCAAGTCACAACTTCTGTTACTTAGTTCCTTATCTGTAAAACAGGGATTGGACGATTTATGTAAGGTCCCTTCCAACTGTAGGTTCCTATACCTAAACGTACTTTGAAGTAACGAAGTGGCCAATCCTATATTATAGTGGGGAATATTTCATGTACAATAATGATGTCAAACTCAACTAGAAATGGAAGTCACTAATCTGTACATAAGGATCCCTGTGGGTCACATATCGACTTAGTTTAAATACGTAAGGTAACTATATCGTATGTATGTGCGTGTGCGTGTGCGTGTGCATGTGCGTGTGTGTGTGTGTGTGTGTGTGTGTGTGTGTGTGTGTATTATTTATTTTGTTAAACATTTCCCAATTGCATTTTAATCTGGTTCAGCCCATACTCAGGACAGCTGTAGGCTGCATGTGGGTTTCACACCTCTAGTACATAGTACTGCAAGCCTAGCATATTTCAAAAGAAACTCACATGCCTTTTATATACCTGCATCTGCATTTCTTCCAGGAAGAAAGAAGTTTATTGGAAAATGATGCATATCTTTCTGAATACAGTGAGATCATTTTGCATTTCTTAAAAATACAGATTCTTAATAACATATATCACAGCCTCTCTTTTACCAAGTCCTGAAACTTTTTCTAAGTTCTGAGATTAAAATTTTAAATTGTTGAGTATTTGTAAATTGATTATTTAAAGGTGAGAAACAGGATTTTCCATTCAGGAGAGTGTTGGGGACCCTAATTTTAATTCTCTACTCCTTTATAAAATAAAATGTATTTATTAAGAGTTTAATGACATTAAGAGTTTAATTTTATTCTAATAATTGAAACATCAAACCATTTCATCCAATGCATCTCCTTTTATTTTAAATAATTAACAAAGCAAATGTTTTTTCCCTATCCTAAACAGAAAATTCCAGGTTACTTAACAATTGAGAAAATAGAAATCACTTGTGGTTATCCCTTCCATATCACAGCTTTTCCCATATCAATTTTGATATATCATGGGTCAATTTAAGAAATTAAATGAGAATTTTGTAGTAAAAGAACTGTGGTTCTACATACTAGCTTGAGGATGTCAAGTGTTTATAGCACTCTATCACATGACATCTGGTGATCTGGCTGCGATCTTTGCATCTCTTTTCTCTTATCTTGTGTCATTTACATTGCAAAGGGAGAGCCAAAGCGTTTTAAAGGGATCTTCCAGATAGTGGGGGTCCTGTGTCCCTAACCTCCACATTGTAAAAAAGGATAACTGTACACTTTTCTCTAAGTTGCACTCTGCCCTTTGAGCCTCTTTGCTCTCCAATTCATGTCCCACAAACCTTCCAAAATAGATTTTCTAAAGCATAATTCTGACAATGCCATTCCTCTGTATAAGAATTTACATTAATTTCCATTTGCCTCTAGGATAAAATACCCACTCCTTGAGGAATCTAGGGGCACTGAGCCTGGAGTCATGAAGGCCTGAGTTAAAATTCAGTCTCAAACATTTCCTTACCATGTATTCTTAGGCAAGTCATTTAATTTCTGTCTGCCTCAGTTTCCTCAACTATAAAAATGGGACTTATAAAAGTATCTCCTTTACAAGGTTGTAAGGATCAAATGAGATAATATTGATAAAGCACTTAACAGTTCCTGGAACCTGTTATTCAGTCATTTCTGTCATGTCCAACTTTTCATGACCCCATTTGGGGTCTTCTTGGCAAAATATTAAGTGGCTTGCCTTTTCATTCCCCAGCTCATTTTATAGATGAGGAAACTGAGGTAAAAAGGGTTAACTAACTTGCCTAGGGATGAGTCTTCCTAACTGTAGGCCCAGTACTCTATCCTCTACATCACCTAGTTGCCCAGTTGTCCTGGCACAAAGTAGGTACTAAATAAAAATGCTTATTCCCTTATTCTTTAATGCTTTCCCTCAATTTAGCATGTTAATCCTCTCATAATCTGGCTCTTTCTTTCTAGGCTTATTGCAATGGATAGTTTAGACACCAAAAGAAATGATTGGCAGAACCATAGCCCTTCTTTGCAGGGGAAAGGCTTACCAACCACAACACCTAATAGTGGATGCAGAGTAGAGTCTTAAGTAACTCTGAAGATAGTTGAATAGCTGAAGACCATTTGAAGTGAACATAGAATACCAGTCAGAAGCAAATGAGGTGTGATACAAGGTAGGGAGCAGTAGAAAGTAATGCCCCGGAAAGTGCAAGTCCAAAATGAGAATGCTGTGATGACATCACCATAAAACATCTCCTCTGCCTTAGAGGTATGTATTGCCTTTTCAAGTACATATATATTTAAGTATAAATCTATTTCACTCATGCATGCCTGTGCCTCTGGTCAGGTGTCATGGCCATGCACCATCCACATTTCTATATCCCATATATAATCCCTATACTTGTACTTTTCCCACTGAAGATATTTTTATTTGTGGAAAAGTGAGCTCTAGGTTTATAGAGGGAATACTCTATTGTGCAGGAAGTTTCTAAGTTTTCTGTACTCTGTTCTCTGTAATGAAATATAGGCCTAGACCAAAAACCAAAAATGAAAGATGTATGTAAAGATATATGTAAAATGCAAGGAAGAAAAAAGCAATTTCCAAGACAATCAGGGCATAGATAAGGAAAAGAGGGTGGCATCTAGAGAATCACCCATTGCTGTTAAGTCCCCTCCCAGAATTTCCAACTTGTGTTTACATGGAGTAGGCTGAATTCTTGTGAATGACACCAGTCAGATAATTTGTGGGTCTCACACTGACCTTGGCAAGAGCCCAGAAACAATATTTTCCCAAGGATGGACTATTTTAAAACAACTTTGCCAGTGTATTAACAGGAAGAAGGGGGTGGGATAGGGGTGGGAGACATGTTGATCATCAAGACCAGGTAGGCAAGCATTTGAAGGCTAACTATAAATGTAGTCCATATGAAAAATGTGAAGTACAGTACACAGTGAGGAGCTGTTCTTTCAGCTACCTTCCCCCATCTTAAAATAACAGAAAGATCAAGAGGTCTTTCTGAAGTTGAGGAAATGGGTGATAGAATCTGCTTTCAAGGTGCAAGAGCCACGGAGAGATAGATAGCACTAAGAAACTCTCAGCACAAGCACTTAGAGGGCAGAGGGCAAGGCAATTTAATTTCTTCTGCATAGCCCTCAACAGAGTGCATGCAACTGCTTAAATATAAATATAATAAATATTTCATAGAATTATAAACTTTAGAGTTGGAAGGGACCTTGTAATCATCTCAACGAAGAGTACTTAACGTACAATCCAAAACTTTTAAAAAAATAATTGTGTTAACTGTATTTCACTGGTGCATTTCAAATAGTATTCTGAGAAGGCTTCATCAGATTGTCAAAGGGGGGTTCCATATCTCAAAAATAGGTTCAGAAAAACCAGTCCCTTTACTTTTAAAGATGAAGAAACTGAGGCCCCAAGAGGAGAAATTACTTGCTCAGGGTTCTGCACTTAATAAGTAGAAGGGCTAAGACTTGAACTCCATTCTCTGTATTCTAAGATCAAGGATCTTAGCATGTAATCACACTGACTTTTTTCTCAGAGAGCACCTTATTCACCTTCATTTCGCAGCTGAAGCAACATAGACTCAGTGAGGTCACATGATTAGCCAAAAGGAAAACCAAGCCTGGAACCCTCGTCTCCTGGCTCCTAAACTAGTACCACACAGGCTGGCTCCAAAATCTAGTCATCTCTGTGTGTGTGCTGTTCATAACACTCATGACCACCTCTGTTGTTTACTCCCAGACTCTGTCATGACCAGCTTCCTGCTTGCCCCCTTCTTTTTCCCTTTTATCCTTCTAAAAGGCAGCTGTTAGCTTTTCAAGCTCTCTTAAACACATTCCTATCCTTTTTCTTCTGCCTTATTTCACACTGCCCCCTATGTTGGAAACAATTACACAATAATGTAAACCAGATACTGTTGTCTTCCCACAAAAAAAGTTCACCAATCCCATCTTTTGTAATAAATGCTTCAATCATTAAAGGACTACTTTGTACTTTCCACCCTGTTTTATCTTACTCATTTCTTTAAACAGTGAACTGCTTGGGACAATACTTCACATTTTGTTAGTATAATGAGTGATGACAGCATATCCAGGTGGAGTTGTTGCTCAAGCAGTGGCAATGGAAGTCCAGAAGTACCAAGAGAGGGCAGGGTTGGACATATAGATTTGAGGTGATCATGGAGGAAAGTGTAGAGCAGGTGTTCTTGACCTAGGGTCCGTGAGCTTGGTGGGGTGTTTTTTCCAATATTTCCAATAATGATATTTCTATGTAATTGGTTTTCTTTCTAATTCTATGCATTTTATTTTATACAATTAAAAAGTATTACTCTGAAAAGGAGTTCATAGGCTTCACCAGACTGTCAAAGAGTCTGTTGATATAGAAAAGAAACCACCATGTAGAGGAAGAATAGAAGAGGTTGATGATAAAGTCAACAGAAAAGGAATTAACATTTAAGGAGTGATAGGAAGACAGAGGAGAACCTAGCAAGTGTAAAACCAAAGAATGAAAGGAAAATGTGAGTATCAGAAAGGAAGGTGTGGTGAAGAGTATCCCAGAGGGAGAGATCAAGGAGACCAAAGATTGTAAAAAGCCTTTACATTTGACTATTAAGATGTAGGAACTTCAAGATTGGGTTAGTAAGAACTTTAAAATGCCACAGAAATTTTATCTTTCTGTCAAAATGTAACCCAAAGTACCCAGGATAGAATCTATTTTTAAAGATTTCCCAGAAGGAAGAGAAACTTCTTGCAAAACTAACAATACAAATGGGTTTCCAGGGGAGGTAATGTTCAGATTATCTTTATTTGAAGTTATCCATACCACAATAAGACCTGACTGAAAATTGGGGACAAGACCATCTGATTTAATGGATGTTGTTAGAAATTAGCATACCACCACCCATAGCCCTCCCTCACATGTCAGAGAGTGGATCATACTTTTGTCCATCACTTTGAAATGGTGGCCAATCTCTGTCATATATGATTCAAAAGTCACCTTTATCTTAGCCCCATTGGAAAAATGACTAATTCTGAATTGGTGGAGTAGAAATGGAAGAGATAGCACTACATCTCCATCAATGCTCTTAAACTTGACCATAACTCGTTTTTGTGGAAATTAAATGGTAAAAGTTGCCTGTTCCCAGATAGTCTGTCTTGCAGATTTCCAAGGTATAACTGATCTGCTCTACTCTTTCTCCTCAGAAATCCAGAGGGAATTCCCCACTCAGTCTCCTACCAGAGAGGAATGACCATAGGAACATGGGAATTTCTGAGAGGCAAAAGCAAGGAATGCTGTTTCCACTGTGAAAAAAAAAAAAAGCTCTTAAATATAAAATTGTTCCAGTGACTGGGCAGAAATAACAAACATGAAGTTGTCAGATCTGGTTCATGGAAACATTTTCTTAGGGCTACATTTTTCCTCTGCCACAGTTTAGAGGTGTGTACAGAAGGGAGGAAGAATTTGAAATAGCTTTTCATTACATGATCTGCCTACTCTATCCCACACTATCCTTGCAAACATATCTACAGTCCCTGTATTGGTCATGGGATATTAAAATTCACACCATGCAAATGGAGGAGATGGGAAAGAGGAAAACCCTTCTCACGAACTCACAGCAGTGAAGGACACAAGAACTCTAAACATATTCACCTGATTCAAGTTTCCATAGGGATGAAAAAATGGAGAGATCAGATTCTTCTATTTAATACAAGATGTTCCTGATAAATTTTATTTGATTATTGAGAATACAATTCACTTGTGAAAGGTTGGACACAACCTAAATGTGTACTGAGGTTATGTACCCATAAAAAGAACTTGGAATGACAACTGACCATAACAACATCTTAGAGAAAAAGTAGATGGACTTCACTAAAACTCCCCACCTGCCCAAAGCTTAAAAATCCAGGAATGTGCCAAGGTTATTCTCCACGGAAAAGTCTTTTTCTAAGAAGAATAAGATTATGCAATGTTTTAGCAATCTTTGAAAAAATTCTTCTAGGTGTCAGAAGCACTGGAAAATCTTTCATAGCTCCTAAAATAATAATTATTCACTGAATTCCTACAGTGAAAACTCAATGAATTTCAACTAAATCTATATTATTCTGCTGGGGTGGATAAAATATTTGAATTATTGGAATAGGCAGTGTGGCCCAGTGGAAAATGGGTTGAGTTTAGAGTCTGGAGGACTCTAATGTCTATCCCTGATACTGCAATAGCTATGTAACTATGAAGAGTCATCTAACCTCTCTGAATATCGTTCAGGTCCTTAGGACTTATCTGCTAAGTAATAGAGTGTGACCTTCTTGGTGAAGGGAGTTCACAATGCTGACAAAATCTTAGTTATTTTGCAACCTGGAATATAATTTGTTGTCTAGTCTCATTCTCATGAAGTATTGAATTTATAAATGGGATAGAATGCCTTCATTTTTTCTCTTTTCATTGCCTCTTACCCATCTACCATAGCTGTTTCAGAGCCTCAACAATCAGAAAGGTTGGTACATGGTAGAAAAGAGCAAATCTGTATGTCTGAGCAGCTGAGAGCACCAATGAGTTTATTGGAACTCTTTCTCTATGAAATAAAACAATGGTTTTATTCAGTTTTAGATTAAAGAATATTTTCATGATCTAATGTTTGCCCCATTCAACAATTTTAGGAACTATATAAGCTTAGTTCTAGTTAAAATTGGTTTACTAGGTACTTACATATTTTGGAGTAAAGGATCTTACTTGAGTTTGAACTTAAATGAAATATATATATGTATATGTGTGTTTATATGTATGTATATATATATATGTGTGTGTGTGTATATATATATATAGTGTGTGTGTACATATATATATATATATATATATATATATATATATGTATGTATGTATATATACATACACCTCAGTAAATCAGAAATGAGAGGCAACATGGTACAGTGATGTGTCAGATTGGGGATCAGAGAGGCCTGTATTTGAATTCTGACTCTGAGACTACATGACCATGGACAAATTTAATCGTAAATCTCAATATGTAAACAGGAGAGAGTAATATCTATAGAATATGGGGCTCCTATGAAGAACAATTGAAATAATAGGCACAAATTGTTTTGAAAACCTTAAAATGTTATACAAATGGTTAGTGATTGCTGTTCATTCTGATGTTTACCTCATAGTTCCATTTAAATCCCTATGACAAACTTACCAAGTATCTATGCAATAAGGATATACTTTTTTGGAGAATATTGAGTAATTACTCCAACGTCCCTGGCCAATCACTAAAAACAAATAATATATTTTATAACTGAAGGCCCAAGTTCCACAAATCAAGTGGAAGCATCACAATTACTTATAAATTGTCTATGAGAAGAACCAGAGACTCACTCCTTGTATATCTATAAGTACTGTGAGATTGATTTCTGGATGTCCTTCTAGGCCATCACTTGGCCTAGACTTGCACATTGCAAACTCTTAATGAATGCTTGTTTACTGAAAGGAGTGAAGCTTGTCTCCTACTCCAACTCAAATAAATAGTCACTTGCTGGGTTGTCTATCAGAGTGAGAGAGAGAGATGGATAGATGGATGGATGGATGGATGGATGGATGGATGGATGGATGGATGCCAGGCCCTATGCTGACTAAGAGGCTTACAAATGCAAGAAAACAAGATAATCTCTTCCCTCCAAGGAAGTTTTAAATCTGATGGGGGAGGACAGTACATAAAGAAGCACTGTAAAGGTGAGAAGGAATATGATAAGCCCTTGGCCCTGGCAAAATAAGCCCAAAAACTCAATTGTTAGAGCTTGTTTTTACTGTAGAAAGGATAAATGGGTTGGTTTTTCCTCTAGGAACATCTGATGTTGATCTTGCAATGTATAAAGAGAAAAGAAACTTCTTTAGTCAACACACATTTATTAAGCACCTTCTATGTGCCAGACACAATGCTAAGTACTATAGATGCAAAGGAAAGAAAAAGAAAGAAAAGAAAGGGGAAAAAAGGAGTTCACAGTCTAACCCAAAAGACATGCAAGCAAGATACATACAGGATAAACTGGGGGTAGTCTCAGATAGAAAGCACTATTATGGAAAAGACTTCTTGTAGAAGGTGGAACTAGGTGTGATGAAGAAAGCCAATAGGAAGAAGAGATTTCCAGACATCAGTCAAAACTGCTGAAAAAGCTCAGAGTAGGAAATGGAGCGTTGTGTGACAAACAACATCACTATGTAGCCAGTTTGAATCCAAAGTTGGGTTTGGAGTTTGAATCCTGCCCCTGACACTTTATAGCTAATGGCTCTGGACAGGTCACGTAAACTCTTTCAGCCTCCCGTGGGCTAAAATAACGTCCATTTCAAAGAGCTGTCATAAGGATCAAATGAGATAACATATGCAAAAGTGCTTTGCAAATCTTAAGGAAATAAATATTAGCTATTATTGTTTTTTGTCATTGTTCTATTTACCTATTGTTTTAACAAAAAGGACAAACTCTGAGGCTCTTAGATATGAGTTCCCTCAGGGCAAGTCTGCAGAGGTGGCTTTTTTATAAAGTCATAGGATCATAGTCTGACAGCTGGTTGGGAACTTAGGGGCTATTGAATTAAATGTCCTGATTTTATAGATGAGGAAACTGAAGTCCGGTGAGATGCAGTGACTTCTCCTTGGTCATATTTGTAGTAAGTTGCAGTCAGGATTCAAACCCACATCATCTGACTCGAAATCCAGCTTTTTTTACCCATTGTACCATATTGCCCCACCCCTATTTCTATGATCCTAGTTCTGATAGCAGACAATATACTTGAAGCAAAAGTTATTTCAATAGTTCCAATACAAATAAGCCAAAATCATAAAAGGATACTTATTAATAACCACTTCTTTATTTTGCATATTCACGCTTTTCCTGCTGCACTCTTGCTCTCTTTTCTCTTTGGTGGAGTTCTCTTCTTTCCTCTAGTCTAGTCACTCTACTTCTCATTCTCCTCTGCTGCCTACCATCAGAATGGCCAATATTCTTGGTCTCGGATTCCTAACTTGCTGACCAAGTTTGTCTGAAAACTTCTATCCTTTCTCCCTGTCTCTTACTTGAAGATACACCTTTTCTATCTCCCTTCTTTCTCACTATGTATTAACAGCAGGCTACATAAGGATCACATTTTTGGTAGACAGGATACACAGAACAAGTTCCTATTCAACAAATATTTATTGAGAGTCTTTGCCTTCTAAATTACTGACTGCTCTGGACTCAGAAACTTTGGTGAGTGAAAAGTCTGAAATTAATCTTCTGAGGTCTGTCTTTTACCACCTACAACCAGAACACAGACAAAGAAAGACTGAGGAAAGAAGCACGCATGCACACACAGTGGGGAGGAGTGGTTGGGGAAAGAGAAATAATGGACCATTAACTTTATGATGACACAATATGGTATGTGTCTTTACAAAGCAAATGAACTGGTATGTCCTAGGAAGACTTAAAGTTATTAAAAAGGTATAGAAAATCTTGATTTGTATCAATGATCAAAGGATTCATGAAGCTGTATGGGATGATTCCATGTACAGTTGAGCAACTATGAGCTAAGTTCAAACATGGGGCCCCCAAACAGCCAGGCATGTACAATTCTCTGAAGTGTGGTCATGTGGTGTGGAATCTGATGACGTGCCCGTCTGAGCCAAGGCATCAGATGGGCAAAGGTTTTCTCTCTGACTCCCCTCTGAAGGTGGCAGATAAAAGATGAGGCGCTGGAGTAGCTGACAGAGTAACCTGTAAGTGCCTGTCTTCTGAAATCTGCTCATTAACTTTTCTGGCTAAGAGAAAAGACATGGGCCACCATAGTCAGCTCTGTGACATCTTTCCCCTCTGCTTTTCATCATCTCCTGTCCCGTGAATGGGGCTTTTATCCCTTTCTTGGCCTGATGTGAGATACAATTTTGTTGTCTTCAGTACTAACACATCTCAGGAATACAGACATCTTGTTGGCTCAGACCATGTCCCTGAGCCACTAAGGAATGGAATTTAACTCTTCAGATTACATTATTATACCAAAGTCTACTTTTGGGGCTGAAGTTATAGATGAAAAATATCTCACAAGACTGCTGGACATTCAAGTAGACTGCTTCAAGGCATAAATATGCCATCCATATGGCCTGAATTTTCTAAAACAGTTCTGATTTCAAGAAGAGAAAGTAAATTTTTAATGAGACTGAAAAATTATGTGTCCCAATTTTTGTTTCAGAATATCTATGATCACTGTACATCACCCTAAAGAGGTCAAAGTCATTGATATTGACCCATTCCTCTGCCTAGGTCACTTCTTCAGCTTAGCACCTGGAATTCCAAGGCACTTGAAATAACAAGGGAGGGGATGCTGTGGTATGTACTGAGCCTCATTGCAGCCCATAGGTACACTCCATGGGTCAGCTAGTGTTGATGATGCTAGTGCTTGTAGCATAGTGGCCAGTAGGAAAGGGAATACTACATGACCTCAACATAAGCATCAGTTCATGGGTTTGGATTTGGAGGGCAGAGAGGTATTTAGGGGTTTTTTTACTTCTTTTGGGTTGTGGGTTGCCTAGATTATGGAGACACCTGAAGTTGTTATATCTTTGGCACATAATTGTTTTGAAGAAGTTTAAGAAGTCATGGGGATCAGAAAAATAGGTCTAGTGCTCCATCTTATTCATCGTGTCACCCCAAATATTGTTTTCTTAATTTGACCTGTGATCTCATTGCTGTAGGTTAAGTGTCTTGCCCAGGGTCATAGAACCAGTGCATGTCAGAAGCAGGAGTTGAAACCAAGTCTTTGTCTGACTCCAAGGCCAACTCCATCCATTACACTGTGTGACCTCACATAGACATGAGCGCAATTAGATTGTTTCATCTGTCATTACTAATCACCCGGAAAACTTCCTTAATATATATTAATATTTTAATTAATTTCAATATATAATAGAATGCTTTTTCAGACCTTCCTTGAAAGTCTTCATTAGGATTCTTTACCCCTTCATTATCATTCTCCTTTTTGCCCTTAACGTGTACTCCAGTCTCCTGATTCTACTTTTTTTTCTTTTAAGAGAGGGAGGTTTGCTTTATTTTGTAAAGGTCTTTCCACAATTCCCTTATTCCTCTTACTAGTCTATCTTAATTGTATTATGGTATTTTATTTCATTATTGTATCATAGTTTGTTTAATCATTGCTTTATTGTCAGCTCCAACAACCAACTGCAAAAAAGTCTTCCTTCAGTGTTCTTTTCTCACCTGGCATTATTCCTGACCTTTTTTGCATTTCTTGCACCTATTGAGCATCCCCTCTTCCAGGATACTCTCTCTTAAATGGATACTAAAATGACAGCGCTCTCTCCAGTCTTTCTTGGTCTCCTTTGCTGAGTCCTCTATCTCTCGCCCTCTTCAAATAGCTATTTCTTAGGACTCTGTCATATCTTCTTTTCTCTCTCCACATATAATCTCCCTGAAGTCTTGTCCATTCTTATGGTTTCAAGTATTAGCTTCATGTAGATGACACCTAAATCTACATATTCTCAAAGAACAAATCTACAAAGAACAAAGAACATCTTCTATATACATACTTGTTTGAGTGTTGCCTCCTCCACTAGAAACTGACCTCCTTGAAGGCAGGGACATTTTTTTTTGTCTCTTGTCTTGAAACTTTGTGTTTTTGCCTTTCCTTGTGTCTCCAGAACTTAATACAGTACCTGATTCATAGTAAATGTGTGTTGCCAACTAACTGGAATGATCTCATTTTTCATCTCTGCTTCTGTAAAGGTAATTTAAATGGGAAGATCTTTCCCATTCATTAATAGGCCCATGTGACCCACTTGGGTCATATGGAAGCCTAAGTCATATGAGTTTGAGTCGCATGAAGCCTGTGGTGGGAGGAACTGACTGAATCGATGGAACAAGAAGGAGTGGAGCATGAGGGGTAGAACAGGAAGAGGAGGAGCTAGAGCAGAGCTGAGAGGAAGTTGGTCAAACTAGTCAGAGCTGGAAAGGACAGAGAAAGCAGGCAGTTGGGACAGCCACTAGTGTGAGTGGAAGAGCTTGTTTGTGATTTGTTTAAGGGGGCTGGTTTGTGGGAAGCCTAAAAAGGGGAAGGCTTGGAGATGGCAGTATCTCCTGCATTGTTGTTGTGTATAGACTTCTTTGTTACTATGGTGGATTTGGTTTTCTGGTGTCTGAATAAATGTTTTGGTTCTGTCTTCCATGTGGAGGGTCTATTATATCTTGCGATTCAGAATTATGCTGGCATATGCATAGCCACTATAGGTGCTGTGAATATTGCTTTGGCACTACACCTTCTCAGAAGTCTTCCTTTAAATCTCAAATCAAGTTCAAGCTCTTCTAGGAAACCTTCCTTGACCTGATCCTCCCAGTTATCAGCTGTTTTCTCTCTGTGTCTGTCTCCCTCCCTCTCCCTCTCCCTCTCTCTCAACCTCTCCCTCTTCCTCTCTCTTCTACAAGAAGGCCATAAGATCATAAGATTATATACTTAGAGCTGAAAGGGATTTTGTCAATCATCTAGTCCAAACTTCTGATTTTACAAATGAAGAAACTGAGGTGTGAAAGATTTAGTAACTTGCCTACATTCCCACAGGTGGTCAGCCAGCATCAGAGCTGGGATTTGAACTCAGACTACTCACTTCAAGTTTAACCTTCTCTACTTCAACAACAAAATTATTCACAAGGCCAGCTTCACCTTCATCTGAATCTTGTTGAAAACTACTTCCCAGGGAATTTGGTTAAACTAGAAATGGACTTTTCACTGAGTTTAGCATCGTAGCTCTTCCTTGTCAGGAAACCTTTCTTCATAATTCTATCCAATATTTCTCTAAGCATTGAAGTGTCTGTGATGTTTCTGACATTGTGCCAGGTGCTAGAAATAGAAAGACAAAAACGAAACAGTCCTTGCCCTTGAGAAATTTACATGAAGACCTGAAAGTGATTGTAGTATAAAGTCTCATTAGGAATTTCATGACTAATTTTAATAGACTATACATTTCCAGGTTATCTATCACCTAACAGGGAGTTGCCTTCTATCTGCTAGCTGTACTTTCTAGATATCTCAAAATTTTGTAATAATGGAAGATTTTATATTTAGTTTTCACACAGCGCTTCTAACATTGACTAGAATTTACTTTCATTTGCTTAGAACTACAGACTCAGAGTTAGAAAACATAAAATACACACTCATTATTCTTTGGTATAGCTTCCTGAACTGGTATTATGTTTACATGCTAGATTTCTTGCAAATATTTTCTGGCTTTCTTAGCATATGGATTGAAAATGGTCTCATTTCTTCTTTCTTTGAATAAAACAAGATAAATATCAATGTGTAGCCAGGGTTCTTATTTAAATGTCAGCTAATATGGAGCATTTCCATCTATAATGTTCCTAATAGCATTGTAGACACACTAGAAATACTCGTGCAATGTCCTGGGGTCTCTTCTGTTACAGCTGATATATGTTCTTCATATTTTGTAATGTAGAGTTTAAGTAATCAGGTTGAGAATGTACATGATAATGAAAGGAATTTTGGACCTATAGAATCCAACTGGATTGAGCACTTCTTTATTTTCAAAATAATTTCCTTCATCAACCTAACCTGTGCATGTGAAAGGAAGCTATACATAGAAAAAATACTCCCCTCCATTCTACCATGCCCCTCAAAAAACACCCAAAAAACTCTGGAACAGAAATTGTCACTCAAATAAGCCTGTGTATAGGTTAAAAACAGCCTGAGAATATGTCAGGGCAGTCCTTTTTCATGCACAAGAAGTTTATACACACTAACCCCTGAGGTTTTTTATTTGTTTTGCTCTCTGGGTAGACAGTTTGAATTGGTGGGTTTTTCCATTGTCTATTTCTGGGACTGGCTTCACATTTCTTGCCAGGATCTTTGGAAATTTAGGACCAATAAAACTGACTCTAAAAATGATATATTTTTCTTGCTGTAGGTGTTCAAAGCAAAGCTCTTATAACCCAAACTAGATTTGCTTAGATTTTCATAACATTTTTCACTACCTGTTACAATACTTAATAAGATCTACTTTCTGCCACCATTTTTTTAAACAGTGCCTTAGTCTCAAACAGAATGCAAAACTTTTTGGAACCTATCATGTCTTAAAAATTTATATATTTTTCTTTTTTACACTGCAGTAACTTTGCAAAATATTTAATATTTCACCTCACTCTCTGACAAACCCATCCTTTTACCCTGTCAAAAAAAAAAGTAAAGTAAAAGTGTCTGAAAAATGACTGATAACATAGATGGCATTCTGCCCTTTTGTAACCTGCCTATTTACTGAGAGGAAGTTTGCTTTATCACCATATCTATAGATATAGATATAGATATATAATATACCTTGTTAGCAATAATTTTTTTTACTGTTTATAGTGGGTTTGTTTACAAAATTGTCGTCATTGAAAATGTTGTTTTCCTGGTTCTACAATAATAATTCTAGCAATAGCTGGTACTATTGTCATAGCCACCAACATTTACACAGCACTTTAAGGTCTGCCGAGCGCCTTACATTGACGATCTCATTTGATCCCCAACTACAACCCTATACAGAAGCTGTTATTATTATTCCTGTTTTATAGTTGAAAAAACTGAGGCAAACAGAGATGAATGACTTGCCCAGGATCACACAGCTAGTAAATGTCATATGCAGGAATTGAACTCAGGTTTCTTGATGTCCAGTCTATCATTCTATCCACAGTGTTGTCTAGCTACATGACTTAAATCACATATCATTTTTATACAAAAGATTTCTTCATGATTCAGTGGCAGGTAGACCAACTAGGTGGGATAGAACACCGGACCTGGAGGCAGGAAAATTAATCTTTGTGAGCTGAAATCTCACCTCAGACACTTATCAGCTGTGACCCTGGGCAAGTCACTTAACCCTATTTGCCTCAGTTTCCTCATCTGTGAAATGAGCTGGAGAAGGAAATGGCAAACCACTCCAGTATTTTTGCCAAGAAAATCCCAAATGAATCACAGAGAGTCAACAGTGGCAGGAACATTGGATTCAGTATCAAAGAAATTGAATTCAAATACTTTTCCTGCCACTTACCTAGCCATGACGTTTACTTGTGTGATCTTGAGCAAAGTGCTTAACCTCTGGTACTTCAGTTTCCACATTTGTAAAATGAGAAGTTGGATTAGATGACTTCAAAGCTCCCTTCCAGTTAAAAATCTATGATCTTAATTATGTTCCTCTGACTTCCTTTTGTCACCTTTTGTGTTTTGTTTCTTATAATTTAATATATTACATTAATTCATTTACAATAATTTGTTCAGCCATTCCACAACTGATGGTACTTGATTTGGTTTAAGGTTTTTCCACCAAAAAAAAATATTACTACAAATATTTTTGTATTTATATGGCCTTTTCTTATGTCTTTGACCTTTTTTTGGTGAGGGGAGAGGATTATACCTCATGTAACATTTGCTAGGTCATAGGAAAATCAGCTTAGCTATCTTCTTGAATCATTTAAATTGTTTTTCAGTACTGTTGAGCTAATTCACGGCTCTACCATCCATGGTGTATTAATCGGTTTACATTCACATATCCCTTCTTAAATTAACTTTTTTTTATTTTTAACATTTTGCCCAATTACATGTAAAAAATTTTTTTATATTTATTGTTTTGTGGGTTTTTTTAAGTTTTGAATTCCAAATTCTATTCCAAACCTGTCCCTTCTACCTTCCCCGAGTTGGTAAGCAATCAGACATAGATTATACATGTGCAATCAAGCAAAATATATCCATATTGGTCATCTTGTGGAAGAAAACTTGAACATAAAATAGAAAGGAAAGAAAGAAAGAAGGAAAGAAAGAAAGAAAGAGAGAGAGAGAAAGAGAGAAATTTAAAGAATGAATGAAAGGAAAGAGAAACACCAGCATTCTTCAGTCTTTATTCCGACACTACAAGTTCTTTCTCTGGAAGCAGATGACATCTTTCATCATGAGTCCTTTGAGATTGTCTGGAATCACTGTATTACCAAGAATAGCTAAGCACTGAATTTTTAGAAAATCTTTCTGAATCAGATTGTTGTGAGGTAAAATCTCAGATTTGTTTTAATTTTCATTTCTCTTATCATGTGATTTAGAATATTTTTTCATATAACTGATGAAGACCTACATTTTTTTCTACCATAAAAAATGAGCTTTGTTGATGCTTTTTGTTTTGATCTGAATATCCCCATATTAACCCTTCCCAAGCCTCGAATTCAATTTCCCTAATAATGAAAACAACTAAGCAAAAACACCCAATACAGTTTTCACATCTAATAAAGCAGGTAGCATTGGGCTCCTGTAGTTTCCTGTCTCTCTATAGACAGGATGGAAATGTTTCATTTTCTATCCTCTGAATGAATCTGTTTTCTTATGACAGTAGTTTGAATTCCTTTCAGTATTCTTTTCATTTACGTTATAGTAGACTGGTTCTATTTATTTCACTCTGCCTTAGTTTATAAAAGTCATCCTTTGTTTCACAGGATTCCTAATATTTATTCATATAACACGGTCTGTTCAGTCATTTCTTAATTGATGGATACCCCTTTGTTAAAATTTCTTTGCTACTACAGAAGGTGCTGCTATAAACATATGATTTCTTGTCAACTTTTTTGTCTTTGACATCTTTTGCAGTATTTGCCTCACTATTATTAATTTGTCCATAGTTTTTGTTTTCAACTTTATTTTTAACTGGTTAGGTTATCAAGACTATGTCTTGTAAAGAGACAGATGAGGTATCTTTCCCAATTACTAAGAACTTTTTTATAGCATAGGTCTTAATTACTATTTAGACAATTAATAAAATTCAATTGTAAATCTCTTTGGGCTAGATGTCATACTCAACATTCTCTACACCAGCACCCTTTTTTTCAAGTTTATTGGTAACTTGTTCCATTTTTATTTCTGAGGTTGAGTTGTTTGAGATCTTTAATTCTTCTTCTATTTATTGATTTTTATTATATTCTTTAAGATAATCATCCATTTCCTTTAAATTTCCAATTTTGTTGACATGTAATTGTGTATGATTGTTTCTGATAAAAAAAAATATTTCCTCTCTGTTCATCTTGAGTGCATGATTTTTTTTACTTTGGTCATTTAATTTTCCTCTGTTTTTGGATCCAATTAGGTATTTATTTTATGAGTTTTATTCATCTTTAATTACAGTAGTGATTTCCTTTATATTCTCAGCTCAATTGCCTTTTGTTTTCAATTTTATCCATTTTTCTTTTAATTTTTAAGATGTCTTTTTTGTGCATATTTTGATTTATTTTCGTAGTTTTTCAATTTGTAAACTAGGTTCTCTACATTTTTCTCTTTTGTTCCTATGTATTTTCTTGCACTGATATTTGCTAGCTGAGTGATATGAGCAACCTCATAATCATGAGTTTGTGATCATGAGCTTAACCTCTATAGACCTCTGGTGGTTTCCTTGGATTTACCTACTAAACCCGCTACTCTTACAGCTCTTCCTTTCATGAATTCCTCTTCAGAATTCCCATTTGAGGAAGCACCCCTGCCAGCCATGCTGATATTTAACCCTTCTTCATTCTCACTTTTACACTTTGTCCCCAAGCAGATTCTTTCTCCCTTTTTTTGTGTTTTCTCCACCATCAGAATTTAAATTCCTTATAGGCATGGACTGTGTTTCTTTTCACTTGTATCTGTGTTCCCAGTGCCTGGTGCATAAGAACTTCATAAATGCTTTATCTGTCTAGTAAGTCAGGAATGGGTTACAAACCAATATGTGTTAAATGTTGTATTTGTTTTTCTGCCACTGACACAAGTTCAGTTGTTTTATGATGTAGTAG